>JAUPFV010000003.1:326872940-327567988 GCA_036936605.1 Limnanthes douglasii subsp. nivea
TAGTAGGAACTTCGGTTGTAAGATCAGTTACGAGCATCATTTTATTCTTGTTGGGCACCGTTTTCTTGTTTCTCTCCCACCGGGCTTCATTATTCTTGTTAGCCTCGATTTCTTTGGCTCTCTCCACTTTATTAAATCCAATCTCAACATACTTTTTCTTCACTCGATGATTGGGTGCTCTTTTCCGGGTAGGAAGTAAAATTCACGCATTGGAGGCCTCTAGCCTCGCTATTATGGGAGACGCGTCGGGATGAGTCATTAATTGATCCTCATTAATATTGCCTTTGGATGAACACTATAGATGGTTGCAAACGAAATTCATCATCGTAAAGCTTCTATAGAATTCATTAGCCCAGTTCTCCTGAGCCCAGTCGCTTAGAGCTGTGAAAGTCTTTTCTGTAGCTTTCAAACAATTCTTTCTCAAATCTTGTAGTTGTTCCTTTGGATCTGCCAAAAGAAAATACCAATGTTAAAATATGAAGTCATGAGAGAAAATACTAATGTCTACTTCATCGGGCGCAGCCTTGATTTATTCTTCTTTACGTGAGGCCAACCCTTTTCCCAAGCACCGCTAACGAACAAAAAACGATGTTTCCAGGTTTTATCCGCTCTCAACAAATCATTTAAAAAAATTAGTCGTTCTAAAAGGTGACGTAAAATAAGAGAAGTGATGGACTCCTAGATAGTGTGGTAATGACTAAGAACTCTTCCATAAATATCGGAATTTAAGAAAGGAGTGAAGCTGTGGAGCCAAACATCAAAGTGAAACATATATTAGGGTTAGCCTGATTGGGGCACAATTCTACTAGTTTGAAATACCTTGCGATCGAGGGATCCAAAAGCAAGCAGAGCCCCCAATTCTGAACGTCGGGAAAGATTACCATCATCATTTTTCTGGTGGAAAAGAGTGTCTCTCCAATGGTAAGAAGACGTATAGTGACAAAGTTCAGAATCCCCAAGTGTGCCCTCAGTTACGAACATTCGTCCTCCGTATAGTAGAGGTACTTCCCGTAATACAACCCAATGGGATGCTCTTATTCAAATCATCAGAGGTTACTCCCCAAAAATCTAATGTATTCGATGTTAGTACATCATTGGCTTTAGGTTTTTGTTGTGCCGGTTTGGTAGCAGGTTCTTCACTTTTCCTGTGTCTCCCGACATCTTTTGCAGTTTTCTAAAACCATTGTTAGCAATGACATCAGGATTGGGTTGTTGAGCTTCAAGGATTACTCGAATCCTCATTTGAACCCTTCGATTTCACCAATCCCTTGGGGATCATAACAATATTGGTGGTTATCCTCACAAAAGTAGTAGTGAATTTTATCTTCACATGTTGTGAGTTATCTTTGTTCGAAGACTGAGAAACAGATTCACCCATTGGAACGTAATATGAATTATGGGTACAACGGAATTAAAGGTGGAGAAAATGCCAGAGCCTTATCGTTGTTCGATATATCGGGGTTTTGGGGGAAATCTCTGTTGTTTGGGGTAAGGACTGCGTCAGTTCGGAAGCGGATGGGAGAACCATTTTGAAGTGATTCTTGTTTGGGTGGAAGTTTCCGTAAGTAAAAACATGGTTGGTTGTTTTTTATGAATTATCGATTATGCACGCAGCTCGTTTTTCCTCGTTCGTAGCAGTTATAGAAAATCAGTTAAGGGGGTTGAACCTTGTTCTCATAAAGATTGGTCACTTCGGGGTAATTGGGTCAGTAATGAACTTTATCTCTCTAGAAATCGAGGCAGCAGAGCGCTCTCTCTCTATAAATGTGTTGACGGTGTGTTGTGAGGCGATGAATGGTATTTATAACAAATGCTCCCACCCTCAACGGTCATCTGCATAAGGAAGCGTAAATGGTCGTACCGTGGAAAGGTCAAGAATCTCAATTCCAAATTTTTGAATAACTTAACCCGTATTTTTGGTGACACGTGTAAGAAAAGTAGCGACCAACATAATTCTAATTGGCCTAAGACGAGAAACTAATATTTTCGACCTTAAATATTGTGGAAACTAAGCACAATCTAGGCGCAATATATTCCTTCTCGACAATCTGAATAGGTAGAATATTGATTTAGTTTGGTTTAACATAAATCTTGTAATATAAAACCAAACAAATATGCAACATGGAAAGCATGTGATGCAATAATGAATATATATTGATGAGTTATAATTCTTCTTTAGTAAATTGCTTAGGAAAGATTTATAGAGAGAGAAACAACTAAAGAGTATTTAGAGAGAGAAACACAAGTACTAATTAGTTTTCAAGTAAAAGTGTTGAACCTTTTTATTGGAGGTGCTTTGCCCTTTATATAGAGAAGCTAAGATTTATCCTCAAACTGAAATTTGTTACAATAAATGGACTAATTTCTATTTAGTCCTCAACAATTATACATAGTTACAAATATCTCCTAAAACTTACATCAGTCGCGAATTAAGGACACAATCTACATCATTTACAATTAAATCCTTAAATTTATATTATTTACAATTTAGTCCTTAAACTCTATTTCCATATCATATATGACATGATATTTGAAGAGGAGGATTCGAGTAGTAATTTCCATGAAAAGCCTGAAAAAGGACAATCTTGTCGGCCAACAAAAACAGAAAAACCCACCTCAAAAGATAAAGTCAGTTCTTCAAGACTTAAAGTGGTTTCAAGACATGAATGCTCAAGCTTTGTAGTAACAGTTACCGAATATCATCTGAGAAAAAAATTATTTGTAAAATTTACAACTTACTTTTCATGCTTTATTATTTATTTACATCCTACTGTCACAATTTGATATCTAAATGAAGATGTTCATAATATTTTAATTTGAATGGTAAAATAATATGTATTCAAATTATTTACTAATTTATGTAATTATGAACTCGATTATTTTTGTTATGTACCACAGCGCTTGCCTATTTCATTTGTGAAAGAAAATGGATTAGAAAATTATGTTGGTGGGATAAAATTAATAGACGACCATGGTGAAATTTCGTCTGCAAAGTTAATAAAAAAAAGACCACGACCAGTATTTGATTGGACGCGGTTGGAGGCAGTTTTGCATCTGAAATAGAGTGAAGGAAGGTGATTTGCTCAAAATTGGTATAATTCAGGATGGCAACAACAACAAAATCTTACTCAATGTCTCTAGTAAGTATGTTCTTGGTTTAAAATGCTGTAAATTGAATTTATAAAAAGTTATTTCTTTTTATTCTATTTTTAGCATTTTAGTTGATTTATTAGTAATAAATTTTTTTCAGGTTGTTATTAAGATGAACTACTTGGAACAGATTAGCATACATTGTCCGGTTGAGGTTTAAGGGACGTTTTTGTTTGTATTGTTGATTATCAGATAGGTAAATACTAGAATTTTATGATATTTATCTATAACTATTTATTAACTATTAATTTTGTAATATTTATCTATTATATCAATTTATTATTTATAATTATTTATTCAACTTAACCTTGAATTTTTCAAGTGAGAAAAGTTTATTACAATTAAAGGTTCGAGGGAACATAGATAACCACGTGATTTTGAAAGTAAAATATTCATAACCATTTGAATTTTTTTACATACCCATCATATCTTCGGTTTGTTGTTACGATTTGATTTGATTTTTATATTATGTTTTTTGATTTGAGATTAGTTTTTTTTTTAATTTGATCAAGATTTTTCTGCAATTGTGGATCGTTTGTTTTTTCTTTTCTTCATATGTATTTATCGATTGTATATCGATTCACAAGTGATTTTCTTTCATGATTTTGAGTTATTTTTGTTGTTTTCAATGATTATATGATTGTTTTAGTTATCCTGATTCTTTGATTTCATGACAACTATCTAAAGCGAGAAAACGGATTATGTTGTTTTTTGTCTTCCTCGTTTGGTTGCGTAATTATGAATATTATGATTGCATAATTAGACACTACATGAGGGTGCAAAATTATGTACATTTTGGTTGCGTAATTAGACACTGCAGCGGGGTGGAAAATTATATACATTTTAGTTGCTTAATAACTAATTATTCTTTTATGTTTTAGGATGTGGATTTATGTTAAAATTTTGTAAGAAAATTATGTGAACTTGCATATTATTTTTTATTTTGTGTTTTGTAGGTTTGCAACATCTTCGGTGGTTGTTTTTTAACAAAATAATCATGATTTTGTCTTTCTACTTAGTAATTTTGAAAGTTACAAAAGTATGAGTTGATTAAATAATAAACATGTGGGATTTAGTGGTCATGGGTCATTTTAAATTCACTTATTCGTTTCATAAATATAAGAACTGTTTTCTGTGTTGTGGAGATGATTTTGTATCGTTGGCTTTGGCTGGCCATAGTAAAGGTGGAAATATTGCTATTAAGACATGTTGATATAATGTCCTTACATAATATTGGTTTGATAGTTGAATATAATATATAAATTAAATAATGTAGTTTGGGTGTTCATTTTTTAACATAAGAAAAAATAGCTTGCTACTAAAAGTTAGGTTGATGGTATTCAAGGTGTTGGGTATGTGCTACATCCCTGAGTCTTAATTTATCTTGAATTGTATTCGAACATGGATTTAATTAGAAATTAATTTATAATCACACAGCAAAATTAAGTAGAGAAAAATTAAGTGTTCATTGCTCGATGAAAAAAGTGCAAAGGATGTCCATGGAGGCTTTATGCTTTAATTGACTAGTCAAATCGGTATATGGTTATAAAAAAATATGTTGGTGATCATAAGTGTTATCCTGGCATTTAACAGGAAAAATAAAAAGCATTTGACATCGTATTTGATATCAAACAAGATAAGTGATGGTATTAGATCATGACGTGTTATAACTTCCCAAAATGTGTAAGCCCTTGTTAAATCCGATTATGGTTTAGAGGTTATTTTAAGACCTTAAAGATTATGGATGTCACGAGTCATTTTCTATTATAGTATGATGGTGGAAATTGTTTTTTAAACTATGTTTTTTATAGATGGTACATTTTTTAGTATTGCAATAGCTAACAATGGTAAGGATAGTAATTTTTTTTAAACAAAAATTACGTTTACAAAATTCTTTTTGTTTGCGTAATTACGTGTTAACTTGTAACGTAATTAAGTACTAGTTGGTTGTGTGATTAGGTTTCTATTGCAAAATAAGTTCGATATTTTAAAAATAAAATATTTTTTATTGCGTAATTACGTATTATTTTTGTGTGCAAGTAAGTGCAAATGGGTTGTGAATTTATATTTTGGTTGAAAAATTAAAGAGTATATAGTTGGTTTTTAACTTAGTTTATCTCGTTCATACTTATTATCCTTTTATCTTTTGTAGGTCTTTTCCAATAGTATTTGTTGTTGTTGGGTCTAATTAAGGTTTTCTGATTTACTTGTTCATGAAATCACCTTTATATATGACTGTCACCTAGGTATCATAAAGGTTGTCTTAACATTTTCTATGATTTGTACCATTTATATTATCTTTATCATCTTATTCGGAATCTGAAGCATGCTTTGAGACATTCACCAAAGGATTTAAGGATGAAGATGGTTAATCTTTGGAAATATTATGTTTATGTACCCAATGAAAGTTTATCAAATTAACACTTACATGAATTTCTTGAAGAAAGTGGTGAGAAAGAACTTACCTTCATGGAAACATTTCCCCCGAAAAGTGCATGTGCGCGTATTTTTAGGTAAATGTTATAGTTATATGGCTTGCATTCAAACTAAATCTTTTAATAATCAAATTAAAGAATTATTAGCTTTCCTATTCAAAATTATTAGATAAAATGAAGGTTATGCTTACGACTCTAATGTCAGAGCTGGTGAGAATAAGTTTCAGACTTAGAGAGAGAAAGTATAACTAGTCTTTTAGATAGAAAAAGAATTTAAAAAGGGTCTTTGTCTTTAGAAAATATCATTTGAGTATACATTAGCCTTTGCCATTATTTATAGGTGTTCAAAACTTATAAAAGAATCAGTCACAAATTTGGGATAATTACATATTAGGCCCTTGTTTTCATATAAGACCTTAAATTTATCCCTAATTTATATAAATTATCATACAAATATATTTATTACATATGCGTCCTTCAATTTTCTATATCATTATCAGTAGCCCTCTAATTCTCATGAGAGACAATGAATGAGAACTATATGCCATCGAAAATTTGCTCATGTGGATTAAACATTTTCTCTGTCAAGATTCGATGTGCAACAAACATGTGATTTCTAAATCATTTAGTTACATTTTATTTCCTCGAATGATCATCCAAGAAGTGTCTGCCTTGAAATTAATTAATCCTTTAGTCACACCTCGAATTGTTTCAAACGAGCTTCTAGAGTCAGTTTCCTCCCAATAGTCAGTAAAGTTCGAAGTGCAACTAAAACTCGTGATGATTAACTAAGTAATAGGCCTACCCCTAAGCCTGACACATAACATGTGTCAAGTTCCTTTTTCCAATCAACCACTTCATATTCCAACCAATTGACTCCTCGACCTCTTCTATTTCTCAACGTTCCTTTTCCTAACCTATAAATACCTCTGTGAATTGGGATATCTTTAGGCCAGTTTAGATATATTTCGTAAATTGGGTTGGTTGCTATGATAAACACCTGCTAGTAATTATCTAAAGAAATCGATTTTGAAAAAACAGATTATGTTTTGTTTTTCTCGTTTGGTTGCGTAATTATGAACATTATGGTTGCATGACTATGCACTCATTCGGGGTGCAAAATTATATACATTTTGGATGTGTAATTAGACATTGCATCAGGGTGCAAAATTAAGTACATTTTGGTTGTGTATAACTACTTCTTCTTTTGTGTTTTATGGTGTGAAATTTGATTTGGTTTTATTTTTGGTTCAGGGTAGAATGGTAAAATGTCTAGAGATTGTTTTGATAATTTTGTGATGTTTTGTGTTTAGTGTGTGGAGTAGAGAGATAATTAAGTTGTCTACTAATATTAAATTCGCACCACCCTCATTAATAAGAGTGGTTAGGGTATTTATACCTTAATTACTGACTCGTGGGGTTACTGGGTCGGGTCATGAAACCGGGTCGAATTTAAATACCCGTTAGTTATATAGTTTTAAGCTGATTAGCAACAAGCTTAGTCAAAAGTTAATATATTTGTCATGTTCGGATATTTAGTGGTGTGATATGGTCCGAATTGTCCCTGTTCGGAGAAGTGGTTTTACTCAAGGTATAGTAACCAAAAACTTTGAAGTTGCTAGTTGCCCCTTTTTAGGTCTTGCAAAAACCTTTGGAAGGGCTAAAATTCAAAAAACTCTGATCTGCCTATGTTGTTCGAATTAAAGAATTTCTTTTCACAAGTGACCCTGTTCGAATTTTATCAGAACTAATTTCCCTTCTCAGAATTCTAAGAGTTTTTCTTGAATCGTGGGATACGTGTCAATATCTAGTTCGACCTCCCAGCTGTTTTTTCTCCTAGATTGTCGCACCCGTTAGGTTTAAAAAGTTACATAGGTTTCAATTTTTCACATGTTGCGCAGCCTTTAATCATTGCAAAAATTCTATTCATCTTCTCTTTGGTAACTGCTATTTTTACAGTTATATATAAACCTTTCCATCGTTTCATTGTCTTCCACACTCAAATCTTTTAAGAGAGAAAACTCAGTTCACATTTAACTTGTTCTTGAGACATATATGTTCACACTCAAATCTTTTAAGAGAGATAAACTTAATGTTTCCGGTCATCCGGCTTCTTCAAGAGAGAAAAGTAAGCATCCAAATCTGAACTCCGATCAGGGGTCATCTTCTTCAAGAAACCTGAGAACCAGAAAGCTTCCATTCACAACAGACCTTTCACCTCTCCCTTTTCGGTTCTTCAGTTCAAGAATATCAAAACCCTATTCCCAAAGAAAAAATCATCTATAATGTTAGGAAACCCTTACCTTTTATTGCAATGGGCTCAGACACAAAGAAATGAACAAAGAAGATAACTCCTCGCCGGATTACACGTCAATCAAAAACCAAATCCACACCCATATCTTCAAAACCCTCCGGTTCAGAGGTAACAAAGGGTGTTTCACAAGTTAAATCCTCCGGACAACAGCCTCTACCAGATACCAGAATCTCGGAAGCGAAATCGGCACAACCTTCTGAACAACCAACTGTACAACCATCATTAAAGGAGCCAGATAAACGTTTTTAAAAAACAACTGAACAACCTTCCACATAGATAGAAGAGAACATGGAGGACAGCATAAAGGAATCCCCTTTCGAGACTTAGGCGTCCGTTCAAACAGGGGATACAACCTCATATCTGAAAGGTAAAACCAAGGTGGGTATGAATCATCTGGATGCTCTTCCGGAGAGTTTAGAGGGCAAGGTGGGTCCCTGTTTTAAAACGTTTACTGTCCAGTACTTGTTGGCTTTGAAAAATATCAATTATGTCTATACCCACACAGTTGGGTTGGGTCAGATCCAAACTGAATGGGGGATCCCGGAGTCTGTAAAGGTGAGGATCCTTGTTACTTCGAAGACCCCTATGGACTGTAAGTTAAATGAGATGGTCGTCTATACCGAAGTACTGAATTGGGGACTTCAGTTCTCCTTAGACCCAGAGATTGTAAGATATTTTCATTTGATCAAGTTATGCCCCAGCCAGCTGAGTCCCAATGTTTGATATACTCTCCTACCCTGCATCATGGCGTCCAGGAGTTACAACATGGGGAATGATTTCATCTGTAGCAAGCTTATGCAAGAATAAACAAATTCCCTTCTATCATTACAGCATGGGAAATTATTTCAAAGTGGTGGATAACCTACTGAAGTCCGAAAATCCATGGAGGACGTAGTTTATCTTTATCGGTGGGACTTGGGAGAATGGAAAAATATCAAGGCTGACACGAACCCCAGCCTCTTGACCAGTAGATGGAAGAACACTGGTAAGTTCTTCTATCTTTTCCTTTTCATTAATTAAGTTGCAATTTTCTCATTTTGACTAACTGATATCTCTCCCCAATTCTACCGAATGAGTTCTTGGGCCACCTAGAGGCAGAGCAGAACACTTGTGCGAAGCTAAACACTTGGGCTTCAGATAACTGGGGGAACGTCTTCCATAATTGCTTCAAGTCAGGAAATTTCGTGAGGTCTCATATGTGGAACACCACAGGCAGAAGAGGCCTTTCATAGGAAGAGCTAACCACCCCTCCCCCTAATGTTGTGATCCTGAAGAGGATAAAAGTTAAATATGTCAAGTTGTATTTGCCTTCTAGGGCCAAAACTCCTAGCAAAATGAAGAACAAGAAAAGGAAGGCCACACCACACTTAGCTCAAACAGCTACAGAGTGGACTGGTTGGCAGAATCAAGGTAGCATTGATGTGGCCTTGTTAAAGGCAGTGGAGGTTCAAACTGTAAAGGAAGCCAGAGGGTCAAAGAACCCACCAAGGCATTTTAAGAAAGACAAAAAGCGCAAAGCCAACAGTGATGAGAAAGCTGGCAAGAAAAAAAAGGTCACTATAGGGGCAGAGATAATTCTTCGCCCAACAGAAATTCCACCCCCAGCTCTTGCTGACCCTACCCTACAAGAGGAAATTCCAACAGATCTTCACTCCGAACACATTGCTGGTGGAGGCAATGATTAAGTGGACCTTGAAGCCTTTCAATATATTAGTATATACTTGAATGATCTGGAGAAAGATGATTTTGCAAGTCGTTATTGTCCCTTCAGCTCCTCCAACATAGTAACTTACAATAGGAAGTCCTACTCTATATCCGGAGAACAAGATACTTTGAGTCATGCCCTCCTCGGTTACATCCGACCAGTACTTGATCTGGCGAGGCAGGTAAAAACTCAAAGTGACACCATTAATTCTCTAATTACTAATAAACAAACCCTGTCAGATAATATTTTAAGTGCTCAGCAAAGCATAGAGGTGCTGAAGAAGGAAAACGAAGATTTGGTAGCCAAGTTGATCGCATCGGAGGCGACCAATACTGAGCTACAAAAAATTACTCCATCCTGGAGACATCTTCCTCACAAAAAATCACATCTTTGAAGGAGCAACTGAACACTAAAAATGGTGTTATCCAAACTTTATCTGATGAGAAGGCCAAGATAGAGAGCACTATTCAAGAGAAGATTAAAGAGAAAGAGGCCTTGGAACGCCAATAGAACTATCGAAGCAGGTATAGAGAAGTATGCCAATGGGATAGTGGATTCCCTAAAGAAAAGAGATGATGGGATCAAATCCGACATGGTGTTGCTATTTCATGAGACCTTTCCTAAGACAATTATTGGTCCCTTATGAAAATATGTAGAGTATGAGGGCGTCTCATTCCATACTTTAGGAGATGGTGACAAGCGTAACTACTCCAGTGGAATAGACTCCACAATTGATGATGAAGAAGGAACATGTGAGAGTTCAGGTGCCGAACTCAAGAGTCCCAAGAAGGATTGTGCTGAATAAAAATCTGAAGGGAATAAGCCCTAAGGTTTTATTGTGTAACTTTTACTTTTGAAAAACTAAAGTCCTTAGATGGCCAAGGTATATTTTGTACTACTAGTCCGTTTGAGTCCGATTAGGTTTAATTTATTCAATTTCCCTTCTGTTTAATACTTTCTTTTAAATCTTTCATGGCTAATGTTTAAGTAGCTCCTAGAATTTTAGAAGTTTTGAATATTTCCGATCACACATGTTCAACAGTTATGACCAAGTATTAAGCATATCTGATCTACTCAAGAAAAATTGAGAGTCGGGGTATTGAATAAGTAATTTATAATTGAATTGAATTGAAGTAAAATCACACTGGAATTTTGAAGAAGACATCATGTATCATTGAAAAAAGCCGGACACCTTATTAAAACGTCCCCGCGCCATCAGGGTAGGAAAGATTATGACCTCTAATATTTACATTGGTATTTAACAAGTAAATATTTACAGAAAAAACTTTATTCTAGATATAACCTAAGATGCTCAACATTCCATGGATACTTTAAATCTCTTCCAACTTTATCTTGAAGCCTATATGTCCTTGATTTAACCTTTTCACAAACCACATAAGGGCCTTTCCAGTTTGGAGCTAATTTACCGAACTGCTTTTCTTTAGTATGCAAAACGACTTTACTCAAAACTTTGTCTCCGATTTGAAAATATTTTCTATTGACTTTGGAAGCAAACCTGCTCCTCATCAAGCATTGGTAATGTGTTTTTCTCAAATGTGCTTTTACCCTTCTTTCTTCTATTAAGTCCAACTGACTCCTAACGAAGTAAAGGATCTATCCGGTCAGATACCGGACACACTAACAAAAAGAGTGCCTTGGCCTTCCAAGGACTTTAGTTTAGATAACATGAAAAGTGAGAAAATAATTCATAATTCAAGACTGAGCCTTTGAATATGGCTCAGCCTCATCCATCTTCTTCTTCCCCTTGGGATCGTTTTTCACTTCGGAAGGGCCCTCCCCGGTATTTTCTTCTTCTTCATCATAAGAGGAAGCGTTGGAGTAATCATGTAAGTCCCCATCGTCCATGGTGTGGTAGGGTAGATCTGGGTACTCTACATGAAGCCACAAGTCTCCGAGGTTCCTCTTCGGGAACTTCTCGTGGAAGAGCATGAGCACGTCCGATCTCACCTTGGCATACATTTTCTCTTGAGTGTCGATCAAGTTTTTGGCATAAGCGTCGATCTTGGCTTGGATTTTGGCCTCCTGCTCCCTTAGGATATCAACTTTCTCCTCTTCAGCCTTGGACACTGTGTTCTCAAGCGCAATCTTGTCACTTATCAAGTTGTGAATAACTTCATCCTTGGCCTTGGTCTCCTCTTTTGAAGAGTTAAGATCTTTCTCTGCTCCGGACAACTTCTCCCGGAGATCCTTGATGGTGTCTTCTAGACTGGAAACTTTTGTGGTCCACCCCTCTTGGTTCTTCTTCAGCTCTTTGTTTCCCCACTAAAGAATGTTAGCATGTTGAGTAGCAGTAAGAAGGTCATCGGATAGCCTCTCCTTATCGGACTTGAGATCTTTGATAATGTCTGCCTGACTTCGAACTTGCTTCTCCAACACAAGCACCGGCTCAACACTACTTAATAAAGAGTGAGCTATAATGTCTATTTCACTTGAAACAGTAAAAGTCTTACCATTTAAGTGACTGTGTTTGAATTACTCGGAGGGAGGTAAGGCCCAGCAAAATCGTCTCTGGGAGGTTGATAAAGTACTCACCAAACCCACCAAGACCAGTGATGTCTACCCCATCAATGCTAAGACGTCCCCCTTCGACCTGATCGGTTTGAAAGTCACCAGGTATCTCCTCTGCTTGTGTTGGGTCAGTGGGATCAACATTGGGGAGAGGCTCCGCAGGCCGGAGAGAAAGTTCATCACCCTTAGAGGTCTTCTTCTTCTTGGCCTCCCTTTCCTTGCTTTCAGCTCCCCGTTTACGGTCTCTTTTGGAAGCCCTTGGGGGTTTTGGGGAGTGAACTTCTTTCCTAACACTCTCATGCTCTACCACTTCCAAAAGAGCAGCATCAATCTGGCTTGGGGCTGGCCCCTCCGGATTTGTTAAAACAGCTTCCTCCACCTTAGCAGGGTCCGCTCCACCTACCACTTTCTTGCCCTTTTTCTTTTTGCCTTTCATCTTACTCGGGGCCTTGGCCCGGCCTGGCAAGTAAAGTGTCCCATCCGGTTCGTGTGTCCTCTTGAGCACTACATCCGGAGGGGGTTGAGTGGTGAGCTCTTCCCAGGTTAAGTCCCTTCGGCCAGTAGTGTTCCAGAGGTGATACCTTGCTAAGTTGCCCCCCGTGAAAGCATCGTGGAACCGGTTTCCCCACCTTTCAGCAGCCCAAGTGTTGATCTTGGTGCAAGTGATCTGCCCGGACTTTGATAGTCATTGAAGTCCTTGGGAAGATCTGCTAATAAAAAGACAAAGACAATCAGTTTAAACAAATTTGATAAAACAAGAGATAAAAATATAAAGTAGGAGCCTTACAATCACTCCTCCATCTGCTGGTGAGGAGACTTGGGTTGACGAAAAGAAATTGAGTCCTCCAATTCCTCTCTGACTCTAGCAGGTCATCCACTGCTTTGAAGTTATCCCCCATGTTGAAGTGCTAGAAGGGGATGTGGTGGTTTCTGCAGAGACTATCCACAGCAGCAAACTCCTCCATTGGTAGAGGGATCCTGGAGAGCCTAGAGGCCATAATGCAGGCCATAAGGGTGTACCAAGCATTGGGACTCAACTGGCTTGGATAGAGCTTTATCAGATGAAAGTACCTGACAATCTCTGGGTCCAAGGGAAATCTGAGCCCCTAGTTAAACAACTCCGTGAAGATAATTATCTCGCTCACCTTGCAGTCCATGGGAGTTTCAGGGTTTATAGGGATTCTTATCTTCACGTTCTCCGAAATTCCCCACTTCGAACGCATCCGGCCCAGCTCAGCTGTGTGGATGAAAGCATAGTTGATCTTTTGCAGGGCAAGGAGATACTTAACATTGACCTTGTGGAAACAAGGCCCCACTCTTCCTTCGAGACACTCCGGTAGATCTGGATGCCTCAAGCACAACTTTTCCTTGCCTTTATCTTTTTGGGCAGCAACAGCACTGTCAGTCTGTCCGGAAGGTTCAGACTCAAATGGAGCATCTTCGATAGAATCCTCCATTATTTCCTCCATGATTGAGGAAGGGTTTTCAGTCGTAGTGGTGAGAGGGAGGTTTGGATTTGGCTCAGGCTGACTTCCGGCCTGATGAGTTCCGGTACTCTCCTGATTTCTAGCCTCTGGCTGGGGCTCTGTTGTGGGCGTTTCTCTTCGAGGACTTGAGCCAGTTCCCTCCGGACCGGACAGCCTGTCCCTGGGTGCCCTAATGGGTACTGCTGACCCAGTACTACTATCCTTGGCACCTGATACAAGGATGCCCTTAGAAGCCTGCCCTTTGACCATCCGGCCTTTTCTCCGATCAAGTAGCTTGTGAGGAGAGGTTTCAGCATCAGATCCCATGGCTAAAAATGGGGATGGTTTTTTAAGGCTGGTGACTGTTACACCTGGTTCAACGACGGGTTCCGACTCTTGAACCGAAGAACCTGAGATGATAGGGGAAATAATGGATTGAAACAACCTCCTCGATTTGACACCCTTTATGGAGGAAGAACCCTGGTCTGACTCTGTGGGTGAAGTTGCTGGTTTGTCGATGGGAGAAGCGGGTAAGCCTGTTGCAATGCGCCTTTCCCTTTCAACCTTTTGCGCTTTTTCTAATTCAGAGAGGTTGAGCCACCCGCCTTTGATCAGAGCGTTCCTAGCCGTGAACATAAACGACCAGAGTAAAAATTTGTTTTTGAGAGAAAAAGCTTTAAGGATTTGCAGAGTTTAAACGAACGTGATAGTGAAACAGTAGAAAGTATTTCAATTTATAGTAAATCTAACAAAGGATTCTTGATTCCTAGGAGAATTCGAAAAGATTCGTAATGATTAGAAGACGACGCTAATGTCACCCTCATTAATGAGGAGGTTGCTTTTCGAAGAAAGTGGGTTCGAAATTCAAGGTGAAAAAACGGCTGAAACAACCAACCAAAAAGTGACACGTGTCCCATGAAATCTGGCAAAAAACCGTTTGGATTCACAGAGCTTTTTCAGTCCGGATAAAGCTATAGCACAAGTCGAAAGACCTGTCCGGATAAAACTACCCCTGACATCAGACTGTTTTTCAGGTTTTTGGCAAAGGTATTTGAACAAACACCTAAAAAATGGGCTCCTGATGAGTCCGAATGTTGCTACCTCTCCGGACGGGGACAGTTCGGACTAAGATCACTAGACCGGACAGGGAAGTTCGAACACCTAGCCCATTGGACTGTTCGAACTATGATTAAAGTACTTAAAAACCTAAACACTTCTTGACTAAGCTGCTTGCTCTTCTACTAAGAGCTCATGGGTCCATGAACATGACCCGGGTCCATTAAACATGACCCGAAATCCCATAAAGCCCAAAAATAAGGGTATAAATACCCAACCACCCGCATTAAATATGGGTAATGAAAATTAAATACAACCAGGCTGCTTAATTTTCCCTCTACTCTCTACTCAAACATTAAATATTTACCAACCTTGATAAACTCTAAACATTACAAAATTACCCTCAGACGAAAATTAACCATACCAATAGATATCGAGGGAGTTCCAGATAGTCAAGAAATAGAGCCGATCAGATTAACCCATAAACAAGGAGAGTCCGTTGTACAGACCGATCGACAGCAATCCGATACCCTACAACCGACCGAGGCAGTTCCTGTTTTGCGAAGATCTTCCCGACCCCATGTACCCAACACGAGATATTTGAATTGTCTGTTACTTATCGATGGAGGGGAACGTGAATGCTATGATGAATCTTGCCAGACCAGTGATGCTAGTAAGTGGGAGTTTGCCATGAAAAATGAGATGAAGTCTTTAATCTCAAATGATACATGGGACCTAGCTGAGTTACCAATGGGTAAGAATGTACTTCATAACAAATGGGTGTATCGGGTGAAAGATGGGCATGATGGCTCTAAAAGATACAAAGCCCGACTAGTTGTCAAAGGGTTCGAGCAAAAGGAAGGAATTAATTACACCGATATTTTTGCTCCAGTTGTGAAGTTCAATACTATTAGATCACTGTTGATTATTGTTGCCATTGAAGACCTTTATCTTGAACAGTTAGATGTGAATACTGCATTTCTTCACGGGGGTTTGGATGAGGAGATATATATGTATCAACCAGAAGGTTTCTTAAAAGATGGGAAAGAAAACATGGTATGCAGACTTAAAAAAAGTTCGTATGGTTTAAAACAAGCTCCAAGATAGTGGTACAAGAAATTTGACGGTTTTATACACAGAGAGAGTTTTCAAAAGTGTAATGCGGACCATTGTCACTATTTTAAAAGATGTAAGTCCAGTTATATCATTTTGCTACTCTATGTTAATGATATGTTAGTAGCATGTTCAGATATAAATGATATTAGAAGATTGAAGCTACAATTGTCAAAAGAATTTGACATGAAAAACTTGGTCCGACGAAGAAGATTCTTGGAATCCAAATCATAAGTGATAAGCATAGAAAAGTTTTGCAGTTATCTCAGTCAGATTACATCGATCGCGTTTTGAAGAGATTTAACATGTGTGATGCAAAGCCAGTTAGTACACCATTGGCAAGTCACTTTCGTTTATCCAAGGATCAATCCCCTAAGACGGATGAAGAAAAATACTTCATGGCTAAGGTTCCTTACGCCTCAGTTATTGGAAGTTTGATGTATTCAATGGTCTGTATGAGACAAGAGATTAGTCATGCAGTGGGAGTTGTGAGTAGGTTTATGTCAAACCCAGGGAAAACTCATTGGGAAGCTGTCAAATGGATTTTGAGGTACCTACTGGGTACAACAGAAAAGTGTTTCTACTTTGGTAAGGGTGACTTAAAGGTACAAGGCTACGTAGATGTAGATTTTGGAGGTGAAGTTGATCACCAGAAAAGTACCAACGTTTATATATTTACTGTCGGAACTACAGTTGTTAGTTGGATGTCAAAGATACAGAAAATTGTCACTATATCAACTACAGAGGCTGATTATGTAACAATGACCGAAGCCAGTAAAGATATGATATGGCTTCAAGGTTTGTTAATCGAGTTGGGATTCAAACAGAAGAACATCATTCTGCATAATGATAGTCAAAGTGCAATTCAATTAGCGAAGAATTCAACATTTCATTCGAGAACCAAGCACATCAGTATTAGTTATCATTTCATTAGATCTTTTTTGGAAGATGATATGCTAATACTGGAAAAAATCCAAGGAAGCAATAATCTAGATTATATGTTGACAAAAACAATAGCCATTGAAAAACTGAAGTTATGTTCAACTTCAGTTGGTCTGCAAGAGTACCAAGACCAGAAAGATCTGTTGCATAGATCATAGTGTGAAGACAGGTTGAAACCAGTCTTCAAGTGGGAGATTTTTATTTTGACATAATAGTTCAGCCTTATTCAACATTCATGTTAACCGGTAGAAGAGATGCTAGATGAAAAGACAGTGAAGATGAGGAAAGTGCTAAACACAATAAAGAGAGCTGGAGTGAATTGAAAAGACATTGTAATTTTAGTGGGTCATAAATTACACATTAAGGACTGTAAATGTTTTTCATTTAAGTGTTACGGTCTCTGCAAAACTAACAGCTAGGGTTTTTGTGTATGTATCGAAAAACGGCAGAGTCACTGTGTCTTTCTAATAAAATCGATATGCAGTAGGTTCGGAGACGTAAGCATAATTTGCTGAACTCCGTTAGCAACTGTGTGTTTGATTTCACTTTTGTTCTGTGTTTCCTTTCTTTTGATTTGATTGCAGGAAAATCGTATATTTTCTCAGAAACCCTCTTACCTCAACCAAATTTAGAAGTGATTTGCCGGAAAATTAGCGTATTTCTCGTACAGAGGTCACTATTTAAAATATTATTATTTCCTTTAAGAAGCTTCAGAATCTTTGCTTTAGTGGCCTAAACCTTGTTGATTTCCTGCATTTTAAGGTGTAGTAGATCTTCCAAGTACGGGCAAACTTCTATATTTTCCTGACTTGGCTCTCTGACCTATTCTTAACTTTTAACAACAACTTTGGCAGTGTCTTCAAAGAAATCAGTCTTATTACTACACCTATAGACTGTAACTACACGTTTAATACATCCTGAAATAGTGTCATTAATCCTTATATTTTCTTTTCCTGATCTTTTTATTTTCTTCTCTTTCGACTCTATTTTCGGCCTCTAGTTTTCCTCCAAATCGGCTAGTTATTCTGAAGCAAGTGGTTTACAGTGTAGTAGCCTTTGTTTTGAACCCTGATCGGCTCCATATTTTGAAGTAAAACAACTCGTTGGAAACAGTTGATTAATTTAGTAGACTCATATATATGTTTTTTTAATAACCTTAATTTTCAAATTTGGTTGAGTCTCCGTCGATTCACTTCCACTTCCTTTTAGAAAAAATTGAAACTATTTTTTAACAAATATGCTTCTGATTACTTTTTTTAACTATATATCCTTTCCAAACTTGTTCACATTAACAATAAAATAAAATTAGAAAGACTAGCAATATTGGCTCTCGGTGTAGACGACGAAGACCATTTCTTCAGAAATTGTTTTGCCGGTTAGGAGCCATCCTTATAATCATCATATTTACCATAGATTGGATTGTCGAATACCGGTGGTGCAGATTTAGATATATCCTTATCATAGAATTCCTCTTACCATTTTGTGTATAATTGAATGGAAAAAACTCCTTAAGCTAAATACTTCTATCAAAATTCTCATATCTCTGGTTTGAATCCTAATTCCTAATGGTTTTGGGTATTTTTATCGTTGTCGGTATCTATATATAATGTTCAAACATCAAGTAGCATCGATTTTATTTATCCAAACGTCCCCTGCTAATCCCCGTAGAGCAAACAGATTCGATTTGCTAAATAAAATAAAGTCGTAAATAAAATAAATGCACTTATTTATATATATATATATATATATATATATAATCCTTAATAAAATATTAAAAACTAAAATAAAATAATATTAAAAATAAATCAATCAAATTTGGATGCAATCATATTTGATTTGCTAAATGAAATAAGTTTCCTAATATATATTTATATATATATATATATAAAATAATAAAAATTAATATTCAAATATTGAGCATTTTTAGCTACATCAAAAAGTCTTAGTAAAATCAATGCCTAAGTGTTTGGTGTAAATCTTCTGTCACAAGCCTTCTCTTACAATGATCAATAAAATAATCAAGGTTATAATTTAATTTATAAACCTATTTTTAACCTACTAAATTCATATTAGCATAACAATGAATTAAAGAACAAGTATGATTATAAGAGCGTCATATTCCACTTTTATAGTATGAGTCCAATTATGATCAATAGAAGCCTCTGTAAACTTTGTAGGTTCTTTATCTAGGTAATCCAAGCTCATATAACCCAAACCCATTATTATGTAAAACACTTCTAATTCGTACATTTTATTACATCACCATTGTAAAATATATTATATTTTAGTAACTCATTCGTCCGACTTGCCCTTCAGATCAGTGGGTCCCTTAGTCTTTGTGAAGGTCCTTTGGAAGGACCTAAGTTTGGATTCACTTTGGATTGAACTTTAAACACTTAGCACTTTGAATTGAAATGCAAACACTTTGCCGTTTGGATTTACGTACAAACTCTTGACACTTCAGATTGAAATACAAACACTTGACACAGATTTGAATCAATAATTCTACTTTTGTACATGTGTCATTGAATCATTTGACCTATGACTTATTTCATGAATAACACAGCTTGACAAGATTTATTTTTTTTTGTTTTTTAACTATTCCACTCCTTAAAAACATAACCATTGGGAGAGACCTTTCCACTTCCTCATACGTGCATTTATTAGGGAAACATTTCCTCTACCCCACACCGCCATTCATTGTGCTTATGTTAAGTAGTTGTTGAGCTTCTCTACTAACCTTTATAAATAATTCTCCCCATTCTTAGTATCACTTTTTCCTAAAAAACTACTAAAAATAGAAAGAGAAGCTCTGCGCTCCTACCGCTACAAGCCTTAGTGTTTATTCCGATAACCACCACAACATACTTCTCATACAACCGTTGAAGCTTTTTTTTTTTAGTTGTATGTTTTGTGCTGCCAATGCCCTAACTTATTGATTATGTATGTATGATAAAGCTAAAGCATAGAGACCAACCAGAAGAACATTTGGGCTCCAAGAAACAAAAGTTCCAAAAGCCATTAGCTATAACTTTGATTACAAAGGAAAATATTCCTACAAGAGGCACTCTATTCAAGTTGATTCTCCATCATCTTCTACTCAGTCTTCATCAGAGAAAGCTCCGGATCATAAGCTAGTCCATTCCCAAGGAAATACTAGCAACAAAGGCCAATATTGCTTTATTTTTATGGGAGGTTCTAATACGGAAGACATGTCACGTGTGAAGAAATCCAAAGTCGTTTCGGTAAAAATAAAACACAACTCTGGTTCTCCTATTACGAAAGACCAAACCAAACATAATTTTGCAAGTATCGATGTCCCTTCAGAGATTTCAGTTAGGGTAATGTCAGCGTTATTGAAAAGGTTGACATCGCTCATTGGATACAAAATGAGGGGTCACAAAGCAGACTACTAATTTTTAGAAGAAGTCCAATGCAACTAGTGGGTGAAGCCAAAGAGCATAGTGACGTTGATAAAGAAGTATAACAAGTAGGTGACAATGAATGGAAATATTCAGATGCTAAAATATGCAAACCAAGAAAAACAAAAATGATTTATGCTCAAAAGGAGTTAGTTGTATACCTTGACCTGCTAAATTAGGGGCTCCGGTTTCCGCTATTTATGGAACTAGTTGGGTACATTGATATGGTCAACCCTTGTCTAAGTCAAGCTAGCCAAAAGACCCGGTTCACTTTGATTTCATGTATAATGGCATACAACCTATTATAATAAAAATGACGATCGAACAATTCGTAGGTATAACCGCGCTATCTAGGTACCCTCAAATCCGTTTTACTTTATTACTCACGAATATGAGTAAAACATAGTAAATGACTTACTGGAAGCAGACAAATCATGGAATTTTTAGTTTTTCTTCATAACCGTTTACTTCAAAAACGATAAAAAAAATCACTATGAAAAGTAATCCAAGCAAAATTTGAGGTTTTTGCGCAACATAGGTAATTTTTCCATTTTTAATCATTTCATTAGTTTCAATTGTCCTTTAACATTAAGTTTTTTTCTTCTATTCTTTGTGTAGCTAATTGAAGTTTCATCAACAACATTTGGAAGCTACCAAAGAGACTTTCATAAAACTACACCGGTGGGCTGCCAAAAAGTGGTCTAATGGATTCAGTAAGTTCTTCACACCGAACAAACTATTCTTAGTCACTTTCGGCATATCCAACCGAAGATCCAATTATCATGGGAGGAATTTACAACTTCTGTAGGTGCATTAACAATTCTAAACCAAATAGGAGCTAGAAATGGCAAGGAATTTCTTCCAGACGGAGTTACTACTTGCAGTTTGGTGACCATGTTTGAAAATACACACTCGTTGGTACCTGCATTAAACAATTAAGAAACAGTTAGGAGCATGCTCTATTATATGAAAAGTCGCATGTTTAACAAACCGAAACTAGCATGGTCTAATATAAAAGAGCTTGCACGGTTTAATAAACTAAGAAATATCATGTTAACTATACATCACAACTCTCATTGTTGTCAACGCTAGAAGTCATATGGTCGTAAAAAAAACACTCTTTGTCGTAAACACTAGGATATAAAAGAATCGCATTGTATATTACATATGAATAATATCGTAAATTACAAAAGAATCTAATGGTGAACCACAACTAGTCCAAACTAAACTCACATGTTCATGTGCACATGAATATTATAAGCACATGTACAAATATCACTTCTTCTTCCAATAAACTCGCTCGTTAACAACACATGCTTGAAAACTCTAAAATCTATTCTATATATTATTCGACACCCCAAACAAATATAATAACTAAATCAAATAAATAATACAACTAGTTTATAACTTATTACAAAAGAAAAACACACGAAAACGTACTATTATACATTTTGTTTCTAATCAAAAAATCGAACGAAACCAAAAATAGAGAGAGCTCGTGCAAAACAACTCACCTAACTGATAAAACAACCGGTAAAAGAGAAAGCTAGTACGAACCACTTGTTGGTTATGGTTGTATGCTCATATGAAATAACTCAAAATCGAGAAACTCTAAAAAGCTATTAAGTTTACATAACAACTGTTCATGCTTGATTTTTTCGTTTATGGAAAGAGAAACCTAATTTGCACGTCGATGGATTTATTTCGATGATACATGTCGCTTTGATTACCCTAAGTCGATGGACTGAATGAGATAATGGGGTTTTTTCAGTAGGGTAAACTATGGCATCAACAAATAGAGATCTAAAAAGCTAGTAAGTCTACAAAACATTGGTTCCAGGTATCTTTGATGATATTTCCTACTTTTTATTTTTCTAGATCTATAAATAGAGATTTTGTTTGTTTTATTCGGACAACAAACTTTGAATGTTTTACACCTTACTTCATTAGTTCATAATTTACTCTACTAAAAATTGAAGGTTTTATTTGGAAATTCAACCGAATTTAATTTTATAATTTAAATTGAAGGAGATTATATATTAAGTATAAAATTATTCATTTGAAAAATTATAAATTTAATATAAGTATATATTAAGTAATAATTATAAATTATTCAACATCATCCCAATGTTGCTGCAACTAATCAATTCTCCAAGCCGTATCTAGTCCATCTTCAGACCCCTTTGCCGACTAATAATCTATCCAAGCATATCGAACCACCAACATTTATGAATAACAAGATGAACCTTATCATCACCCCATCCAAAGCTTTCATTTCCCTCCAATTAATCTACCCATCACCTGCAACCAATAAACTTCCATTTAAACTCCCTTTTGATCTTCGAAATAACCCAATGTATGAACATCAAACTTGCATCAAAATCAATCCAAACCAGACTCCATGGAAACTTTATTCTGAAATTACCAATCCAAATCCATTTATCAAGAAACTTATCCACGAAAAAATTGATATAAAAATTCACAAAGATTATACATCTATAGATTTCCAAAAATCAAACAAGGTAATTCTTGAATCTCAAGCGAAGATAACACTAATTGGGAAATTATAGTCTGGCAGACCTCAAATGTTTGAGAATCAAAACAAAATTTGACTCTCTTAAATTCAAAGGATCAGTTAGCATTTCTCTATGGGATCCAAGATATCTTATGATTGAATTAGAGTGTTAAAAAGATATAAAATATATTTGGAAAAGAGTAATTTGGACTATTGACAAGCATAAAACTAGGTTGCTCTAGTGGACTCCTAATTTTCATCATCGAAGAGAATCAACAATTACTCATGTCTTTATCACCTTTCACAACATGACTACCTACCTATATAACCCATACTCAATCAATCAATTATCTAAAACTATTGGTAATCCAATTCACACCTGGGTGCCCTCCAAAAAGTAGGCAATGTACAAATGTTGCAAGGCTTGGATGGAAATAGATCTTTCAAAACTACTTCAAAAAACAATCTTTGATTAAGTTTGATAATGAGAAAGGTTTTTTTATCAAGACTTTAAAGGAGAAGCCTCATTATTGTTCATAATTCTATCATATGGGTTATAATTCAAAAGCTTGCAAAAAACTTAATCAAGAGCCTATCAAGCTTTCAGGATCCTCCAATCTTTCTCTTTCAAACACAAGCCTACAGAAACCTGGATCCCCAAGCTTAACCTTATCCGAAAACCTGAAAAGCCATCAAATCTCAATTTAATCATACTCAAGATCATTATGATCATCACTCTCAACCCAACTCATCCATCCTTATATAGCCGGACACAAACTCTAAACCATTCCTAAGTCCCTCAATAGAACCTAACAACAGAGCGAACCCTATACTATCATCATCCCATCCTCTCATACTGTCATCCATGAAGCTGAAATCCAAGAAGCTCCGCATGCGGTGGAAATGAGAGCTAAACTATCATTAACATATCACACTGATCATGATCAATTCACCACCAATTCTTCTAAATCTTACTTTATTGGCAGCATGGCTTCCTCTCTAACAAATCGTACAACAGAAGAATAATTAATCAACATCACTTCAATGAAAGATGAAAATCAATCCAAAAGTGTTATGAAAAACTCAAGAACACTTATCAAATTTTGCAGTTCATCAACTATAGCCACAACCAAAGCAATGCAAACTAGACGGTCTACGAGATCTCAAACTGGCTATCTCAAATGACTCTAACAATCCTCTGCTGGAATATTCGTGGAATAGGATACAAAGCAAAAATAAGAAGACTCAAATCAATCAAAAGATTAGAATATATTGACTTCATAACTATACAAGAACTTATGATAGACAAAGATAACCTACAACAAACTGCATAATTTTTGGGATTTCACCATCATATGCACAACAGCTCAAACAAAATATAGGCTTTCTAGAACAACAACTAAACAGTTCAGACTCTTCTTGACTATAACCAAATTATTCACTTAAATGTGCAATACTCATCTTTTGAGAAAGAATTCATCATCTACATAATTTATGCTAAGTATATTCGAGACCTAAGATCCATTTTTGGGACAAAATCAGAGATGTTTCATATTCAAACAAATAATAGATACTTATGGGTGACTTCGACTCAATTGTTGAACCATCAAAACAAATCTCTTGTTCTAGTACTTGCTTACGTAGTATTGATGATTTTAACAATCTTATTTCTGATTGTAACTTAACTGATGCATGGTACGTAAGCTCTAAATTCACCTAGAGTAACTCCCACAAATGGAAGGGACTAGACAAAGTTTTACTCAATGCTCTTTGGTTAAATTACTTTACTTCTACATCAGTTACACATATGGCAAGGACACGATCAGATCATTCTTCTCTTTGTATCAAACTATCCACCAATAAAAATCAAGTCAAATCTAACTTCAAATTTTAGAATATGTGGATTCAACATCCAAACTTCTACTAAACTATCAAGACCAGGTTGGAAATAGATATATCAGGATTTCTTATTCAAAGATTTTGGCTATAACTAAAGAGGCTAAAATCTACTCTCACATTTTGGAACAGAGATACTTTTGGTAATATCTTTAACTCTGTTTCATAATCTGAGGAAAATGTTAAATTTTAAGAAACCATCTATAAAAACTCTCCAATAATGGAGAACAAGACCAAACTAGATTCTGCAAATGTTCAACACTTACAGTACATTTCCAGAGAAGATATAAATTGGCTCAAAAGTGTAACACACACTAGACAATATATAGAGACAGAACTATAGAGGCCTTTCATTCATATGTAAAGAGAAAAGGAATAAAAATTGCACTAACAGAATACAAGTCAACAATGTCTGGACTCAAGACCCTTAGGAAATCTAATCAGCAACTATATCCTTTTTTAAAGCTCTGTTAACAGACAATAGTTTCTCTCCTGACAAAACTAGTATTCAAATTATTATTTCTAAAATTCTTACAAGTGAAGATTACTACTTATTATTAATTTCACCTTCTGATCACTAGGTATATTTAACTTTATTAATGCCTTAAAATCAACAACATTGCTGGTGTTGATTGGTTCAACATCAAATTCTACCAGAATTGCTGGACTACTATATATAGTAATCTTTGCTCAACTATTAGAGCATTTTTCAATGGTGCCTATGTTCTAAATGGGGTCTATGCTACTGCTATTTTTCTAATACCTAAAAAAGAAGACCCCAAAACATGGAACAACTATAGACCTAAGTCTATGTAATGTATTTAACATGATTCTTTTTAGAATCATAAATGATAGACTTTCAAACCATTTACCCAAGCTCATGTCTTTTGAGCAAAGTGGATTTGTAAAGAGTATATGTATTCAGTAAAATATCCTACTCACTAAATAACTAGCCTTCAACATAAACAAGAAAAGTAGAATAGGAAAGTTAATCATTAAACTAGATTTATCTAAGGAATTTGATATAGTATATTTTTCATTTGTTAGGAAAATCTCAATTTCATTTGGTTTTAACTGCAGGTTCACTATCTTTATCATGAAATCTAAAAAAAATGTTGGATTTTCAATCATTCTTAACGGTGAAGCAAAATTATTCGTCAAAGTTTCTAATGCAATTAGACAAGGGGATCCTCTCTTCCATAGTCTATTCATTTTAGCCCAAGAATTTATAATAAGAGGGTTGAATAATCTCTATCAAGATCACCATAGTTTAAGATATAAAATCCCTAATAATGATACTATCTCATGCGTATCTTTTGCTGACGACACTATTATTTTTACTAATGGATCAAAATCCAGTATTTACCTTCTTAACAGATTCCTAAGTAAGTTTCAAGATCAGACTGTGAAACTTATCAACGAAGAGAAATCAATCTTCATTTTACCTTACTCATCTCCAACAAACAGAGCAAACTACATCCAACATATTATGGGTTATAAGCAATGTTATTTTCTAATGATATTTCTTGAAGCTATCGTTCATAATAGATCCACTTGGTGGATCATACCTTGCTCTCATTTGGTAGAAGGCTCACTCTAATCCAATCAATTCTGCTTGCCATCCCAAATTATCATCTTCAACACACTCTTCTTCCAAGATATATTATCGAAAGAATATAAATAATTTGTAGTATATATTTGTGAGAATCTTCTGACAATCATATGGCTATCTCCTTGGCTAACTAGAACAAGTTTTGTCTTCCCTACAAAGAAGAAGGACTTATATTAGAAGAATTAAAGATATCCAACTCACTTACTATTTCAAAATTTGGAAACAATTCAGAGAAAAATCAAGCTTATGGTTTAAAGTTATGCATAATATTTATTGATCTTCAGCTCATCCAATGCAGGTGAAATTATCATTCAAAAGATCTCAAATTTGGAAGATGATTCATAATATAAAAAACACTACATAATCTTTCATTTTCTAGTCAATTGGTGAAGTAAACTATGATTTTTGGTTTGATCGTTGGTGTCATTCCAAACCCTTAATTGATCTCAGCAACACTAATGATACATCATGGTACATTCAAACTAAAGTCAACTCCTATTGGATAAACAACAAATGATATCTAGACAGAGTTTTGGCTTCTGTTACCTCAATCGATATTAACATAATATCTAGACTACCAATCAAGCCTCACATCCCAGAAAAGATCCAATGGACACCTAGTAAATCAGGGGACTTTTATTTCAAAGATACATGGAATACACTAAGGCTCAAAGGAACTACATCACTGTTATATTGAAGCATCTGGAACAGAGTCACCATTGTAAAATTTTCCTTCTTCTTATGGAGATTTCTCCATAACTGGGTATATGTTGACACTGCCCTAAAGTCCAGAAACATAACTTTAGTTTCCAAGTGCCAAAATTATGGAAACATTGAATCTATTCAACACTAGTTTGTTCAATGCAGCCTAGCTTGGATTGTATGGCTACACTTCAGCAATTTGTTCAAAGTCATGATTGGCAATCATATGACTCTTCTCATATTATTGTCAGTCTCTGGATATGGTTTGTTCCTACCAAGGTTCATACAAGAACTACTCTCCCTTCAGTTATATGCTAGACTCTATGGCAGCACGAAAACAAGAAAATATTCAACCAACAAGAAACTTCCCCCAAAGATGTTATTGCTCACATAAAAAATTACATTCTAAATTTAGATTCGGGAGATTTCCTCAAAAGAAAGTTCTGGAAAAATGATTCTAATAAGGCATACGACTTTGAATGTTTTCAACATCTTAAAGAGACAAGAAATGTGAAACAATTCAATGGCTCCCTCCAAAGCTGTCAAATATTGATGTTCTTTTAATTATGATCTTAACTAACAAATCCCTTTGGTTTTTTTCCTACTCTACAATGCTTCAGGAACCTACTCACTCCAAACATGACTACTTCACACATTAACATAGAACAAAACTCTCCCGCAGACTGGCTGACTCGATGGACCAACAAATGCAAATACAACATTGATCTTCCTACATATCAAATACCTAATCAGCTCAAAGCCATTATATTGATTGACAGCCTACATACTAACTCTATCAGAGAATATTTGTGATCCCCAATTCTTCTACTCTTCAAAATACTATAATAAAATAACAGTACAAGTATGTAATGAAAGGATCTAACTCACCTGATTATAAAAAACTCAACACATTTTGCGAGGATAAAAACAACCGAGGGGACAAGATTTCAATAATCAGAGCAATGGAAGGAGCAAAGATTATAATCATAATTTTCTCCAAAAACTATGTTGATTGCAATTTGTGTTTAGACAGCTCTTGAAAATTCTAGATTGCCGGGATGAACTGAATAAGATTGTTATACCTATCTTTTACAGTGTAGATCCAAGAAATGTACAAAATCATAAGGGGGATTTTGGAACTGCATTCGATAGACTCCTGAATAATTACAGGAGCAAGGAGGCGGGATGGAGAAGTGATCTGAAAGATGTAGGCGGTATATCTGGTTTTGATTCATCGAATTTTAGGTAAAAGTTTATAAACTCTAAGTTTGTAGAAAACATTTCTCTTCCTTTTCTGTTACTAATTGCTTTGTAGATCAGGTGCCATTCTCGTAGACACAATTGTAGATAATGTCTTGGGAAAGTTGACCGACGGTTGTTCTTTTAATTCCAATTATTATTATCACGATGTGTTCTTCAGTTTCAGAGGTGAGACTCGCTACCACTTCGTCAGCCATCTAGTCAAGGCTTTGCGAGATAGGAATATCCAGTCATTCTTCGATGAAGAACTCAACAGAGGAGACAAGATATCCTTAAGACTCAATAGATCAAACAAGCGATCTAAGATTTCAGTAATAATTTTCTCGGAAAATTATGCTGGTTCCAAATGGTGCTTAGATGAGCTCGTGAAGATTCTAGCGTGCATGGACAAACGGAATCAGATCGTTATACCCGTGTTTTATAAAGTAGATCCCGCAAATGTACAAAATCAAAAGCGTGATTTCGGAACTGCATTTCATATACTCGTGAAGAATCACCAGAGCGAGGAGGCCAGATAGAGAAGTGTTCTGAACATGTCGGCAGCATACATGGTATTAATTCATCGAACTGTGGGTAAGTTTTTGAATTCAGAGCTGATACAAAGTCTTTCTCTTATTCTCTATTTCTAAATACCTTTTGCTTCCCCTTTCTTTGTAGATCAGGGGCCATTCTCATAGATAAAATTGTATTTACGGTAGATGAAATTTTACATCAATTCATACTCTCTATTCAAATAGAATATCTCTGATTTTATCCAATTGAAATTTTTGGAGAACCCCAAAAATATTTCAATAAGAAATTGTTTATAAGACTTCAAAGATTATCCGGAATCAAAATACTGTTTTCTACAAATTATTGAAATATTCTGGTCTTGTTGATGAAGATAGAGATGACGAACGGAGGATAATCAGCAAAGGAGATGACAAGCAAATTCGCTAAACTTGACAAGTTTAAAGGACATGATTTCAGACACTTGCAGAAAAAGATGCATTTTCTGTTGACTGCCCTCAAGGTTGTGTATGTCCTGAGTACCCCCTGTCCCGAGATCATGGAGAATGAAACACTGGAACAAACAAGGAGGCGCAACAGGTGGGAGAATAATGACTACATATGTCGTCACCACATATTAAATGGTATGTCTAATACTTTGTTTGATGTATACCAAAATGTCAAATCTGCAAAAGAGTTATAGGATTCTATTGAATCAAAATACATGGCAGAAGATGCTTCTAGTAGGAAGTTCCTGGTTAGTAATTTCATAAATTACAAAATGGTTGAATCTAGACCTATAATGGAACAATATAATGAACTACTAAGATTTCTAGAATAATTCGTTCAACACAATATGAAAATGGACGAATGTATTTTGGTGTCTTCGATTTTGTATAAATTTCCTCCTTCATGGAAGGATTTTAAACACACACTGAAACACACCAAAGAAGAAATAAATTTAGTCAAACTTGGTAGTCATTTCAAGATTGAAGAGTCTCTAAGTGCTCAAGATAAAATAAGTAATCCTAAGGGTAAAAACAAAATGGGAAATTTATCTGTAAATATGGCTGAAATCAGCGGATTCATTAAGAATGGAAATACAAATAAGGGGAATAAACGAAAGTTTAAAGGCAATAATAAAAACAACAATTTTTCCAGCAAAAAACCTAAAATGGCATACTGGAAATATGGAAAACCTAGTCACTTTAGGAGGGATTGTCGAGTTGGAAAAGGAAAAAATAATGTTGGTCCAAGTGGGAACATTGCTGGTTCAAGTTGATTTAAGAATCCTCAAAAACAACACGGTCAGAATTTAATTATGAATTTTAATTCTGGTCAGAATTATATACCTCGAATATCTGAGGCATTTTATGTGCAGGATGACGATGTTGCTGGTTGGATTGATTCAGGGGTAATAAGTCATGTATGTAAGGATCTTCGATGGTTCAAAAACTTTCAACCAATTGAAGATGGATCTTCACTTAAGATGGGAAATGTTGCAACGGAACCAATTAAAGAACTAGGAAATGTTAAATTACTATTTACTTCTGGAAAATACATATTATTAAACAATATATTGTATGTTCGTGGGATTCGAAAGAATCTTTCGTCTGGTGTTGTTTTAAACAATTGTGGTTTCAAATAAGTGTACGAAAGTGGCAACTATATATTGTCAAAACATGGTGTTTTTATAGGATTCGGATATTTGTGTAATGGTATGTTTATGTTAAATATTAATATTTCGTTCCAAAATGATTCTGTTTGTATGACTTTTACTAGTATTTGTAGAAATTTGAATAAAACAGAATTATGGCATGCTAGATTAGGACATGTTCATTATGGAAGAATAAATGACATGTCAAAAATGAGCCTTATTCATCCTGTTGATGCAAACAATGAAAAATGTAAAACTTGCATGTTAACTAAGATAATTAGAAAACATTTCAATAATGTTAACCAAGTTTCCAAAATATTGGAACTAGTACACAATAACTTATGTAATTTCCATGCTACACATTCGTTAGGAAATAAAAAGTATGTTATTACTTTTATTGATGATGCATCTAGATCTTGTTACATTTATCTGTTGCATGCTAAAAATGAAGCTCTTGATAAGTTTAAAATATATAAGGAAGAAGTAGAGCTACATAAGAATGATTTGATTAAAAATCTATGTACGGATATAGGAGGTGAATATTATGATCTTATATATTTTCAATTTACAGGTATAATTTATCAAACCACGGCTCTTTATACACCACAACAAAATGGTATAGCTGAGAGGAAGAATAGAACTTTGAAAGAAATGGTCAATTCCATGTTGTCATATTCGGGTTTGAGTGAAGGATTTTGGGGTGAGGCTATGTTAACAACCTGTTATTTATTGAATCGTGTTCCTACTAAAAGTAATAAGATGACCCCGTATAAGCTTTGGTTTAAGAAGCCTCCAACACTGATTATCTGAGAGTTTAGGGTTGTAGAGTAGTTGTAAGACTCACTGAACCTACAAGGAAAAATTTGGGTGAAAGAGGTATAGATTGTATCTTCATTGGGTATGCTGAGCATTCCATTGCATATAGGTTCTATGTGTTAGAATCCGATGACTATGTGTCGGTGAACACAGTTATCGAGTTATGAGATGCAATATTTGATGAAGAGAGATATACTTCTATACCTAGGCATAGAGATTTGATTCAAAACTCTTTGAATATGAACTCAAGTGAAATTGAAAATATATCAAGTAGTACCAATTGTGTACCTGAACCTTCTGAACCAAGGAGAAGTACTAGAGCCAGAAAAGTTAAGTCATTCGGATCTGATTTTCAACTTTATTTAGTTGAAGGGTCAAAAAATACGATTGACTATCAATATTTATATTGTTTTGTTATGGAAGATGATCCAAAGACTTTTAGTGATGCCATGGTATCAAGGGATGTTTCATTTTGGAAAGAAGCTATCCATGATGAGATAGAGTCTATCATGCATAACAATACATGGGAATTGGCTGATTTACCTACTGGGTGGAAATAATTGGGAAATAGATAGATCTTTAAACAAAAAATGAAAGTAGATGGTACTATTGAAAGGTATGAAGCTAGATTGGTTATACAGGGATTTAAACAAAGAGAAGGAATTGACTTATTTGATACTTATGCTCCAGTTGCTAGGATTTCCACCATTAGATTATTGATTGCACTTGCATCTGTATACAATCTTGTAATTCATCAAATGGATGTTAAAACTGCATTCTTGAATGATGATTTGGATGAGGAGATTTATATGAAACAATTCGAAGGGTTTGTCATGTCTGGTTGTGAAAACAATGTATGCAAGTTGAAAAAAACTTTGTATGGTTTGAAACAAGAACCAAAAGATTGGCATAAAAAATTTGATAATATTATATTGTCTAATGGACTTATTCTTAATCAAGTAGACAAGTGTGTATATAGTAAATTTGATAATTCTGGTAAAGGAGTTTTGATTTGTCTATATCTGGATGATATGTTGATATTTGGTACTGACCAAAATCAGGTTGATGAAACGAAGAAATTGTTATCATCTAATTTTGAGATGAAGGATTTGGGGGAACCTGAAATGATTCTTGGTATAAGAATCAAGCGAAATAACAATAGTATATCGATTTCTCAATCTCACTATATTGAGAAGATATTAAATAAATTTAATTTTAAAGATTATTCTCATGTTAGCACACCTATAGATCCTAGTCTTAAGCTTCTAAAGGTATTGCTATATCTCAACTTGAATACTCGAGAGCCATCAGGTATCTTATGTATGCCATGACTAGCACTAGGCCGGATATTGCCTTTGCTGTTGGAAAACTTAGTAGGTATACTAGCACTCCTAGTTCGCATCATTGGCAAGCTTTAAATAGAGTATTCAAGTATTTGAGAGGAACCATGAATAATGGTTTAACTTATACCGGATTTCTTTCTGTACTAAAGGATATTCAGACGCAAGTTACATTTCCAATATGGAAGATCATTCTTCTACAAGTGGATGGGTATTTCTACCTGGGGGAGGTGATATCTCTTGGGCTTCTAAGAAACAAACTTGTATTAATGATTCAACAATGGAATCAGAGTTTGTGGCATTAGCAGCAGCGAGTAAAGAATCCGAGTGGCTAAGAAATTTAATGTATGAAATTTCGTTGTGTCCCAAACCGATATCACATATATCTATCAGATGTGATAGTGATGCTGCCTTGGCTAATGTCTATTCACGAGTTTACAAAGGAAGGTCTAGACACTTAGGTGTGAGACACAGTATGATTCGTGAGCGCATCACGCATGCTTTTATTTCAGTAGATTTTGTGATAACTCAATATAATTTAGCCCATCATTGAACCAAAGGGTTAAGTAGAGATCTAGTGCACAAATCGGCTATAAGGATGGGATTAAATTCCATCTAAAATCTCTCATGTTGAGATACTAAATTCCCATCTATTATGACATTAGGTGTTGAATTCAATGTGGAAAGCTTAACATCTAGAGACTGGAACACATTTGTATATCATCCCAAGGTATGTGTTCAGACCTGCAAGTTGTGAAGGTTAAATATTATCTTCTTAATAGTCTTTTGGAAAATTGCATATAAAGGTGCAAGAAGAAAAAAACTACCTATTTGAGCATGAAGTTTAGCCGCTTCAAGAAGCTAGGACTTGGCTTTGATATGGTTAAGAAGGATAATGACACAAGGCTAGTAAAAATAGTGTCAAATAAGAACAAGTGAATATATAAATTTATGTGTATATTATTTTTATGTATTCATTGTGAATATAAAAGGTTCAATCCTTAGTGATACCTTGATATTCGAATATTTGGAATGTGTATTATACTAATATGAAATTCAATCGTTACGATATTTCATTTATACATAAATTTGTTAATTGTTGTGATTGTGTTTAGTTGATCATGAATTACACTAAAATGGGGGAAAATTGTTAGATATTTTCGTGTAATTGGATTGACTAGTCGACCAATTTAATCATGATAAATTATCAAACAAGTCGTAGAGTGCGGAGTGCACGCTTGTTAGATTATATCATGATTAACAGGATGAAGGGGCGTAGCCCTTTGCGGGGTTTAAATAGCAGAGGTCCTTGCGGGGTTACTTTTATTTTGGTTAAATCAACTATTATTGCAAGTAAACAAAATTTCGAAATTGGAAATTTGACTGTTTTATTCAAATTTCAAATTTGAAGCCGTTTTATTCAAATTTCAAATTTGAAGCCGTTTTATTCAAATTTCAAATTTGAAGCCGTTTTATTACAAATCCCGTTTAAAGACCTTAACTACCCTAACTTCCAAATTATTTGAATTGATAAAAGATGGGTTCTGTTGAAAAAGGACATTAACATCAATTCATACTCTCTATTCGAATAGAATATCTCTGATTTTTATCCAATTGAAATTTTTCAAGAACCTCAAAAATATTTCAATAAGAAATTGTTTACAAGACTTCATAGATTATCCGAAATCACCACAATGTTTTCTACATGAGTTTGTTACTACCTTGTCCAATTCATAACAAATTTGGATGAGTTGCAAGTAAACCTAGTAACTTCAATTTCAATCTTGAGCTAAAAGATTTGGCCAAAACTTGACCCAATATATAATAGAATCATCTTTACTAAGACAAGTCACAAACCTTAGCCGAATAACCCATGTTCTGACACTCTAACTCATTTGCCACCATCATCTTTCTTTTGTTACTATCGATTCAAAGTATCTAGGAGTTGTTTAATTTCAACACTCACTCGAGACTTATTTTTAACATTCGTCCCTCAAACGAATGAGAGAAATCACAAGTCCGGGTTTGTCTTTCAAAATTAAGAATCGAACTTGAAAGGTTTGGTAAGTAGATCAGTTGTTTGATCATGAGATAGAATCTACTAGATATCCAGTAACCTTCGAACCACCTAATCCCTCACAAAATATAAATGTAGCTTGATATGTTTAGTTCGTCTGTGAAATAGAGGATTAGAATCTATAAAACTAAATCCAAAATTATCACACCAGATAAACAAAAGTAGATGAATAAAGGTCGATGAATAAGAATCCCGATTTCCGTAAAACATAACACAACCATATCAATTCTGCAGACAAATTTAATAAATCTCGCTATTCATTCATGCAACCACGTTATGTTTCTTGGAAGATAATTAAATTAGAAAATATCAAAAGGAAATAATATAGTCACTGACTGACTGAACGACGACCATCTAAGAAAAAAGTCAAGTCAACATCATTAAACACAATGAGTTGACGATCTAGGGTCGGTTCGATGTGAGGCCCAAAAAAATTGTTCAAATAAGTACCTTTTAATTCTTTTAACATAATATCAATCTAAATTTGTGGGACATTTCATCTTCTTCACAACAAACACGATATTTGCACGAGTATGTAAAAGATATTTTAATGACGCTAAAATATTTATTTACCTTGTACGACACAGAAGGGGTTCTCAAGTAGAATGAGAAATCAAAGGATTAACACACATTCGAGTGGAGCAGTAGTTTGCAGTGGAGATATATTCCTTGACTAGTAAGTCATTAACATACTTAGTTTGAGTTTAAAAAAATCAAATGTCATAGCGATCGACTTCAATACATATGAATAGTCGTAGATAGCCCATATCTTTGAGAGAAAATATAGAATTTAGTTGTTGTATAAAACTATGCATATATGAAGGTATATTGTGAGTGAAAATTATATCATCCACGTAGAATAATAGAATAATGATCATTTCCATTTCTTTGGGCGACTTCTTAAGGACTTTTAACTCAATCGCAGTTTCATCATTGTCATGGAACTGCTGCATCTCCGAGTTTGTTGCCTCTCTACTAGCAACCAACGTTAATTTACCATCTTCCCCGATGATGAGCTCTTGAATGCACCACATCCTGATTAATAGATAGTTTAGCTCTTTAAACAACAAGTGAAATTCTAAAACCCACACAGAATACACAGTAGCAGATAACACCGTCATCAGATTTATAGGCCACCTTCATACACGACTCTAAAGAGTTGCTGTTATTTCCCTAACTCGGCAAAATATCAAAATATGTAAGAGGAATATCCATAACATCAAATTTATAGTAAAACTTCAACTCAATAAACCTTATCTTATGAGAATACATCCATCTCAGGTCAACTTGGCCATACTCTAGTGTACTCTAGTATTCCCATTTCCCAAATGAAAATATAAAGAAGTTTTTCCAATTATGATTTACAGTGGCGAGGTTAACAATTATATTCACACTTCAAATTGTCACATAATAAAATGGAGAGTTAAAAAATTTCATCACATCCACGTTTGATACCAAGTCTTCCAAGTGTACAAGGTTATCTAGAAGTCATGAACTAAGAATTATGATAAGTGTCTTGTATCATCAGTTAATAGTCAGATGGGTAGGACAAATACGCATATATCTAAAAAACCTTTTACATTATTTTTGTAACAGATAAACGCAGACAGTAATGAAACATAATGGTGAAGAAATAAATCTAATCTAGTCTAGTTTTGTGGAGTATTTCACCAAAATCAAAAACCCGAGTAATGACCTCACTAGGAATCCCATAATCAATACTAAATTGATGATGTTTCTCTTTGATCATATGTTCATGCGAATCAACTGACTAACCAAAGTATTGGTCCAAAAACTATTTTTTCTCTTTAAATTCTCTAGAGGACGATGAGTGTTGACTCTTTTAGCACCCTTCACCCTCTTGGTATCCATCGTTGTGTAAAAAGATTAAAAAACATTGTATCAATCAAAATTGATCAATAGCCCGCGTGGCTGTGTTTCAAATCTCAACCAATGGTCTGACAAACGTGTTTTAGTTTTTAAGAAGTATGCATTCACTCTGAAAAATGAACTATAACATGCGAACCCCCAACTCCCAACATAGGTTATTTTTTCTAAACAATACAAAGTTTAGCTAATTACTGCACTATCACCACCAAACATTTGCAGATACTTATGAGGAAGACCGATGAGTTACTCAACTAACGAATCATTTGCAATCAACAACGAACTGGGTGCAATTGGATACTAAAAAAAGCAAAACTAACTAACATCAAATCTTTAAAAATAAAGGTAAATGCGACAACCGAAAATGATGCAGGAGAAAAAAAACGTATATATATATATATATATATATATATATATATATATATATTGGTTTGATTCGACTTAAATCTTGAAAACACGCACGTGCTCTGACCATATCAACATCAACTCGTGGGTTGCGACGTCTTCAATGACATATGGCAGACCCCTTATACATTGACACAACCCTGTCATATTTATATGTTATTTTATATTATAATCACTCGACCACTCGCTTTATCTCATCATATTTTCTTCTATTTACAATTCTCCAACCAATTTTTTTAAATAATTGCTTCAAAGATCAAGGATGACTCATATATTATACATGTAGTATATACTATTTATGCTGATGAGTTATGGTCATACAAAGGACTAAGAAAAAATTAAGTGATAGATAAAACACGAGACAAATATTCTAAGTATGAGGACACTATATAGAAGTAAATGATAATAAAGATACACACAAAGACGAATGTGATGAGAAACACGAAGATGGAGAGGAAAACAAAACGGATACACGCAAGACAAAGGGAAAAGATTAATATTTGATGGGAGTTATAAATTAGACAATGGTAACGATTAATACGAGATGAGTTCAACCAACCAACATAGACGAGGAAAAAGACGAGTACATGAGGCCAACAGACAGAACACTCGGGCGGTTGAGATGAGATAATGTGTGTCGACATAATGATGAGTAACGTGTTTGAATATTTATTACAAGTCACGATTAGCATTTAAAGTAGTTTGACTTGTTCAAATGTATAATCAATAGATATTCAATACGGAGAGAGAAAATAGCTTGTAAATGATATAAAAGAAGGGAAGAATCCCGGCTATAGAATTTTGGACTAAATTTGATATAAAAAATATATTATTTTATTCACAAAGGCCTACTTCTTTCCTAAATCTATATTGGTCATCTTGCCATTACGTTAGAAGAGGAAACCCCTTAACAATATTGAAACTATTCCAAATGGTTCTCCAAATCTTTGACTCTATCGGACTTGTAAGTTTTATAAAGATCGAAATTCCTTAGTAGCTTCCCTTATACAAAATTAATTCCTCAGTAGCTCCCCTTATACAAAATTAATTCCTTACTAGCTCTACTGAAACATTGCATCAAACCAATATAAGATAATCAGATATTCCCTTCATCTTAACTAGATATTCTTCCATACTTGAAAAACGTTCATGGTTCTTGGGAATTTACCTTTATAATAGGTGATTCTAGCTTTCCATTCTGAGAGAGGAAATTTGGAGACAGACTCCCATAGTTTTTTGGAGGTTTGTTCATTTATAACCTGAGTAGCAATCTCGTGGCTGATTGTAGTATACAACCAACCTAAAAGGAGTTGATCCTTTCAGATCTAGTCATCATTGATAAAGATGTGATTTATCTGAACCGTATCTGGCTAGGTAGAATTTTGAGTTAGTTTAAATTATACAAAATCTTGTAATATAAAACCCAACAAATGTGTAATAATGAGGGCATGTGATGCAATAATAAATTTACACGTATGAGATTAGTAGAATAATAAGGTGGAATAACCATAAATGGTTCAACCATGTGGTTTTTTGGCTCACCATAATTATTACATAAAGCGACATTCCTTTTTTTGGGAAATGTGAACAATTATTACTTTCTTACCACTTTTGGAATATTCTCTATCTACCTTCTGTGTTTATCTCTCTAAAACTAGTACGAAAGATATTTAAAAGTTATATCCACCTTGGATATTTCTGGAACCATCATTTGCGAACACTATAGGAGAAGTTTAGTACCTGGATTCATTTTACGAAACCATTATTTCAGTTGCAAACCTTTTAGTAGAGATGAACGTAGATGTGCAAGAGGAACCTGTTGTTGGGGTAGAGAGTTTGGTGATATTACATTGTGCATGACACAAGACTATATAGACAAATGCGGTACATTGTCACGATATTACACCACTACACCGTGTGATGCTTCTAAAAATTTCTTAGAAAGATTACGTGTCTAAAATAATTTGGTGCATCCACTTGTATGATGTATTTTGGAAGTGGACCAAAAATAATTTGGTGCATCTCTTTGGCCAAAAAGGGTAATGGCATACTAGTAGGGAGATTGAATTTGTATATATATATTATCGATGTAAGTCCATTGTTATGGATGTTCTTGGCATTAGTAAGAAGAGAGATCCTCTTCCAAGTGTTTCCACAGATGAAGACAAGGTTGTGGTAGATGACATGTCATTGATTAAACATCGAAACACTTCGATAATCAAAGGTAGTGTTTTTGAAATTATTAATGTTACTACTAAACGTATTTTTTTATTTTACCTTAGGCTCTTATAATTGTGTATTATGATAATTTTTGCAATTGTATCTTATCTGGACCCCTATTATTTATCTGTTTTAAAGCCTATTATTGAGATAAATGCCTCAAAATACCGGCTCTTGCATACACTTCTTTTAGGTGTCATGCTACTAAATTAATTTGTTTGTGTGACGGCATGACTCGAAAAGAGCTGGTTGTTTTGGGTGTGGTTACTTTACACCCCATAAAATGATTTTTTATATCAGAAAGTAATATTTAGAAAAAAAAAACTTTATGATTTTGTAGGAAATGGAAAATAAACTCCTTTTGAAGTTAACCTTCAGCCCAATTTTCTTTTGCTATTAAAGAGAAGGAATTTAGTGAGGGTATTAAAATGGTCAAAAGACTAACTCTAAAGGTACTTTTAAATCACATAATCCTTCACCTATGAAAATGGTCATTCTTGTTGATAATAAAAATGTTGCTAGACCTCTTGAGAATACTAGAGGTGTGGCAACTGAATCTTTATACTTGTTAACTAATGCAGTTGGTCATTCGGTGTTTAAAGAAACATATTCTAAATAATCAGTTGAGCAACTCACTGGTTTGATATATGAATACGAGACTTTTGATATATGAATTACAGATAAAGATTGAAGTCGAGACTCTTGAATTATTGTTAAACCTTATATTTAAAAGTGAATGTATTGCTGATATACTTTTGAAAGTTTTACTGATATTATGTTTTTAAGAGAAATTAATCGAAAGATTTAGAATATAGTGACCGATATCTTGACTCTTATCCTTTGTCAGGATATACGAAATGAAGTGCTTATATTTTTTACTTGTTTGAGGTATATTAAAAAGAAGAACATAATGTATAATTAGAAGTTATGGATTAAGATGTTCTCGAAGATAATATCATTAAAAAAGTAGTAATGGAACTAGTAATGTTCAAACTGATGATGTTAGGACTAATGATGATAATGTTGAAGTTGTTTACGCAAAAGTGGTTAATACTTCAAAATTGGTTATATTCTAACCAAATATGTAATCTATTCCGTAATAATATTTAGCTTTAGGCCTCTTTTGATTGTTTTGCGCGAAGGTATTTTTCTACCAATACTATTATATTTCAGAGTATTCTTATAATTTTGTTCAATGAGTCTTTTGTTTATTTTCTAAATATTTTGTTAATATGTTTTATGTTTTTCTATTAATTGATCAATCTTAATAGGCTCAGAATTTATTTGGTATACTCATTTTCTTTTGTTATTTTCAAATTTTTTCAAGCATACTTAGGGTGCATGACTTTTATTAGGGTTTATCTTTTTTTAATGAAGTAAACTTGCCTATTATCTTAGGACTACTTTTTTAATCATCCGACACTTGTTTTGGAAAACTTTACAAAGTCTTGGGTGTTCATGTTGTAATCATATTTTTATTGGCCTATTAGCCTTTATCGCTTTGAAGTGTGTACTTTCTTTTTAAAAGCAAAATGAAACTTGATATTTTGGAAATAAAAAAAATTTATGAATATAAATGTCTGCTTAAAACCTTATCACGCCACCGAGATAGCAAAATATACATTATAGTTCCATAAATATGTTCTACACATAGTAATAAGATACGAGTTGAAGTCTTAAAATCTATGATAAATTTTCAAGATGCTATATGTTATTGGGGTGGCGAACTTAGTTTCTTTTTTCATTAAATAACTTATAAGTTCATGGTTTTGCTTTAGTTTCGACCGTGAAATGGCCTTCCAAAGTTTGTTCCAGTTTGTCGAGCCTTGTTTATTTTGTATGAATAAAAATTAATTGTAAAACCTTTCCCATCATTTAAAACTCCCACGTTAGAGTTATATCTATTATTTGTTAATGCATGGTAATATGTTTACCAAATATATGCTTTCACTCTTCTACTTTAATTATACTTAACTCAATATTTCAGACTTTTATATTATTTGTTTCATCAGTTGTTGATATTCTATAAGATGATAAACATATTTTAGTTGGTACTACTGCCTCCATTCTATTAACCACGATAAATGATGTTTCTTTTATTGTGGATTTAGGTGTAGTTTTGAATTACCATACGAATTTTTTGTAAAATCTCTAGCTAGGTTCCCGTAACTCTTTCCAAAATTTCTTGATACCATCTATTATTTTCATGTTGGTTACTTTTACTTCACCATTAACTTGTGGATGGACAATGAAAGAAAATAATTACATTATTCCTTTGAGCGCATAACATTTTGAGTTTTTCATTCATGAATTTGGTTCCATTATCTATTATAATTACCTTTGGAATTTTAAACCCGTAAATATATTTACCTTTAGGAAAATGATAACTTTATTTCCCGTGATGTTTACTAAAGGTTGTAATTCCATCTTTTTAAAGTAATTTATGATAACCATTATAAAATTTCTCCCTCGTGGAGCTTTTGGTAATGAACTTATCATATTCATACCCTATTTATAAAATTGGATGGCTTTTTGTAACATTTTTTAGACTTGTATGAAGTTGGAATAGTTAGTATGTGCATATTGTTTTACATGTTTCTTTAGGTACTCCATTTTTGTTGGCCAATAACAGTCATGGAGAAGAATTTACTGTTGTAGCGCCTTATAACCGTAGTGAGCATGTATTGGTTTAGTTAACCATCTTTTTTACAATGTGCCCAAAGTCTAAACAAATCTTGCTCACTTCATCTTCATTTTTCTCTTCTTATTTTATCTTCGACAAGTATGCCTTTAACGAGGCACTTATTTATTAGATTTCTTCAGTCTTATTCTTCATATTCCCCTTATATTATCATTATTCATGTAGAAGTGAATGCTAGTAATAAAAATTTAGGTAATGTAATATATGAATTTTATTGAAGGATTACTCTTAAAGACAAAGATCTGCAAGCCAAAAATGCAAGCACATCAAAAACCAAGTTTTCAGCTCTTGGACTTGTTCTAATTTCACAGGCTCAAACTAAGAAATTGGACGTTGAAGCTCTATATATTATTGAACGATGTTTTTTAGATTTGTACCAATTTCTAGTTAGAAATTTCTACTTTTAAGCCTTGATTGTTACTGTAGCTCACTTCTGACCTTCCCTGTAATTTCAAACTACTCTTTTATACGTATTGTTCTATGTAATTAAAATTTTGTTAAGAAATATGCCAAGGAATAGGATCTTAATTTTGTTTGTGGCTCAAAACGAATATTGAAATCATATAATTATACCGACCAATTTTGCATTACATTTATTAAAGGGAATAGAGTTTGTCTACTACCCTATTAACATGGAGATAGTGCCTCATTTTTATGGTTGTAACTATCAATGCCAAAGAAACGTTTTACGTGTAAGTATCTAATTTCAGTGTAAGTATCTAATTTCAGCTAGTAATAGAGATTTACTTACATAGTATATCACTTCAGATTTCTCTTCATTCCTTTCTTATCATTATTTGCGGCGAACAAGTAATTCAAGACTATAAGGTACAAATATAAAGATTCTTATGGTTGAGCTTTTGTTAAAATTTCCAAAGAAGGCAAGAACTAATTTATGTTGTTGAATGTTTCATCACATCTTGGTGTTCACTCAAACTTTCATACTCCTCTCAGCACTTCGTCACATGTTGGTGTCCGTTCAAAATTCAGTAAGAATTTTACTTCTTTTGTATTCCTTGTAGGCTTCATTATTGCTTTTGTGTGAGATCTACTTTGATTTCTTTCTTGCTCACCATCTAGTCCGGTAATTTGTCAAAATTTACACCAAATGTGCACTCTTATAGATTTAACTTAACATTGCTAGATACGTACACCATCTCCTGCATATGAACAAACAAATACCTCAAATCTATACATTGCTAGACATACTTAACTGAACCCAGCGACATTGCGATTCTAGAGTACAAAACCAACTACCCAGTACCATCGGCATTCTCCAAAAGCATTATCGACACTATCATAACCAATCCGCTACTAACCAGCCATGTTTAACTACTAACAATGAGACGCGATGTCAGGAACACAACAAAAACCCAAAAATGTCGCCGGAGAACGGAGAACTGTCCAATACAGTACTCAAATACAGTGACTACTCCGGCGACGTTAATACAGTCGACTGTTAAACATACAGAGCCACATTGAAACGTCCGGCGAAAACAAAAATTACGTCAAACATACCTCTTCGACAGTAACGACGCCGAAGACTCGACGACGACTTCCTTCTCTACCTCTTGTTCGGTGCCGGGGAAAATGTTATCGTCGCCGGAACGGTTACAGGACGTTGTGTTCAAGTTCGTGTTTTGGGTTCACTTTATTTTTTTGTGACGTTGTGTTCAAGTTTGTGTTTTGGGTTCAGTCTATTTTTTGTGTTTCTCTTTCCTCAAAATTATAAATGTGAAAATGGAGAGAATTGAAACCCAAAAGTCAAGATTAGAAGGTGAAAAAAGTGGATCTCAACCAAAAAATCCCGTTTTATACCCTAGAGGCTATTTTGGTCCAAAATATGGCTTTAGGTATTTTATGAAACTAGTCTAAATATAGGTACCATTTTTATATTTCAAAGTTGAGTAGGTATTTATAGGTAATTTCGAGTTTTTTTAAACATATGTTTTATATTTTTTGAATTATGAAATAAAGCCGTAAATGTTATTTAAGGGCTGCTACAAGTGACGAAAATAATATAAGTATGCCAGTTACAGTTTGTATCTATGTATGCCAGTTACAGTTTCAGGAAACTAATATATACTACAATTCGAAATATTTGGTAACATAACTCTCGAGCAATTGATGTAACGCCACGAGATGGTCACAACATGGTTGATCGGCCGGTTGTGTACAACAAATGAGCTGTCGACAGCTCTAAGTAAGTGTGCTTGCTTGCAGCTTTGAACTTCGTTGACATAATCCCAACAGTCTGGGCCGCAACAATGAAAATAGTGTTAATCCTAATACTCTCATAAAAGGTTTCTAGAGCTGTCAATTTTGGACACGACCTGTAAACCCAACACGAGCACGACCCGAAATTTTAGGGTTAGAGACCCGATATTTCAGACCCGATGAAATTAAGACACGACACGAACCCGACTCGAAAAAAAACGAGTCGGGTTCGGGTTGGGTTCGTGTCACCCGGAACTGACCTGTAAAACCCGAAAAGACTTGTAAATCCGAAACTGACCTGTAAAACCCGAAAAGACCCGTAAACCCGAAAAGACAGATGAACCCCGAAACAGACATGTAAAACCCAAAAGACATGTACACTTGTAAAATAAAATACTGAAACACTTAATAAAATAATATTATTTCAAAATTCTGATTTCTAAATTAGAATACCAAAAATATTTATAAAACTTTATTAATGAAATAATTTTATTTTTGATTTAAAATATATAAAATAAATAGTATACTTAAATAAGTATATGAGGGAGGATAAATGATGGTTCACATGTTTCGTATAAAGTTTTGAATTTTATTCTTCTTTCACGTATAGTAATAAAGTTTTGAATCTTTCATCTCCTGTGTATATAGATTATAATATTAAGAATAAAAAATGGAAATAATTTATTATTTAACATTTTTTTTATCTGATTCGTGTGAGTTTGCTAGATTTATTAATATATATTAAATGCATTTAATCTTGTTTTGTGGGATGAATCGATTTACAATTCTAGTGGTTATTTGATAAGAAGTGACAACTTAGTGGTTATTTGATATTTTCTGAAATTTATTTAATTTATCTCATGTATTTTTTTCATGTTTAGATGAGATGGCAAACCCATCATCACCATATATTTTACGGTAAGATAACTTCACCGATGATAGTAAAGCCGGTGTAAATATATGAACTAAGCGTATCTTGTCTTTGAACCTGACACGAATTTCGGGTTCAGGTCGGGTTCGTGCCACAGGTTCTAAAATTTCGGGTTGGTCAAACCCGACACGAACACGACCCGAAACCCGAAATTGACAGCCCTAAAGGTTTCCGCTCTATTTTGGTTTGGTATTGTACCAAGTGATAAGACAGGGTGCATTATATATAGATTGTATTTAATGTATAAGGTAATATTGATAGGTTAAAGTAGTAAAGAATACCATAGCAATGGGCTGAAGCAGAAATGAAAACTGGCAGGGCAGAACCATATTAGAAATTAGTGTTCTAAAATGAGGGTGCAGCATGAACAGCGTCGAAGCTTTTCGGCGGTCCTTCATACTTCTAGTGATACATCTTGACGCGCACTTTTATTTTTTTTCTAAATTTATAAAAAAAGAAATTGAAACAAAATTATTTGTATATAAAAACCTAATAATTTTACTAGTTTTTAAAATCAACAACACAATCATTTAATATAGACTATCTCCAACGATCCACCATTTAATAAAAACCATACGTCTCCTAATAAGTAAAAACCACCACTCACCTAATAGTACCAGATGTTAAAATAGTAAAACCCACCGTCCTACCAAGATGTAGGAGCTAAGGGGCTCCCGCGCCCATAGCCCTTTAGTGGATCCCCGGTTGGTATCTATCTAAAAAAGTAAAGCGAAAAATATCTATCTAAAAAAGTAAAGTGAAAAATATAAACGATGGATGATTTTTAGATGATTTTGTCCGAGATAAAAGTTATACCCGGCTGGCTGTCAACGGTTCTGGAAGACCGAAAACCGAAACCGAATCGATAAGAACCGGACTGAACCTTAACGTTCTGGTTTGCGGTTCCATTTTAAAAAAAACGAAACCGATAAAGAACTGAAGTAACAAAACCGGTTTGGAACCGAACCGTTGAAACCAACGAACTGGTAGAACTGATTAGGAACTGATTAGGAACTGAATAGATAGAACCGAACATATAAAATTGGTAAACCAAAACCAGTAGAACCGATAAAGGAATCCAACCAATGAAATCGTTAGAACCGATTAATTTATTATTATTATTAATTTTCTTATACATTATATTGTCAAAATTAATAATTAATTGTCCATTTTTAATAAAAAATCGAAGATTAACTTCTAAAATTTAATTTTTATATTGTTTATTTAATTAAAAAAGTTAAAAATTAAATTATATTTAAATTTAATTTTTTTAAATGGACCAAAACGGACGAAAATCGGACCAATAACATACCAAACCGAAACCGGAACCGAACCGAGAACTTAGCGGTCTGGTCCGGTCCGGTTCAAAAATATAGAACCGAAAGTTTAACGGTCCGGTCCGGTTCCGGCAACCCCGGACCGATAAACACCCCCTAGTTATACCGATAATAATTTTGAAAACCAGCCCGGAAGACAGACATGTATTAGAAGTAAAAGAAAACGTGTAGGTCTTCCTCAAACTGACAGAAGGCAACTATACCACTAGTGAACCAATATGAACAATACCTTTATTCCCGTGGTCTTGTTTCCCATAATAAATACACTGACGTGAAAAGACTCTAAACTACTTCCATTTACTATCCTTTTAACTCTAACCACCACCACCAACAAATCAAAAACACATTTTTATATTTACAGATAAACATCTAAAAGAGAGAAAAAGATAGCACTGGTCTTTTTGTGTTGTTAGATAGTACTTCTGAACATAAGAATCATAGCAATGGGAGTTTTGTCTTCTTCAAGAACATGTTTTGCTCCCACTAAACCTCAATTCTTCCAGCCTTGTCTCCCTGGCTTCACCCACCAACTTGTAAGTCTTTAGAATCCATTTGAGACCTCCTATATTTGAGTAGTGTCTTAAAATCTTAACTTTGTTATCATTACTGCTTGCTCCTTGAATGGAGTTCTACGGCTATGTTCGACTTCTAACTATATTCTCTATTTCTTGCATATGCCATTGTTCCTTCTCAGAGGATTCCTGTTGTGTTCTTTAATAGCTACTTACTCGGAGACAAGTCTCCAGAGGTTACGCTTCGATCTAGTCTTTCTCACAAAATCTGGAAGGTCAAAATCAAGAGTCGCAAATTAAGGAAGGGATGGAAAGAGTTTGTCATTGCTCATGGCATTCAACTTGGTGATGTTGTTGTGTTTAGATATGAAGGAAACATGGTGTTCCATGTCACGGTCTTTGATTCGACTGCATGCGAGAGAGTATATCCACCGTACACCGAAGAAGAGGATTCGAGCAGTCACTCTGATGAAAAGGCTCATAAAGGACAATCCTGTGAACGAACATTTGCTAATGACAAAATTACTTTTTTTAGGGCAAATCTAACAGATTACTATCGGAAAAGAGATATGGTGGTAAGTTTGCATATTAAACTTTGGTATTAGAATTTAATATTACGATGTTACATATAAAGGTGAAACATTGGTTTTTATTAATTATATCATTGCAGCATGTACCCACAGGATTTGTGAGGTCTAACGGTCTAGCTAGGCGACGATGTAATATAACTATAAAGGACGGTAAAAAAAGATCTTGGGCATTGGATTTAACATACAATGAATCATCAGGTCATGTTTTTATAGGAAATGGTCTCATAACGCTATTGACAGCAAATGATATAAATGGAAAAGATTTATTTGGATTTGAAATTATTCAAGCAGGGGACAAACCAATCCTTAACTTAATTTCAAGTAAGTTTTTTTCTTTAATAATTTGTTATATATGTCTCTTAATTAATTTGGTGGTTTATGTGTTAATAAACAAAAACAGAAAAATCCTCCTCAAAAAATAAAGCCAGAAGTTCTTCAAAACGTAAAGTGGCTTCAAGACTTGAATGCTCAAGCTTTGTAGTAAAAGTTACAGCTTATCATATAAAGAAAAGAATAATGGTTGTAGAAAATAGTGTTTCGTTTTCTGGATAATCTCTGAAGTCTTGTAAACAATTTCTTATTGAAATATTTTTGGGGTTCTCCAAAAATTTCAATTGGATAAAATCAGAGATATGTACTTTGAACAGAGAGGATGAAAATGATATGATTTCCTTTTCAACAGAACCCATATTTATAATCTCGACCAACCAAAATACAGTTTGGAAGTTAGGGCAGTTAGGGTCTCTCAACCGGTTTTGTGTTAAAACGGTCAAATTTTCAAATTTGAATAAAACGGTCAAATTTTCAATTTCGAAATTCTGTTGACTTGCAACAGTAGCCGATTTAACCAATCTCGACCCCAGCCAGGGGCACTCCGCACTCTACGACTTGTTTGATAATATATCATGATTAAATTGGTCGACTAGTCGATCCAATTACACTAAAATAAATAACAATCTTCCCCCATTTTAGTGTAATTCATGATCTACTAAACACAATCATATCAAATATCAAATTTATGCATAAATGAAATATCGTAACGATTGAATTTCACATTAGTATATTACACATTCCAAATATTCGAATATCAAGGTATCACTAAGGATTGAACCTTTACTATTCACAATGAATACATGAAGATAATATACACATAAATTTACATTCTCACTTGTTCTTACTTGACACTATATTTTACTAGCCTTGTGTCCTTATCCTTCTTAAGCATATCAAAGCCAAGTCCTAGCTTCTTGAAGCGGCTAAACTTCATGCTCAAATAGGTAGTTCTTTTCATCTTGCACCTGCATATGCAATTTTTCAAAAGAGCTATAAGAAGATAATATTCAACCTTCACAACTTGCAGTTCTGAACACATACCTTGGGATGATATACAAATGTGTTCCAATATCTTGATGTTAAGCTTTCCACATTGAATTCAACACCTAATGTCATATTAGATGGGAATTGGGTATCTCAACATGAGAGATTTCAAATGGACTTTAATCCCATCCCAATAGCCGATTTGTGCACAAGATCTCTATTTAACCCCTTGGTTAAATGATCGGCTAAGTTATATTGAGTTCTCACAAACTCTACTGATATAACATCATGCGTGATACGCTCACGAATCATACTGTGTCTAACACCTAAGTGTCTAGACCTGCCTTTGTAAAATTGTCTATAAACATTGGCCAAGGCAGCCTCACTATCACATCTGATAGATATAGGTGATATCGGTTTGGGCCACAACGGAATTTCATACATTAAATTTCTTAGCCACTCAGCTTCTTTACTCGCTGCTGCTAATGCCACAAACTCTGATTCCATTGTTGAATCAGTAATACAAGTTTGTTTCTTAGACGCCCAAGAGATAGCACCTCCCCCAAGTATAAATACCCATCCACTTGTGGAAGAATGATCTTCCATATTGGAAATATAACTCGCGTCTGAATATCCTTCAAGTACAGAAGGAAATCCGGTATAATTTAAACCATAATTCATGGTTCCTTTCAAATACTTGAATACTCGATTTAAAGCTTGCCAATGATGCGAACTAGGATTGCTAGTATACCTACTAAGTTTTCCTACAGCAAAGGCAATATCCGGCCTAGTGCTAGTCATGGCATACATAAGACACCCGATGGCTCTCGAGTATTCAAGTTGAGATACAGCAATACCTTTATTAGGTAGAAGCTTAAGACTAGGATCTATAGGTGTGCTTACCGGAGAACAATCTTTAAAATTAAATTTATTTAATATCTTCTCAATATAGTGAGATTGAGAAATCGATATAATATTGTTCTTTCGCTTGATTCTTATACCAAGAATCATTTCAGCTTCCCCCAAATCCTTCATCTCAAAGTTAGATGATAAAAAATTCTTCGTTTCATTAACCTGATTTTGGTCAGTACCAAAAATCAACATATCATCCACATATAGACAAATCATAACTCCTTTACCAGAATTATCAAATTTGCTATATACACACTTGTCTGCTTGGTTAAGAATAAATCCATTAGACAATATCACATTATCAAATTTTTGATGCCAATCTTTTGGTGCTTGTTTCAAACCATACAAAGACTTTTTCAACTTGCATACCTTGTTTTCACAACCAGGCATCACAAACCCTTCCGGTTGTTTCATATAAATCTCCTCATCCAAATCACCATTCAAGAATGCTGTTTTAACATCCATTTGATGAATTACAAGATTGTATACAGATGCAAGTGCAATCAACAATCTAATAGTGGAAATCCTAGCAACCGGAGCATAAGTATCAAAGAAGTCAATGCCTTCTCTTTGTCTAAATCCCTGGATAACCAATCTAGCTTTATACCTTTCAATAGTACCATCTACTTTCATTTTTCGTTTAAATATCCATCTATTTCCCAATGATTTGCACCTAGGAGGTAAATCAGCCAACTCCCATGTATTATTATGCATGATAGACTCTATTTCATCCTGGATAGCTTCTTTCCAGAATGCAGCATCCCTTGATGCCATAGCATCACTAAAAGTCCTTGGATCATCTTCAATAACAAAACAGTATTGATATTGATAGTCAATCTTATCTCTTGACCCTTCAACTAAATATAGTTGAAAATCAGATCCGTACGACTTAGCTTTTCTGGCTCTAGTACTTCTCCTTGGTTCAGAAGGTCTAGGTACACAATTGGTACCACTTGATATATTTTCAATTTCACTTGAGTTCCTATTCAAAGAGTTTTGAATCAAATCTCTAGGTCTAGGTATAGAAGTAAATCTCTCTTCATCAAATATTGCATCTCTTGACTCGATAACTGTGTTCACCGACACATAGTCATTAGATTCTAACACATAGAACCTATATGCAATGGAATGCTCAGCATACCCAATGAAGATACAATCTATACCTCTTTCACCCAAATTTTTCCTTTTAGGTTCAGTGAGTCTTACAACAGCTCTACAACCCCAAACTCTCAGATAATTTAGTGTTGGAGGCTTCTTAAACCAAAGCTCATACGGGGTCATCTTATTCCTTTTAGTAGGAACACGATTCAATAAATAACAGGCTGTTAACATAGCCTCACCCCAGAATCCTTCACTCAAACCCGAATAGGACAACATGGAATTAACCATTTCTTTCAAAGTCCTATTCTTCCTTTCAGCTATACCATTTTGTTGTGGTGTATAAGGAGCCGTGGTTTGATGAATTATACCCGTAGACTGAAAATATATTGGATCATAATATTCTCCTCCTCTATCCGTACGTAGATTTTTAATCAAATCATTCTTATGTAGCTCTACTTCTTCCATATAGATTTTAAACTTATCAAGAGCTTCATTTTTAGCATGCAACAAATAAATGTAGCAATATCTAGATGCATCATCAATAAAAGTAATAACATACTTTTTATTTCCTAATGAAGGTGTAGCATGGAAATCACATAAATCACTATGTACTAGTTCCAATATTTTGGAAACTCGGTTAACATTATTGAAAGGTTTTCTAGTTATCTTAGTTAACATACAAGTTTTACATTTTTCATTATTTGCAACAACAGGAGGAATAAGGCTCATTTTAGACATGTCTTTTATTCTTTCATAATGAACATGTCCTAATCTAGCATGCCATAATTCTGTTTTATTTATATTTCTACACACACTAGTAGAAGTCATGCAAACAGAATCATTTTCGAATGAAACATTAATATTTAACATAAACATACCATTACATAAATATCCGAATCCCATAAATACACCATGTTTTGACAAAACATATTTGCCACTTTCGTACACTTGTTTGAAACCACAAATGTTTAAAACAACACCAGACAAAAGATTCTTTCGAATCCCAGGAACATACAATACATTGTTCAATAATATGTACTTTCCAGAAGTAAATAGTAATTTAACATTTCCTAGTCCTTTGATTGGTTCGGTAGCAACATTTCCCATCTTAAGTGAAGGTCCATCTTCAATCGGTTGAAAATTACTAAACCATCGAAGATCTTTACATACATGACTTGTTGCTCCCGAATCAACCCACCAAGCAACATCATCATCCTGCACATAAAATGCTTCAGATATTAGAGATATATAATTTTGACCAGAATTAGAATTCTGAAATAAAATCTGACCTTGTTGCTTTTCAGGATCCTTAGATCCACTTGAACCAGCATTGTGTCCACTTGAACCAGCATTGTTCCCACTTGGACCAACATTATTTTTGCCTTTTCCAACTCGACAATCCCTTCTAAAGTGACCAGGTTTGCCACATTTCCAGCATGCTATTTTAGGCTTTTTGCTGTTAAAATTACTGTTTTTGTTGTTTCCTTTAAACTTTCGTTTATTCCCCTTATCTGTATTTCCATTCTTAAAGAATCCGCTGCTTTCAGCCATATTTACAGATGAGTTTCCCACTTGGTTTTTACCCTTGGGATTACTTAATTCATCTTGAGCCCTTAGAGACTCTTCAATCTTAAAATGACTACCAAGTTCGACTAGAGTCATTTCTTCCTTGTTGTGTTTCAGTGTGTGTTTAAAATCCTTCCACGAAGGAGGCAGTTTGTCAATAACAGAAGAAACCGAAATACATTCGTCCATTTTCATATTGTGTTGAACAAATTGACCCAGAATTCTTAGTAGTTCATTATACTGTTCCATTACAGGTCTAGAGTCAACCATTTTGTAATTTATAAAATTACTAACCAGGAACTTCCTACTAGAAGCATCTTCTGCCATGTATTTTGATTCTATAGAATCCCATAATTCTTTTGCAGATTCGACATTTTGGTATATATCAAACAAAGTATCAGACATACCGTTTAATATATGGCCTCGGCAAATGTAGTCATCATTCTCCCACTTGCTGCGCCTCCTCGTTTGTTCCAATGTTTCATTCTCAGTGATCTCTGGCCAGGGGGTACTCAAGACATACACAACCTTGAGTGTAGTCAACAGAAAATGCATCTTTTTCTGCCATCGTCTGAAATCATGTTCTTCGAACTTGTCCAACTTAGCGAATTTACTTGTCATCTCCTTCGCAGATTCTCCTCCGTTCGTCATCTCTATCTTCATCAACAAGACCAGAATATTTCAATAAAATGTAGAAAATAGTGTTTCGTTTTCTGGATAATCTCTGAAGTCTTGTAAACAATTTCTTATTGAAATATTTTTGGGGTTCTCCAAAAATTTCAATTGGATAAAATCAGAGATATGTACTTTGAACAGAGAGGATGAAAATGATATGATTTCCTTTTCAACAGAACCCATATTTATAATTTCGACCAACCAAAATACAGTTTGGAAGTTAGGGCAGTTAGGGTCTCTCAACCGGTTTTGTGTTAAAACGGTCAAATTTTCAAATTTGAATAAAACGGTCAAATTTTCAATTTCGAAATTCTGTTGACTTGCAACAGTAGCCGACCCCAGCCAGGGGCTCCGCCCCTTGGACCCCGCTAATCGTGATATAATCTAACAAGCGTGCACTCCGCACTCTACGACTTGTTTGATAATATATCATGATTAAATTGGTCGACTAGTCGATCCAATTACACTAAAATAAATAACAATGGTAACATTTACAACTTATTTTTTCATGCTCTATTATTTATTTACACCATCCTATTGTCACAATTTTGATATCCGAAAATGTGTTTATAATTTTATGTTTGTTATGTACCGGCAGCGCTTGCCTATAAATTTTGTGAAAGACAATGGATTAGAAATCAGTGTTGGTGAGATTAAATTAATGGACGACCGTGGTAAAATTTCGTCCGCAAAATTAAACAAAAGACCCAACCACAAAGGCCAGCGGTATTGGATTGGAGGCGGTTGGAAACATTTTTGCATTCAAAATAAAGTAAAAAAAGGTGATTCGCTCAAAATTGGAAAAATTGGAGTAATTAGGCATTGCAACAACAAACCCTTACTCAAAATCTCTAGTAAGTATCAGTAATATGTTGTTATTAAATATTCTAATTTCAACATTTAGTTGTTTTCTTAGTGATTAAAATGAAATCAATTGTTTTCATTTCAGGTTGTTTTTTTAGAGAACACATTTGATACAAGTAAGCATGATGATGAGCTATTGAGCTGTGGTTTTAGGAATGTGTTGTTTTGTTTCATGTTTTGTTGAAAACCTGAATTATGTTAAATAGACTAATGTCTTCTAAGTAAACAACAATATGTTAATTTTGATATTAGTACAATTTCATGAGCTTAAGTATTTATCTGTTATTAGTTCTATAATATTTAGATATTATATGTTTCGTTAGTTGGGATTATATTTATTTGACTAATCCTATCCGAACTGAGAAAGGTATTCTATTTATAAATATTTATTATAACCTTCAAACACAAGTACAAATTTGACATATACTAATAACATTAAGTTTGAAAAATATGTTTAACAAACCTGTTAAATATTTGTTTATATGATAAATTTTGTGTGATTTTTGAAGGTAATCTAAAATTTAATAATACCATACTAAATAGGTAGGTCATTTTCTTACGTCCACGTAGCCATTTTCTTGGGGATGAATAGGTGTGGAAAAACATTTTTAATTTCTCTTGAAGGACAAAAAAGTCATTTCTTTGTTGTTAAATTGAGAAACATTATCTATGGTGATTTTTCGAGGAACCCCAACGCGACAAGAAATATTATTCACAATGAACTTAATAACATCATTGACTTTCGTTCCAGACAACGGTTCAGCCTCTCCCCACTTCGAAAAATAGTCCACTGCCATAATAATCATTTGTCATCCTCCAGAAGCCATAGCAATGGACCTACCAAATCTATTCCTCAACTGTCAAACTAGATGACCTTGATAATGGACTTGAGTGGAACTATAGGTTTTTTAATGGCATTGGCAAAACGTTGGCAAGTATCGCGGCCTCGAACCAAACTTTTAATCACTTCGAATTACATCGGGTCAGAGAAAAACTTCTTGTGCAGGTTTACATTGCTCTGATTGTGTTAAAATCGAAGGACTCTCCTGTAACAAAATCCAAGGATACTCTTCTGTGTAAGAAATGGTTGTCAAATCGACTAAGGCTTGAGCCTTGATAGCTTTTCGAGGAGAAGAAATGACATCAAAGTCTTCTAAGTCTACTCACAATTTGGTGATCCTTCCAGAAATGTCTGGGCGATGTAAAACATTTTTCAGTGGGAATGAAGTTCGAACCACAATACTGTGAGCTTCAAAATAGGAACGCATCTTCCTAAAAGCCCCCACTAAAGCCACTACAAATTTCCCAAGCTTCAAATATCTTTTTTTAGCTGCCAACAAACTCTTACTGACATAATAGAGTGGTTTCGAAATTTCTGAATATTCGCTTATCAATACAACACTAACAGCAAAGTCTGACACTGCAACGTGTAGAAAGAGTTGCGCTCCAATTTGAGGCTTTGATAATATCTCTAGTGATGACAAAAGTTCCTTAATGCTTGAAAATGTTGCTTCAAATTCTGATGTCCACTTGAACTCATATGATATTCGTAATACTTGGAAAAAAAGAAAAGCATATGTTAGAAAACGTTCAAATAAATATATTAAGAGTAGTTAACCTTCGTGTCAAACTTTGTACTTCCTTAATAGTTTGAGGTGACGTCATTGATACCAAATCCTTTAGCTGCACTGGATCAACTTCTATCCCCCCTTTCATTAATAACATAGCCTAAAATATTTCCTGATCAAACTCCAAACGTACACTATTTAAGATTTAGCTTCAATCTAATAGCTCTTAAGTTCAAAAAAGTCTCCTCTTAATCCTCCAAGTGAGCATCATATAAACTCTTGACCAACATGTCATTAAGATACACATCCATATTTCTTCCAATCTGAGAAGCAAAGGCTTATTCATTAACCTCTAATACATTTCTCCATCATTTTCAATCCAAAAGGTATAATAACCATATAACAATGCAAGTCTCGATTAGTGATGAATGTGGTACTCTCTTAATCCTTTAGATCCATCTGAATCTGGTTATACCTTAGAGAAGCATCTGTAAAAGACAAAATTTTATTTCCTGAAGTGGAATCAATTAGCTGATCTATTCGAGAAACAAGAAATGGATCTTCATGGCAAGCTCGATTCAAATCTGTGAAGTCAACACACATTCTACAGTTATGATTCTTCTTTTTAATGACCATTCGGTTTTCTATCCATAAGGGATATTGTGTCACCCTTATATGTCCGACCCTTGACAGACGATCGACCGCAGTCACAACAACCTCTGACTTTTCAAAAGAAAAGGCACGTCTTTTTTGGACAATAGGTTTGATCTTCGAATTTATAGCTAATTTGTGACATATCACCTCGATTGGGATCCCTACCACATCTTCTCTCTTCCAACTGAAAACATCTAAATTATAAAACAAAAATTGTAACAAGTGCTGACGTAAAATTGGGGTGAGTAATGTTCATATTCGAAGTACCTTCCCATAAGGGAAATTTTACTATTCTATTCTTTCACTTACCGTTAAAGAACCTGAGTTTAATTTTATGGCTTTTTTATTTTATTAGTCCAAAAAATATTATATTATATTTTATAAAAAATATACACAGATTTTTATTATATTTTTCATTTGTCTTATATTATTTTTAATTTCCAATTATTTAAAAAAATCATTTTAAGACCATTGTTATTTCCAAATTGAAGTTGCAATCCCTTAAAAGTAAGTATTACGGTTCTCTCTGTTTAATTTTGTTAATATTATAATTTTTTTAATTGGTAAATAATTTATTTTTAAATTTAAAAATACAATTTTTTAAGGTTTACTGATTTATAATTCAATTCTTCTGTTGTATGTTGCTGACTGGTAGTTTATCTAAATGGATGGATTTCATGTTTTTTATATTTTCCAATTAGATATAGTAAAATATGTTTTGCAGATTGGCTATGACGAAGTCGCACAAACTATAGAAAAATGATGAATATTTTTGTATAATTGTACGAATCAATTTCATTTTGGTTAATCGTTCTTTTGATAAAGCCAAACATTTGAAACAATATATAAAAATGCGATGAACATTTCATACATGCTCATACAAATGCTCATACAAAACGTATGTCAAACCTTCGAGCAAACTATTGAAATTTTTCATACAATTTTCTTTGAACACATGCAAAAGTTTCTTCGAGCAAACTATTGAAATTTTTCATACAATTTTCTTTGAGCACATGCAAAAGTTTCTTCTTAATCTTCTTAATGACCGATTTGATTTGACATGGTAATACACTAGTTTTATATTAGTTTAGATAATTAAATTTACAAAATAATTTTTATTATGTATTTTAAATTTAATACTATAATCTTTAATTGGATAAATATGTTTTTAATTACAACCTATCTAATAAAAAAATTATTATTTTGTTTTTTTGCATTATAAAACTATTTCAAATATATTAAAGATAGGAAAGATATGAAAGGGTTTGTATAAAGGTAGTATTTGAAATGATGTATGATGTGATATATAAATGATATATTCAAACTAAGTTGATTGTCCGAGATCAATTAGTTTATATTATATATAAGTGATTCGTTTTATTAACTGATTTGACTAATTTAATTTGACTAATTTATTTATATTGAGTGAAATATAAGTGAAACGTTCAAAGCAAGTAGTGTTAATGGAGTTTGATTAATTAGTTTGTGTTATATGCAAATGATTTGTTTGAAGTGATGCAATACTAATTTAGATGAATTGTATTTGATTAATAAGTTGTTTTATATCCGATTGATTTCTTCAAATCAAGTTTGATTAATTACTTTATTTTATATCTATTTTATATTTTATAATTAAATTTGATCAATTGGTTTATGTTATATGTAATTGATTGGTTCAAACTTATGTGCTCTTATAATTGATGAATTATTGGTTGGTGGATATTTAAATAATATGTTCAACCGAAGTATGACAAATTTAGTTTGTTTATTGTGGGAGCCACCTTTTTTTTATTGTAAGACACATATTTGGTTGTTTTATCGTGTCCAACAAAACATCTACATTATTGTTTTTAAAATACCTTCTCATATTATAGTATCTGAGAAACTTGAGCACATATTATTGGAGTTAATATTGGAGTGTGATCATATTGGCTAAATCATACTATCATTTAAGTGAAACGTTACTTCATAATATACAATAATTTTTTAATTTTTTAAAGATGTGAGAGATATGGACGTACGATCCCTTCCATATATTAGTGGTTGATATCCGTTAACTAAATTTGGTATGAAAGAATACAACTTTATTCATATGAAGAAATTATTATACCATCTAACCTATATAGGGTACACAAATGAATTACATGAGAAAGATCTTAGCATGATGAACGTTCATTAACTTATAATATAGAAGTAATCTATTGAACGTAATGAAGAACAAGATAGTCGTAATTCTAAACTATACGTCTCATATACATATGACTAATATGTCCATATATATTATGTTATCGTTGCTTACGAGACGTATATATACTTCATAATCCAGATTAAAAAAAAAGACAATATTAGACGTAATAATGTGTATATATCATATTTATATTTAGTACCCTCTTTTAGGACTGTGCTTATTTATGATACATATTGTGTCTTATGTTAGAAACTATGTTTTATGTTCATATTTTGTGACATTTTATCATACACTATGTATTATATTTATAAACTATGTTGTATGTCAAAAAAACATTTATATTTGTACACTGTATTAATAAATGTTCAATATGAATCATAACAACAAAAACTTGAATAAAATTATTAGGCACAACAAGATTATTTTAACACTTACAATAATGCTATTATACATGATGTGATAGCATGTAAATAAATAGCAAAATTTTATTTTTCATTTGTTTGTAATCTAGATAGGGTTTCCCAATTTTACTTAGATGCTACTATTTCGTTAAATTAGGTGGTGAATTACAAAGATGCAGTTGAGAACATATATTTTGAATTCAAAATATGCAGTTTTCTTTATATTATGATAATGCATATTAACCTATTTTAAATAAATCTCATAATAAACTTATAAACCAAGCTCACGAGTTATTTTATCATTTAATTTTATCACATTTGATACACCTACAATAATACAATACAACATAAAAAGAGTTAAACAAGTATCCATTAAAATATATATATGATTATAACCTTTTTGTTACCTGACGAAAGTAAGTTACCCTTCGGAGTCATTGATTTTGCTCCACCATATTGGATGGCGAAGGAGTATGTACGTCGTCCACCTATCTGCAAGATTACATGACAAACATATCTTCAAACATATTTTGGACTCTTATATATATATATATATATATTAGTATATTTGGTTTTTGAGATCCTCGAATAAGATGATATTCGACATCCTCAGTTCTTTCGTACCTCTAAGGAAATTTACCGATTAACATCTTGACCATAATACAACCAATAAACTAAATACCAAGTAACCCTTTGATTATTCCATCAACGTAAGATTCCATTGACATACGATTTTGGGTATCTTAGAATTTAAAATTAGCATTGCTAATCCTCTCGTGCAGCCTTTCGCTAATCCAAAATCAGAAATCTGCTCACCACAACCCCGTGTTTGGATCAAAAGTCGACAACACAATAATTTCATACATCTTAAGATCATGTTAGATATAACCCTCAACGTGAATAATGGAAATAATTTCAAGGATCATTCGTGTAAATGAAATAAAGTCAACATAAGATAGATGTAGTTTTCTGTATCTCATTATGATATCTTCAAGAGTGCTCTAAGCAACTTTCTTTAGTTTGATACCATCAAAATCTTTTAAATTTAGAATTTTGTAGCATGGAAATAATCTTGTACAACCCGGAAGCTTTTCTAGAATATGTAGATCTTTAACTAACGATGATGATGAGTCAAATATAGTGGCGGAACCAAGATTTGAAATTAGGGGGAGGGGGCTAAACAAAATTTTATAAAATTGATTCAAAGTTTTTATGATTGATAGATGGAAATTAACAACGACGACTCCTTATATCCTGGAATCGTCGTAAAATGGTTTCAATATCAATTTTTTTTGAAAAATTTATCTCTCGTTGTATACAACTAAAAGATCATCCATCCAAATGTTGCCCATCCTATTCCGCAAGTCCGTCTTTACAAGCTTCATTGCAGAAAATACTCTTTCTACTGATGTTGTAGCAACCGTAAGAATTAATGTCAATTCGATCAATCGATACACCAATAAAAAACTTTGATGTCTTTTAGTGATAACTAGTATCTTAGCTAAATCTCCCAAATCTTCAATATTGGAGAACTCATCCTTGTCAATTATATCGTCGGTGTATGTTTCAATTTTGAATCTAAGCCTCGTACGTTCGGAATCAGAAAAGTCATTTTGATAAAGTTTTGCTAGACGAATCAACTTGTCAACATCAAAATCAGCAAATGAATGTTTTGGACTAAGACAATCAGGCAAGTAAGCAACTCTGTATTTGCTTCCGGAAAACGATGTTCCATCTCTTGATTAAGTAAATCGAGAACCTGTAGAATTTGAGAAAATAAGAATTTAGAATTATACGTATAGATATATTATCATCCTAAATTACAACTAAGGACACAGTCAATTTACCTCGTAATAAATCTCAACCTTATAATGATGGTAATTAGTTACACGTCCATCTCGCTTCATACGCACACGAGTCTTTATTGTATCTTTCATATTAACAATCTCAATGAAATAAGACATACAGAACTTATTGACTTGGTCCAAAATTTTACCCCAACTATTCTCTATATTCTTTTGCAATGTCTTTTTAGTTGTATCAATCAAAGAAATAGCTTGCACAATATTTTGGTCCCTCCATTGTAAACATTGTGATAGAACAATTGTTGACCCGAGCAGCTTAATCATCAAATGCAAAATAAAGATGAAATCATAACTCTCCATTCGCATAATTAATGTTTTAGATATGCCTCTATTATTTCGATTAGAACTATCTTCATATACATGTTCAAGTACCATTTTAACCTCTGTTTTACGCTCACGATACCAATCAAGTATTTCTAAAAAATTTCCTTTCTTTAATGATTGTGATGATTCATCATGTCCACGACAATTTAATCCCTCACACAAAAGAAATCTGATCACATCTAAAGATGCAGTTAGGCGTACACGATAGTTAACTTCATTCTCTTTCCCATATTCTCTCAAACTGTATTCGATATTTTGTCTTTGATTTTTAAAGGAAAAAAACTTATGCTTAGCTTGATTATGTGCGCTGTTCACATCACCTTCATGTTCTTTAAATTTTTCATATGTTTTTTTCCAATGTAGCAAACACGTCATCTTGATAATTACGTGGTTTAAAAATGTAACACCAAAAATAAAATGTTGCATTCTTGTGCACATTATATTCCAACCACTCATTTTTTTTAAACCATGTAACTTGAAAACTTCGGTTTTCTTTCCTAAATTTTGTTTTGGGAAAATAGGATTTTTTGATTGGCAGTGTCCTTTTGAGATGAATTCTCGTTGAATTTTATCTGCAGAATTTATATCAGATTCTTTAAAACATTGGCGTTGTCCCGGATCACTCACAATATCTTTCTCTGGATCAAATTCTACACTATCAACGTTAGGTCTTTATATAGGGACAGTCAGATCGGGATGAAATCGTGTATAAACTATGTTATTGTGAATAAAAATAAAAAAATAAGAAATTTTATTAGAAATAAAACTATCTTATTATACATAAAAATAATATTTAACAATAAATCTTAATATCTTATTTTTAAAATATATTTAAACAAATAAAATATAACATAATAAAATTTAATATTTAAAAGATACATAAATATAAAATCAAATTTGTTATATAAACAATATTTTTGAAAAATAAATGGAAATAAAATCAAATTTGCTATATAACATATATTTTTTTAAATAGATAAAAAGAAATTATGTACATTATAAGCTGTTATTAATACATGTGGACCATATAGAAAATGAATCCTAATCTATGTTTTAGTATAATATGGATGGAATTTATATCAAACATAATTTATAATATAAATAATTTTTTTTAAACATTAGAGAGAAACACATACCTCGAAAAGCTGAATTGATGAAATTCGATTCGTGTTCTTTTTTCTTTAATTTTAATAACTCCTTGTCTCCTTGATAAACAAGACTTGTTATCTTCTTCTGAATGAAACTGTAAATCAAATCTGTAATGTAGAAAAATAGAAGAAGACAGAGATAAATAAAAATAAAATTTTGAGAGAAATATTAAACCATAATAAAATCTGAACAAATAATTGTAGTAACAATATAAAAGAACCTGAAATATTTACAAAATCAACTTCTAATCTTCTCGACTATAATTTATAAATATATTTTCCTTAAAAATAGGCATTCGTTAAGATATTTTACTTGAAGTTTTATCCACTTCTTTAGCTTAACAATTTCCTTAACAATAGGAATTAGTTAAAATATTTAGATTAAATTTTTATCAACTTTTTTAGTTTAACAAACTCCTTAAAAATAGGCATTAGTTAAAAAATTTAGCTTAAAGTTTTATCCAACCTTTTTACTTCAAAATAGGCATTAGTCGCCCCCAAGGGGATAGCCGAGTTGGTTGAGTAAGGCATACTTGTGACCAAAGGTCGTCAGTTCATATCCCTCTACATACGTTTTCTCGGTTGAGCATGTCACCTTGTGTGGTGTACCTTCTGGCGTTGGTTTGCAGGTTATTGCGTCAGACTGAGGGTTTATCCTGTGCGCACTCTGAGTAGCGGCTGCGGGTTCCCTTCGAAAAAAATAGGCATTAGTCCACCTTTTTAAAAAAAACTATTTATTATCCCAAAAAAAATTAACCAATATTTATTATCCGTCGTTGGTCAAATGGAACCATTTCCACAACGTAAGAACAATACAGAGATTTATTTGTTTTCATAACATGAACAACACCCTATGAACCACCTCTAAGAAACTTGACTGTCTCAGGTTCCATAATTTTTTAATAAATAAATACTGTCTACATAAACACAACATAAATTTATATAACTAGCAAAATTAATAGAAAAGGGACAATAGTATTTAGTTTGTCTACATCCTAGTTGTTATTTACCCAGAATTGGCAGATTTTTGTGTTTCATACCAAGCCCTATCGTATATTTCATTAAAGTAGATAAACGCCCCTTATGTGCACCGTCTATCAAGGTATAAATCGATTTCCTCACACCCATGAATCGAGAATATAAATTTGTCAGCTTTGTCTCTGATCCTAGTAATTCTAGTCCAGACTCTTGATCTTTTGGTTAGGAATTGGGGCATCTATAGGATGGTGATTTTTGTAGTACGTAGAACTCATAAACTTGGACCAGAGAGCTTTATTAGATCTTAAGTTAAACCATAGTTTGTAAGAAAATGTCTCCTCCAATGTTTCAATCTTCTTGACATTGATTCCTCCTTCTCCATATGATTTACAAAGTTTACTCCATGAAGACCGGCTGATTTCTTTAGTTTCAATCTTGTTGCCCCATAAGAACTTGTATAAGTTTTCAATTATATGTATGAATGCTTTAGGAAGAGTTGTATTCTGAATACAATATAAAAGAAGAGATGATAAAACTGATTGGATTAAGATTAATCTCCCATCAAAGGAGAGAGTGCAGCTATCCCATTCAATGATTCGTCATTTGATTCTGGAGACTACACTATCAAAGTGGATTATTCGGCTTTTGTTGCTAATCATCACCCTCAAATACTTGAAAGTCATAAAGTTGTGTCTTATTCCCAAAATCTTGTCTGCAGCATTTATTGTTTGAGATGTTATGTTTTCAGCAACTATAAGCTTGGACATGTCTATGTTTCAGCAGCTTTGATATCCGAGAATGTGTTCATACTTTTATGTTCGTTGTGTACCCGTAGCGCTTGCCTATAAGTTTTGTGAAATACAATGGATTAGAAATTAATATTGGTGAGATTAAATTAAACAAAGAACCCAACCACAAGGACGAGCGGTATTGGATCGGAGGCGGTTGGAAACACTTTTGCATTCAAAATAGAGTAAAGAAAGGGGATTCGCTCAAAATTGGAGTAATTTGGCACGACAACAACAAACCCTTACTCAAAATCTCTAGTAAGTATTAGTAATATGTTGTTATTACATATTCTAAAGTCAACATTTAGTTGTTTTCTTAGTGATTACAATGAAATCAATTTTTTTCATTTCAGGTTGTTTTCGAAACAAATAAGCATGATGATGAGCTGGTCAACTGTGGTTTAACTAATGCCTTTATTTGTATTGTTTTGTTGTAAATTTGGATTATGTTAAATAGACTAATGTTTTTCGGTGAGAAACAATATGTTGATTTTGGTAGTAGTAGAATTTTATGATATTGAGTATTTATTGATGGTTAGTTTTGGAGGTAGATAGTCGTACATACAGTGACTATTTTTCTTTTATAAAACAAAAAAGCAATGTAATATTATTAGTCAAAAGTTATTACTATTTTGTTAACTTACTAAAAAAACAACCAACAATAAAATTTCATTGGTGAATAGATATTAATTATTGTATTGATATTATCAAAGGCAAACTAAAATGGAAATTTTCATATTTCCTAAAACAATCAATATTATGGAACGTAGGAAGTAATATTTATTGATTGTAGTGTTTATTAGTTTAGATTATTTATTGAACTACTTATTAGAACTCATCTCTTTATAAATTTTACAAACAAAAAGAAGAAAAGAAAGAAGAAGACAAATTCTTTTTATAAATGTTAACCAAGAAAAAAAGAGAAGAAGAAAAGATTCTATTTATAAATGTTAACAAACAAAGGAGAGAAAAGAAGAAGCCACCAAGAAGCAACTATAGTTTTTTGTTTATTTAGAAAGCGTATTGATTACATAGATTATACGTTCTTATATATATATTGATTTAGAAAACATTTGGATTTCATAGAGTTTAGGATTTATAGATAAAATATACGAACTAATGGACATATGCATAATATCTCGTCTCTCAAACCTATAATGCAACAGTAATAAACATTGAGAGTTTGTAAAAAAAATGAAACCGCGTTGTTGACTGAGCCTTCGTGAACATGTCTGCAACTTGCAAAACTAATGAAACATATGGAAGCGAGATGGTGCAGATCTGATAATGATGCTGAGTAAAGTGATATTAAATTTCAATGTGCTTTTTCCTCTGATGAAAAATAGAATTCTTTGCAATCTGCATGACGCTTTTGTTATCACAATGTAAGAAAGTGAGTTTAGTAATGTTATCTATAAGAACTGATCATAACCAAACAATCTCACATGTGGTCAATACCATAACATAATACTCAAATTCAGTAGATGATCTAGAAACAATAATACTCAAATTCAGTAGATGATCTAGAAACAAATTCAGTACATGTGGTCACATGTGGTCAATGCCACATGAATACCATAAGTTATATCTCGCTGAGTAACTATAAGATATATACCCTTCAAACTTTTTAGTCTCAATCACTCATCCTACAAGAAAATTCAAACCAAATAAAGCATAAAAAATTAATGCTTAAGATAATTTTACATATGGGTATATATACCCTTCTCTATTGCCCATTGGGTATATTTGCTTCGTTCGCTTTCAAATTTAACTTTTTATCTCTTCTTGAATCTTTTATCTTCTTGATTTTTGTTAGAATAAAATTTAACCTTCTATTACTTTATTATAAATATGATATTGAAATATAAATCGAGAAGTAACCTCTTAGATAGTGAAAATAAAAGTGATAGGGCATCATTTGACGCACTATTTTTTGTCATTATGAGAAGGAAAAAATTAGTGAGATTACGCTCCCGATCACCAACCCTGTTATGCCATAAAACCTATTGTCCAGAACGAGTAGTCTCTTAATATTCATGTCCTACTACAAGTTGTTTGTCATATTCATTCAACACTTGATGATATGAGTATGTCTTCAATGGGAGATAGCAACCAAACTTGATGTTTCTAATAAAAAAAGGTGAACCTAAATTTTCGGATGCTTATTTAAATGAATTTCATATAAATAATATTGAGTATCATCAACAATACTATATTCAAAATAGTGAACGTGTGAAAAAACTTGGAGATTAGGTCATTCCGAGAGACGTAGTTTTTTGCTTCATTGCTGTTGGAGAAACTTCATCTGGCGCTCGTAGAGATAACGTTGTATTATTTAGCTACTTCTTTGATATAGGTATTCGATTTTCACTTAGTTCAAACTTATTAAAATTATTTGAGGTGATTATGATTCGTCTCAGCCAGATTGTAACCACTTCTTTAAGGTAATTACATCAAGTCATTATCTTGTCAGAAAGGGTTTCTAGACACTTTTATGTGACTTATTTTATTACCACGGTGAAATTCTTTAGATGAACAATAAATCCTTTATTTTACCTTTTAATTGATGCATATTTAATAATTGTTCATGATCTTCCAATCTTTAACAAAATATTGAAAGATAATTTCCTTATGCAATCTTTAATATCTTGATTTTGCTATATTTTGATAATATTATAATTGTGATTGTTTTTGTGTTGTTTCATACGTTTTTTTCTTAAAATTCCAACTGATAATAGGAGGATTTAGTTTGTATAAATATGTATGCTCTATTGGTGAAATGAACCTAAATTTTTGGATGCTTATTTAAATAAATTTCATATAAATAGTATTGAGTATCATCAACAATACTATACTCATAATACTGAACGTGTGAAAAACTCTGAGATTAGGTTATTCCCAAAGACATAGTTTTTCGCTTCATTTTTGTTGGAAAAACTTCATTTGACGCTCGTAAAGATAAAGTTGTATTATTTACCTACTTCTTTGATATGGATATTTGATTTTCACTTAGTCCAAACTTGTTAAAATTATTTGAGGTGACTATGATTCGTCCCATCTAGATTGTAACCAATTCTTTAAGGTAATTACTTTCAACCGTTATCATGCCAGAAAGGGTTTATAAACACTTTTATGTGACTGATTTTATTAACTAAAGTCTTTAGTCAAATGACTAACTGTTTATTTACATTTTAATGGATACATATTTAATAATTGTTCATCATCTCCCAAGATTTAACCAAATATTGATGGATAATTTTCTTATGCGATCTTTACTATCTTGATTTTGCCATATCTTGATAATATTGTAATTGTGATTGTTTTTCAGTGGTTTCATACGGGTTTTTTCTTGAAATTCCACCTAATGATAGGAGGGTTTAGTTTGCCAAAAATATGTATGCTTTATTGCTGAAATAAGTTTCATTTTTTTCTCATTCCCACTGTTCCATTATGGTACCCGAAACGTTTTTCCGTAGCGGGTTATTGTTGAGTATTGAGGCGCGTGGTAACTTCTCTGTTTGTGAATATTATGGGGAGAATAATATGGACGCAAATTATCTAGAGAATAATAATTTGAAAAGATAGTATCCATGGAAGAAGGTTTTTGATAAACATTCTCCAAGAATAAGTTAAATATCAAGTCAAAAGATAAAGATTGAGTGATTTGTTTTGTTTATTCTAGGGCCAAGAATGTTGAGGCTTCGTCTCATGCTGCATGAAAATCTGTGTGATGTATGTTCTTAAGTTGAGTAAGAAGAGAGATCCTTTTCCAGGTTTTGTCAAAAATAAATTCGAGGCTGAGGTAGATGGCATGCCTTTGATAAATCATGGAAATATTTCGACAACCAAATGTATTGTTTCTGAAATTAATATTACTACGGAATACAGCTTTTTTTTTATTTTACCTTCGACTCTTATAGTTGTGCATCATGATACTTTTGCAATTCTAGCTTATATGGATCCTTAGCCTTTATTTGTTTTAACATTTATAATTGAGATATTTGAATCAAAGTTTCCAACTCCTGCATATATTGTTTTTAGACGTCCTGCTATTAAATTTGCTCCTTTGTATGATCATATAACTAGAAAAGAGATGTTAGTTATGGGTATACTTACTATATGGCCCATGAAATGAGTTGTTATATTTGTAAGTAACGTTCATAAAAAGCTTTACGATTTTGTCGGAAATGGAAGATAAGCTTCGCTTGAAGTTAGCCTTGAGACTGATTTTATTTCACTAAGAAGGAATTTTTTAAAAGATATTAAGATGGTTAAGAAGCAACGAGAATAGTTATTTCGCCTTAGACGTCAAAAGACTAAATTTAAATGTACCTCTAAATCAAAAAATCGTTCACCTATAAATTGGCCCTTCTTATTGCAATATATATATATATATATGCTTGGAAATATTTATTGATATTTGTACGGTATTGGATCTCCAAAAGTAGGAACCATTTAAGAGTAGATATGTACGATTACAAGCCATATTACTCTTAGACCACGCTCCATAATTGGCCCAAGTAATTGATTGATTATGGTAATATGATTACTGTTGCATCTTATTGTTCACATTACGAGAAAGAGGTCTTTAGTCCTTTATTGTTATCAGTCATGGACGAGGTTGTACTGTTTGCCCATTGACAATGAATATAGGGATCCCATTAAAGTTGAATATGTATTCTTGAGTAGCATATGACGGTCCAAGTGGGAGATTGTTGGAATATATATATTTAATATATTTATAGACTAACAATTATTTGGACCAACATGCTAAATAAACATATTCGATTATTGTCTTAAGGAAGTCCAAATTAAAAGTATTCTAGTTAATTATTTAATTAACTATATTGGACCTATGGGTAAAAAGGCGTTATGGGCTCAAGTGTGGTAACCAGGTTGATTTTGGGCAGTGTGATGAAGAGGGCCCAAATCTCAACACTTGAGCTTGAATTAATAAATCAATGATATAAATTGAATTATCAATATATTGGGTTATGGTCCCGGACACAAGGAAGTAATAAAGGATGGGCGTTACAATGTTGGGCTTCACATTGTAAAGTCTATAAATAAGGGGCTAGGTTTAGGTATTTCATCATTCTAAACCCTAATCAGAAATACGACCGCTTCCTTGAGTGTCTGGAAACGTTTTCTCTAATCTGATTCTGCAAGTCTCTTATCTTCATAAACGGAATCTCCGGAGAACGTGGAATCGCTGGAGAACGCAAAATAACTGAAGAGAATACTAGATGGATATCAGCAGGCAAACCCGTAAGTATTCTTGATTTTCTGTTTCTTCTATAGATGAATCTAGCAAAAGGGTTTTAACTTTTTTCCGCGATTTATTATACATTATTTGATGCGATTTCGAATAATATATAACATAATATACTTACAAGTAGATGGATGAAACCATGGAGACAAGCCTGGATGAAATGAGGTTTAGTAGGAGTGTAACATGCTGTTGTTGAGTATTCATCTGAAGAAAAACTTGTCATTGTTATGTTTGTTACGTGACTTTTTTCTCTCTTTAAGATGGATGGGTATCCTTCATTTTTAGTCTTTGTTTGTGTAAATATAATAACTTTTGGTTTCTTGGGCATTTTTTAGAATTAAATGCACTCTTTTCAGGTTATTTATTGTTGGAAGCAAAACGCAGAGAAGCTATTATTATCCATTGGGGGAGTACTTGAGGAGTCATCTTCATTCGTTTGAGAGGAGCTTCTAAAACACGTTTCATTTTGTACCGGTTTTCAAAATTTTATCACGTCTAGGTCTAGCTGTATATTTTTGTCACATAGTTTTTTGTTTCAAAAATCAAAATCTACTTTCTGATCTAATATCTTAGATCAAACATATGAAAAAATAAAATAAAAAGAAACAAGATGCATCATGAGTTGATAAATTTAAATTAGCCTTATAAAATTTTTACAATCTAGAAAGATATATAAAATACTTATATTCTATCCTTTTGCAGCTTTGATGGCCTAATTGGAGGAGCAACTTAAAGTCGAGGAATCAACATGAGTTTAGAGCGGACATGGTCGGGTGTAGAGGCATTTAAATCAGAGAAACGCTCATATCAATAAAAGTTATTAGGATAGCACTTTGAACTATCAAGGATCTCTTCGACCAAAAATATTGGCAAGTTTACCTCCTCGATCTGGTAAATCGTAGGTGTTGGTTGCTAATTACCAGCAGCCTAAAACTAGGTCAAATCAATAGGTGAGACCAAATTACTACACAAAATTAACAGAGAATGTAGCAAGAGTTTTCAAACGAGCGAAGAACCATGTATAGTTTTGAAAGCCTACTCCTATAACTAAAGCTAAAGAGGAACGAAGTAATAAGTTATGTAAACACCACAATGATATTAAAAATGATACAATAGATTGCATAGTCTTACGGAAAGAAATCTAGATTCTGACTAAAAATGATAAGTTGGCTATTTTTGTTAAAATGCAAGGTGGGACTCAGCAACTCGTGGGACCGAATCCGCAGAGACAACAAACTACAAATATGGCTTATATTTTTCTCTCTCTTTATGATGGATGGATATGCTTCGTTTTCAATTTATTTCGGTAACCATAATATATTTTAGTTCGTGAGTGGTTGTTAGAATTAAATGCACTCTTTTCAAGTTATTCTTTGTTGGAGGGAAGCTACAAACAAAGCTATTATTATTCATCGAGGGAAGAGTTATCTGCATTTATTTGAAGACGAACTTTTAAACCACGTTTTTTCTATCGTTTTTCAAAATTTTAACAAATCTAGTTGTATATTGTCTATTTTTCTGTCAAGTAAGTTTTGTTCTAAAATAAATTCTAGTAAAATATAAGATTGTATCAAATGTTCTAAATAAAAGAAACAATAAACCAAAATGTACTTTCTGATCAATTAACTTAGTTTAAACATACGAAGATACAAAATGTGTTATGATCCGAAATCAAAACTTATATAACCTAACAATCTCTAATGATTATGGGATACAGAAATTGAAAATGTTATAATATTTGCTTTTGTGATCATACCGTCTGATATAAAGACTAATGAACAAATATTGATCAACATTCTAATAGAGTGCATCATTTGATAAAAAGATTAACGGAGAAAGAAAAAAAAAGTTTAATTGAGTTGAAAAAAGAAAGATTGTATAGTGTTTAAACTAGCCGTCCAAAACTCAAGATTATGATTAAATGATTGATAGTTCCAAAAAATAATTGAAGTGCATATAACTTCTAAATATTTTTTGTATTAGTTTTAGAGAAATAAATGTGCGAAATAGACAGTGAAAATTCGTAAAGTGGCAATAAAGTAATAATTGTTCACCTTTTCAAAAAGAAAATGTTTCTTTGAAATAAGCAAGTTATTAAATCATTTGATTTGATTACTAAAAGATTCAGTTTGACTGGAAACCATAAACTTATAACATTTACCTGAAAAAACACGCACGTGTACTATTCATGAGGAACTTTTCCATGAAGGTAAGTTCTTTTTTTCCACTTTCTTTAAAACATTCATGTAAGTGTAAATCATATAAACTTCATCCGGTACATAAGCATACTGTTTAAAAATATTGACCATCTTCATCCTTAATTCATTTGGTGAACGTCTAAAAGAATGTTTCAGATTCTCTATAAGATGATAAAGACGATATAAATGGTAGAAACCAAGGAGAAACATTACGATAACATTAAAAATATATAGGTGATGAGAAGATATAAATATGATTTCATGAAACAAATAAACCAGAAAACCTTAGTTAGACCCAACAACAACAACAAATACTATTGGAAAAGACTTAAAAAATATAAAAGGATAATAAGTATGAACGAGATACAATAAGTTAAAAACGAACTATATAATCTTCAATTTCGCAACCAAAACATAATTTTGCAACCCATTTGCACTTACTTACGCACACAAATAATACGTAATTATGCAAACAAATAAATTATTTACAAAATATCAAACTCATTTTGCAATAGAAACCTAATAACACAACTGACTTGTACATAATTACTTAACAAGTTAACACGTAATTACGCACAAAAAAAGAATTTTGTATTCAAACATAAGTGTTGTTTTAAAAAAAAAACTTAGTATCATTACCATTTTTAGCTGTTAGAAAGAATACAACCCCATATTATGTACGACTGAAAAATATAACATTAATAAAAAGCATCTGACGATAAGAGCGAATTTCATTAAAACATGTTCGGTAACTTATAAAACATCGTTTAAAAATGATTTCCACCATCATAGTCCAATACAAAATGACTTGTGACATCCAAAGCCTTTAAGGTCTTAAAATAACCTTTTAACAAGCCGGAAGAAGTAGAACTATCTACATAAACTACTCTTTCATCTTTCTTCAACGCAATCCATGACTTGCCATAAGAAATATCTAAACCAGAATCGGATTTAACAAGGGCATGACCATATTTGGGAGTGATAGCACGTCTTGATCTAATACCATCACTTATCTTGTTTGATATCAAATCGGACGTCAAATGTTTTTTTTTAACCAGGATAACACTTATGAACATTTTTTTCTTTTTTAATCGAAAAAGAAACATTTAATTTTGCTCTTTGATTATGAATTATTTGTTCTTCTATTTAGTAATTTTGGAAGTTACGGAAGTATGGGTTGATTTCGTAATAAACATGTGGGTTTGGCTGGTCATGGGTCGCTTTAGCTTCACTTATTCGTTTGGTAAGTATAAGAACTGTTTTTATGTTGTGGAGATAATTTTATATCACTGGTTGCATTTGATGGTAAGTAAAGGTGAAAATATTGTTATTAAGATTAGCAGAATTGTTGAAACTTGATATTTAGGTATTGATGTTGTTGTATTAGATAATGTTGATAGAGTATCATTACATAATATTGGTCTGATAGGTAAAGATAATATATAAATTAAAGAATGTAGTTCTGGTGTTCGATTGATTTACATAAGAAAAAGTGCTACTAAAAGTTAGGTTAATGGCATTCAAGGTGTTGGACATGTACTACATCCATGTGTCTTGCTATATCTCGATTTGTATTCGAACATGAATTTAATTATATGATTATTTTTTTCAGAAACAACCAACGAAAACATTGCAAACCTACAAAATACAAAAAAAATAAAAAATAATATACAAGTGCACACAATTTTCTTACGCAATTTAACATAGTTTTCTTACACGTTTTAACATAAAAAATAATTTAACGATAAACAAAAAAACAACATAACTAAAATAATTATATAATCATAAAAAACAATAAAAAATAACTTGAAACAATAACAAATGAAATCACTTATAAATCAAGAAACAATCGAATAATGCAGTCGTAGAAAAGAAAAAACAAACGATCCACAATTACAAAAAAATATGGATCGAATAAAAAAATAACTAGTCTGAAATTTAAAAAAAAACATATTTAACCGAGTGGAAAAAAATATTAAAATCGTAATAACGGATATCTTAAAATATAAATAACTATGGATAATTTACTAAAATCAGGTAGTTATTCATATTTATTTGTATCTTCGATTATTATAAAATCTTCTGGAATTTAATGGGTTAAGTTCAATAAATAATCATGAACAATAAATCCAAATAATGGATAAATATTATAAAAACAATAGTCAATAAATAGTTAAATAACATATTTTCACCGAAAATGCTGTATTCGATAAACAACAAAACAATAAAAGCAAAAACGTACATTGAACCCCAACTAAACACCTTATGCTAATTTGTTTCAAATGGATCACATTAATAACAACCTGAAAAGAAAAAGTAATTACTAAAAAAATAAACTAAATGCTGGATTTAGAGTGTACATAAATTACTTACTAAAGATTTTGAGTTAGGGTTTGTTGTCATGCTGAATTATCTAAGTATATATTTAACATAAAATTAAAGAAAAGTTCTTACTTGAAATTAAGTGAAGTATTTGTTTGTCCCCTCGTCGAATAATTTCAAATCCAAATGAATCATTTCCCTATTATTTGCTCTCAATACATTGTTAATACCATTTTGGATATAAACTTGACTGGGTGGTTGTTTGAGCATAAGTGTTTAAATTATTTTGGTAGCTAGTAAAAAACGGATCACTTTTTAGGTTGATCAAGAGTAATATTTCCGAAATATTACACGTTTCTTTTTAATATAGTTCGAAAAAACGACCATATTCAAAATGTTACGTTAAATAAATGCATTTGATTCATTTGAAGTACTACGTTCAATAAATGCGCTTGATTCATTTGAAGTACTACATTAAATGATAGCGTTATATCTCATGAGTTTAATTTCGAAGTACATGTAAATTGGTAATATAATAACATTGATACAATATGAGGAGAAAAAAATACTTCATAATTAAATAAAAATCGTTGGTTACAAAAAGTAATATGAATGTGAAGTGGATACACATTCACTAAAATCAGTTCCTCTTGAAGAAAAAGTTAACATAAACAACAACAAGGCCAAGTATTTTTATAAATATTCTTTTTGAGATCCCTCCTCGGATTACTCTCCCTGTTCTGAGCTACTTCATTCTATTTCTTCTTCTTCAGAAGATTCGTTGGGCAATTGATCAAAAGCTTCACACGGTCGATTTTGGATAGGAATTTGTTCCCACAAGTTAGATAAATTGGCTTTTTAAAAAGGTAACGTGGACTTCTCAAAGCAAGCTGATTGCTTTTTTCTCCTTTGCATTCTTGATAGCAGTAAGCATAACACTTTGGCATTCGTTCTCAGCAGCTTCATCATCAACTTTTTTATCATCCTCGAATTTGGTCTTCAAGGTTGCTATCTCTTTGACTAGATTTTATTTTTCCTCCTCATTCTTTTTTTAAAGAATCTTGAAGAGTGGAGTACCTTTTATTCTCTTCGGATAACTCTAGTTCATGTTTATCTTGAAGACCAAACACCTCAGAATCATGGGAAGCATTGAGAACTATCTTCTCTTCTTCGTGCACAAACCGAAGATGATTCTTCACATGAATAATACCTCTGAGAAATTCTGCTTTACAAGTTTGAAAACCATATAATTGGTCTTGGATAGTATTGCCAAAGATGTTTCTCATCTTCTTATCCGCAGTGGCTTCCTTCTTGTAACGAACTATCTCTTTTGTCATAGTCTCTAACCGGTCTTTGGTTGATTTCACTTCTTTGCATAACTTTTGTGTTGTAGCTCCTAGATTGGCAAAAGAGTGACGAAAAAAGTCACATTTTCGGATGGTTGTTCATCCAGTATAAACCTTGGCATGTCAAAAGGAATGATAGCCAAAGTCAAAGGTGACAATGGTATTCTTGAATCTGGTACCTTAGGAAGAAGATGAGCAGTAACCTGGTTGTCAAGTTGACGAAGGTGATCTTGAATATCGTGGACTATTGGATCTGTAACTTGATCAAGCCTTGCAATTCTTTCGGATCATTAATGAACATAATAGTGTCAATATTGGATTTGGAGGCTCCATTGGATTTGAAAGGAAGTTAACTCCCAGGTTAATACGCCATAAATGGGTGTCGATGAAACTGATAATCTGTAAAGTTGACTGGAACCCATTGCCCCACTCTTTTTCAGCCCATGCAACAAGTTTGACGTCTTTGGCCTCCTTTTGACGTAGCTTGTACCGTCTCAAAATTTCTAAACACAACATAAAAATTCATGAGAAATAAGCAAAAAATTAATTAGACATACAATTCAAATAATAAGATAAGAGACTTACTGTTATTCCTTCAGACGATGTTCAACTTTTATGGGTTAGCTTCGGAAATATCTTTACCGTTTTCCCAAGCTCCTTAGAAGAAGACAATTTTTTGTTTCCAAAATTTTTCTGCCTATAAGAGATCATCAATGATCTTCAAATCATCATTGAGTGTGAGATAATAAAATGGGAGTATTGGTCCCTTCAACAATTTGGTCAGGGAGATGAAGTCTTCCATACAGAGGGGAGTTTGGGCCAATCGAGAAGCCATAATCACATATAGCAAAGTGAACCACTGATTATGTGTCACTTGTGTGGGACACGGATCTAAAATCTCGAAGTATTCCAATATCATGAGGTCTAGAGGGAATCGAAAATCCCAATTGATAATCTCTCGGTAGACCAGTAGTTTACATTTTTTTACAATATAGAGGGGTTTCTCCTTCTTTAGGTAGACGAAATGTAATATTTTCCCTCATTACTACTTCTTTTTTAGCTCGTCTGCTTGGCCCTTTGGATAGTATGTGTAAGAAATATTTTTCAAAGACATGATATATTGTGCATCAAGAGGCTTTAAGTTTTCGCTAACTCAGGCGGCCAGCTCTTCGAAAATTTTCATAAGAGATTTTTTTTTTTTTTTTTTTTTTTTTTTTTTTTTATTGTTGAAGCACATTTGTCCTTTTCAATTTCGCTGATTTTGGAGGCTTCATCCTCAACATCAGCTTCAGTGGCCTCGCCATCACTCTCAATCTCGGGATTAGACTGAGTGGCTTTTGAATCAGCATCCTTATCAGAAACTTCATCTCGCGGGTGGGGTGGTTTGATGTTAAGGGAGGTTCCTTTTTTTATGGATGTTGTTGAGCCACCATGGTGGTTGTCTCAGCCACTTTCCTCATGAGAGGATACGATGTTATGGGATTGGTTAAAGTATTATTAGTAGTAGTTGGTGAAGTGTTTTCAATGTCACCTCTCATGGCTATAAAGGTTCTTTTCTTGGGAATGTAAGTTTTGAATTATACTACTGGAGTCTTCTGGTGTATTTCTCGAAGAGGTTCAGAGCTGAGTGAAGTTCTCTCTTCTGATCTTCTTCAGGATGAAGTGATCTGGTTTATTTTTCGATGAGCTCGAAGGTTGGGTATTGAAGATGAAATTCGAGGTGATGTAATTTGAGGCAATCTAAGGGTTTTGCTTTCTTTTGTGTTGGATGATTGTGAAATAACTGGAGAATTAAGACTAATATGGAAATTACCGTAATTGATGGTCTCAGTAGAAAACAGAGGAGCGTTGTTTATTAGACGAGTAATCTTGTGCTCCTCGGCTCTCTCACTGATGCATACATAGTCGTAGGAACCAAAAACCTTGTTATCAGATTTTGAAGAGCTGGGTTTTTTGGGATTTCTAGCTTTGGATTTTCCATTGAAGGTAGCCAATAGGTTGAAGAATTAGATGAAGGTACCTAAAAGATTCTTGAGGTTTGAAATTTGTCTCTCTAGAAGTTAAGTCTGGAAATTAAATAATAGTTCACAAAGGTATCTATAGGCTGGGAAAAGAAACGTTGAGAATTGGAAGAGGTTGAGGAGTCAATCGGTTGGAATGTGAAGCGGTTGCTTGGAAAAGGAACTTGACACATGTTGTGTGTCAGGCCTATGGACATGCCTATTTCTTAGTTAATCATCCCGAGTTTTAGTTTCACTTCGAACTTTACTGATTGTTGGAAGGAAATTGACTCCAGAAGATGGTTTGAAACAATTGGAGGTGTGATTAAATGATTAATTAATTTCAAGGCAGACACTTTTTGGATGATCATTCGAGGAAATAAAATGTAATTAAATGATTAAGAAATCAAATATTTGCTGCACATCGAATCTTGACACGAGAAAATGTTATATCCACATGAGCAAATTTTCGATGACATCTAGTTCTCATTCATTGTCTCTCATGAGAACTAGGGGGGCTACTGATAAGGATATATAAATTGAAAGAGGTTTATGTAATAAATATATTTGTATGATAAATTTTATAAATTAGGGATAAATTTAAGGTTTTATATGAAAATAAGGGCCTAATATGTAAGTATCCCAAATTTGTGATTAACGCCTATAAATAACCGCTAAGGCTAATGTTTACTCAAATGATATTTTCTAAAGAAAAAGACCCTTCTTAAATTCTTGTTTTATATCTAAAAGACTAGTTCTACTTCGTCTCTCTAAGTCTGAATCTTATTCTCACCAAATCTGACATTATAGTCATAAGCACAACCTTCATTTTATCTAATAATTTTGAAATATGCAAGCTAATAATTCCTTAGTTTGATTACTAAAATATTCAATTTGAATGCTAGCCATAGAACTATAACATTTACTGAAAACAACGCACACATGTACTTTTCGGGGGAAAAGTTTTCCATGAAGGTAAGTTATTTCTCAACACTTTCTTCAAAAAAATCATGTAAGTGTAAATTGGATAAACTTTCATTGGGTACATAAGTATAATATTTCCAACTATTGACCATCTTCATGCTTAAATCCTTTGGTGAATGTCTAATAGCATGCTTCAGATTCCTAATAAGATGATAAAGATAATATAAATGGTAGAAATCAGGAAAAACATTAAGACAACCTTTATGATACCTAGGTGGGGGTCATATATAAAGGTGATTTCATGAACAAGTAAATCAGACAACCTTAATTAGACCCAACAACAACAAATACTATTGGAAAACCAACTATATAATCTTTAATTTTCAACCAAAATATAAATTCACAACCCATTTGCACTTACTTGCGCAGACAAATAATTTGTAATTACGCAACAAAAAATATTTTATTTTTAATATATTGATCTCATTTTGCAATAAAAAAATAATTACACAACCAACTTGTACAGAATTACGTTAAAAGTTAACACGTAATTACACACACAAAATAATTTTGTAAACATAAGTTTTGTTTAAAAAAACTTACTATCCTTACCATTTTTAGCTATTGCAAACAATAAAACCCCTCGATATGTACCACTAAAAAAATGTACCATCAATAAAAATCATCTGAAGACAAGATTGAATCCCATAAAGACAAGTTTCGTAAGCTATAAAACATCGTTTAAAAAATGATTTCCACCATCATACTATAATAGAAAATGACTTGTGACATCCATAATCTTTAAGGTCTTAAGATAACCTTTAAACCGTAATCGGATTTACCAAGGGCTTAAACATTTTGGGAAGTTATAACACATCTTGACTAATACCATCACTTATCTCGTTTGATATTAAATGGAATGTCAAATGCTTTTTATTTTTCTTGTTAAATACCAAGATAACACTTATGATCACTGACATATTTTTAATAACCATATACCGATTTGACTAGTCAATTAAAGCATAAAGCCCTCATAGACATCCTTTGCTCTTTTTCATGGAACAATGAACACTTAATTTTCTCCACTTCATTTTGCTCTATGATTATAAATTAATTTCTAATTAAATCCATGTTCGAATGTAATTCGAGATAAAGCAAGACTCAGGGATGTAGCACATACCCTAACACCTTGAAACCTAACTTTTAGTAGCAAACTATTTTTTCTTATGTTAAAAAACGAACACCAAAACTAAATTCTTTAATTTATATATTATATTCAACTATCAAACCAATATTATGTAATGATACAATATCAACATTTCTTAATAACAATATTTTCACCTTTACTATGGTCATCCAAAACCAATGATACAAAATCATCTCCACAACACAAAAAACAGTTCTTATATTTATGAAACGAATAAGTGAATTTAAAATGACCCATGACCAGCAAATCCCACATACTTATTATGAAATCAACCCGTACTTGGTAACTTTCAAAATTACTAAGTAGAAAAACAAAAACATGATAATTTTGTTAAAAACAACCAATGAAGATGTTGCAAACCTACAAAACACAAAATAAAAAATAATATGCAAGTTCACATAATTTTATTACGCAATTTTAACATAATTTCACATCCTAAAACACAAAAGAATATTTAGTTATTAAGCAACTAAAATGTAAATAATTTTACACCGTGTCTAATTACGCAATCATATAATCATTAAAAACAATAAAAATAACTCAAAACCATGAAAGAAACTAACTTTTGAATCGATAAACAATAGATAAATACATACGAAGAAAACAAAAAATAAACGATCCACAATTACAGAAAGATCTTGATCAAATGAAGAAAGAAAAACTAATCTCAAATCGAAAAACATATTGATCGAATTGGTCAATATAAAAAATAATATCAAATCGTAACAACAAACCCAAGATATGATAGGTATGTAAAAAATTTAAATGGTTACAAATACTTTATGTTCAAAATCACATGGTTATCTGTATTCACCCGAACCATTAATTGTTATAATGGTTTCTCACTTCTAATGGGTTAAGTTGAGTAATTAATTATAAATAATAAACCCATAGATAAATATTACAAAAGTAATAGTTAATAAATAGTTATAGATAAATATCATAAAATTTTAGTATAAAAAATAACATAGTTAACTGAAAATACTTTAACCTATATGCTAATCAACAAAACAATACAAACAAAAACGTCTATTAAACCCCAACGGAATAAACGTATGCTAATCTGTTCCAAGTATATCATCTTAATAAGAATCTCGAAAAAAAATTAATTACTAATAAATCAACTAGAATGCTAAATTCAGAATAAATAAAAATAACTTTTTATAAATTCGGTTTACAGAATTTTAAACCAAAAAAATACTTACCGGAGTGAATAAGATTTTGTTGTCGTTGACATGCTGAATTACACCAATTTTGAGCAAATCATCTTCCTTCACTCTATTTCGGATGCAAAAGTGTTTCCAACCGCGTCCAATCAAATGCCGGTCACGGTCTTTTTCTTTGATTAGTTTTGCAGACGAAATTTCACCATAGTCGTCTATTAATTTATCTCACTAGCATAATTTTCCAATCCGTTTCTTTCACAAATGTAGTAGGCAAGCGCTCCCGTACACAACAAAAATAAAGGTTTTCATAATTACGTAAATTAGTAAATAATTTGAATACATATTTATAAAAGTTATTTTACCATTCAAATTAAAAACAATTGAACATATTCATTTGGATATCAAAATTGTGACTGTGAGATGTAAATAAATAATATAGCATGAAAACTTAGATGTAAATTTTACCACTAATTTTTTTCTCAGATGATAAGCTCTAACTGTTAGGCTTTATCTTTTGAGGTGAGTTTTTCTGTTTTTATTGGCTGGCAAGATTGTCCTTTTTCAGGCTTTTTATGGGAATTACTACTCGAATCCTCCTCTTCAACACAGACATACGGTGGATATTCCCTCTCGCACGCAGTCGAATCAAATACAGTGACATAAAACACCATGTTGCCTTCATGTCTAAACACAACAACATCATCAAGTTGAACGCAGTGAGCTACAACAAACTCTTTCCATCCGTTTCTTAATTCGAGACCGCTGATTTTCACCTTCCAGGTTTTGTGGGAAAGACTTGATCGAAGTGTGACATGTTCAGACTTGTATCCGAGTAAGTAGTTCTTAAAGAACAGATGAGGAATCCTCTGAGAAGTGTAAAAATGAAGCATGAAAAGGAAAATATTTTACACGAACCAATCACAACTTTAAAGAGTATAAAAGACTTACAAGTCGATGGTTGAAACCATGGAGACAAGGCTGGATGAAATGAGGTTTAGTAGGAGGGTAACATGGTGTTGTTGAGTATTCATTTGAAGAAAAAATTGCCATTGTTATGTGGCTTGTGTTTTTCACTCCCCCTTAACATTGAACTCGACTCCTGTCTTCTTCGTCGTCTGTCTGATCTTCCTCTTTATCTGAAGAGTTGTTGAAGATCTTGTTGCCGTCTGTTTCTCCGCCTTGAGAAATGGCTGTCTTGCCTCTGTTTCTCCGCCTTGAGAAATGGCTGCCTTGCCTCTGTTTCTCCGCCTTGAGAAATAGCTGCCTTGCCTCTGTTTCTCCGCCTTGAGAAATGGCTGCCTTGCCTCTGTTTCTCCGCCTTGAGAAATGACTGCCTTGCCTCTGTTTTTCCGCCTGAGAAATGGTCGCTTTGCCGTCTGTTTCTCCGCTTGAGAAATGACTACCTTGCCGTCTGTTTCTCCGCTTGAGAAATGGCTCCCTTGCCGTCTGCTTCTTTAAGAATGTAGGATTGAATCCCTCTGCTTCTTCAGAATGTATGATTGAATCCCTCTGCTTCTTCAGAATGTATCTGCTTCTTTAGAAAGTAGAATTTAATCCTTCTGCTTCTTTAAGAATGTAGGATTGAATCCCTCTGCTTCTTCGAACACAGGCTCTGATACCAAATGAAGGGACTAGGTCCCTCTTATTAAACAAACAAAGCAGACAGCAAGTATGGAAATGATATCTGACATTTCTATAAATCTTTATGGAAATGATAATTGTCATTTCTAAGATCAATATGGAAATGATAACGGTCATTTCATGATCAACATGTGGAAATGATAACGGTCATTTCGAAGATCAAATGTACACGGTTTGTCCCTTATATAGACAAATTACTAACGGTTTGATCTTATCTTACTAACTGACATAATAAGACGTGTCTGTTCAAAGAAGACAGGAGTCGAGTTCAATGTTAAGGGGGAGAATGTTGGATAAACATTGAACAGACACGTGTTATTATGTCAGTTAGTAAGGATAAGATCAAACAGTTAGTAATTTGTCTATATAAGAGACAAACCGTGTACATTTGATCTTCGAAATGACCGTTATCATTTCCACAGTGATCATGAAATGACCGTTATCATTTCCATATTATTTCCATATTGATCTTCGAAATGACAGTTATCATTTCCAGAAAGATTTATAGAAATGTCAAATATCATTTAATGAAGGGACTAGGTCCCTCTTATTAAACAAACAAAGCAGACAGCAAGTATGGATATCATATCTGACATTTCTATAAATCTTTATGGAAATGATAACTGTCATTTCTAAGATCAATATGGAAATGATAACGGTCATTTCATGATCAACATGTGGAAATGATAACGGTCATTTCGAAGATAAAATGTACACGGTTTGTCCCTTATATAGACAAATTACTAACGGTTTGATCTTATCTTACTAACTGACATAATAAGACGTGTCTGTTCAAAGAAGACAGGAGTCGAGTTCAATGTTAAGGGGGGGAATGTTGGATAAAAATTGAACAGACACGTGTTATTATGTCAGTTAGTAAGGATAAGCTTAAACAGTTAGTAATTTGTCTATATAAGAGACAAACCGTGTACATTTGATCTTCGAAATGACCGTTATCATTTCCACAGTGATTATGAAATGACCGTTATCATTTCGATATTGATCTTAGAAATGACAGTTATCATTTCCAGAAAGATTTATAGAAATGTCAGATATCATTTAATGAAGGGACTAGGTCCCTCTTATTAAACAAACAAAGCAGACAACAAGTATGGAAATGATATCTGACATTTCTATAAATCTTTATGGAAATAATAACTCTCATTTCTAAGATCAATATGGAAATGATAACGGTCATTTCATGATCAACATGTGGAAATGATAACGGTCATTTCGAAGATCAAATGTACACGGTTTGTCCCTTATATAGACAAATTGCTAACGGTTTGATCTTATCTTACTAACTGACATAATATGACGTGTATGTTCAATGTTTATCCAACATTATCCCCCTTAACATTAAACTCGACTCCTGTCTTCTTCGTCGTCTGCCTGATCTTCCTCTTTATCTCAAGAGTTGTTGAAGATCTTGTTGCCGCCTGTTTCTCCGCTTGAGAAATGGTCGTCTTGTCGTCTGTTTCTCCGCTTGAGAAATGGCCGCCTTGCTGTCTGTTTCTCCGCCTTGAGAAATGGCTGTCTTGCCTCTGTTTCTCCGCCTCTGTTTCTCCGCCTTGAGAAATGGCAAATGACAGTCTTGCCTCTGTTTCCCCGCCTCTGTTTCTCCGCCTTGAGAAATGGCAATTGACCGTCTTGCCTCTGTTTCTCCGTCTTGAGAAATGGCTGCCTTGCCTCTGTTTCTCCGTCTTGAGAAATGGCTGCTTTGCCTCTATTTCTCCGTCTTGAGAAATGGATACCTTGTCGTCTGCAATACAGTCTCTGATACCAAATGTAGGGGCTAGATCCCTCATATTAAACAAACAAAGCAGACAACAAGTATGGAAATGATATCTGACATTTCTATAAATCTTTATGGAAATGATAACTGTCATTTCTAAGATCAATATGGAAATGATAACGGTCATTTCATGATCAACATGTGGAAATGATAACGGTCATTTCGAAGATCAAATGTACACGGTTTGTCTCTTATATAGACAAATTACTAACTGTTTGATCTTATCCTTACTAATTGACATAATAACACGTGTATGTTCAATGTTTATCCAACAGCTGGAAGCAAAACACAGACAAAGCTATCATTATCTATTGGGGGAGGACGTGAGGAGTCAAAAACACGCTTTTCTGTCGGGTAGTTTTTGTTTCAAAATAAATGCTATTAAAATACAAATTTCTATCAAATATTCTAAATGAAAAAAAAACAATAAAAACTCAAACAAACTTTCCAACGTAGCCATTAGTTGAAAGATATGAGAAGATTAAATAAAAATAAATACATCATGATCGGATAAATTTAAATTAGTCTTACAAAATTTTATAATCCGGATATAAAATACGATAATTTTACTTTTGTGAATTTAATCAAGAAAACTAAACAAACACTTAGTCACTTGGCGAAGAAACTGAAAGAAAAAAAAAACTCAACCGAATTGTTAAAAAAGCGAAATTGGACAGTGTTTAGAATAAATGTCGAGATAGAAACGGAGTGAAACTAGTCTAAACGGGTAATGGAGGAGGAAAGGATTATGGGATTTTGTTTCTAAATTTTATGGTTCACAGACCAAAGACATAATCTCTTATTATAAAAATTGAATTTCAAATAACTATGAAAGGTTATTGAAGTATGGAATAGTATCTAGCTAAAATGGAGAGAATATTTGATAATCTTATTTTGGATAGATGTAATATATCACACGATGACCTTGTATTTTAGGTCTTTGTAGGTCTAGATTCGGACTACACTCCAATAGTCGTGAGTCTAGCCGAGAAAGATATTTTCGGATGGGTAGACCTCCAAAACTCTCTCCTTACATTTGAGAGTATGTTGGAGTAGATGTCTAACCTATAGCCTATTATGACTAATCTTAGCATTACATCACCAAGTTTAAAACAGCATAAAAGTGTAACCCAACAAAACAATATTATCAATCAAATAGACCATAATACATATTATACAAAAGGGGCCAAGGTCGAGGTTATCATGGTACAAAAAATAATTACCAAAACGGTTACAGAGGCATAAGTGGTGAAATGTACTCCCCTAATAGATCAATCTGCCAAATATGTGGGAAATTTGGTCATGGAGCTGTTACATGTACTATATTGATGACCCTACAACTATGAGGTTTATTCTGAATGACAACATATCAAATCAGAGAATAAAGTGCATACGTGATAACTTAAGACCAGAATGTTGATAACTGTTAATATGCAGACTCAGATGATACTCATCATAGTACAAGTAACCCAAATGTTATAAGCCAAATAAGTGATTTTTCGGGTAATAAATGTTATTGTTGGCAATGGCCAAAGATGTTTAATCAAACACATTAGTTATAATTTATTCTCTTTTTTAGAGAATTTTTAATTTTTAGTGGTCACATAAATATTTATTGTTAGTAAAGGCACAACAAATTATATTTAAACAAACAACTCTCCATGATTTCAGGTATGGTTAACCAAACACTCTACTATTTAACATGAAAACTTCTATAATTCACCATATTTTTAATAAATTTTTTTGTTTTTTTGATTTATATTTGACAATATAATATTCACTAGTGCATAATATGTACTTATTCAGTTTAGAATAAAAAAATTGACGTCGCGGTTAAATAGAAGGTTAAATTTTATTTGAACCAAAATCAAGAAGATAAAAAATTTAAAAAGAGATAAAAAGTTTATTCTGAAAGCAAATAAGCAAATAGACAAATGGGCAATAAAAAAGGGTATATATACTAGATGTAATATTATTTCAACCCTTCATTTTTAAGTTTTTTTAGTTTGGATTTTCTTGCAGGATGATTGACTGAGATTAAACGAGTTTGGAGGGTTAAGATCAAACATCAAGGCATGTGAAAAGAACAAACACGTATGCTTCAAACGAAATACTTTTTTTTCCACATGTATAGGTGTTTGCAACATCTTGTCCACTTGTTAATTCAATAACAATAAACCCTCCAATTCAAAACGTTTTGATCATAAAAACCACAAAAGAAATACAAGACTCCTCGAAGCAAAATTATTTGTCTTTAACCTAGTTTGCATCTACACAAGTTCGACTCAATACAAAAGGAAGAGATATATACTTTGCTCACCTCAAGCAATCATAAACATTATTAAAGATAGTGTTCACCCCTTACTTCAATTTTCACAAAGGACTAAAAAAGGGATACTCGATCATTTTCAATAGAGGTTTGGCTGAAAGGAAAACACCAATGTCTTTCAATGCCTGGATTTTTCGAAGTTTAAAAATCATTTCACTATTTTTCCCATATCCTTCACCAAGGCTAGGAGGTTACATGCATCCCTTCAGAAAAAGTTTGGGTCAAATTAAAATAAAATCAATTTTGGATAAGTAAAGTTCTCAAAGCAATATCAACACTTTGGGTAACGTTATTAATGATTAATATATCCTTCACGAAAGACTAGGTGTGTTACTCAACCATATTCTACAAAAGAATCAAAGCAAGAAAAAAAGGAAAAATGATAAAATAAAATAAAGAATATGTACTACTCTAGCACTATACAAACTGCTAACTTTATACAAGTGATAATGTTTGAGCTTTAGAGCTTAACCATATATGAATCCATCTTGAGGGTGATTGGTCTATCATGTTCGACACTTGAGGATTGTATACGTCATATCACTCCAAATAAAATGTTTGACATTACTCCGTATGAGTTTGAATCTTTGCTACCAATTGATAATAATATATAGGCATGTATATTTTATATATGAACAAACTCCATCTCCCTAGTAGTATAACAAGAATGCGTTTTCCGTTCAATGTGGATATTGTACCTTATGAATATGCACGACACTAGATAAATGATCCACTTAAGCCACAATGGCCTCAAATTTGTCCACATAAAAAGCTTGCCTTTTTTGAATAATATGTGTGACTTTTGGATTTATAGATAAGCTATAACATATCACCTCAGGTGGAGCCCCAATATCATCCATTGTTTTCCAAAAAAAAAATCCAAATTTTTAAACAAGAACTGCAACAATTGATAACGCAAAGTAGGTGACCGTAATGTTCTTACCGCAGAGATTTTCCATTAGCAAACGTAGATTCCTCGACATTCTCACCTACTGCTAAATAACCTGGGGTTACCCTTGAATAATCAATTCCTTATTCATTTGAGGTTAACTCTTCTTATTGTTATTCGTTCATCTAGTCATTAGGAGTAGGTTTTCGAGTATTAAGAACAATTTCATAACACTCGTTGGCTACTTATTGATCGCTTTGAACCACACCAAACACGATCCCCAATAACATACTCAAAACATTGATGAACAGTGGAAACAACAGTGTACATTTTCCATATCCAAGATCTCCTAAAGATACCATTATAACTGGTTGGTCATTCGACCACCATAAACAAAATTTAGACCATATTTTTAAAGGGGACTTTTCCCAAACATAATTCCTCTTTGAATTCTCTGATTTCCTGAACAGTCACCCATATGAATCCAATTATAGTTCGATTAGAAAGAAGAATCTTAGGTTGATTACACATCCTATCATACGCAGATTTGAATTATACATTTGTTGAGCTTCCCATATCTATCAGAATACGTCGAATTTTGACCCCAGCAATGTCCGCCCCAATAATCACCACATCTTTATAAGGTCCTCATATTCCCCTTAAATCATCCTCGTTGAACAAGATAAAATAATTTTTCATGTTCTCATACCAATGAGTAGATATCGTACCCTCTAATTGGGTAGCCAGACTCACTACATGCCTCTTTCTTGAACTATTTGTATCACCACCTACAATATCTCCTCCAGAAATAGCTAGGGATTCAAAATAGTCACATAAACTTCGAACTCTTCAATGAACAACTGGTTCATCCACTGCCAGCGAAACCGAACGATCCGGGTCTGAATCCAAATATTTCGATGTTTCATCAAACTTATCCAAATTTTCATCCATACTTATTAATGCATTCTCTTGCTTCGAATTTGTATTAACAATATTTTGTGACAATGTGCTTGGAAGTTTTGACCCACTACTTTGGCTTTTAACGAAAGTTGTTAACTTTCCATTCTTAATTAAAATTTGTATATCATTCTTTAACGATATACAGTTTGCAGTGCATGCCCAATATCATTGTGATACTGCAAAATTTGTTATTGCGTTCTTCTTTTGGCCTGTTTATAGGAGTTGGCTTTCTAAAATTCACATGACTTTTAGGCTTCTTTTCATAAAACCTAAATTCTAAGTTAACACTACATCGTATTATGGTTCGATCCATTATTTAGGCCTCTGATGATAAGATTGATGGTTAGTTTCTTGAGTATTAGCCCCTCTTGTTCAAGAAGAAAGGCTATTATTTGTCCTTGGACAAGGTGGTGCTTGGTAATTCGAGGTGTTGTTTTGATTTCGTTGGGAAACAACTGCTTGCCCCGAATTTTGTTGAATTGAACATGTCCTTCCTCGAACTCTAGTTGACTCATCTACCTTAATATTCTCTTCAAATTGAGCCATAGATCCAAAAGTTAAAGCCCTTCTCCTTGTGGTTTCATTTTCCAAATTCCCTAGCAACAATCGATATTTAAACGATGTCATAGCAACAAGCTCTTCACAATCCACTAACTCTGTCATTGTTAAGACGAACCGTTTAATGTAATCTTTTAACTTTTCTCCAACTTCTTATTTACGTTGTATGATCGTATCTCCATTTCCACGCATTTCTTTGCTTCTCACAATTTTTTTTGGAAAGGAGTATAAAAAATCATGAAGTTATTATACCACTTCAAAACAATGCCCTTAAAAGTCTGACAAAACACCATGCATATATCATCATCTTTAAAGTTCATTATATAGTTTTTGAATTTTTTAATATGATCATCAGGGTCTTGTGTTCCATCAAAATTTTCCACCTTATAAATATCGAAATGCCCATGAAGAGGAATTGATCTATTTCATTGGATAAAGGAGATTTCCTCCAATCTACTCCCTATATATACTGATCACATCTGATAGTTCCCATCATTGCATACAAATTTTGGTCTGCTGTGTGGTGAGAATAGAAAATATTGACTAAGAATCTGCAGAGATTTTTAGATGGTGAATATAATCTTTCTCCTGTTATTTTTTCATAGGTGTTATCAGTCTCCTCGACCTCTTTAAATAGGCCCAGTGAGTTAGTTACAAATTCGGTTACATAAAAGATTTTTCTACAGTTCAGTCCCAGCTTTAATCTTATTTCTTATTAATAGAACTTATCATTCAAGTCCTTATTAATTACATTTAAGTCCCTTATGAATCTATTTCCTTATTAGTAGCCCCCTTAGTTCTTATAAAGATAATTTTATGAGAACTATTCAGTCTTCGAACATTACCCCAAGTGAATAAAGCTTCTTTCCTCTAGCCCCTTTATCATGACTGAGGCCAGTGACTTGCAACTTCACTTCGAATGTAAGAATGAGTGCAAATAAGCTCCCCACTCGCTTCGAATTTATCAACTAGAAATACAACTCTACTTGACCTCGAATCTTCTGTCTTTAACACTTTTCAATTAACATACCCCTACTTGAAAAATTGATTGGACCCTTCTTGATAGGTCTATGACACGGCAAGTTTTTCTCCACGTTTTATATTCCACCCAATAAGAACAATTTACTGGTTTTGCCTCTTCAAATTCTCAACGTCTTTTTGATTAGTATAAATACTTGGTTCCTTTCTTACTGAAAGCATTTTAAACACATTATCCTTCTTAGCATATTCTTATCCACCCCCTTCAACTCACTTGGCTACCTTCAACCAAACCTTCATCATTCTAAGCTACCTTCAACCAAACCTTCATCATTCTAAGCTACCTTCAACCAAACCTTCATCATTCGAAGCTACCTTCAAACAACTCTACTACTCGAATCTATGTTCTCTGTATGAAAAAGTACCCTAAATACAGAAGATATAAATTCATAAAACCCAGAAAAACACAGAAATCCCTCCTTTCTAAGCCTGGCAATCAAGTGTTTGGTGCTTATGATTATTTATGTATTGGAGAAAGAGCTGAGGAATACAGAGCTGCTAGATTAATCTACAACGGTTCCCACTTCTCATCTACCACCATCAAATACGGTAACTTCAATTCCAACCTTGTTAATTCGTCTTCGCCCCTAGCATCAAACCCAGGATCTAACCAGCAATCTTCTCCTCCTCAAAATCAATCCACTTTTCCATCACTAAGACCACATCGAAAACCTAAGCCTGTCAATTCTGACAAATCTCCAACTCCTAAAAAACTACAACCCAAATCACCTATCCTACAATCCGAAGCAGTTAAAGTTAAATTTCACAAAAAACCAACCTTCCTAGCAATGGGTGACGATGCAGAAACCTCCTCTCCTCCCCCACAAGAAATGGTTGACGTTACTCCAGAAAATAGTCAACCAGTTCTTATGGAAAACGAAAAACAATCCCAAACTGAGACTCAAACTCGCAGTCTTCGCGATGAAGTTACTGATGAAGAAAATGATTCTGAAGCCACTGAATCCAATGCTGAGGCCGAATTCGAGGCTGAAGAAGAAGTAATTCCTCCAAGGAATATTCGAGGAAAGAAAGCTCCTATTACCCTCCCCGAAGATGTTGCCGCCTTGGTTCAGGAAAACCTAAAACCACTTTGTCCTCGGTACATTCTAGCCCTAAAAAACGTACCCTATACTTACTACCCCGAATCAGAAAAAGAAATTCTTAAGAAACAATGGGGATTAACAGACAACATCGTTCTTCGTCTACCAATAGAAGGAGAAACACCTTTGAATTGTTAGAAAAACGAATTGGTAGTTTACCCTGAACTTTTCAACAGGGGACTTCGATTTCCTCTCGATCCAATGATTGTAGAGTACTTCGAAATTCTTGGGTTGTGCCCAACACAAGTCACTCCAAACCAAATGTTCACTTTATTCTCCGTCATTATGGTGTTGAGGCTAGAAGACATCCCCCTCAAAATAGAGGACTTCATTTCACTAACCAAAATCTCAAAGGGGCCAGTTTTACCATTCTACTACCTAACTTTGGAGGATGATCTGAAGATTATCGATGACTTCCTCGAGGCTGACAAGTTTTGGAAGCAAAGGTTTGTTTTTTTATCAGGAGCCTGGGAAAATGGTAAAGAAATTTCCGATGACAACCCCTCAAAACTTACTCTCATCTGGAGAGATAGCAGTAAGTAAATCATGGTTATTATTGTTAATACTTTCTTCCCAATTTATTAAGCCTAGTCAAACTAACCAGGCCTACTTGTCTAATTGTTTACTCTTTTCCCAGAAATTTCAAGGCGATTCAAAAGTCGTCAGAAGACTGCAAAGACCATCTTCATGAGAATGGCTGAATGGGCTGAGAAAGCTTGGGGAAATGGTTTTCACTCCGCCTTTCAACCAATCAACTTCGTCAACAGCCATCTCTGGCGCATAACCTTGGGAGCTGACTTCCCTGAAAACCCGATGCTCCCCCCAGATCCCATTGACGCGGTCAAAAGAATACTCGAACCAGATGGGAAAACTTATCTTCCCACCAGGAACCGATCTGACAGTCACCTGCCACCAAAAAAGAAGGGAAAACTGGCCCTCAAAAAGTCCAACACAAGTAATCCTAGCCCTTCTAAAAATTCGAAGCCTACAAGGAAACGAAAAACGCCTGCATCTCAACTTCCCCCAATATCCGAAGAAAGCGAACCTATCCTCCAAAGGAAAAAGGAAGAAGATAATGCTTCAAAGAAGAAAAATAACAAGTCCACTACCCCGAGGAGTAAGAAAAAGAACGAAGCTGAAATGCTCGAAGATGTATTGGCTTCCGAGGTCCATGAGAAAACCTTTATTGAAGAAAATCCTCAAGGAGGATTGGCACTAGGAGATAGCCAGGAAAACGAATATCTTAACCTCGACGATTTCAACTCGAGTGGAGATTTTGTAGTCACCTGTGAATATTCTCAGCCTACCAACACCATTCCATAGTCTTCTACCGGGGCTGCCATAACTTCAACATCTAACGCAATTATTCCTGTCCATCGCCCATCAAACTTGCCCAATCCTGAAAGATCCGATGAGTTAACTTCAATCCTTCGACCCTTTACTAGCTTAGGTGTTGCAGCCAAAACATTGTGTGAAGAAGTAAGCAATTCACATACACAATTGGAACTCCTTGCACAAGAATTAATCAAGAGCAAAAAGGAAAAAGAATCTGAAAAAGCTTCGAAAGATAAAGCATTTCAAAATTTCGAAGCTGAAAAAAGAAAACTTCTTAACGAGCATAAAGAAAAAATCGAAGCTATGGAGACTTCTCATTGTCTAGCTCTTGAAAACATAAATTCTCAACATTCTAATGCCATTTCTGGTGAAAAGAAAAAATCTGCCGAGGCTGAAGAACTTGTTAAGAAAACTCAAGAAAGCCTGAAAAATTGTCAAACTCAATTGACTACACTTCAAACAGGATTCGAGCAGGAAAAGAAGGACGCCATCAAGAAAGTCGAAGCTGTTGTTGGTTCTTTGATGCTTGATGGTATCAAGAAGGCTCAAACCCAAACAGCTATCGATCTTCTTCGAGAAATTCATGCTGCCTATCCAAGGTTAAATTTAACAGAATTTTGGAAACAAATTCCCGAGGAAGATCGCCCAAACGAAGCATTCGAGGTTGCATCAAGCTCTTCAGAAGAAGATGACGTTTCTGAAGGGTCATCGGAAGACGACTAAACAGTAGATTCTATATGTCATGTGTTTATTGTTGTTGTTTTTTTTAAAGTAGTTTTCTCCTTTTTGTAAGCTTCAAGCTTTATCCGATGAAACAAGCAACTATCTTAATATTTCAAAGTTCTGGTGCACTCATAAAACGTGGCACTCAAAAATTTGATGCGCTCATAAAACGTGGCACCTCGAAAATTTGATGCACTCATAAAACGTGGCACCTCGAAAATTTGATGCACTCATAAAACGTGGCACCTCAAAAATTTGATGCGCTCATAAAACGTGGCACCTCGAAATAGGTTGTTTCTTCAAAGCTATTGCTTTCGAAAAGTACTCTTGGTCAACTTTCAAAGATGATCAGTCTCTGCCAAGTTACCAAAATAACAAATCATTCATCATATTAAACAACCAATGGCCAAAAGAAATTTTATTATGAACTTCAATTTTTACCAGACACCTCATTAAAACCTTTCTGGGCCAAAAGATAAGGAAATACTATGTCTGTCTTTTACAAAAATTATAAGTTCCATTTTATTCACAATACAATTTCAAATGTTCTATATTCCAAGGGTGTTTAAACATCCTCCCCTCACAATCAGACAACCTATATGTCCCTGGCTTGACCTTCATTTTGACTTTATAAGGACCCTCCCAATTCGGAGCCAGTTTTCCGAGGTGTTTATCCTTGGTATGAAGAAATACTTTTCGCAAGACTTTATCACCAACTTTGAACTCCCTCTTCTTAATCTTAGCATCGTACCTGCTTCTCATTAAAGTTTGATAATGAAGCACATTCAAATGTGCTTTAACCCTCTTTTCCTCTAATAAATCGAGCTCAATCCTTCTAGCTTAATCATTATCTACTTCGGAATAATGCAATAGCCTATAGGAAGGTAATGTAGATTCAGCAGAGCATACAGCATCCATTCCATACACCAAAGAAAAAGGAGTCTCTTTGTGGCCTCTGTAGGAGTTGTACGATATGCCCACAACACCTCTTGAAGATAATTTGGCCATTTCCCCGATGCTCCAGCCAAATTTTTCTTCAAACCCTCCAAAATAGATCTATTTGTAACTTCCACTTGCCCATTTGCTTGTGGGTGGAAAGGAGTAGAAAAACATTGCTAAAGAGTCCATTTCCTTGTTATTAAATTGGGGACGGTTGTCTGTTGTTATCTTTCGAGGAACTCCAAAATGGTAGAAGATGTTACTTAGAATAAACTTGATCACATCCTTAGCTTTTGTTCCAGCTAAAGGCTCTGCTTCAGCCCACTTCGAAAAATAATCAACTGCAACAATAATCATCTGTCTTCCACCTGAAGCCATAGGCAATGGTCCTACTAAATCAATCCCCCATCTATCAAAAGGAACCGCCTCAGAGATTATCATTAGAGGTGTCGCTGGTTTATGTATCAAATGTGCATACCTTTGACAAGTATCACAACTTCGAACTAATAACTTGGCATCCTGCAATATAGTAGGCCAATAATATCCTGCCAACAATACCCTACGTGTTAAAGCTTTAAAACCACAATGAGCTGATCCATCTCCATCATGTAATTCAGATAAAATGTTTTGAGATTCTTGCTTACTCAAACATCGTAATAAAGGCCTCGACACAGACCTCTTATCCAATACCCCATCCAACACCACATAACCAAGAGATTTATTCCTTATTTTCTTGAGCAAGTGCTTATCAAGAGGTAGTGTTCCCTTTGTAAGAAAATTTAAGAAGTCAGTTCTCCAATCACCTCGAATGCGCGCTGAATCATTTATTACCTCCTCAACAAATTCACATTGCTCAGAGCTTAATATAATCGAAGGCAGTGGTTGTGTCACGATCCATGGATACTCTTCAGAGTAAGCCATTGTTGCTAAAGAATCAGCCATTGTGTTATTTCCTCTTCGAATATGCTCCACCTCAACATTTTCAAATTGTGCCATCATACTTCGAAGTTCTTGCAAATACAAAACTAAACGGTCTTTTTTAGCTTCTGATATTCCTTTAACATGGTTGACTACTAACTGCGAATCTGTTTCAAAGTGCACGAATATTGCTCCACAAATTTTTGTTAACCGCAATCCTGCTAACACTGCTTCATATTCAGCTTCATTATTCGAAGCATGAAATCCAAATCTTATAGCTTGAAACATATACTCCCCTGTCGGTGCCACCAATTCTACCCCCGCACTCGACCCTTTATTACTAGATCCTCCATCAGTTCGTACCGTCCACACCGGATTCGTGTGTATTTTTTCATCTTCTTTCTCTTCGAACCTGCTCGAATGAAACTCAACAAAGAAATCTGCTAAGGCCTGAGCTTTGACAACCGTTCGTGGAGAGAATAACACATCGAAATCTCCCAATTCTACAGACCACTTGGTCATTCTTCCTGAGATATCTGGCTTTTGCAATACATTTTTCAATGGATAAGAAGTTCAAACCACAATTGTATGTGCTCGGAAGTATGGACGCATTTTTCTCGCCACCACTATTATACACAACGCTAATTTTTCTAGCTTTAAGTAACGTTTTTCAGCATCAACCAAACTTTTACTGACATAATAAATGAGCTTCGAAACTCCAGTATCTTCACTTATCAGAACTGCACTCACTGCATAATCCGACACTGCTATATACAAAAACAGTTGTTCACCTTCTCGAGGCTTTGATAATATTTCAGGAGAGGACAAAAGATTTTTGATCTTAACAAAAGCTTCTTCACAATCCGAAGTCCATTCAAAATTCTTCGGTCGACGTAACACCTGGAAAAAAGGCAAGCATTTATCTGAAAAACGAGAAATGAATTTGTTCAGAGCTGCTAACCTGCCTGTTAATATTTGCACTTCTTTGATATTCCGAGGCGAAGACATTGATATCAAAGCCTTCAACTGTTCTGGATCCACTTCAATTCCACTTTCACTTATCATATATCCCAAAAACTTACCAGATCGGACTCCAAACATGCATTATTCTAGGTTCAACTTCAACTATATTGCTCTAAGATTCAGAAATCTCTCTTCTAAATCATCAATATGATCATCATCACTTTTGCTCTTAACTAGCATATCATCGATATATACCTCGATATTCCTCCCTATTTGTGAAGCAAATGCCTTATTCATCAACCTTTGATATGTAGACCCAGTATTTTTCAATCCAAACGGCATAACTCTATAACGATGTAAACCTCGATCAGTGATAAAGGTTGTGCTTTCTTCATCCTCTGGATTCATTCGAATTTGATTATATCCTTTTGAGTTATGGCTTTAGCGTTCCTTTTGACATACTCCAATAATTTTCCATTCTCTATCAAAATCTGCATTTCCTTCTTCAAAGCAATACAATCAGCTGTATCATGACCAACATCATTATGATAACTACAGAACTTGTTATTGCGTTCCTCTCTTGGTCTATTAATTGGTGTCGGCTTTCTAAAATTCATTGTTCCCTTGGTTTTTTCATAAATCGATGCCACATTTTCAGTCAAATTCGCATAATATTCTGGTTTTACCCACACATTCGATCTTGGTCTGAATTGGTGTTGATTATTAAAATTGTACTGATTAGAACCCCCTTGATATGAGTTTGAACCTCCTCGATTGGAAACATTTTGACTACCCCTCGCCTGTGACGAGTTATTATTCGAAGCGTTCACTTGGTTATTTCCCACTTGACTATTCCCTTTCTGAACACCATTATTTCCTCCTCGAACTCGATACGACTCTTCGAATTTGATCTGATCTTCAACCTGAGCCATGAGAGCTCCAAACGTTAATGTCGTACGCCTTGTTGTTTCATCAGCTAAATCTCCTGGTAACAATCCTTGTCGGAACGCTGCCATAGCTACCACTTCCTCACAATCATCTAATCCTTCTTTTGTTGGCACAAATCTTTTAGTATAATCCTTCAACTTTTCTCCCACAGCTTGCTTACATTGTATTATCGTATCTCCGTTAGCTCTCATTTCTTTGCTTCCCACAAACTGTATTCGAAAAGCTGTGTAAAAGCCTCTAAAATTTACAATGGACTCCTTAGGGATCTTATTATACCATTTTAATGCAGTTCCTTTGAATATCTGAGAGAATTCCCTACAAACCAATTTATCATCATCCTCGAAATTAGTCATATAATTCTTGAATTGCTCTATATGATCATCTGGATCTTGAGTTCCATCAAACTTGTCAATTTTAGAAATGTCGAACCGCCTCGGAAGTGGTACAGATCTAATCGCACTAATCAACGGTGAATCCCTCCAATCTACTCCTTGAACAAACTGGTCTTCGTTCCTCATTCCCACAGTAGCATACAAACTTGGTTCGCCTTCTACAAATTTCCGAGGAGAATACACTTGTTTTTCCTTCTTTCGCCTTCCTTCCTTATACATTTTAGCTGGCTAAAATTCATATCCTCCTTCTTTTGAATGACTTCGAAAATGCTTATACCTTGGTGTTTCATCTGATTCCAAATTTTCAAAATCTTCTTCACTAGAATCCACATACCGTCGCTTCTGCAACTTTTCCTTTTTTCTCGTTCCACTATGCTCCTGCTTGCGCTCAAAATGTATTTTACGTTGAACATCTTGATCATCGCCGACGTCATTCGATGGATCCAACTGATCATCCCGATCACCTCTTGCTATTTCAGATCTAAGTCTAGCGCCATTATTATCTTGCTTCTTTTGAGCAAATCTATCAAGTTCTGCCACTTTTCTTAACAACTCGTTCACTTTAGCTTCAATATCAAATTGACTTGATCGAATCGGAACTGATTCATCTGCTTCTTTCTCTTGCAGATCAGATCTCAATGTCTCCAAAGCCCTTCGAATAGACGGATTATCTCCTTCCTCTGAATTCATCTCCGATCAACGAAAATACAAACGAAATGCTTCAAAAAAACGAAACAATTCGAGACTCGTTTTTTGATCTATCGATCAAGGTATCTTCGACCCCTCTTTCTAGCGCCAATTTGGTGAGAATAGAAAATATTGACTAAGAATCTGCAGAGATTTTTAGATGGTGAATATAATCTTTCTCCTCTTATTTTTTCATAGGTGTTATCAGTCTCCTCGACCTCTTTAAACAGGCTCAGTGAGTTAGTTACAAATTCGGTTACATATAAGATTTATTTACAGTTCAGTCCATATTCTTCTTATAAAGCTTTAATCTTATTCCTTATTAATAGAACTTATCATTCAAGTCCTTATTAATTACATTTAAGTCCCTTATGAATCTATTTCCTTATCACTGTATAAACGTACTGGTGAGACGTATTTCCCTTGTCTTATAAGTTGTCTCTCAAATTTCGAGGCTTACTATTCTTTTTAATCTACAATTTGATGTGATTTTTGGTGCTAAAAGAACAATTTCCCTCGCCCGAGAAGAACAGTTTGAAGAACCGATAATAGATAATAGAGAAAAACATGTTTTTTTTCTTTTAGACGATGGAACTAAAATGCATTAACCATAAAAGAAACTAGGATTCTCTATATAGTAGTTGTAGTTATACAGTTTCTATATAATTGGGTCAATTAATGTATTAAACAAATAATATGTTTCTCAACTAATTTATCCAAATGAGATAATTCACTTAATGTTCTTGATGGGATCTCCGTCAATAGGTACCATAATTTTTATTGGACTTCAAGCTCATGGCTTAATTGGTGGATTGAAAGACTATGCCTCTAGGTACAATTTAATCCAACCGGTATCTACATTTTAATTATAACACCATAAGCCTTAATTATCATATTTAACATAATAATTATTATTATTATTTGGTCAAATATTCATATATTACTTCAGTTGGACTTCACCCCAACATGCTAACACTCTAAATTACAAATGATAAGACATTCTAATTTTAGATTTTCTTACACGAACAAGCACTGCAAATACTTTTGATACGTACAGCCACGATTTAATAAAACCAATGTCTCAATTTATAAATAACAATATCAAATCCAAAAGGTAAGATCTTTTTTTGGGTGTCTTTTATGATAGTCCTTGTTCAGTGTTTTCATCCAAACCACTGTTGGAATTATGCTCTTGGATACAAACGTACAATAGATATTATCTTTCACATGCAGCAGCATCATAGACCATGACATAAAATACAATATTGCATTTGTGTCTAAACATAAAAATGTTTCCGAATTTAAGTCGTTCCGCCAAAAAATACATACGTCAATATTTCTATAGATATTATGCTAAAATATAGTTAAGCTTAATATCCCACTAAAAACCTTTACTCTTAACTTATAAAGTTGATAATAAATTAAAATTGAATAAAAACACTAATAAGTTACCAATAACAACCTGAGAAAGGTTGAAAGTACCAATAACCATTTAGATTTTAAAGTTTACAGATAACCACCTCCTACATAAAATGCACCAAAAGTATCTCTCTAGTATAAAATTAGAAAAAATAAACAACTTCACTTTCTTCTTCAGCTCACAACTTTCTCTCTCGCTCTTCTTCCCTCTCTCTCTCTCGTTCTCTAAAATTGAAACTCACAAATCTCTAATCAAAGATTTATCTAACAAATTTTAGTGAAGTCTACAACATTTAAACATAAACAACTACTAAATTAGGTGTTAACGAAGAAATTACTCTATTTTATCTTTAATTTTTCAATTAATATGTGCGTAATTATATGCTTGACTAAAACATTGTTCGTATTTGGTTTTGATGATTTGTATATCTTTTTTAACAACAAAAAACACAATTAGTAACCTAAAAATACTTGTATATCTGTTTAAAGTTTCTGAATCAATTTTTTTATTTGTTCACAACTAAGTTGAACGTAATTACACATCCAAATGTAGTAAGTTTACATATTAGTTTCTATTATGTTTTTAAAATTAAAAAACATTTTTCACAACCAAAATGTACGTATTCACGAACCGAACTAAAAGTTAGCTTCAACATTAATATACATATATTTTAACTTTGTAATGTACATAAAAAATATATCAAAAGAAGCGGTATTCTCCTCATCGTGAACTATAAATAGATTTCACATAAGAAATAAACAATCTTCAAGAAGAAATCAACAATTAGAAGAATCAATATCAACCAGTAAGTCCAATTTTTTTTCTCAAAATAAAAAACTAAATTCATACCCAATTTACTCAAAATTACGCAACCGAGTTACTCACACTTACACAACCATGTTTAAATTAATCTAAAAACATATTTTTCACAACAAGATTACACATAATTACACAACCATAACTTGACAAGTCTTTATTTCTTTTTTACTTTGCAGTCAAAAGATATAGATCTAGATGAAAAAGTCATTAAACGAATTGAAAAACTATAAACAAAAACTAATGAGCATATTAAAGAAATGAAATAATCAAATGTTATTCTTGAAGATCATCTTGAAAAACTGAAAAAATTAAATCATTACACCCATTGGGAATATCATCTTGCGTCAAACAAAAGAATCTCGTGCATGTAACAAAAAAACATAAACAGTTTGGTTTATTTCTTAACTATGTTTGTTTTTTGTAAAAGCTATATGTAGCTAATATAAACTTTTTTTTGTTTTAAGTTTTAATTTTCTTTTATCGTTTATTTATATATTGATATTTCTCAACTTCGACACTTATAATATAATTACGTAACCACTTAAACCATAATTTGGCACCCCTAATTATAATTATATTTTCAAAAAATGTCTTATTTACGAAACTGAAGTTGTTATTTTACAGCCAGTTAAACCGCACTTACTTAACTCATTATAACATAATTTCGCAACCAATTACACTAGTAGTTTTTTTGTTAAACTAGCTCTCCTTTTACGCAACCCATTATAACTTAATTTTGCACCCAAATATGTTGAAGGATACCCTTTATTACTAAAAATAGCAGCACAAGCGAGAACAAGGAAAATATTCGATATACCAACTATCACAAGTACATTTCTTGTTCGAAATAACCTCAAATAATACTTTGATAGACGACCGAATAATCAATGTACGACCTTATTCCATGTTGCTTTAAATTTTTTCAATATCAAGGCAAAGCTTTTCATTCCAACACAAACAATCATAATAACACTTCGACATCTGAGTCAAAAGCATAACCCTAATTTTATCATATAATTTTGAAATAAACAGACGATAAAATTCTTTGATTTTATTATGGAAAAAAAATCAGATGGATTGGAAGCCAAAAACCATAAAATTTAGTTTAAAAAATGCACATACGTACTTTTTAAGAGGAAGTTTTCCATGAAAAAAAAATCTTTATAACCATTTTTTTAAAATATTCGTGCAAATATAAATCTAATAAACTCCCATTGGGTGCATAAGCATATTATTTAAAATATTGACCATTTTCTTTCTTAAATCATTTGGTGAACGTCTCAAAGCATGCTTCACATCCCAATAAGATGATAAAGACAATATAAATGGTAGTAATCATGGAAAACAATTGATACATTTTTTTAACAATACCTAGGTGACAATAAGATATCAAAAGTGATTTGACAACCAAATAAATGATGCTTTAATGTCTCCAAAAAGTATTGTTAAATTATCACCATCTTCATATCCAACAATAATAAATGTAACTCGAAAATACCCATAGAAGATAAAAGGGTAATAAGTATCAACTATATAAAATAATTAAAAAACTACAATCTCTAATCTTGCAACCAAAATGTAATTCGTAACCCATTTGCGCTTAACTATGCACCCGGATTATATGTATATTCGCAACAAAAAAATCATGTATTTTCAAAATATCAGATTAATTTCACAACAAAAACCTAATTACACAACCAACTTGTACATAACTACGCAATCAGTTAACAGATTATTACTCACCCCAAAAAATAATTGTATTTAAATATAATTTTTATTATAAAAACCTGATTATTTTGTTTAAAAACAACCAATGAAGTCATTACAAAGCTATAAAATAATCAAAATAAAAGATAATATACAAGTTCAGACTATTTTTGCACCCAACTTCAACATAATTTATAACACCCTCAAACATAAAAGAATAAATAGTTATTATACAACCGAAATGTACATAATTTTACACCTTGATGCAGTGTTTAATTACGCAACCATAATGTTTATAGTGGTGCAACCAAACCAAGAAAACTAAAAACAATAAAATCTGTTTTCCCAAAATCGATATGTTCAAGCAGTTGTCAAAATATTTACCTGAATGTATAATCAAACAATCGGCATAACTAAAACAAGGCGTATAACATAAAACAACATAAAAAATCTCTAAACAATAAAAAATATCAAAAAAAACAATAAAAAAGCACATGTGAATCGATAAACGATCGGTAAATATAAAAAAAAGATCAATAATTACAAAAAGATCGTGATCGCATAAAAAAATTAAAACTAATTTGAAATTAAAGAACCTATTGATTGAATTAAAAAAAAAACAAGTCAAAATCGCAATAGCAAAACCAAAAATATGATGTATATAAAAAAAACACCAAACATTTATAATTTGGATTCAAAACTATAGGTTTCTAATACTTTCTCATATTTGCTATATGTTAGTTTTTAGTGCGGATTTGTATTAATAAATTACCCATTATACATATAAAGTTTTTTGGTTCGAATAGGTTTCGTTCAATAAAAAAACCATCACTAACAAAATCAACATATTGTAGTTCATTGAAAATACATTATCCTATTTAACATAACTCTGATAATCAAGTACTGTAGTTCATTGAAAATACATTAACCTATTTAACATAACTCTGATAATCAACAAAACATGAAAGAACACGTTACAAACAAAAACATCCCTTAAACCCCAACTGAATAGCTTATGCTAATTTGTTTCAAATGGATCATCTTAATAACAACCTGGAAAACAAAATTTAATTACTAAAAAATCAACTAAATACTGAATTTAGAATAAGTAAAAATAAATACTTACTAGAGATTTTAAATAAGGGTTCGTTGTTGCCATGCTGAATTACCCCAATTTTGAGCAAATCATCTTCCTTCACTCTATGTTGGATGCAAAACTGGCCCCAACCAAGTCCGATCTGATATGATCCGTGTTTCTTGTCTTTGACTAATTTTGCGGACAAAATTTCGTCATGGTCGTCCATTAATTTTATCCCACCAATATAATTTTCTAATCCATTCTCTTTCACAAATTTAATAGGCAAGCACTGCACGATAAACATCGAATTATTATAATTACATAAATTAAAATAATTTGAATACATGTTATAAAAATAACCCGATGTTCGGATTTGACCATTTAACTTAAAAAAAATTAAAACATTTTTCACAACCAAAATGTATGTATTCACGAACCGAACTAAGAGTTAGTTTCAACATCAATATACATATATTTTAACTTTGTAATGTACATAAAAATATATATCAAAGGAGGCGGTATTATCCTCATCGTGAACTATAAATAGATTTCACATAAGAAATAAACAATCTTCAAGAAGAAATCAGCAATTAAAAGAATCAATATCAACCAGTAAGTCCAATTTTTTTTTCTGAAACTAAAAAACTAAATTCACAGCCAATTTACTCAAAATTGCGCAACCGAGTTACTCACAATTACACAACCATGTTTAAATTAATCTAAAAACATATTTTTCACAACAGGATTACACATAATTACACAACCATAACTTGAAAAGTCTTTATTTCTTTTTTACTTTGAAGTCAAAAGATATAGATCTAGATGAAAAAGTTATTAAACGAACTGAAAAACTGTAAACAAAAACTAAAGAGCATATTAAAGAAATGAAATAATCAAATGTTATTCTTGAAGATCATCTTGAAAAACTGAAAAAATTAAATCATTATAACCATTGGGAATATCATCTTGCGTCAAACAAAAGAAGCTCGGGCATGTAACAAAAAAACATAAACACTTTGGTTTATTTCTTAACTATGTTTGTTTTTTGTATGTAACTAAACTAAACTTTTTTTTTGTTTTAACTTTTAATTTTCTTTTATCGTTTATTTATATATTGCTATTTCTTAACTTCGACACTTATAATATAATTACGCAACCACTTAAACCATAATTTGGCACCCTTAATTATAATTATATTTTCAAAAAATATGTCTCATTATAACATAATTTCGCAACGAATTACACTAGTAGTTTTTTTTGTCAAACTCGCTCTCCTTTTACGCAACCCATTATAACTTAATTTTGCACCCAAATTTGTTGAAGGATACCCTTGATTACTAAAAATAGCAGAACAAGCGAGAACAAGGAAAACTATCGATATACCAACTATCACAAGTACATTTCTTGTTCGAAATATCAACAACCATAACTGGTTCTGATTGAACCTCAAATAATACTTCGATAAACGACCGAATAATCAACGTACGACCTTATTCCATGTTGCTTTAAATTTTTCAATACGAAGACAAAGCTTTTCATTCCAACGCAAACAATCATAATAACACTTTGACATCTGAGTCAAAAGTGTAACCCTAATTTTATCATATAATTTTGAAATAGACAAACGATAAAATTCTTTGATTTTATTATGGAAAAAAATCAGATGGATTGGAAGCCATAAAACCATAAAGTTTACTTCAAAAATTCACATACGTACTTTTTAAGAAGAAGTTTTCCATGAAAAAAAATTCTTTATGACCATTTTCTTTAAAAAAATCCATGTAAATATAAATCTAATAAACTCCATTGGGTGCATAAGCACATTATTTAAAATATTGACCATTTTATTTCTTAAATTTTTTGGTGAACGTCTCAAAGCATGCTTCACATCCCATAATGGTAGTAATCATGGAAAACAATTGATACATTTTTTAAAAACCTGATTATTTTGTTTAAAAACAACCAATGAAGTCATTACAAAGCTATAAAATAATCGAAATAAAAAATAATATACAAGTTCAGACTATATTTGCACCCAACTTCAACATAATTTATAACACCCTCAAACATAAAAGAATATATAGTTATTATACAACCGAAATGTACATAATTTTACACCTTGATGCAGTGTTTAATTACGCAACCATAATGTGATAGTGGTGCAACCAAACCAAGAAAACTAAAAACAGTAAAATCTGTTTTCCCAAAATCAATATGTTCAAGCAGTTGTCAAAATATTTACCTGAATGTATAATCAAAGAATCGGCATAACTAAAACAAGGCGTATAGTATAAAACAACATAAAAAATCTCTAAACAATAAAAAAATATCAAAAAAACAATAAAAAAATACTTGTGAATCGATAAACGATCCGTAAATGTAAAAAAAATGATCGATAATTACAAAAAAATCTTGATCGCATAAAAAAATTAAAACTAATCTGAAATTGAAGAACCTATTAATTGAATTAAAAAAAAGACGTGTCAAAATCGCAATAGCAAAACCGAAGATATGATGTATATAAAAAAACACCAAACATTTATAATTTGGTTTTAAAACTATAGGGTTCTAATACTTTCTCATATTTGCTATATGTTAGTTTTTAGTGCGTATTTATAGTAATAAATTACCCATTATACATATAAAGTTTTTTGGTTGGAATAGGTTTCGTTCAATAAAAAAACAATTACTAACAAAATCAACATATTGAGTTCATTGAAAATACATTAGCCTATTTAACATAACTCTGATAATCAAGTACTGTAGTTCATTGAAAATACATTAACCTATTTAACATAATTCTGGTAATCAACAAAACATGAAAGAACACATTACAAACAAAAACATCTCTTAAACCCCAACTGAACCGCTTATGCTAATTTGTTTCAAATGGATCGTCTTAATAACAATCTGGAAAACAAAATTTAATTACTAAAAAATCAACTAAATACTGAATTTAGAATAAGTAAAAATAAATACTTACTAGAGATTTTGAGTAAGGGTTCGTTGTTGCCATGCTGAATTACCCCAATTTTGAGCAAATCACCTTCCTTCACTCTATGTTGGATGCAAAACTGGCCCCAACCACATCCGATCGTATATGATCCGTGTTTTTTGTTTTTGACTAATTTTGCGGACAAAATTTCGTCATGATCGTCCATTAATTTTATCCCACCAACATAACTTTCTAATCCATTATCTTTCACAAATTTAATAGGCAAGCGCTGCACGATAAACAACGAATTATTATAATTACATAAATTAGTAAATAATTTGAATACATTATTATAAAAATTACTTGGTGTTCGGATTTAAACATTCAAGTTAAAAAATTATGAACATACTCCACTAGGATGATGTAAATAAATAATGCAGCACGAAACCTAAAAGTAAATTTTACCATTAATCTTCTTCTCAATTGATAAGCTGTAACAGTAACTACGAAGCTTGAGCATTCGAGTCTTGAAGCCCTACTGGAAACCACTTTAAGTCTAGAAGACCTGGCTTTATCTTTTAAGGAGGATCTTTCTGTTTTTGTTTTAATAACCAATAAAAACAACCAAATAAATATATTACGACAAATACTATATAATATTATGAAAAGATATGTATATATTTAACAGAAAAAAAGAAGAAGAAAAAAGAAGTAATTACTTGAAATTAAGTTAAGGATTGGTTTGTCCCCTGCTTGAATAATTTGAAATTCAAAAGAATCATTTTCATTTATATCATTTGCTCGCAATAGTTTTTGGAGACCATTTCCGATATAAACTTGACCTGATGATTCTTTGTATGTCAAATCCAAAGGCCAACATCTTTTTTGACCGTCCTTTATGATTATATTACAACGCCGCTAAGTTAGACCGTTGCACTTCGCAAATCCCATCGGTACATGCTGACATAATTCCATAAAACCAGTGTCTTAATTTATAAACAATATAGAGTAATATTAAATTTACCAAAATTCAACATGCAAACCTACCACCATATCCCTTTTCCGATAGTAATCTGTTAGATTTGCCCTAAAATATGTAGTTTCGTCATATTCATCTGTTGGTTTGCAGGACTGTCGTTTGCCAAGCTTTTCAGCCGAATCACTACTCGAATCCTCCTCTTCGACACACACGTAGGGTGGATATTCTCTTTCGCATGCAGTCGAATCAAAGACCGTGACATAAAACATCATGTTTCCATCGTGTCTAAATACAACAACATCACCAAGTTGAACTCCCTGAGCAACAACAAACTCTTTTCATCCCTTCCTTAATTCTCCGCAGCTGATTTTGACTTTCCAGCTTTCTTCGCATAGACTAGATCGAAGTGTAACGTTTTCAGAGTTGTTTCCGAGTAAGTAGTTTTTAAAGAACACAACAGGAATCGTCTGAAAAGTAGGAACAATGAGACATGCAAGAAAGAGTGATAAAAACTGCATGCAATGATCACAACGTTGAGATTTAATAGATGAACAATTTCTTCATTTTTTTCAGTAAATTTAGCACACTACACCAACGGGGGAGGACTCAAATCTATTGTAAAGAGCATAAAGACTTACTAGTCGATGGCTGAAACCATGGAGACAGGGCTGGAAGAAGTGGGGTTTAGTTGGAGTGTAACATGTAGCTGTTGAGTATTCATTTGAAGAAAGAACTGCCATTGTTATTGTTATGTTTCTTCTTTAAGATGGATGGCTGTGCTTCACTTTAAGTGTTTGTTTGTGCAAAATATAACACCTTACTTATGTTTCTTGGGTACTTGTTAGAATTAAATGCACTCTTTTAAGGCTATTTATTTGTGGAAACAAAACACAGACAAAACTATTAATATCCATTCCGGGAGGAGCTTCTAAAACACGTCTTCATTTGTATATTTTCTATTTTTCTGTCACCTAGTTTTTGTTTCAAAATAGATGCTATTAAAATATAAAATTCTATCGAATGTTGTAAATGAAAAAACAATAAAAATCTAAATAAACTTTCGGATCTACCAATTAGTTCAAACATACGAGAAGATAAAATAAAGATAAATAAAATACATCATGATCGGATAAATTTAATTCGGGATCTATAAAAAATTATAATCGGAAAAGAAAATATAAAAATAGAATAGAAAACCTAATTTAAAGATTTGTGTAGTAATTATATGGTCAATACTTTAAAGTACCATTATTTTTATTTTTTTATGCGGAAGTCTAATATTTAGAAAAAATAATTTTCAATTTTCAATTTTTCATCTAGTGTATTAGACCATGAAATCATTTTAATCCGGTAACAATACGGAAAATTTATATGATGTAGACATTCCTTGAATTTTTAAATCTCGAATTTGAAGCAGATGATCCGTGATCTTTGTAGTTGGTTATGATTCTTCTAAGAGATGGCAACCAAAACCCAATGATTGATTCTGAAGGAAAAACAATTTGGTTTTTTTTTAAAGATATTTCTCTCCGTATTTGATACCGTAGTTACAAACAAGTGAGAAAATCACTTCTTATAATAAAACCAATAGACGGAACTTCTTCTTTTAACCGTCTATAACTTGCAGACAATTAATTCTGTATGTATTTGATATCGTAGTTTTCTCTCTATATGTGATGTCGTAGTTTTCAGGATGCACCATATAGATCGTTTTCTCAAATGTCTCCATTAATAAAAACAGTCTTTATATCCATTTGAGAGAGCTTAATGTCGAAATGTGCAACTAATGCTATGATTGTTTGAAAAGATCTATTTGATGAAACCAAAGAAAATGTGGTTTTAAAGTCAATCCCTTCGTGTTGAGTAAAACCCTTTAGCTACAAGTCACACTTTATGCCTCTCCATATTACCCTTAGAATCCCATTTGGTTTTAAAAATCCATTTACAACCAATTAGCTTCTTTCCTCAGGTAATGGAACAAGTTCTCATACAGCGTTATCTTGCATTGATTTAAACTCTTCGTTCATTGTTTTAATCCACAACTGAGAATCAAAAATATTCATGGCTTCATGAACACTTAAAGTATCATTTTCCATTGTGTCATAAAATTCATCATGTTCTTGAAGATACACTATATAGTCTGAAGATATAACGTTATTCTTTTCTCTAGTAGATATCCGCAAAGACAAAATTTCTTCATTTTGTACATGAACTTCTTGATGAGGTAGAGTTTGGTCTTCTTGAACAAGTTCATTTTGTTCCATTAGAAAAATTTCGCGTTGTTCAATATGAACAACATCCACATGTGGAAGATTAACATCATCTCGAGTATTTATATGTTCTAATGAATTTGAAGTGACGATTGGCCTCCTAAAAACCATATCATCATCTGATATCGAAGTATCATTGTTAGAACCTTCACGAATCTCTACGAATTCTTCCTTAAAATGAATGCTTGTTGCTAAATTCTCCCTCCCCAAACTCTATATCCTCAAAAAACAATTGTTGTACTCCTCTGAAATATATTCTTAGTGGAAGTATCATAGAACTTAAAACCCCTACTATGCTCTCGATATCGGATGAAATAAGTACTAACCATTTTGGAGTCCAATTTCTTCTCATTCGGCCTATAAGGCTTCGCTTCAGCTGGACATCCGCAAAATGTAAATGTTTTAAACTAGGTTTATGTCGAGTACAAAGTTCATACGGCATCTTAGCAGTTTCTTTCATCGAAACTCTATTAAGAAGATAGGTTGCATATTTTATTGCTTCTCCCGATAGTGATATAGGTAATGTCGAATGACTAATAATACTTCTTACAATATCCATCAACGTACAGTTTCGTCTCTCAGATACTTCATTCATGCTGGAAGAACACGACATCGTATACTGAGGGACTATCATACACTCCTTTAGGAACTTTGCAAACAGTCCATGATGTTGTTTACCTAAACCGTCGTATATGTCGTAGTATTCACCACCACAGTCCGATCTAATTCACTTAATGTATTTACCAAAAAATTTTCGACATCGATCTTAAAAACTTTGAACTTTTCAATGGACTCTTACTTTTCGTGTATAATATATAGATACCTGTTAGCGAAACCAGAAATCCAAACAAGGAGGGGCGGAAATCTAATATATTAAAAACACGTTTTAACTTTTTTTCATTCACATCATAACTTTAACTGCTTTTTTATGATTTGTTTGAAAATATTAAAGTTTTTTTATCATGACCTTCTTATTAACTAAAAAAATCATGAAAATATTTATAGTATTTATCATAAAATTTTTAAAATGAAAATGCTTCATACTAGTTGATATCTTCTTACTTATATATCATTAATTATTCCCATGCCTTTCTGATGTGGGAATTTGGTCGCACCTAACAAATTCTACCACTTTCACCTCTCTTCAATTGACTTACATCTGCTCACTCTAATTAGGTTGTGTCAAGATTTACTGTCTGAGTCATGTAGCTTTACAATGGATCCATATTTTCAATCTTATCATAGCATACTAGATGTTCCTTACAGTGGGTATGGAACTTACAAACTGTTGGACCCAAATAGTAGTATATCAACCACCCACAAGATAAACTTCAAGACAACCAACCAAATAAACAAGAAATGCAATTCAACAATAACGATTCACCAATAAATTAACCAACTAAAACCACAAACCCAATCACAAAAAAATAATCAGTGGTAAAATAAATCAAGACGCAAATATTTTAAATAGAAAAACCTCTTCGCTGTGAATAGTAAAAAACCACGAGAGTTATGAAGAGTCCACCAAAAATACTTCTATTATTACGATAAAGTTGAAGGTATAAGTATATCCAATTCAATCTAATAAACATTTATAACCCACTAACAATTTTAAACATAATAAACTAGCAAACACAGAAGCAAAAATGAAACGTATAATAAAAACTACTTCATTATTCCAATAGTAATTTCTCCTGAATCGTAGCACCAAATCACAATCCAACCGGTTATATTGAAAAACTTAGATGTCCTAAATATATTTTCCAAATTTTAACAAAAACAAACATCGTTTGCCCCTTCATCAAGCCCTTTTACCATGGTTTTTTCTAAAAAAATAAAACATAATGTTTTTCCCATACTAATCTACTTTGGGGTAAGGGGGCGGGCGCATTCCATGTATCAAGTTAAATATTATAGGGAACGATCCACATATGTTTCTATGTATCAAGTTCAAGACCCATTTTGCACTGTATGCATCTAATTTATTCACCTCGGACTGTTTCCCTTTTATATAATTAACGCAAACGTTGAAGTCCGAAAAATCTAGCCCACTTAATAAACCTTCTGAAACAATCTTTTGTCCCGGACGGATGCATATGCATCTGAACCTTCCTTCTTTCTCTAAATTCCTTTATCCATCTGAGCTTTCACCACCATCTGCATTTTTGGATGTTTTTTATTCATCTTTTCCTCCTCTTGCGCTGCTTGAGAGATAAGCTTGTTAAAAATATATTTATCGCGCTGATAGTTCGAAGAAGTTTCGAAGTTCTTATACTGAGGTGGGAAAGAGTGAAAATAAAATCTTACCACAACATCTTCCGGAATGTCAAGCTTAAGTGTTTTCAATTTGGAAGCGGCGTTTGACATTTTTAAGATGTGCTCACGAATATTCCATTTACCATGATACTTCATAGAAGTCAGAAACTAATTCCAACCATATTTGAGTAACATTTTACCTTATTCTTATCATTCTTAAATATTGGAGGGTTAAAGACATCCCCGATCACCGAAAGACCGATTGTGGCTAACAATTCACAAAATGATAAATGATCATTTTGTCATTAATTTTATAAATGCCTCAGTGAGAGGTAATTCGATGGTTTTTTATCCAAGGACATCGATGAGATCATTGAGTGATGTACTAGAAAGCTCATCATAGAAAATTTTAATCATTCAAGTTTCGTTATGGAGTGTCTCGGGTAGTGGGGAAACAATAATTATTTGGTTGCGCCAACAATAAACAAACCAAAACATGTCAACAACAAATATCACAACCAATTTGTCATAGTTAGCTTGAACATATCATTTGGATATTACTTAAATATGTCAAAAACAAAAATCGAGCAATTATTTATATTAATACAAACTAATTGATCAAACTGAGTTATAACAAATCAACTAGATAAAGAACAAAACAATTAATGAAACTTAGTTTGAACAAATCCGTTAGATATCAAACAAGACATTAATCAAATGAATAATTAATCAAAATCAGTACCGCATCAATTCAAACAAATCAATCACATATAACACATATCATTTATATTTCGCACAATATAAATCAATTGATCAAATTCAATTAATCATACCAATTAATCAAACATATCACTTAGATTTAATTTAAACTAATTGATTTCACTTTATTCTACTTGGATCGTATATATCATTTATATATCACACGACACACTACTTCATAGAAATTATTTGTATATGCTTATTTTTCATTAGAAAATATTTTAAGTTGTATGTTTCTTGTATCTCTTGTATAAACAAGGGACATAGCGTAATATTTATTAAAATATAATAACATTATGCAAAAATATTTCTTCGCAAGTAGTAAAAACAACATTGTTTGATGCTTCATCCATTTGAAGCATAAGAAAAGAAGATGGTTCAACTTCTGATAAATATTGTATAACATGATTACGAAGAAACTTTAAATGAGAGAATATAATGCGACACATCCTCCGCAATCATTAGATTTTACTACTCTCATTCAATAATGTCACCAATATTACTTCTACACACAGATTTTAGTATCTTTTTTATGCAACAACAAAATAATAGTTTTTTATTCTACATTTTCATAACTTATGTATATATGTTATGAAAACCAATATAAAACTATTATCAAAACTAGTATAAAATTATTATATGAAACTAATATAAAATATAAAATAACAATAATTTTGTAGATTTTATTATTTAAACTAGTATAAAATTATTATATAGCCATATCAAATTGAACCGGTCATTAAAAAGTATTAAGAAGCAATTTTTATATGCGTAAAATATGTAAAACAAATTGTATAGTTTGTTAGAATGTTTTACATATTTCTGAAAGAACGTGTGTGTGAAAATGTTCATCGATTTCTGATATATTTTGTGAAAGTATTTTGTTTTACCAAATTAATTATAAGAACAAAATAAAAACGTTTCGTACTACCGTACAAATATTTTGTACGAGTTTTATATAGTTCATACGATTCATCATAAATAACTGTAAAAAAGGCGAACTATATTTAATTAGAAGATATATAAAATATAAAATACATGCATTTAAATTCATTACTAACTAACACTATAAAACAGAAAGAATTAAATCATATATAATTAAACAGTAAAAAATTAATTTTTATATTTTTATATTTAAAAATCTATTATTTGTTAATTTAAAAATAAGACATCACAAAATTAAATAATAATAAAAATAATACATATTTTTAAATAATCATAATTTCGATTTGAAAACAAAATTACGTAAAAATAAATGTTTTTAAAAAGTTAATAATTAAGAAAAATGTAAAATAAATAAAACTCAATAAAAAAATTATATATAATGTCTAGTTGTTAAAATAAAAAACCATAAAGTTAGGGACAATTCTAAAAGCTAGATGACTAAAAATATTATGTAGTAAAACTTGGAAACATATTAACAAAATGCTCTATCTTCTCTCTAAAATCCAAAAACTATAACGGTTAATTTTCTCTTTCTGGATGTCATCCCGGTCTGTGACCGGCCGACCACCGATCTGGTGGTCGACCCTTCTTCCAACATCCTTGGCATGGGGTATAAAGTTAATGTATGGTTTGGATATGTCAGGCATCGTTATCAATAAAAAGAAAGTGTTAATCTCAGTAAAAAACATTTTAAAAAACATTTCGATGAATAAAAACTTATACCTTTATTTGTCCATATTAGTGTGAGTTTATGAGGATTGCTGGTAGTGACCTCAGACCAGTCTCTCAAAGCCCAAAGAAAATCAGGAAAGGATGTTTCCATTTTTTTCTCCTTCAAGAGAATTATTTATCACCTTTTGATCGCGTCCAAAAGTAAGGGAATAGAAGGGAAAGTATGGATTTTTTGCTAGCCCGTAAGACCGAGGAGTTCCTCTAAGGAGAAAGAGATTCCTGAGATCTTAGACGCCATAACACACGCCATCAGGGCGAACCACATGTTAGGACCTGCTTGGGTAAAGCAAAGGTCAATCTTAGTTCATTGTCTCTAACAAATAGGGGTTCTCCGATGGTGGGGAAACAGATAGAAATTGATTGAGGGATTCTCCAGCGAAGTCTTAGCAGCTCCTCCTCGAATCGTTCGAAGAATTTATATTGAATTTTGTCCAAGTCTAGCAGATTTCGGTCGTCAACGCTCTTTAGATGTTTTACTATTAAGGCCTTTATTTTCAGCGGAAACGTTTGTTTTTCTTTTGTCGAGAACCAGCAATCGCAGTTGTACCTTCGAGGAGCCCAACAAAATCAGCAATCGCAGTGGTAATGCCTTCCTTGACGCCTTCCTTGACGGTTTAAGGAACAACCATATATAAACTACTATAACAACCAAATAATTAGATAAATTATGTAAAGCTACTAATTCAACTAAAACCAAATTTGATTGGTTTTTATTGAATAAAGATTGTTATGAGAAGAAAAAATCGAGAGAAGAAGTAAATATTCTAAAACTAATAACTATTGTTTTTGGAAAGCTCATAGAAGACATAAAAAAAAGTATAATAGTATTGAAATACGATGATTTTGGGATAGTGATTCTGCTCTATTTATGCAAGAAAATAAAAATCAAAGATATCCGATTTTGGCACGTCAAACCGTTACTTATTAGTAAGTAGCCGTTTTAAAAAAAAGGAAACATGTATTTACGTCTGTCATGTATATGGCCAAAGATATTTCCCCATCAAAATTATTATTTCTCCCATAATTTGAAAAAACTCACATGTTGTTATTTCCTCCATAAAGGAAAATACACATTTGCTTTTATACCCATTTTTTCTTAAAAAACTATTCGAGCATTCATTTTCGATTAGGGAAAATACATATTATTTCTCCCATAATTTGAAAAAACTCCATGGTTATTTCTTCACAAAACCATTCGAAGAGAGAAGATAGAAGGCTTGGAAAAGGTATGATTTCTTTATTTTTCTTTGCTTTTTCATTTTCGATTAGGGTTTAGTTTGGAAACGTTTTCTGCAATTTTTTAAATGCATCGAGCATGTTTATCGGATGATGTTTTTAACGGGACAGAAAGTTTGCTTATCTAACTAAAAATGTTATTTCACAACTAGTTAAAACGTAAATAGATAATCCATTATCATGTAATTTTGCAACAAATTACACTAGTATTTTTTTTCAAAACAACTTTCTGTTAACGCAATCCTTTATAACACATTTTCGTACCAAAATAACAATGGTTAATTTCAAAGCTAAACAATATCCAATTCTAAATTATTTGACAATAGACCATAAAAATGGGAAAACAAAACTATAGTGTTTTATATATTTTATTCATGTGTATTTTTAACATGATAATGTTATTGAGAACATCCGCACTTTACTTTATGAAGCAACTCTTAACTTTGGAATATAATCCATTTCTTCTTAGGTCTTCCATATCTCATTTGCAAGGTAGGTGGACGAATAATAGGAGATTGATTTGAAGAAAAAGCTTCACCAAAAGTAGATAAAGTTGGTATTCCTAGAGATGAAGTTTTCTTATAAGAGCTTGTATTATATCATGACTCCACATATACCGAAGAATTCCCTTGATTACTAAAACTAATAGCACAAGCATGTGAACAGAGGATATAGTCGATTTGTCAACAACCACAAGTACATTTGTAGTTTGAAATACTAACAACTATAATTGTTTCCGATTTAACCTCAAACAATGCGTCGTTAAATGACCGAATAATCTATGTATAACCTTCTTCTACGTTGCTTTTAATCTTTTTTCAATCTTGAGACAAAACTCATCCTTCCAAAGCAAAAAAAATCATAACGACACTCTCACATTAGAGTCATAAGCATACCCTTAATTTTATTTAATAATTTTGAAATAAAGAAGATATTAAATTCTTTGATTTGATTATTAAAAGATTTAGTTTGAATGGAAGCCATAAACTTATAATATTTACCTAAAAACGCGCACGTGAACTTTTCAAGAGGAAAGTTTTCCATGAAGGTAAGTTTTTTCTGACCACTTTCTTTAAGAAATTCATGTAAGTGTAAATTAGATAATGTTTCATTGGGTGAATAAGCATATTATTTCAAAATATTAACTGAGTTCATCTTTAAATCCTTTGGTGATCGTCTGAAAGCAACTTCAGATTTCGAATAAGATGATAAAGACAATATGAATGGTAGAAATCAAGCAAAAATATTAAGACAGCATTAACAATACATAGGTGATGAGATATAAAGGTGATTTCATGAACAAGTAAATCAAGATCAAATAAGTATAAACAAGATCAAATAAGTATTGGAAAAATGGGATAAAAGGATAAAAGGATAAAAGGAAAATACCTACAAACGATAAAAGGATAATAAGTATAAACACGATCAAATAAGTTAAAAACCAACTATATCATCTTTAATTTGCAACCAAAATTTAATTTTGCAACCCATTTGCACTTAGTTACACACACACACAAATAAAACGTAATTAAGCAACGAAAAATAAATTATTTTTAAAATATCGAACTCATTTTGCAATGAAAACCTAATTACATAAACAACTTGTACATAATTATGTTACAAGTTAACACGTAATTAGGCATACAAAAAATAATTCTGTATTTAAATATAAGATTTGTTTTTTAAAAAACTTAATATCGTTACAACTTTTAGATATTGGAGAGAATAAAACCCCTTGATCTGAACATCTCAAAAATGTCCCATCAATAAAAATTATCTGACGATAAGAGTGAATCCAGTTAAGAGATGTTTCGTAACCTATAAAACATCATTTAAAAAATCATTTTCATCATCATACTCCAATACAAAACTACTCGTGACATCCGCAGTCTCTAAGATCTTAAAATAATATTTTAACAAGCCGGAAGAAGTAGAATTATATATGTAAAGTTTTCTTTTATCTTTCTTTGGCGTCATCCATGACTTGTCATAACAAATATCTATACCATAATCGGATTTAACAAGGGCTTGTATATTTTTTAGGACTGATAGCACGTCTCGATCTAATACCATCACTTATCTCGTCTGATAACAAATCAGACGTCAAAATGCTTTTTATTTTATACCATGATAAAAATTATAATCACCGGCATGCTTTTTGATAAGCATATATCGATTTGACTGGTCAATTAAAACATAAAGCATCTTTGGAAATCCTTTGTTCTTTTTCATCGTACAATGAACATTTAAATCCATGTTCGAATGCAGATCGAGATAAAGTAAGACAAATGGATGTAGTACCTGCCCAACACCTTGAATACCATCAACCTAACTTTTACTAACAAGTTTTTTTTCCTTATGTTAAACAAACGAACTACATTTTTTAATTGATATATCATGTTCAACGATCAAACTAATATTATGTAATGATACTTTATCAATATTATCTAATACAACAGCATCAATACCTAAATATCAAGTTTCAACAATTTTGCCAATCTTAATAACAATATTTTCATCTTTACTATCACCATCAAATGCAACCAATGATACAAAATTATCTGCACAACATAAAATAATAGTTATTATACTTACCAAACGAATAAGTGAATCTAAAACGACACATGACCAGCCAACCAATCCCACATGCTTATTATGAAATCAACCCATATTGTCGCAACTTTCAAAATTACTAAGTTGAAAAACATAAACCTGATTATTTTGTATAAAAACAACCAATGAACACATTGCAAACCTACAAAATTACAAAAAAAAAAATTACAAGTTCACATAATTTTCTTACGCAATTTAACATAATTTCTTACACAATTTAACATAATTTCACACCGTAAAACACAAAAGAATAATTAGTTATTACGCAACAAAAATGTACATAATTTTGCACCCTATTGCAGTGTTTAATTACTCAAACAAAATGTACATAATTTCGCATCCTGAAAGAGTGTCTAATTATGCAACCAGAATGTTTATAAATTATAATTACACAACCAAACGAGAAAAACAAGAAACAACATAATTTGTTTTCTCGAAATAGATCTCTTTAGATAGTTGCTAAAACAATTATGTGAATGTATGAAATCAAATAGTCAACCTAACTAAAACAATCATATAATCATAAAAACAACAAAAATAACTAGAAACAATTAAAATGAAATCATTTGTGAATCGATAAACAATCGAATAATGCAGAAGAAGAAAAGAGTAAACAAACGATCCACATTACAGAAAGATCTTGATCGAATGAAGAAAAAAAAACCTTAAATCGAAAAATATATTTAATCGAATAAAAAAAGATATCAAGATTGGACTAACAACGCGAAGATATGATGGATATTTAAAAAATACAAATGATTAGAGGTAATTTGCTTTATAAATCATATTGTTATTGGTATTTACTCATATATTTAGCTATTATAAACTCTTCTCAACTTGAATGAGTTAAGTTTAATAAATAATCATAAGTAATACACCCATCTTAATATCTATGGGTTAAGTTTAATAAATAATGATAAATAATAAAGGGGATAAATATTATAAAATCAATACTAAATAAATAGTTAAAGATACATCAAATTTTAATACTAGAATACTAGAGATAACATATTGTAGTTCATCGAAAATACATTAACTTATATGATAATCAACAAAACAATACAAACAAAAATTCTATTAAACCCCAACTGATGCGAATTTGTTTCAAATTGATCATCTTAAACCAGAAAAAAAAAATGAGTGAAAAATCAACTAAATGCTGAATTTAAAATAAGTATAGATAAGTACTTACTAGAGATTTTGAGTAAAGGTTTGTTGTTCTTGCCATGACGAATTATCCCAATTTTGAGCAAATCCCCTTCCTTGACTCTATTTTGGATGCAAAAGTGTCTCCAACCGCATCCAATCGAATACCGATCACGATCATTTTCTTTGATTAATTTTGCAGATGAAATTCTACCATGGTCGTCCATTAATTTTATCCCACCATAATTTTCTAATCCATTTTCTTTTATAAATGTAATAGGCAAGCGCTGCGGTACACAACAAACATAATTAAACACGAACAATTACATAAATTTGAATACATATTAATTTTGACTATTCAAATTAAAAACTGTTGAACATATTTATTAGAATATCAAAATTGTGAGAGTAGGATGCAAATAAATAATATAGAATAAAAATTAAGTAGCAAATTTTTACCATGTATCCTTTTTTCAGATGATAAGCGGTAACTTTTACAACAAAGCTTGAGCATTCAATGACTTATTGAAACCAAACTCTTGAAGAACTACTGGCCGTATCTTTTGAGGAGTTTTCTGTTTTTGTTTTAATTCATTAATTAAGAGAAATATTATATAATATGAAGTATATTTAACAAAAAAATTAAAGAAAAGAACTTACTTGATAAATGAAGTATTGGTTTGTCCCCTCCTTGAATAATTTCAAATCCAAATGAATGGGTTTTCTTTATATCATTTGCTCTCAATAAGTCATTGATACCATTTCCGATATAAACTTGACCAGAAAATTGATTGTGTGTCAAATTCAGAACCCAAGATCTCTCTTCACCGTCCTTTATAATTATATCACAATGTCGATTAGCTAGGCCCTTAGACTTTGCTAATCCTATGGGTACATTCTGCGATAACTCCATAAAACAGTGTTAAAATTTATAAATAAAATTGGTGTATTAAAAGTTTTACCAAAATATGCAAACTTACCAATATATCCCTTTTCCAATAGTAATCTGTTAGATTTGCCTTAAAATAAGTAGTTTCGTCATATTTAAATGTTGCCCGGAAAGATTGTCCTTTTTCAGGCTTTTCATCGGAATCATTACTCGAGTTCTCCTCTTCGATATAAATGTTGGCCGGCGGATATTCTCTTTGGCATCCAGTCGTATCAAAGACCGTGACATAAAACACCATGTTGCCTTCATGTTTGAACACAACAACATCACCAAGTTGAATGCCATGAGCAACAACAAACTCTTTCCATCCCTTCTTTAATTTGCGACCGTTGATTTTGACATTCCAGGTTTTGTGGGAAAGACTAGATCGAAGTGTAACGTCTTGAGACTTGTCTCCAAGTAAATAGTTCTTAAAGAAAAGATGAGGAATCCTCTGAGAAGTAGAACAATGAAACATGAAAAAGTAAATACTTTACACGAACCAATCATAACTCTAAAGAGTAAAAAAGACTTACAAGTCGATGGGTGAAACCATGGAGACAAGGCTGGATGAAATGAGGTTTAGTAGGAGTATAACATGTTTTTGTTGAATATTCATTTGAAGAAAAACCTTCCATTCTTTCCATTCTCATGTTTCTTATGTTTCTTTCTCTCTCTTTAAGGTGGATGGGTGTGCTTCACTTTAAGTCTTTGTTTGTTTATGCAAATATAATGTTTTTTGGTTTCTTGGGTAGTTGTTAGAATTAAATGGCTATCTTCAGGTTGTTTATTTTTGGAAGCAAAACACTAACAAAGCTATCATTATCCATTGGGAGAGGACTTGAGGAGTCATCTTCATTTATTTGACAGGAGCTTCTAAAACACGTTTTCTTCTACCGGTTTTCAAGATTTTAATTAAGCTAGTTGTAAATTTTTTTATTTTTCTATTGAATAGTTCTTTAGTTTCAAAAATAAATGATATTAAAATATAAAATTCTATCAAATGTTATAAAAATCGAAATAAACTTTCAGATCTACTGATTAATCCAAACACATAGGAAGATACAATAAAAATTTCCATTATATTAGTCGTTTAAGATATTTGCACATGAATTAATGAATGTAATGATTACATATTTTTAATATAATAAACATTAAAAGAAAAAATATGATTGGTTTAAAGCCATATGTGCTTTATTGATTCTATAAAAGAAGAAACGTGATTGGTTTAAAGCTATAAATACTTTATTGGTTTTATAAAACTATATTTAATACTGTATTGGTTTTGTAAAACGACACATAATTTGGAATTTTCAAAGATTTCTAGAACGACCTATATTGTGGAATGGAGGGAGTAATAAAATACATCATATGATCGGATAAATTTAAATTAGGACTTATAAAAACTTACCATCCTGAAAGGTAAGATATAAAAGAAAAAAATCTTAGCAGAATAATTAGGTAATGATTATAGGATCAGGAACTTTAAAATACCACTATTCTCATGGGCTTAATCATTTCGGTGAAAAGAGTAAAAGTAAAAAAAAGGACACTCTACATCTGGATAGTGTTTAACTGACTACTAATTGATTACCAACTTGTAACAACTCATTAGATCTAAATAAGTAGATTATGTATCCATTCTAACATATGCACGCAATAATACATAAAAAATATTTCAAAAAAAACACTTTCAAGTATGAAACTGGCTCACATACCAACGCGAGAATCACTTATTATGAAACTGACCAAAGAACTATAAAAGGTTCTTCAAGTATGGAAGAATAACTAGCTAAGATGAAGATAATATCTTATAATCTTATTTTGGATGGATGCAATGTTTTAGTCGATGACCTAATATCTGAGGTCCTTACAAGTCTAAACTCATACCACACTCTCATAGTTGTGAGTTTAACTGAAAAAAATATATTCTCACCTAGGTGGACCTTTAAACGTATCGCCTTAATTTTAAGAGTAGGTTTGAGCATATGTCTAACCTACAGTCTGTTATGACCAAACTTAGCATTACATCACCAAGTTTAAGTCAACATAAGAGTGATAACAAACAGAAAAATAATATTAACAATAAAATAGGCCATAATACATATTATACAAAGAGTTCAAGGTCGAGATTATCATAATATAAACAACAATTACCAATTATTGGTGGCTACAATGGAGGCCAAGGTGGTGAAATGTACTCCCTCAATAGACCAACCTACCAAATTTGTAGAAAATTTGTTCATGGAGCTTGTACATGTACTATATGGATGGTCCTAAAACTATGAGGTCTATTTCAAATGAACAAGAACATATAAAATTATAGAATAAAGTGCATACATGATAACTCAAGACGGTAATGCTTATAATTATTACTATGCAGACTCAAGTACTACTCACCATAACATGGGTAATCCTATTTTCATAAGCCAGAGGAATGATTTCTCAGGTATTAAGTCTGTTATTGGTGCAGTGGCTAAAGCTGTTTAATCAAACACATTGGTATATCTAAACTACATAGAAAAGAAAATTCTGAAATCATTTAGAAAAATATTCTTCGTGTTCCTAACATAAACAAAAGTCTTATATATTTTTTTAAAAATTTTATAAGCATTGTTATTTTATGAATGATATTCAAACACATATAATCTTACTAACACGGACATCTAAGAATGGACTCTACTGCATTGATGGGTATGTTGCTCGAGAATCGAGGGTGTTTAATTCTCAAGTTTCTATAATTCATTCTAGTTATGTGTAAAAAATTAAGGGATATCATAGGAGGTTAGGTCATCGATCTTATCAAGTGTTGTGTAGAATTTTACTTTGTAATCCTTATTGTTAAAACTATTGACCAAGTAACCGCACCATCTTCCACTCAAGTAACCAACATTGACCAAACTATTTTTAATCTCGCACATCAACATCCCATTAGTCATGGCATACATTGCACTACAAACAAGTATGCAACCGCACCATAATCTAATCTACGTTTACACATTCAAAACCATTTACCATAAAATCAATAAAATACCATTCAAAATGTTTTAACCAAAGAGCACACATAAAATAACCAATCAACTAGCCATCATGCTAAAACATTACTACTAATCAAAATTAAATGATATTTTTTAGCCTGAGAAAGACCTGCCATATGGTTTGCCACTAATTGTGAATATGCTTCGAGAAAAACTATTGTTTCCCCATATATATTTGCAAGCCTTAGACCAGCCAATGCAACTCCATATTGAGCTTCATTATTCGATGCATGAAAACAAAATATAATGGCTTGAAACATCGACTCCTCAAAAGGAGCAACCAACTGAACTCCTGTACTAGACCGCAAAAAACTAGACCCATCGTCTGTCGGAACCACCCACATCAAAGTTTTTGGTAAGATCCTTGTATCCATCTCCTCATCCAGTCTACTCGAATGAAATTCGACCATAAAATAAGCTAAAGTCTAAGCTTTGATAGGTGTCCGATGAGCAAAAGCAATATCAAAATCTCTCAAATCAACTAACCACTTGGTCATCCTACCAGAATTTTTTGGGCATTGTAATATATTATTTAGTGGGATAGAAGTTTGAACCAAAATAGGTAAGCTTGAAAATCAGTCCGCGTCTTCCTAGCAGCTACCACTAAAGCCAAAGCTAATTTTTATAGCCTCAAATATATTTTCTCTAGATGACAACAAACTTTTACTAACATAGTAAACTGGCTTCGAAACTTCCTTATCTTCAGATATCAAAACAACACTTACAACAAAATAGGACACTACTATAAATTAAAATAACTCTTTCCCAGTCCAAGGCTTAGCTAAGATCTTAGGGACAATAGAAGTTCTTTAATCTTTGAAAAAACTGCATAACAATCTGTTGTCCATGTACACTCATCTGTCCTGTGCAACACTTGGAAAAAACATTTTTTATAAAGTCTTGAAATGAACCTGTTAAGAGCTGTTAACCTTCCTGTCAGAATCTGCACCTCGTTTATAGTTTGAAGTGACGTCACTGAAACTAGTGTCTTAATTTCTCTGGATCAACTTCTATCCTTTTTCACTAATGATATACCCCAAGAATTTCCCGTATCGAACTCCAAAGGTACACTTTTCAGGATTTAGCTTCAACCAAATAACCGTTAAGTTCACAAAAGTGTCCTCTAAATATTTTAAATGTTCACCTTATGTTTAGCTTTTAACCAACATATTATCAATGTATACCTCCATATTTCTCCCAGTCTGAGAGGGAAAAGCCTTATTCACCAACCTCTCATATGTTACTCCAACATTATTTAACCCAAAAGGCATAACTCTATAACATTGTAATCCTCGATCAGTGATGAATTTAGTGCTTTCCTGGTCCTTTGGGTCCATCTGTATTTGATTATACCCTGCAAAAGCATCCATAAAAGATAAAATTTTATTTCATGAAGTAGAATGAACTAATTGATCTATCTCAGGAACATGAAATGGATCTTTAGGGCTAGCCCGATTTAAATCCGTGAAGTCAACGTACATTCTCCATTTTCCATTCTTATTTTTTACTAAGACTATGTTTGCTGTCCATAGAGGATATTGTTCTTCCCGAATATGTCCAACCTTAGAGAAACGTTCCACTTCAACCACAATAGCTTGTAACTTCTCAACAGAAATAACACGTCTCTTCTGAATTATAGGTTTGATCTTCGGATTTATAGCCAGGTTATGAGATATTAATTCAGATGGAACCCCCACTACATCCTCTGTTTTTCAGGCAAACACATCCAAATTATCAAACAAAAATTGTAACAAATGATAACGAAAAGTTGGTAACAACAACGTTCCTATTCAAAGAGTCCTACCATCAGAAAATGTATACTCCTCTAAATCTTCACTCAATGTTAAGGAACCTGAGGTTTCGCTCAAATCATCAACCCTCTCTTCTTCCAAGGTCAGCCCCTGATTGTTGTTCATTCATTTGATCTTCATCATTTGAGCCTCGAATACGAATAACTTTTGTATAACATTCTCTAGCCAGCTTTTGGTCACTTTGAACCACCTCAACACGATCTCCAACCACATATTTGAAACACTAATGAACAATAGAGACTATATCGTACATTCTTGAAAGCCAAGATCTTCCAAAAATAGAATTATAGGTAGTTGGACATTCGACGACCATGAATGACACTTGAACCTTCTTCTTAAAATGTCCTTTTCCTAAAGATACTTCACCCTCAAACTCTCGAATCACATGAGCCTTTAATTCTGTAATCCTAATTATGGTTCGATCTGATTAACAAATTCAAGGTGGATTACACATCTTGTCATATGTTGACTTAAACAACACATTTGTAGAACTTCTTGTTAAAATACGTCGAATTTCCAGCCCATCTATATCTGCCCTAATAACCACTGCGTCTTTATGAGGACATGATATCCCTCTCAAATAATCCTCATCAAATAAAATAAAAGGAGTGTCATTATTTCCATACAAATTAGTAGACAATTTTCCTTCTATATGAGTAGTTAAACTCACCACATGCCTTTTCGTGAAGCTATTTATATTACCAGCCAGAGAATCTACCCAACAAATTGCCAAGGATTCAAAATATTCACACAAACTTTGAACTCGACCTTGCTCCACTAGCTCATGTACAACCATCAAAATTAACCGATCTGGACCTATATCCAAATATTCTGATGCTGCATCAAAATCATCAGATTTTGTATCTAAAATCATTATTGAACTTTTTTTGTTTGAACTCAAATTAGTAGTTTGTTGTTTCGATGTGCTCGGAGTTTTCAAACCATTGCTTTGACATTTATTGACCCGTCAAATAAAGAGTCAGTTAACTGTCTCTCAACCCAAGTCCCCAAAGTCTGGGCCCTCTGAGTCTCGGACTAAGGATAAAGCCACTGGATTAGGGGCATCTATCAGAGTCCCAAAAGACAAATCCTCTGGTCCGGAGGCTACTAGAATTAGCTCTCATAAAGAGCCCTCCGGAATTGAGCCCCTGCCGGACACCAGACCCCTAAGAGAGGCTGATGCTCAGCCGTCCGGACAACCTACTGAGCCAGCCACCAGCACTTTCCCACCAACAATGGCTGCTAAACCTTCCATGGTGATGGAAGAGGTGATGGAGGATAGTATAGAAGATGCTCCATTTGAGACCGATGTTTCTGGGCAGACTGGGGATGCTGCCACTGATAAAAAAGGCAAAGGCAGAGAGAAACTTTGTCTGAAATATCCGGATCTGCCGGAGTGTCTGGAAGGTAAGGTGGGTCCTTGTTTCCACAAGGTCAATGTCAAGTATCTGCTGGCCATGCAGAATATCAACTATGTATATACTCATACTGCCAAGCTGGGCCGGATCCGGACACAATGGAGGATCCCTGAATCTGTAAAAGTTAGGATACCAGTCACTCCGGAAACCCCAATGGACTGCAAACTCAGCGAGAAAGTCATTTATACAACATTGTTTAACTGGGGGCTCAGATTTCCCTTGGATCCAGAAATTGTCAAGTATTTTCACCTGATAATATTCTGTCCAAGCCAGTTGAGTCCCAACGCTTGGTACACCCTCATCGCCTGTATTATGGCGTCTAGGCTCTCCGGAATACCACTTCTAATGGAGCAGTTTGCTGTTGTGGCCGGCCTTTGTAAGAACCATCATATGCCATTCTACCACTTTAATATGAGAGACAATTTTAAGGTGGTGGGTGACTTGCTTGAGTCAGAGAAAAATTAGAAGACCCAATTTATATTCATCAGCCGAGCATGGGAAAATTGGAGAAAAATCAAGGCTGGTGTTAACCCTAGTATGCTCACCAACAGATGGAAGAGCTCAGGTAAATATCTCATTATGTTTGTCTTTCTTTCTTTGTAAAACATTTGATTCTTAACTACTTTTTTTTAGTTTTGCCTAAGGAGTTCTCCGATTATGTGGATTAGGGACATGCCACATGTGCCAAGTTGAACGCTTGGGCCGCTGATAAATGGGGAAACCACTTCCACTACTGCTTCAAATCCGGCAATTTAGTGAGGTCCCATCAATGGCTTCAAAACATTGGCCTTTACTTCGATGACCTTGAAAAATATTACTTTGCTGGCCCCTACCTTCCCCCAAGTTCCTCAAACATGGTTACTTTCAATGGTAAGTCCTTCAGTGTTTCAGGGGAGAACGACACGGTGACTCACTCCCTGCTAGGCCATATTCAACCAGTGCGAAGTCAGTCTACCCTTCTCAACACACTCAATGCAGATAAAGAAAGCTTATTTAATGACCTTCTAAATTCCAATCAAAATGTAGAAGTATTAAGGAAAGAGCTCGAGGAGTTAAAGAAAGGGAAATAAGACCTGGCAACCAGACTGGACACTTCGGAGATGGCCAACACAGAGCTCCAAACCAAGTGTTCTAGCTTGGAGAGGGATCTCTCCACTTTGAAGGAAGAGGTGAAGACTAAAGATAATTTTGTCCAAGACTTGTCCAGTGACAAAACTTCCCTTTAAGGCACTGTGTCTAGAGTTACCAAGGAAAAGAAAGATTTGATAAAAAAGCAGGAGAAGAGAATCCATACTAGGGTTGATGCATACACCAACGAGGTGATAGATTCCCTAGAAAAAAGGTATGCCGAAGTTAAATCCGATATGGTCTTTCTTTTTCATCGAACATTCCCGAAAAGGACACTTGGTACTCTGTGGCAACATGTGGAATATGAAGACCTCCCATTCCATACTATAGCAGATGGCGATAAGCACAACTACTCCAGTGGTATGGATGATACTACTGACGAGGAAGAAGGGACCGGAGAGAGCTTCAGTGATTAACCCAAAGATCCAAAGAAGAAACAAGATGTTGCAGGAACATCTAAGGGAAACTAGCCCTAAGGTTTTAACTATTTTCTGTTTTTTTTATGACATACCAAAGTCCTTGGATAGCCAAGGCATTTTGTAATTGTGTCCGGTTTGAGTCCGGTCAAGCTCTTTCTTTTCAAACTTAAAGTCCTTAGATGACCAAGGCACTCTTTATGTTTTAATATCATCCTCTGGTGTTAGCCAAACAGATTTAATTTGCCAAATTCTTACTTTATTTCATATTCTCTCAATCTTAATGGCTAGTGTTTAAATAGCCCCTAGTTATGTTACAAGTATTTTAGGATGAGAGTGTTTAAATTCTCTGATGACAAATGTTAAATGGTCATCATTCTACCAAATCAATCTGACATGTCAAAGATACTTAAAAGGCTTTAAAGAAACTATAAATTAAACAACTTCGAATATTTTAAGACGGCATCAAATTTTATTAAAAAACCCGGACACCTTATTAAAACCTCCCCAAGCCACCAGGATAGGAAAGAGTATGCCCCTTAATATTTACATGGATTTTAAACAAGTAAATATTTACACAACTTTCATTCGAGATACATTCGGAGGTGTTCAATGTTCCAAGGGTGGTTCAAGAGTCTTCCATCTTTGTCCTGAAGCCTGTATGTTCCAGGCTTAAGCTTTTTAACGACCACATAAGGCCCTTCCCAGTTTGGAGCTAGCTTGCCGAACTGCTTTTCTTTAGTACGTAAGAAGAATTTTCTCAATACTTTATCCTCTCGTTGAAAATCCCTTCTTTTGATTATGGAAGCAAACCTGATTCTCATTAAACCTTGATAATGGGTGGCTCTAAGATGAGCCTTAACCCTTTTCTCTTCTATTAAGTCCAATTGACTTTTGACTGCCACTTCATTAGCCTGTTCAGAAAGATTATGGACTCTGTATGATGGAAGAGTTTCCTCTATAGGAGCAATCGGATCCATACCATATACTAAGGCAAACAAGGATTCCTGTGTAGCAGCTCCAGGAGTAGTCCGGTAGGCCCATAGTACTTTTTATAGATAGCTTGGCCGCTTTCCAGCAGCCCCTTCTAAATTCTTTTTGAGACCAGACAGAATGGTCATGTTTGCCACTTCAACCTGACCATTCTCCTGTTGGTGGAAAGGAGAAGAAAAGCAATGCTGAATGCCCCTAGAAGCACATAAACTCTCCATATCCTTGTTATCGAATTGTGGCCCATTATCTGTGGTTATATTTTGTGGAACCCCAAATCTGCAACAAATATTAGATAAGATAAATTTTAGAACAGCTTTCGAGGTAGTTCCTGCTAAAAGGGCTTCCTCTATCCACTTTGAAAAATAATCAATGGCTACAATAATAGTTATGCACCCTCCGGACGCCATTAATAGAGGTCCCACTAGTTCTAGTCCCCAACGAGCAAAAGGTATTGGCTCAAAAATTGATTCCAAGGGGACAGCTGGGATATGAATTTCATTACCATATCTTTGGCATGGATCACACTTCTTTACCAATTGGCATCTTCCATTATGGATGGCCAGTAGTATACGGCCAATAGCTCTATCACCACAGTGTGCTGACCCTTCACCATCATGCAGTTCAGATAGCACTATTTGGGACTCTTCAATCCCCAAAAAACACAAGAGAGGTCTACTAAAATATTTCTTGTAAAGGATGTCTCTTATGATTAAAAAACCACGAGTCGTATACTTCATTTATCTTACTACTGCTTTTCCCAGAGGCAAAATGCCATCTGAAATGTATTGAAGAAGAGGATACCTCCAGTCTTTAGGTTGAACCACCTGTATACTTAAACTTTCCTCATCTTCCTTGCTCTGATTGGGTTGAATGGATGGACATTCTTGCATATGAATCCATGGGTAGGACTCAGAGTATGCTATGGTTGCCAAGGAGTCTGCTACTGTGTTCTCCGATATGGGTATATACTCATAGCTGATATTTTTGAAGTTAGTTGCCACCTCTTTAAGGATGAATAAATATTTAATCAACTGATATTGACCTTGGGTATGATGGATAAGAAGCTGAGAATCACTCATCAACCTAACTCTTTTGGCTCCACAAAGCAAGGCTAATTTCAAACCAGCTATAGCAGCTTCATGTTCGGACTTGTGTTTGAAGCCCTGAAAGACAAACATATAGCCTGGTATAACTTGTCGTCGTACGGAGAGGTTAAACATATCCCAACACCACAACCCATGGTACTTGATCCACCATCGGTCCGGACAACCCATGTCTTCTTAGTTTTTCATGTGTAGTTTGTTTAATACTTCTTTATGAATGGAATTCAACTAGGAAATCAGCAACAGACTATGCTTTGATTGCAGTTCTAGGGGAAAAATCAATGTCATAGTCTCCCAATTTTACTGACCAATTGGTCATCCTCCTTGATATGTCTGCCTTTTCAACCTTTGCACTTCTTTAATATTTCGAGGAGGATCCATCTGTAATAAAGCATTAAGCTTGTCCGGATCAGGCTGTATCCATTTCTCACTTATCATATACCCCAAAAACTTCCCGGACTGTACCCCAAAAACGCATTTTTCTGGATTTAATTTTAAATTAACTTTTACCAAGTTGGCAAAAGTCTATTGGAGATCTGTCAAGTGTAATTCTTCTTCCATACTTTTTACCATCATGTCATCAATGTAGACTTCCATATTTCTTCCAATCTGATCAGCGAATGCTTTGTTCACCAACCTCTGATAAGTAGCCTCTGCATTCTTCAACCCAAAAGGCATCACCTTGTAACAATGGAGGCCCCTATCAGTAACAAAAGTAGTGTGTTCCTAGTCCTTCAGATCCACTTGTATCTGATTATAAGCGGAGAAGGCATCCATGAAGGACAACAACTTGTTCCCAGATGTGGAGTCTACCAACTGATCTATCCGGGGAATGGGATACAAATCTTTTGGGCAAGCCCTATTAAGGTCAGTAAAGTCGATGCACATACTCCACTTCCCATTTTTCTTTTTTACTAACACTGGATTGGCTGTCCATAAAGGGTACTGAGATTCCTTTATGTGCCCCATCTTAGTAAGTCGGTCAACCTCTTGAACTATGACATCAGATTTCTCCTTAGAAAAAGTTTTTCTCTTCTGCACAACGGGCGCTACATCTCTCCAGATGGATAGCTGGTGTGATATAACAGCTGCAGGCACTCCGGTTACATCAGCATTACACCAAGAAAAAACGTGTTGGTGGTTTGCTAAAAAGGATAGCACTTTGCTTTTTAGTTCTGATGTCATCTTATATCCAATCTTGACACATCTCCCTTCAGCCAGAGAGTGAGTTTCAACCTTTTCAATTGGTATTAAAACACCATGGGTCTCTCTCGGGTCATCAATTTCACCCTCTCCCACAGAAGGCCCCACCAACTGCTAATCTTCATTTAACCGAACTGCCGCTAAAGTCCTAGGAGCAAGTGCAGTTGCATAACATTTCCTTGCTATTTTTTACTACTTCGGACAACTCCCACTTGTCCTTGAACAACATATTTTAAACATTGGTGAACTGTTGAAGCCACGACATGCATCTTGGAGAGCCAAGACCTTCCCAAAATGGCATTGTAGCATGTGCGATAATCTACCACAACAAAGAGTACCCTGACCATTTTCTTGAAATGGCCTTTGCCCAACAAAACCTCCTCCTCGAATTCCCCAACTACATCCGCAGAGCTTCCTAAAATGTGCCTAATCTTTTGTTTTGTCATAGATGGTTGCCACATTCTCTTTTAATTCGGCAAACCACTGCTGACTCTAATCTGGGGCCGGGTGAGATTGAGCCTTGGCCCTGTTGGGACCCTTTCCGGCCTCTTTAGCCTTGTATCCGGACTGATTCTGGTTTGGTGCAGCTGGGGCAGATCTCACTTGCATGTGCACCCTAGTCTTTTTTGTTTCATCTATATTAATTTGCTTTCCCACCTGGTTCAACAAGCCGTTCCATGTCATGGCCTTCTTCCTGGTTACCGAATCGGCCAGATTGCCAAGGTTTAAACCCTGTCTTAGAGAAGCTATTGCTACTTGTTCAAAGCAATCAGCTAATCCATTCTTTGTGTTCACAAACCGACTTATATATTATATTAATGATTTATTTGGATCTTGGAAACAATGGATAATAGTGTCTCCATTTCCCTTCACCTCCTTACTTCCAACAAACTGCCTCCAAAAGGCCACCCAAAAAGTATCGGACTTTCGGATGCACCCATGTGGTAGGCTGTTATACCACTTTAGAGCACTCCCCGTAAAAGATTGAGATAAGGCTCTACAAAACAACTTGTCATCATCGTCAAAATTCATCATAAATTTTTTAAATTGCTCCAGATGATTATCTTGATATTTGCTCCCATTGTATTTTTCCATCTTAGTACTATCAAACCTCTTACGAAGGTTTCCGGACAGTATTTTGGAAGAAAATGGAGATTGTCTCCAATTCCGGCCACAATTAAAAACACTATCTTCATTGGGATTTGGAAAGATACCTTGTTCATCATGGAAAGCGAAAGGATCCATCAATAGCTGGTCAATGTGCCTCCGGCTATGGCTATGAGATAACCCTTAACTTAGATGCCTGTTCAACCTTCCATGCATATCCCTCTTTCTTGAATATTTTTTAACAAACTTCTAATTGCTTTTATCACTGCTGGATGACAGGGACTCCTTAATTCCATCCTCATTTAAGGAGCTACTAGAGGATTCTAACTCCAAGCTCTCCACCGGTTTAGACCAGTGAGACTTCTTTGAGCTTACATGAGTCTTTTTAGTACTCAAATGGGGCCTTTGCTGATGGGTCACGCCCTCTTGGATTGTCAGTGTGGTGAACGGCTGACATTTTTTATTTTTATTTCAAGCCTAACTCCATCTTTTTAGCAGCCCTCAAGGCTTCTATTTCAGCTTTCAACCTATCTCGTTCTTCGATTGTGTACTCATTGTCCTCTCCCACCACCTCTACCAAAGGTGGTGGCACTGCTTGCTCGTCCGGATTCATCCGAACAGTTTTTTCGTGCTGGTTTTGAATGCTAGATTCAGGCACCTTCTCCTCCCACTGTGGTCGCCAATTTGGTGGTGATTATTTTTGACTGAGGGTAATTTTGTCATATGTTTTGTGATATTTCAAGGGTATTAAATGCTTAAGTGTTTTGTAGGGAGAGATTTAAACGACCTGGTTGTATTAAATGTTCATTACCCTCATTAATGAAAGTGGTTGGGTATTTATACCCTTAATTATGGGCCATATGGGCTTTTAGGTCAAACTTATGAAATCGGGTCGAGTTCAAAAACCCGTTAGTTTATTAAGCAGATTAGCAATTAGCATAGTCAAAAGGTGTTTAGTGTTCTTAATACTTTTTTCCTGTTCGAGTACTTCAGTGGGTGATTATTATCCGGATTACCCTTGTTTGGTTTCCACAGTGAGTGGTGAATATTTCCGGACTCATCAACTGTGTCTTTTTAATAAAATCGATCTATAGCAGGTTCGGAGACGTACGCATAATTTGTTGAACTCCGTTAATTTCACCATCAACTGGAAGATGCAGATTGAAGATTATCTGTACCATAAAAAGCATTATTAACCCCTCCCAGAAAAGAAACTAGAGGGTATGAAAGGTGAAGAATTAACCCTTCTTGATACACAAGCTCTTGGAGTCATCCGATTGAACGCTATCCCGCAATGTTTCTCTTAACATCATAAAGGGAACAACCACGGAGGGTCTTATGAAGGCTCTCTCCAGTATGTATGAGAAGCCATCAGCGATTGATGGAAGGTGCTTCGGTAGCTCAACACCTCAATGAACTCAATACAATCACAACCAAGTTGAGTTCAGTTGAAATTGATTGTGATGAAGAAATACGAGCACTGATACTATTGTCTTCACTACCAGATAGTTGGAATGCTAGTATCACTGCGGTGAGTAGCTCGTCCGAAAGCAGTAAGTTAAAATTTGATGACTTTTGTGACCTAGTTTTCAGTGAAGAGATTCGAAGGAGAGAATCAGGTGAGTCATCAATCTCCTCAGTCTTACATACAGAATCGAGAGGAAGAAATTTAACTAGTGTATATGGACACGGTAAATCGAACTACTTTGGTAAATCAAGAGACTAGAGGTTCAAGTCTAGGAATCTTAAATATTCCCAGGGGTTGAGAAACATCGAGTGTTGGAATCGTGGGAAGACCGGGCACTATAAATTTCAGTGCAAGAGAGAACAAAAGGACTAGGAGAAGAAGACAGAGGCAAATATCACTTCAGAATGAGATGATGCGTTAATATGCTCCTTAGAAAGCTGGGAAGAGTCTTGGGTATTAGACTCTGGAGCATCGTTTCACGCGACTTTGAAGAAAGAATTCTTTGAGAGGTATGTCCCTGGTAACCTTGGAAAAGTATATCTTGGTGATGATCAACCTTGTGATATTATTGGTAAAGGTACTATGAAAATTAAGTTGAATGGGTCTGTATGGGAACTGAAAGACGTCACACATATCCCCAGTCTGAGAAAGAACTTAATCTCAGTAGGGCAGTTGGCTAGCGAAGGCTATAATACGATCTTCTATGGTGACAATTGGAAAATTTCAAAGGGACCAATGACGGTTACTCGCGAAAGAAGAGTGGTACTCTTTACAAGACAACACAGACGAGCTGTTCAATTGCAATAGCAGCAGGAAACGAAAATCCAAATTTTGGCACCAGAGGCTTGGCCATATGAGTGTGAACGGTATGAAAATTATGTACTTGAATAGGAAGCTTCCAGGTCTAAAGTCAGTCGATATAGACATGTGTGAAGATTGCATACTTGGAAACAGAAAAGAGTCAGTTTTCAGACAAGTGGTAGAACCCTAAAGAAAGAAAGGATGGAGCTTCTTCACTCTGACGTTTGGGGGCCAACAACTGTTTCATCTATAGGAGGGAAACACTATTTCGTGACCTTTATCGATGATAAATCTCGAAAGGTATGGGTTTATTCTGAAGCATAAATTTGAAGTGTTTGATATTTTTAGGAGATGGAAATCTATGGTTGAGAATGAGACAAGTCTGAAGATTAAAAAGCTAAGAACTGATAATAATGGTGGATATGAGGACACCAAATTGAAGAACTTTTGTTGTGAGCATGGTATCAGGATGGAGAGAACCATTCCAGGTTTCGCCTCAACACAATGGTATTTCCAAACGTATGAACACAACGTTGACAGATGAGCCAGAAGTATTCGAATACAGTCTGGTTTACCGAAGCAGTTTTGGGCAGAAGCAATCAACACATCGGCTTACCTGGTTAACTGAGGCCCGTAGGTTCCCTTAGAACATCGAATACCCAAGAAGGTATGGAGTGGTAAGGATATAAAATTATCACATATAAGAGTTTTTGGTTGTACAACATATGTTCATATAAGTGATCAAGGCAGGAACAAGCTTGATCCGAAATTGAAAAAATATTTCCTGATCGGATATGGCGAAGATGAGTTCGATTATCGTGTTTTGGATGAGGAAAACATGAAGATGATACAAAGCAAAGATGTGATCTTTAATGAAACAGTGATGTACAAGGACATACATAAAACTAAAGCAAATGAATCAAAGCCGTATGAATCAGTATTTATAGATATCGAGGGAGTCCCAGATAGTCAAGAAATAGAGCCGATCAGATTAACCCCTCAACAAGGAGAGTCTGTTGTACAGACCGATCGACAGCAATCTGATACCCTATAGTCGACCGAGGCAGTTCCTGTTTTGCGAAGATCTTCCCGACCTCATGTACCCAACAAGAGATACTTGAATTGTCTGTTACTTACCGATGGAGGGGAACGTGAATGCTATGATGAAGCTTGCCAGACTAGTGATGCTAGTAAGTGGGAGTTTGCCATGAAAAATGAGATGAAGTCTTTAATCTCAAATGATACATGGGACCTAACTGAGTTACCAATGGGTAAGAATGCACTTCATAACAAATGGGTGTATCGGGTGAAAGATGAGCATGATGGCTTTAAAAGATACAAAGCCCGACCAGTTGTCAAAGGGTTCCAGCAAAACGAAGGAATTGATTACACCAATATTTTTGCTCCAGTTGTGAAGCTCAATACTATTAGATCAGTGTTGATTATTGTTTCCATTGAAGACCTTTATCTTGAACAGTTAGATGTGAAGACTGCATTTCTTCACGGGGATTTGGATGAGGAGATATACATGTATCAACCAGAAGGTTTCTTAAAAGATGGGAAAGAAAACATGGTATGCAGACTTAAGAAAAGTTTGTATGGTTTAAAACAAGCTCCAAGATAGTGGTACAAGAAATTTGACGGTTTATGCACAAAGAGAGTTTTCAAAAGTGTAATGCGGACCATTGTTGCTATTTTAAAAGATGTAAGTCCAGTTGTATCATTTTTCTACTCTATGTTAATGATATGTTAGTAGCATGTTCAGATATAAATGATATTAGAAGATTGAAGCTACAATTGTCAAAAGAATTTGACATGAAAAAGTTGGGTCTGACGAATAAGATTCTTGGAATGCAAATCATAAGTGATAAGCATCGAAAAGTTTTGCAGTTATCTCAGTCAGAGTACATCGATCGCGTTTTGAAGAGATTTAACATGTGTGATGCAAAGCCAGTTAGTACACCATTGGCAAGTCACTTTCGTTTATCCAAGGATCAATCCCCTAAGACGGATGAAGAAAAAGACTTCGTGGCTAAGGTTACTTACACCTCAGCTATTGGAAGTTTGATGTATGCAATGGTCTGATGACACAAGAGATTAGTCATGCAGTGGGAGTTGTGAGTAGGTTTATGTCAAACCCAGGGAAAACTCATTGGGAAGCTGTCAAATGGATTTTGAGGTACCTACTAGGTACAATAGAAAAGTGTTTCTACTTTGGTAAGGGTGGCTTAAAGGTACAAGGCTACGTAGATATAAATTTTGGAGGTGAAGTTGATCACCGGAAAAGCACCAACGGTTATATATTTACTGTCGGAACTACAGTTGTTAGTTGGATGTCAAAGATACAGACAATTGTCACTCTATCAACTACAGAGGCTGATTATGTAACAGTGACCGAAGCCAGTAAAGATATGATATGGCTTCAAGGTTTGTTAACCGAGTTGGGATTCAAACAGAAGAACATCATTCTGCATAGTGATAGTCAAAGTGCAATTCAATTGGCGAAGAATTCAACATTTCATTCGAGAACCAAGCATATCAGTATTCGTTATCATTTCATTAGATCTTTATTGGAAGATGATGTGCTAAATATTGGAAACGATCCAAGGAAGCAAGAATCTAGATGATATGTTGACAAAGACAGTAGCCATTGAAAAACAGAAGTTGTGTTCAACTTCAGTTGGTCTGCAAGAGTAACAAAACCAGAAAGATCTGCTGCATAGATCACGGTGTGAAGACAGGTTGAAACCAGTCTTCAAGTGGGAGATTGTTATTTTGACATAATAGTCCAGCCTTATTCAACATTCATGTTAACAGATAGAAGAGATGCTAGATGAAAAGACAGTGAAGATGAGGAAAGTGCTAAACACAATAAAGAGAGTTGGAGTGAATTGAAAAGACAGTGTAATTTTAGTGGGTAATAAATTACACATTAAGGACTGTAAATGTTTTTCATTTAAGTGTTACGGTCTCTGCAAAACTAACAGCTAGGGTTTTTGTGTATGCATCGAAAAACGGCAGAGTCACTGTGTCTTTCTAATAAAATCGATATGTAGTAGGTCCGGAGACGTAAGAATAATTTGCTGAACTCCGTTAACAATTGTGTGTTTGATTTCACTTTTGTTTTGTGTTTCCTTTCTTTTAATTTGATTGCACGAAAATCGTGTATTTTCTCAGAAACCCTCTTACCTCAACCAAATTTAGAAGTGATTTTCCGAAAAATTAGTGTATTTCCCTTACAGAGGCCATTATTTAAAGTATCATTAGTTACTTTAAAAAGCTTCAGAATCTTTGCGTTTGTAGCCTAAACCGTGTTGATTTCCTGCATTTTAAGGTGTAGTAGATCTTCCAAGTACGGCCAAACTTCTATCTTTTCCTGACTTGGCTCTCTGACCTATTCTCAACTTTTAACAACAACTTTGGCAGTGTCTTCAAAGAAATCAGTCTCATTACTACACATATAGACTGTAACTACACGTTTAATACATCCTGAAATAGTCTCATTAATCCTCATATTTTCTTTTCCTGATCTTTTTATTTTCTTCTCTTTCGACTCCATTTTCGGTCTCTAGTTTTCCTCCAAATCGGCTCGTTATTCTGAAGCAAGTGGTTTACAGTGTAGTAGCCTTTGTTTTGAACCCTGTTCGGCTCCATATTTTGAAGTAAAACAACTCGTTGGAAACAGTTGATTAATTTAGTAGACTCATATATATGTTTTTTTAATAACCTTAATTTTCAAATTTGGCTGAGTCTCCGTCGATTCACTTCCACTTCGTTTTAGAAAAAATCGAAACTATCTTTTAACAAATATGCTTCTGATTACTTTTTGTAACTATATATCCTTTCCAAACTTGTTGACATTCACAGTAGAATTAAATTAGAAAGACTAGCAATATTGGCTCTCGGTGGTGACGACGAAGACCATTTCTTCAGAAATTGTTTTGCCAGTTAAAAGCCATCCTTATAATCATCATATTTACCATAGATTGGATTGTCGAATACCAGTGGTGCAGATTTAGATGTATCCTTATCATAGAATTCCTCTTAACAATTTTGTGTATAATTGAATGGAAAAAACTCCTTAAGCTAAATACTTCTATCAAAATTCTCATATCTCTAGTTTGAATCCTAATTCCTAGTGGTTTTTGGTATTTTTATCGTTGTTGGTATCTATATATAATGTTCAAATATCAAGTAGCATCGATTTTATTTAGTCAAACGTCCCTGCTAAACCCCTTAGAGCAAACGGATTCGATTTGCTAAATAAAATAAAGTCATAAATAAAATAAATGCACTTATATATATATATATATATATATATATATATATATATAAAATCCTTAATCAAATATTAAAAAATAAAATAAAATAATATTAAAAATAAATCAATCAAATTTGGATGCAATCATATTTGATTTGCTAAATGAAATAAGTTCCATATATATATATATAAAAAAAATAATAAAAATTAATATTCAAATATTGAGCATCTTTAGCTACATCAAAAAGTCTTAGTAAACTCAATGCCAAGTGTTTGGTGAAAATCTTTTGTCACAAGCCTTTTCTTACAATGATCAATAAAATAATCAAGGTTATAATTTAATTTATAAACCTACTAAATTCATATTAGCATAACAATGAATTAAAGAACAAGTATGATTATAAGAGCGTCATATTCCACTTTTATAGTATGAGTCCAATTATGATCAATAGAAGCCTCTGCAAACTTTGTAGGTTCTTTATCTAAGTAATCCAAGCTCATATAACCCAAACCCATTATTATATAAAACACTTCTAATTCTTACATTTTATTACATCACCATTGTAAAATATATTATATTTTAGTAACTCATTCGTCCGACTTGCCCTTCAGAGCAGTGGGTCCCTTAGTCTTTGTGAAGGTCCTTTAGAAGGACCTAAGTTTGGATTCACATTGGATTGAAATTTAAACACTTAGCACTTTGAATTGAAATGCAAACACTTTGCCGTTTGGATTTACGTACAAACTCTTGACACTTCAGATTGAAATACAAACAATTGATACAGATTTGAATCTATAATTCTACTTTTATACATGTGTCATTGAATCATTTTACCTATGACTTATTTCATGAATAGCACAGCTTGACAAGTTTATTTTTTTTTGTTTTTTAACTATTCCACTCCTTAAAAACATAACCATTGGGAGAGACCTTTCCACTTCCTCATACGTTCATTTATTAGGAAACGTTTCCTCTACCCCACACCACCATTCATTGTGCTTATGTTAAGTAGTTGTTGAGCTTCTCTACTAACCTTTATAAATAATTCTCCCCATTCTTAGTATCACTTTTTCCTAAACAACTTCTCAAAATAGAAAGAGAAGCTATGTGCTCCTACCACTACAAGCCTTAGTGTTTATTCCGATAACCACCACAACATACTTCTCAGACAACCGTTGAAGTTTTTTTTTTAGTTGTATGTTTTGTGCTGCCAATGCTCTAACTTATTGATTATGTATGTATGATAAAGCCAAATCATAGAGACCAACAAAAAGAACATTTGGGCTCTAACAAACAAAAGTTCCAAAATCCATTAGCTAGAACTTTGATTACGAAGGAAAATATCCCTACAAGAGGCACTCCATTCAAGTTGATTCTCCATCATCTTCTACTCAGTCTTCATCAGAGAAAGCTCAGGATCATAAGCTAGTCCATTCCCAAGGAAATATTAGCAGCAACAAAGGCCAATATTGCTTTATTTTTATGCGAGGTTCTAATACGGAAGCCATGTCACGTGTGAAGAAATCCAAAGTCGTTTCGGTAAAAATAAAACACAGCTCTGGTTCTCCTATTACGAAAGACTAAACCAAACATAATTTTGCAAGTATCGATGTCCCTTCAGAGATTTCAGTTAGGGTGATGTCAGCGTTATTGAAAAGGTTGACATCGCTCATTGGATACAAAATGAGTCACAAAGCAGACTACTAACTTTTGGAAGAAGTCCAATGCAACTAGTGGGTGAAGACAAAGAGCATAGTGACGTTGATAAAGAATTATAAATCCACAAGTAGGTGACATTGAATGGAAATCTTCAGATGCTAAAAGAGGCAAACCAAGAAAGAAAAAAATGATTTATACTCAAAAGGAGTTAGTTGTATACCTTGACGTCCTAAATTAGGGGCTCCGGTTTCCGCTATTTATGGAACTAGTTAGGTACATTGATATGGTCAACCTTTGTCTAAGTCAAGCCAGCCAAAAGACCCGGTTCACTTTGATTTCATGTATAATGGCATACAACCTATTATAATAAAAATGACGATCGAGCAATTCGTAGGTACCCTCAAATTTGTTTTACTTTATCACTCACGAATATGAGTAAAACATAGTAAATGACTTACTGGAAGCAGACAAATCATGGAATTTTTAGTTTTTCTTCATAACCGTTTGCTTCAAAAACGATAAGAAAATCACTATGAAAAGTAATCCAAGCAAAATTTGAGGTTTTTGCGCAACATATGTAATTTTTCCATTTTTAATCATTTCATCAGTTGCAATTGTCCTTTAACATTAAGTTTTTTTACTCTATTCTTTGTGTAGCTAATTGAAGTTTCATCAACAACATTTGGAAGCTACCAAAGAGACTTTCATAAAACTACACCGGTGGGCTGCCAAAAAGTGGTCTAATGGATTCAGTAAGTTCTTCACACCGAACAAACTATTTCTTAGTCACTTTTGGCATATCCAACCGAAGATCAAATTATCATGGGAGGAATTTACACCTTATGTAGGTGCATTAACAATTCTAAACCAAATAGGAGCTAGAAATGGCAAGGAATTTCTTCCAGACGGAGTTACTACTTGCATTTTGGTGACCATGTTTGAAAATACACACTCGTGGGTACCTGCATTAAACAATTAAGAAACAGTTAGGAGCATGGTCTATTATATGAAAAGTCGCATGTTTAACAAACCAAAACTAGCATGGTCTAATATAAAAGAACTCGCACAGTTTAATAAACAAAGACATATCATGTTTACTATACATCACAAGTCTCATTGTTGTCAACGCTAGAAGTCATATGGTCGTCAAAACAACACTCTTTGTCGTAAACACTATGATATAAAATAATCGCATTGTATATTACATATGAATCATATCGTAAATTACAAAAGAATCTAATGGTGAGCCACAACTAGTCCAAACTAAACTCGCATGTTCACGTGCACATGAATATTATAAGCACATGTACAAACCTCACTTCTTCTTCCAATAAACTCGCTCGTTAACAACACATGCTTGAAAACACTAAAATCGATTCTATATATTATTTCACACCCCAAACAAATATAATAACTAAATCAAATAAATAATACAACTAGTTTATAACTTATTACAAAAGAAAAACACATGAAAACGTACTATTATACATTTTGTTTCTAAACAAAAAATCGAACGAAACCAAAAATAGAGAGAGCTCGTACAAAACAACTCACCTGACTGATAAAACCACCGGTAAAAGAGAAAGCTCGTACGAACCACTTGTTGGTTATGGTTGTATGCTCAGATGAAATAACCCAAAATCGAGAAACTCTAAAAAGCTATTAAGTTTACATAACAACGGTTCATGCTTGATTTTTTCGTTTATGGAAAGAGAAACCTAATTTGCACGTCGATGGATTGATTTCGATGATACATGTCGCTTTGATTACCCTAAGTCGATGGACTGAATGAGAAAATGGGGTTTTTTCAATAGGGTAAACTCTGGCATCAACAAATAGAGATCTAAAAAGCTAGTAAGTCTACAAAACATTGGTTCCAAGTATTTTTGATGACATTTCCCTATTTTTTATTTTTCTAGATCTATAAATAGAGATTTTGTTTGTTTCATTCGGACAACAAACTTTGAATGTTTTACCCCATATTTCATTAGTTCATCATTTACTCTACTAAAAATTGAAGGTTTTTTTTGGAAATTCAACCGAATTTAATTTTATAATTTAAATTGAAGGAGATTATATATTACGTATAAAATTATTCATTTGAAAATTTATAAATTTAATATAAGTATATATTAAGTAATAATTATAAATTATTCAACATCATCCCAATGTTGCTGCAACTAATCAATTCTCCAAACCGCATCTGGTCCATCTTCAGACCCCTTTGCCGACTAATAATCTATCCAAGCATATCGAACCACCAACATTTATGAATAGCAAGATAAACCTTATCACCACCCCATCCAAAGCTTTCGTTTCCCTCCAATTAATCTACCCATCACCAGCAACCAATAAACTTCCATTTAAACTCCATTTTGATCTTCAAAATAACCCAATGTATGAACATCAAACTTGCATCAAAACCAATCCAAACCAGACTCCATGGAAACTTTATTTAGAAATTACCAATCCAAATCCATTTATCAACAAATTTATCCATGAAAAAATTGATATAAAAATTCACAAAGATTATACATCTATAGATTTCCAAAAATCTGACAAGGTAATTCTTGAATCTCAGGCGAAGATAACACTAATTGGGAAATTATAGTCTGGCAGACCTCAAATGTTTGAGACTCAAAACAAAATTTGACTCTCTTAAATTCAAAGGTTCAGTTTGCCTTGCTCTATTGGATCCAAGATATCTTATGATTGAATTAGAGTGTTAAAAAAATATAAAATATATTTGAAAAAGAGTAATTTGGACTATTGACCAGCATAAAATGAGGTTCCTCTAGTGGACTCCTAACTTTCATCATCGAAGAGAATCAACAATTACTCATGTCTTTATCACCTTTCACAACATGACTCCCTACCTATATAACACATACTCAATCAATCAATTATCTAAAACTATTGGTAATCCAATTGACACCTGGGTTCCCTCCAAAAACCTGGCAATATACAAATGTTGCAAGGCTTGGGTGGAAATAGATCTTTCAAAACTACTTCAAAAAAGATCTTTGATTAAGTTTGATAATGAGAAAGGTTTTTTATCAAGACTTTAAAGGAGAAGCCTCATTATTGTTGAGAATTCTATCATATGGGTTGTAATTCAAAAGATTGCAAAAAAACTTAATCAAGATCCTATCAAGCTTTCAGGATCCTCCAATGTTTCTCTTCCAAACACAAGCCTACAGAAACCTAGATCCCCAAGCTTAACCTTATCTGAAAACCTCAAAAGCCATAAAATCTCAATTTAATCATACTCAAGATCATTATGATCATCACTCTCAACCCAACTCATCCATCCTTATATAGTCGGACACAAACTCTAAACCATTCCTAATTCCCTCAATAGGACCTAACAACAGAGCCAACCCTATACTATCATCATCCCATCCTCTCATACTGTCATCCATGAAGCTGAAATCCAAGAAGCTCTGCATGCTGTGGGAATGAGAGCTAAACTATCATTAACATCTCACACTGATCATGATCAATTAACCACCAATTCTTCCAAATCTCACTTTATTGGCTGCATGGCTTCCTCTCTAACAAATCATACAACAGAAGAATAATTAATCAGCATCACTTCAATGAAAGATGAAAATCAATCCAAAAGTGTTATGAAAAACTCAAGAAAACTTATCAAATTTTGCAGTTCATCAACTATAGCCACAACCAAAGCAATGCAAACTAGACGGTCTGCGAGATCTCAAACTGGCTATCTCAAATGACTCTAACAATCCTCTGCAGGAATATTCGTGGAATAGGAAACAAAGAAAAAATAAGAAGACTCAAATCAATCACAAGATTAGAATATATTGACTTCTTAACTATACAAGAACCTATGATAGACAAAGACAACCTACAACAAACTGCATAATATTTGGGATTTTACCATGATATGCACAACAGCTCAAACAAAATATGGGCTTTCTAGAACAACAACTAAACATTTCAGACTCTTCTTGACTATGACCAAATTATTGACTTAAATGTGCAATACTCATCTTTTGAGAAAGAATTCATCATCTCCATAATTTATGCTAAGTACATTCGAGACCTAAGATCCATTTTTTGGGACAAAATCAGAGATGTTTCATATTCAAACAAATAATTGATACTTATGGGTGACTTCGACTCAATTGTTGAACCATTAAAACAAATCTCTTGTTCTAGTACTTGCTTACGTAGTATTGATGATTTTAACAATCTTATTTTTTATTGTAACTTAAATGATGCATGGTACATAAGCTCTAAATTCACCTAGAGTAACTCCCACAAATGGAAGGGACTAGACAGAGTTTTACTCAATGCTCTATGGTTAAATTACTTTACTTGTACATCAGTTACACATATGGCCAGGACACGATCAGATCATTCGTCTCTTTGTATCAAACTATCCACCAATAAAAATCAGGTAAATCTAACTTCAAATTTTAGAATATGTGGATTCAACATCCAAACTTCTACTAAACTATCAAGACCAGGTTGGAAATAGATATATCAGGATTTCTTATTCAAAGATTTTGGCTATAACTAAAGAGGCTAAAATCTACTCTCACATTTTGGAACAGAGATACTTTTGGTAATATCTTTAACTCTGTTGCATAATCTGAGGAAAATGTTAAATTTTAGGAAACCATCTATAAATACTCTCCAATAATGGAGAACAAAACCAAACTAGATTATGCAAATGTTCAACACTTACAGTATATTGCCTGAAAAGATATATATTGGCTTCATAAGTGTAACACACACTAGACAATATATAGAGACAGAACTACAGAGGCCTTTCATTCATATGTAAAGAAAAAATGAATAAAAATTGCACTAACAGAATACAAGTCAACAATGTCTGGACTCAAGACCCTTAGGAAATTTAATCAGCAACTATATCCTTTTTTAAAGCTCTGTTAACAGACAATAGTTACTCTCCTGACAAAACTAGTATTCAAATTATTATTCCTAAAATTCTTACAAGTGAAGATTACTACTTATTATTAATTTCACCTTCTGATCAAGGTATATTTAACTCTATTAATGCCTTAGAATCAACAACATTGCTGGTGTTGATGGGTTCAACATCAAATTCTACCAGAAATGCTGGACTACTATATATACTAATCTTTTCTCAACTATTAGAGCAGTTTTCAATGGTGTTCTAATTGGGGTCTATGTTATTGCTATTTTTCTAATACCTAAAAAAGAAGACCCTAAAACATGGAACAACTATAGACCTAAGTCTATGTAATGTATTTAACATGATTCCTTTTAGAATCATAAATGATAGACTTTCAAACCTTTTACCCAAGCTCATGTCTTCTGAGCAAAGTGGATTTGTAAAGAGTATATGTATTCAATAAAATATCCTACTCACTAAATAACTAGCCTTCAACATAAACAATAAAAGTAGAATAGGAAAGTTAATCATTAAACTAGATTTATCTAAGGCATTTTATGTAGTATATTTTTCATTTGTTAGGAAAATCTTAATTTCATTTGGTTTTAACTGCAGGTTCATCATCTTTATCATGAAATCTATAAAAAATGTTAGATTTTCAATCATTCTTAACAGTGAAGCAAAATGATTCGTCAAAGTTTCTAATGTAATTAAGCAAGGGGATCCTCTCTTCCATAGTCTATTCATTTTAGCTCGAGAATTTATAATAAGAGGGTTGAAAAATCTTTATCAAGATCACCATAGTTTAAGATATAAAATCCCTAATAATGATACTATCTCCTGCTTATCTTTTGCTGACGACACTATTATTTTTACTAATGGATAAAAATCCAGTATTTACCTTCTTAACATATTCCAAAGTAAGTTTCAAGATCAGACTGTGAAACTTATCAACAAAGAGACATCAATCTTCATTCTACCTAACTCATCTCCAACAAACAGAGCAAACTACATCCAACATATTATGGGTTATAAGCAACGCTATTTTCCAATGATATTTCTTGAAGCTATCGTTCATAATAGATCCACTTGGTGGATCACACCTTGCTCTCATTTGGTAGACGGCTTACACTAATCCAATCAATTCTGCTTGCCATCCCAAATTATCATCTTCAACACACTCTTCTTCCAAGATCTATTATCGAAAGAATAGAAATAATTTGTAGTATATATTTGTGAGGATCTTCTAACAATCATATGGCTATTTCCTGGGCTAATTAGAATAAGTTTTGTCTTCCCTACAAAGAAGGAGGACTTATATTTGAAGAATTGAAGATATCCAACTCACTTACTATTGCAAACTTTAGAAACAATTCAGAGAAAAATCAAGCTTATGGTTTAAAGTTATGCATAACATTTAGTGATCTTCAGCTCATCCTATGCATGTGAAATTATCATTCAAAATATCTCAAATTTGGAAGAGGATTCATGATATAAGAAACACTACATAATCTTTCATTTTCTAGTCAATTGGTGAAGGAAACTATGATTTTTGGCTTGATCGTTGGTGTCATTCCAAACCCTTAATTGATCTCAACAACACTAATGATACCTCATGGTACATTCAAACTAAAGTCAACTCCTATTGGATAAACAACAAATAATATCTAGACAAACTTTTGGCTTCTGTTACCTCAATCGATATTAACATAATATCTAGACTACCAATCAAGCCTCACATCCCAGACAAGATCCAATGGACACCTAGTGAATCATGGGACTTTTATTTCAAAGATACATGGAATACACTAAGGCTCAAAGGAACTACATCACTGTTATATTCAAGCATCTGGAACAGAGTCACCATTGTAAAATTTTCCTTCTTCTTATGAAGATTTCTCCATAACTGGGTATATGTTGACAATACCCAAAAGTCCAGAAACATAACTTTAGTTTTCAAGTGCCAAAATTATGGAAACATTGAATCTATTCAACACTAGTTTGTTCAATGTAGCCTAGCTTGGATTGTATGGCTACACTTCAGCAATTTGTTCAAAGTCATGATTGGCAATCATATGACTCTTCTCATATTTTCAGTCTCTGGATATGGTCTGTTCCTACCAAGGTTCATACAAGAACTACGCTCCCTTCAGTCATATGTTGGACTCTATGGCAGCACAAAAACAAGAAAATATTCAACCAACAAGAAACTTCCCCCAAAGATGTTATTGCTCACATAAAAAATTCCATTCTAAAATTAGTTTGGGAGATTTCCTCAAAAGAAAGTTTTGGATAAATGATTACAATAAGGCATACGACTTTAAATGTTTTCAACATCTTAAAGAGACAAGAAATATGAAACAATTCAATGGCTCCCTCCAAAGCTGTTCTATGTTGATGTTCTTTTAATTATTATCTTAACTAACGAATTCCTTTGGTTTTTTTCCTACTCTACAATACTTCAGGAACCTACTCACTCCAAACATGACTACTTCACACATTAACATAGAACAAAACTCTCCTACAGACTGGCTGACTCGATGGACCAACAAATGCAAATACAACATTGATCTTCCTACATATCAAATACCTAATCAGCTCAAAGCCATTATATTGATTGACAGCCTACATACTAACTCTATCAGATAATTTTTGTGATCACCAATTCTTCTACTCTTCAAAATACTATAATAAAATAACAGTACAAGTATGTAATGAAAGGATCTAACTCACCTGATTATAAAAAACTCAACACATTTTGCGAGGATAAAAACAACCGAGGGGACAAGATTTCAATAATTAGAGCAATGGAAGAAGCAAAGATTATAATCATAATTTTCTCCAAAAACTATGCTGATTGCAATTGGTGTTTAGACAAGCTCGTGAAAATTCTAGACTGTCGGGATGAACTGAATAAGATTGTTATACCTGTCTTTTACAATGTAGATCCAAGAAATGTACAAAATCAGAAGGGGGATTTTGGAACTACATTCGATAGACCCCTGAATAATTACATGAGCAAGGAGGCGAGATGGAGAAGCGCTCTAAAAGATGTAGGCGGTATATCTGGTTTTGATTCATCGAATTTTAGGTAAAAGTTTATAAACTCTAAGTTTGTAGAAAATATTTATCTTCCTTTTCTGTTACTAATTGTTTTTTTTCTTCTCCTTGCTTTGTAGATCAGGCGCCATTCTCATAGACACAATTGTAGATAATTTATTGGGAAAGTTGACCGACGGTTGTTCTTTTTATTCCAATTATTATTATCACGATATGTTCTTCAGTTTCAGAGGTGAGACTCGCTACCACTTCGTCAGCCATCTAGTCAAGGCTTTGCGAGATAGGGATATCCAGTCGTTCTTCGATGAAGAACTCAACAGAGGAGACAAGATATCCTTAGGACTCAATAGATCAAACAAGCGATCTAAGATTTCAGTAATAATTTTCTAGGAAAATTATGCTAGTTCCAAATGGTGCTTAGATGAGCTCGTGAATTTCTAGCGTGCATGGACAAACAAAATCAGATCGTTATACCCGTGTTTTATAAAGTAGATCCCGCAAATGTACAAAATCAAAAGCTTGATTTTGGAACTGCATTTCATATACTCGTGAAGAATCACCAGAGCGAGGAGGCCAGATGGAGAAGTGTTCTGAAAAATGTGGGCAACATACTTGGTATTGATTCATTGAGCTGTGGGTAACTTTTTGAATTCGGAGCTGATACAAATTCTTTCTCTTATTCTCTATTTCTAAATACCATTTGCTTTCCCTTGCTTTGTAGATCATGGGCCATTCTCATAGATAAAATTGTATTTACGGTAGATGAAATTTTACATCAATTTATACTCTCTATTCAAATAGAATATCTCTGAGTTTATCCAATTGAAATTTTTGGAGAACCCCAAAAATATTTCAATATGAAATTGTTTACAAGACTTGAGAGATTATTCGTGATCAAATTACTGTTTTCTACAAATTATTGAAATATTCTGGTCTTGTTGATGAATATAGAGATGACGAACGGAGGAGAATCAGCAAATGAGATGACAAGCAAATTCGCTAAACTTGACAAGTTTGAAGGACATGATTTCAGACGCTGGCAGAAAAATATGCATTTTCTGTTGACTACCCTCAAGGTTGTGTATGTCCTGAGTACCCCCTGTCCCGAGATCATGGAGAATGAAACACTGGAACAAACAATGAGGCGCAGCAGGTGGGACAATGATGACTACATTTGTCGTGACCACATATTAAACGGTATGTCTAATACTTTGTTTCATGTATACCTAAATGTCGAATCTGCAAAAGAGTTATGGGATTCTATTGAATCAAAATACATGGCAGAAGATGCTTCTAGTAGGAAGTTCCTGGTTAGTAATTTCATAAATTACAAAATGGTTGAATCTAAACCTATAATGGAACAATATAATGAACTACTAAGATTTCTAGGACAATTCGTTCAACACAATATGAAAATGGACGAATGTATTTTGGTGTCTTCGGTTATTGACAAATTTCCTCCTTCATGGAAGGATTTTAAACACACACTGAAACACACCAAACAAGAAATAAATTTAGTCGAACTTGGTAGTCATTTCAAGATTGAAGAGTCTCTAAGGGCTCAAGATAAAATAAGTAATCCTAAGGGTAAAACCCAAATGGGAAAATTATCTGTAAATATGGCTGAAATCAGTGGATTCTTTAAGAATGGAAATAAAAATAAGGGGAATAAACGAAAGTTTAAAGGAAATAATAAAAACAATAATTTTTTCAGTAAAAAACCTAAAATGGCATGCTGGAAATATGGAAAACCTGGTCACTTTAGGAGGGATTGTGGAGTTGGAAAAGGAAAAAATAATGTTGGTCCAAGTGGGAACAATGCTGGTTCAAGTGGAAACATTGCTGGTTCAAGTGGATTTAAGAATCCTGAAAAGCAACAAGGTCAGAATTATATATCTCTAATATCTAAGGCATTTTATGTGCAGGATGACGATGATGCTTGGTGGATTGATTCGGGAGCAATAAGTCATGTATGTAAGGATCTTCGATGGTTCAATAACTTTCAACCAATTGAAGATGGATCTTCACTTAAGATGGGAAATGTTGCAACAGAACCAATTAAAGGACTAGGAAATGTTAAATTACTATTTACTTCTGGAAAATACATATTATTAAACAATGTATTTTATGTTCCTGGGATTCGAAAGAATATTTTATCTGGTGTTGTTTTAAACAATTGTGGTTTCAAACAAGTGTACGAAAGTGGCAAATATATATTGTTAAAACATGGTGTTTTATAGGATTCGGATATTTGTGTAATGGTATGTTTATGTTAAATATTAATATTTGGTTCCAAAATGATTCTGTTTGTATGACTTCTACTAGTATGTGTAGAAATTTGAATAAAACAGAATTATGGCATGCTAGATTAGGACATGTTCATTATGGAAGAGTAAAAGACATGTCGAAAATGAGCCTTATTCATCATGTTGATGCAAACAATGAAAAATGTAAAACTTGCATGTTAACTAAGATAACTAGAAAACCTTTCAATAATGTTAACCGAGTTTCCAAAATATTGGAACTAGTACACAATGACTTATGTGATTTCCATGCACACACCTTCGTCAGGAAATAAAAAGTATGTTATTACTTTTATTGATGATGCATCTAGATCTTGTTACATTTATCTGTTGCATGCTAAAAATTAAGCTCTTGATAAGTTTAAAATATATAAGGAAGAAGTAGAGCTATATAAGAATGATTTGATTAAAAATCTACGTACGGATAGAGGAGGTGAATATTATGATCTTATATATTTTTCAGTTTACGGGTATAAAACCATGGCTCCTTATACACCACAAGAAAATCGTATAGCTGAGAGGAAGAATATGACTTTGAAAGAAATGGTCAATTCCATGTTGTCATATTCGGTTTGAGTGAAGGATTTTAGGGTGAGGCTATGTTAACAACCAGTTATTTATTGAATCGTGTTCCTACTAAAAGGAATAAGATGACCCCGTATGAGCTTTGGTTTAAGAAGTCTAACACTGAATTATCTGAGAGTTTAGGGTTGTAGAGTAGTTGTAAGACTCAATGAACCTAAAAGGAAAAATTTGGGTGAAAAATGTATATATTGTATCTTCATTGGGTATGCTGAGCATTCCATTGCATATAAGTTCTATGTGTTAGAATCCAATAACTCTGTGTCGGTGAACACAGTTATCGAGTCAAGAGATGCAATATTTGATGAAGAGAGATTTACTTTTATACCTAGACTTAGAGATTTGATTCAAAACTCTTTGAATGTGAACTCAAGTAAAATTGAAAATATATCAAGTAGTACCAATTGTGTACCTGAACCTTCTGAACCAAGGAGAAGTACTAAAGCCAGAAAAGTTAAGTCGTTCGGATCTGATTTTCAACTTTATTTAGTTGAAGGGTCAAAAGATAAGATTGACTATCAATATCAATATTTTTTTTGTTATGGAAGATGATCCAAAGACTTTTAGTGATGCCATGGTATCAAGGGATGTTTCATTTTTGAAAGGATTTATCCATGATGAGATAGAGTCTATCATGCATAACAATACATGTGAATTGGCTGATTTACCTCCTGGGTGCAAATAATTGGAAAATAGATAGATCTTTAAACAAAAAATGAAAGTAGATGGTACTATTGAAAGGTATGAAGCTAGATTGGTTATACAGGGATTTAAACGAAGAGAAGGAATTGACTTCTTTGATACTTATGCTCCAGTTGCTAGGATTTCCACCATTAGATTGTTGATTGCACTTGCATCTGTATACATTCTTGTAATTCATCAAATGGATGTTAGAACTGCATTTTTGAATGGTGATTTGGATGAGGAGATTTATATGAAACAATTGGAAGGGTTTGTCATGTCTGGTCGTGAAAACATTGTATGCAAGTTGAAAAAATCTTTGTATGGTTTGAAACAAGCACCAAAAGATTGGCATAATTTTTTTGATAATATGATATTGTCTAATGGATTTATTCTTAATCAAACAGACAAGTGTGTATATAGTAAATTTGATAATTCTGGTAAAGGAGTTTTGATTTGCCTATATGTGGATGATATGTTGATATTTGGTACTGACCAAAATCAGGTTGATGAAACGAACAAATTCTTATCATCTATTTTTGAGATGGAGGATTTGGGGAAACCTGAAATGATTCTTGGTATAAGAATCAAGCGAAAGAACAATAGTATATAGATTTCTCAATCTCACTATATTGAGAAGATATTAAATAAATTTAATTTTAAAGATTATTCTCCTGTTAGCAGACCTATGGATCCTATTCTTAAGCTTCTAAAGGTATTTCTATATCTCAACTTGAATACTCAAGAGCCACAGGGTGTCTTATGTATGCCATGACTAGCACTAGGCCGGATATTGCCTTTGTTGTTGGAAAACTTAGAAGGTATACTAGCACTCCTAGTTCGCATCACTGGCAAGCTTTAAATAGAGTATTCAAGTATTTAAAAGGAACCACAAATAATGGTTTAACTTATATCGGATTTCTTTCTGTACTTAAAGGATATTCAGACGCAAGTTACATTTCCAATATGGAAGATCATTCTTCTACAAGTGGATGGGTATTTCTACTTGGGGGAGGTGATATCTCTTGGGCTTCTAAGAAACAAACTTGTATTACTGATTCAACAATGGAATCAGAGTTTGTGGCATTAGCAGCAACGAGTAAAGAATCTGAGTGGCTAAGAAATTTAATGTATGAAATTTCGTTGTGTCCCAAACGATATCACCTATATCTATCAGATGTGATAGTGATGCTGCCTTGGCTAATGTCTATTCACAAGTTTACAAAGGCAGGTGTAGACACTTAGGTGTGAGACACAATATGATTCGTGAGCGCATCACGCATGATTTTATTTCAGTGGATTTTGTGAGAACTCAATATAATTTAGCCGCTCATTTAACCAAAGGGTTAAGTAGAGATCTAGTGCACAAATTGGCTATAAGGATGGGATTAAATTCCATCTAAAATATCTCATGTTGAGATACTAAATTCCCATCTAATATGACATTAGGTGCTGAATTCAATGTGGAAAGCTTAACATCTAGAGACTGGAACACATTTGTATATCATCCCAAGGTATGTGTTCAGACCTGCAAGTTGTGAAGGTTAAAGATTATCTTCTTAATAGTCTTTTGGAAAATTGTATATGCAGGTGCAAGAAGAAAAGAACTACATATTTGAGCATGAAGTTTAGCCACTTCAAGAAGCTAGGACTTGGCTTTGATATGCTTAAGAAGGATAAGGACACAAGGCTAGTAAAAATAGTGTCAAATAAGAACAAGTGAGTATGTAAATTTATGTGTATATTATTTTCATGTATTCATTGTGAATAGTAAAGGTTCAATCCTTAGTGATACCTTGATATTCGAATATTTGGAATGTGTATTATACTAATGTGAAATTCAATCGTTACGATATTTCATTTATGCATAAATTTGTTAATTGTTGGGATTGTGTTTAGTTGATCATGAATTACACTAAAATGGGCAAAGATTGTTAGATATTTTAGTATAATTGGATCGACTAGTCGACCAATTTAATCATGATAAATTATCAAACAAGTCGTAGAGTGCGGAGTGCACGCTTGTTAGATTATATCATGATTAACAGGGTGAAGGGGCGTAGCCCCTTGCGGGGTTTAAATGGCAAAGGTCCTTGCGGGGTTACTTTTATTTTGGTTAAATCAGCTATTGTTGCAATTAAACAAAATTTCGAAATTGGAAATTTGACTGTTTTATTCAAATTTCAAATTTGAAGCCATTTTATTCAAATTTCAAATTTGAAGCCATTTTATTCAAATTTCAAATTTGAAGCCGTTTTATTACAAATCCCGTTTAAAGACCTTAACTACCCTAACTGCAAAATTAGTTGAATTGATAAAAAATGGGTTATGTTGAAAAAGGACATTAACATCAATTCATACTCTCTATTCGAATAGAATATCTCTGATTTTATCCAATTGAAATTTTTCGAGAACCCCAAAAATATTTCAATAAGAAATTGTTTACAAGACTTCATAGATTATCAGAAATCAAAACATTGTTTTCTACATGAGTTTGTTACTACCTTGTCCAATTCATAACAAATTTGGATGAGTTGCAAGTAACTTACAATTGTAATATATGTTGAGGGGCTGTACTTGAAATTATTAACTAAACCTAGTAACTTCAATTTTAATCTTGAGTTAAAAGACTTGGCCAAGACTTGACGCAAGATATAATAGAATCATCTTTACTAAGACAAGTCATAAACCTTAGCCGAATAACCCATGTTCTGACACTCTAACTCATTTGCCACCATCTTCTTTCTTTTGTTACTATCTATTCGAAGTATCTAGCAGTGGTTTAATTTCAACACTCACTCGAGACTTATTTTTAACATTCCTCCCTCAAACGAATGAGAGAAGTCACAAGTCCGAGTTTGTCTTTCAAAATTAAGAATCGAACTTGAAAGGTTTGGTAAGTAGATCAGTTGTTTGATCATGAGATAGAATCTACTAGATATCCAGTAACCTTTGAACCACCTAATCCCTCACAAAATATAAATGTAGCTTGATATGTTTAGTTCGTCCGTGAAATAAAGGATTATAAGCTATAACACTAACTCCAAAATTATCACACTAGATAAACAAAAGTAGATGAATAAAGGTCGATGAATAAGAATCCCGATTTCACGTAAAACATAACGCAACCATATCAATTCTGCAGACAAATTTAATAAATCGCGATATTCATTCATGCAACCACGTTATGTTTCTTGGAAGACAATTAAATTAGAAAATCTCAAAAAGAAACAATATAGCCACTGACTGACTGAACGACGACCATCTAAGAAAAAAGTCAAGTCAACATCATTAAACACAATGAGTTGAGGATCTGGGGTCGGTTCGATGTGAGGCCCAAAAGTATTGTTCAAATAAGTACTCCTTAATTCTTTTAACATATTATCAATCTAAATTTGTGCGACATTTCATATTCTTCACAACAAACACGATATTTGCACGAATATGTAAAAGATATTGTAATGACGCTAAAATATTTATTTACCTTGTAGGACACAGAAGGGGTTCTCAATTAGAATGAGAAATCAAAGGATTAACACACATTCGAGTGGAGATATCTTCCTTGACTAGTAAGTCATTAACATACTTAGTTTGAGTTTAAGAAAATAAAAAGTCATAGCGATCGACTTCAATACATATGAATAGTCGTAGATAGCCTATATCTTTGAGAGGAAATATAGAATTTAGTTCTTGTATAAAACTATGCATATATGAAGGTATATTGTGAGTGAAAATTATGCCATCCACGTAGAATAATAGAATAATGATCATTTCCATTTCTTTGGGCGACTTCTTAAGGACACTTAACTCAATCGCAGTTTCATCATTGTCATGGAATTGCTGCATCTCCGAGTTTGTTGCCTCTCTACTAGCAACCAACGTTAATTTACCATCTTCCCCGTTGATGAGCTCTTGAATGCACCACATCCTGACTAATAGATAGTTTAGCTCTTTAAACAACAAGTGAAATTCTAAAACCCACACAGAATACAAAGTAGCAAATAACATCGTTATCAGATTTATATCCCACCTTCATACACGACTCTAAAGAGTTGTTTTTATTTCCCTGAATCGGCAAAATATCAAAATATGTAAGAGGAATATCCATAACATCAAATTTATAGTAAACATTTAACTCAATAAACCTTATCTTATGAGAATGAATCCATCTCTGGTCAACTTGGCCATACTCTAGTGTACTCTAGTATTCCCATTTCCCAAATGAAAATATAAAGAAGTTTTTCCAATTATGATTTACAGTGGCGAGGTTGACAATTATATTCGCACTTCAAATTGTCACATAATAAAATGGAGAGTTAAAAAATTTCATCACATCCACGTTTGATACCAAGTCTGCCAAGTATACAAGGTTTTATAGAAGTCATGGACTAAGTATTATGATAAGTGTCTTGTATCATCAGTTAATAGTCAGATGGGTAGGACAAATACTCATATATCTAAAAAAAACTCTTACATTATTTTTGTAACAGACAAACGCAGACACTAATGAAACACAATGGTGAAGAAATAAATCTAATCTAGTCTAGTTTGGTGGAGTATTTCACCAAAATTAAAAACCCGAGTAACGACCTCACTAGGAATCCCATAATCAATACTAAATTGATAATGTTTCTCTTTGATCATATATTCATGCGAATCAACTAACTAACCAAAGTATTGGTCCAAAAACTATTTTTTCTCTTTAAATTCTCTAGAGGACGATGAGTATTGACTCTTTAGCACCCTTCACCCTCTTGGTATCCATCGTTGTGTAAAAAGATAAAAAAAATTGTATCAATCAAAATTGATCAATAGCCCGTATGGTTGTGTTTCAAAAATCAACCAATGGTCTGACAAACGTGTTTTAGTTTTTATACTCTGAAAAATGAACTATAACATGCGAACCCCCAACTCCCAACATAGGTTATTTTTTCTAAACAATACAAAGTTTAGCTAATTACTGTACTATCACCACCAAAAATTTGCAGATACTTATGAGGAAGACCGATGAGTTACTCAATCAAAGAATCATTTGCAATCAACAACGAACTGGGTGCAATTGGATACTAAAAAAAGCAAAACTAACTAACATCAAATCTTTTAAAATAGGGGTAAATGCGACAACCGAAAATGTTGCAGAAGAAAATAAAAAAAACGTATATATATATATATATATATATATATATATATATATATATATATATATATATGGTTTGATTCGACTTAAATCTTGAAAACACGCACATGCTCTAACCATATCAACATCAACCCGTGGGTTGCGACGTCGTCAATGACATATGGCAGACCCCTTATACATTGACACAACCCTGTCATATGTATATGTTATTTTATATTATAATCACTCGACCACTCGCTTTATCTCATCATATTTTCTTCTATTTACAATTCTCCAACTAATTTTTTTAAATAATTACTTCAAGGATCAAGGATGACTCATATATTATACATGTAGTATATACTATTTATGATGATGAGTTATGGTCATACAAAGGACTAAGAAAAAAATAAGTGATAGATAAAACACGAGACAAATATTCTAAGTATGAGGACACTGCATAGAAGTAAATGATAATAAAGATACTCACAAAGACGAAGGTGGTGAAAAAAACACGAAGATGGAGCGGAAAACAAAACGGATACACGCAAGACAAAGGGAAAAGATTAATATTTGATGGGAGTTATAAATTAGACAATGGTAATGATCAATACGAGATGAGTGCAACCAACCAACATAGACGAGGAAAAAGACGAGTACATGAGGCCAATAGACAGAACACTCGGGCGGTTGAGATGAGATAATGTATGTCGACATAATGATGAGTAACGTGTTTGAATATTTATTACAAGTCACGATCAGCATTTAGAGCAGTTTGACATGTTCAAATGTATAATCAGTAGATATTCAATATAGAGAGAGAAAATAGCTTGTAAATGATATAAAAGAAGGGAAGAACCCGGACTATAGTATTTTGGACTAAATTTGATATAAAAATTATATTATTTTATTCACAAAGGCCTACTTCTTTCCTAAATCTATCTTGGTCATCTTGGCATTACGTTAGAAGAGGAAACCCCTTAACAATATTGAAACTATTCCAAATGGTTCTCCAAATCTTTAACTCTATCGTACTTGTAAGTTTTATAAGGATCAAAATTCCTTAGTAGCTTCCCTTATACAAAATTAATTCCTTAGTAGCTCCCCTTATACAAAATTAATTCCTTAGTAGCTCTACTAAAACATTGCATCAAACCAATATAAGATAATTAGATATTCCCTTCATCGTAACTAGATATTCTTCCATACTTGAAAAACGTTCATGGTTCTTTGGAATTTACCTTTATAATATGTGATTCTAGATTTCCAATCTGAGAGAGGACGTTTTGAGACAGACTCCCATAGTTTTTTGGAGGTTTGTTCCTTTATAACCTGAGTAGCAATCTTGTGGCTGATTGTAGTATACAACCAACCTAAAAGGAGTTGATCCTTTCAGATCTAGTCATCATTGATAAAGATGTGATTTATCTGAACCGTGTCTGGCTATGTAGAATATTGAGTTAGTTTAAATTATACTAAATCTTGTAATATAAAACCCAAAAAATGTGTAATAATGAGGGCATGTGATGCAATAATAAATTTACACGTGTGAGATTAGTAGAATAATAAGGTGTAATAACCATAAATGGTTCAACCATGTGGTTTTTGGGCTCATCATAATTATTACATAAAGTGACATTCCTTTTTTTGGGAAATGTGATCAATTATTACTTTCTTACCACTTTTGGAATATTCTCTCTCTACCTTCTGTGTTTATCTCTCTAAAACTAGTACCAAAGATATTTAGAAGTTATATCTACCTTGGATATTTCTGGAACCATCATTTGCGAACACTATAGGAGAAGTTTAGTACCTGGATTCATTTTACGAAACGATCATTTCAGTTGCAAACCTTTTAGTAGAGATGAACGTAGATGTGCAAGAGGAACTTGTTGTTGGGGTAGAGAGTTTGGTGATATTACATTGTGCATGATACAAGACTGTACAGAAAAATGCGGTACATTGTCATGATATTACACCACTACACCGTGTGATGCTTCTAAAAATTTCTTAGAAAGATTACGTGTCTAAAATATATTTGGAGGTGATTATCTAGAAAGAGAAACACCAGAAAGCTAGAGAGAAGTCGACAAAAAATAGTAATAAAGTAATCATTGTTCACCCTCTCCCAAAAAGGGAGTGTCTCTTTATACAGTGGTCCAAACAACCACATGATTAACCCATTTAAGGTCATTCCACCCCATTATTTTACCAAAATTAACCATAATTATCATTTATTACAGAAAATACCCTAAATGTTAAACATTTGTTCGGGTTTTTGTACACGACTTTTATAAAGCTAAATTACCTCCATACTTAACTAATCTGACTAGAAATTTGGAAAACTCTCACTCTTATTAGTATCCCCCTAGTCCTTACGAAGATATCTGATTGAGGACTAAATTTGGAAGATGTCTCATTTACATCCGCCCTATTCTACCTTATGCCCTTCATCGGATCGATGACATCATCAATCGAATTGTTGATTCAGTAATTATGTATCGCATGCTTTGTTTGAATCCACGTGTCAGTCAATCACAAAGACTCACACACATGCCTTCAAGAATGACCCATGAATCATTTGATGTGTTTGAAAAATATTGCGCTTCACGATACACGTGCTCTTCAAATGATTGGTGAGAGAGCTACATGACTTTTTATCTCTCCTAAGCGTCATTAGTTAAAATATACCTTTCGTTTTCTTGGGCCTTCATGTCCTTTGGGAGCCCAAATATTTGCCTATAAATACTAAACCGCTTTTCATAATTTGGAGTTGTTTGTTCCAAAATCTTAGAGAGAGAGAGGGAAATCTTGTAGAAAGATAGAGAGTTGCTTGGGAGTTCTTAAAACATCCCTCCAAGTATTCTCTTCCACTAATTTCATTCTTCACGTGTTTCATATTCATGCCTAAAATATTTACTGCTCTAGACTTTTTTTCCATAAAAACAAAAAATCGAAGACAAAAAAGTTGCTGTTAGACAATGAGCCATGACCGCTAAAAATTATTTAAACCATGAATTATGGTCCGTGGTTTCTAACCAAGAAACAATTTAGAGCGACAAAAACTACGAGTACCCGAAATACATTTACCTCTACTACCACTTAGCTCCTCGGTCAAACTTTTCTGATACATGACAAAGGTGACCTTGGTACTATGAAGAAATTTGTGCCCGAATTATCATTTATTCTGATGGGTGAAAAATGGAAAGACTTGAGAAAGAAAAGAGCGATGATTTAAAGATATAAAAGTCCCTCAAACCTCTACCGAAGAGGTACGTGAAAGTTAAAAATATTTCAAATATTCATACTCCTCAAAATACTCCTCAAAATACGCAAAATGCTCAGCAAGTGGTCCTTTGGTCGGTAGTTTTGGATGATGTGGCGACTAGTATAGCAGCTGCACACATGCGGCCTCTCGATATGGTTAGGGAAATACAAAAAAGACATTTGGTTGATGAGCCTGAAAAAAAAACCATAATTAGGTTGTTGTTGAAGCTAACCAAAATAAAAATCCAACCACCGCTTCGTCTTCCCAAATCGAAAGTTATAAGTGAAGGAAATATTGGGAGGAATAAGTAAAAGTAGATGAATAAATGAATTAATTTTATGTAATAAAATATTGGCTGTAACCAACAATTACATAACATTGTTAGGAATAGTAAAATGATGCGGTGTAAAGTATCACATAAGATGGGATAATTATGTAATTCATGGATTTACTACTGGTACTATATAAAAGACCATCCCTTTTTGAAAAGGAGGCCAAATGATGAATCAATCATAACCTCATTGTTCTATTTGTCTCTTTCTCTCTCTAAGTATCATTTTTCTCCTTGTAAAATACCCCATACGAACATTGTTGTGACAGATAACCCCCTACAAACATTGTTGTGACAGATAACCCCCTACGAACATTGTTGTGACAGATAACCCCCTACGAACATTGTTGTGACAGATAACCCCACCGAACATTTATGTGACAGATAACCCCAAACGAACATTTTTGTGACACATTACCCTATAAGAAAATCGTTGTGACAGATAACCCCACTAACAAAATCTCTGGAACCATCATTGACGCCGTCTATGGGAAAATGATTGGTACCCGGAATCATTTTTCCAAAACCATAAATTTTATATTCAAACGCTTTGAGAATAGTGAAAACATAAATGTTAGGAGGGCTAGAGTCAAGTATAAAGAATCATGATATCGGAGATCCATTTGGAGATCTTCCTATCGACTATAAAATTGTTTTTACAAGTGAAATAATAATGACCGATATGCCGAGGAGATGCTAGAAGAATCTACTTTAGTAGCTCGGAGGAAAGAATTTTCGGAAGACATTGGAAGATTGAATTCTAAGAAGGAAGCGAAAATGAGTTCACAAAGGCTCAAATATCAGGTCCGCAAAGAGGAGATAACTAAAAAATATCACATGGAAAATTCTCTTCGAACAGAGGAAAGACATCAAAGAAAAATTTGTTACTTTTTGAAGAAAATTGTGAATTTTAAACGTTGTTATGAATCAACTGAGTCTAGCGATTATTCATCATATGATTAAGATGAATCTTTATCCCCAGAAAGGGATACTCTACATCCAAAAATTTACATGAATAGATATTTGATATGGCAAAGAGATGGTCGTCGGATATCTCATCAAGTTAGGGGTTCGACAACTTGCATAATTTTATCTTTTAGACCGGAAGGGTCTTCCAACAAATATTGGTCTACAATTTTTATTATTTGGACCGGAAGGGTCTTCCAACAAATGTTGGTCTACATTTTTTTATCTTTTGGACTGGAAAGGTCTTCCAACAGATGTTGGTTAACAATTTTTATCTTTTGGATCGGAAGGGTCTTCCAATAAATGTTGGTTAATATTTTTTATCTTTTTTACCAATGAGGTCTGTTATAATAAAAAGTTGAGGAATAACAAGTTTTTTATATGAAAAAGTTTGGAGGAGAAATTTGTAATCTTTTATTAAAATTGAAAGATAACAAGTTTGGGGATAAATTTTGTAATATTTTATAAAAATTGAAAGATAATAATTTTTTGATACGAAAATGTTTGGCGGAGAAATTTGGTGATTCTCTTATAAAAAGTTGAGGAATAACAAGTTTTTGATACAAAAACGTTGGAGGATAAATTTGGTTATCGTTTGTAAAATGTTGACGAATAACAAGTTATTTATACGAGAACGTTTGGAGAATAAATTTGGAGATCTTTTATAAAAAGTGAGAGATAACAATTTTTTTACATCAAAATGTTTGGAAAAGTTTGGAAGTTTTCATAATAAAAGTTAAGGAATAATAATGTCTTGATAAGAAAATGTTTGGTAAAGAAATTCAGAGGCCTTTTATTACAAGAGTTGATGTTTAATGACCTTTTAACATGAAAAGTTTAAAATACATGCGTGTCGAGAAGTGTAAAAGTTTTATGACACACCTCTTCATCTACAAATAATTTTGGAAGGTATGTTGGTGTATGTCAGGAAGCAATCGACACGTGTATCAAATGACATTACCAATCTAAAATAATTCTAACACATAGATAGGATGTCGCATATGCACCACCTATAAATAAAACCACCCCAATATGTGGCCTAAAACAAATAACGCACGAGTATGAAGTCACCGTTACTTGTGGTGAGGTCATGAACCCGATGAAATGTCTGTGGAATAATAATCTGGGGAAGTATTTGGCAGATTAATATGGGAAGGTCCCACAAGTATTGGGGGTACTGATCAGGGAAGAAAATATTATGAGAAATAAGTAAAACTAGATGAATAAACGAATTAATTTAATGTAATAAAATATTTAGTGTAAATCCAACAAATATGTAACATGGAGGGGGAATTGTGTAATAACTAACATTCATGGTTAGGATTAGTAAAATGATAGGGTGTAAAGTATCACATAAGAGGGGGGTAATTATGTGATTCATGGACTTAGTACTTGTACTATAGAATAGACCATCTCTTTTTGAGAAGGAGGCCAAATTATGAATCAATCATTAACTCATTATTATATTTGTCTCTTTCTCTCTCTACTCATCATATTTCTCTCTTTAAAATATCTCATACAGACATTTTTGTGACAGATAACCCCATATGAATATTGTTGTGACAAATAACCTCATACGAATATTGATTTGACAGATAAACCCATACGGACATTGATGTGACATATAACCCCACTTAGAAACCTTTGGAACCATCAAGAAATACTGCTCAAACTAGGGCGCAATCCCCGCAATGCAAAGTTAATGTGGGTACTCGTACAAAAATGAAAAAATCCGAATCGAAAAAGATGAAGGATGGCATCGAACTGCCCTCGAATATCGAGGCTATCCTTAGGAATAACCTTTTAGAGGTTAAAAATAAGGATCTTATAGCCTTTTACAAGGATAATTATCGGTACTATCACGCCTCTAAGGAGGTAAAGCTTTGAAACTGATGGAGAATCCCAACCTGAATAGCGATTCGATTTCCCAATACCGGGAAGACTCCGTAATCTGTTTGGAACAATAAACTAATCGTCTACCTGGAAATTTTTAACTAGGGTCTTCTGTTCCTCTTAATCCTACTTTCGTTAGATTTTTTGAACTGGTGGACCTCTCTCTCACTCAAGCACGTTGAACACATTGTTCATACTCATGGCCTGCATAATGAAGGTTAAAGTATCAAGGATTGGTTTTTCGATGGACCATTCGTTGGATTACCTAAGGTTGTGAAGAACCCTCAATATCATTTTTACTCTTTGAATTAAGAGATTAAATTTAAGATAGTGAATGATTTCTTCCAAGCCAATAAGAAATTGAAGCAGCAGTTTTTTCTTCATTTGACGGTTGGGAGACTGGGCCTGTGACATCAACTAAAAAACTGCATTGTCTTTCACTAAAATGGACTACCAAATGTACGTTCTTACTCGGATTATTTTTCAATTTTATATTCGTTTCATTTTAAAAGTTATTTTTTGTTGGGGGTAACAGATAATATGGGTATCTAGGGCGTCGAGGAACATTTGGACGAAGCGGGTCGATTATTTACTCAGATGAGTAATTCGGCCAAAACTTCATGTTTCAACAAATTTCATCGTTGTTTGACTCCGCCCAACCTCACCAAAATCCATATTTAGAGGGTTGACTTATTAAAATCTGTAAAGATAGAGGAACTTATGGTGCCTCCACTAGAAGACAATGTGTTTAAACGGCTAAAACTACTTTACTTGCATGTGAGAGCCAGGACCAAATCCCCAAAAATGATATGAGTTAAGAAAACAACCTATATGTTGAAGATGGAAACGAGAAGGTTGTTCTCACAGAAGAGGGTGCCTCTAAGAGGTCGTTAAAAGGGGGTCCCTCCTTAAACACTTGCAAACGCCATGTCGTTGATGAAAATGTTAAAAAGATATAGGAAAATATAGGTCATTTAGATAACAAAGCAATAGAGCATGATCCTCCTTTTCCTGAAAAATTTATCGTAATTGATCCAGATTTCCCTCATGTATCAAACGAGGAACTTGCCAAGTCAGATGACTTTTTCTGGATGTCCCAAAAAACCAACAAGATGAAACCCAACTTACCCAGCAGTTCGACACCCTCTCTCCATCTGAAGAGTTTGATCTCTATATAGATTAATTTCTAGCCCTTTAGCTTTATGAAATTTTTAAGCTTTTCTTGAAAGAAGTCAAGACCTTATTCATTCGAAAAAGTTGTTACAAAGAGGAATTCTTGAGGAAGAGTTCCAAGATGAAAACATTGGACGATGAAGTTTTCCATCTTAAAGTGCGACTTAAACGGATCAAGTAGGGGGAGAAACAGTTCAAGGTGGAGGAGGATGTGTTCGATTGTGAGCGAGAGCAGGCCTTAGTGCTGAACGTACAGAAGAAGACACTCATCAGTACCCTCGCCGAAAGGGTGGTCAAAGAATTGGAAAAAGCTAAGGGTCATGTTAAGTTTGATACGAAGGCCGCTCTCGATGCGTATGCTGCTTATTGCGTTTCTAAACTGGCTGCCAGCGACGGTAATGTCAAATCCTTTATATTGTTGGAAATACACGAGCACTTTTCTGACTTGAACTTATGCAGCTTTTGGGAGCTTATGCTTGAGAAGTATTGCCCAAAGGTATTTCATTGGAAGATAATAATGAGTCATCTGGGACTTTTGATGGTCGGAAAGCTCTTCATCTGAATCGCAGAAGATGAATCTGACGGTGCTTCTTCTGAGTAAGAAACATAGATGGTTTCTTGACTTTATTTTTTGTAAAACTTTGTTATGCCCTTGGCATTGTTGTGAATTCTTCATGTTGTCAAGACATTTTATATGTCTATATTTATCAATGATACTCCCTCTCTTCATATTATCTTGAGTTAACAATTTTTTTTTAAAAATGTGAGATTGAGAATAAATGGTTGTTAGGTAGAGTGGAACTAGAATTTGTGTGTTTGATAGGACCTTAAGAAAAGAGAAAAAGAACACCCAAATGTTTTTAGAAATAGATAGTTAGGTACCTTACGAAAGAGAGTTTCAAAAGGAGATTTATTGTGAAGAATAGGTGTTGGAAGTTTATTGATTAGGTAGACACATATTTCAAAAGCCTCAACTCCGAATTTTTAGGGTAGATACACTTGAGCTAAGATAGTCAATCCAACTTCAACCACATGCCTATGTTTTCTCTCAGGCCTACCGTTATGGGCGGAGGTATGAGGATATTACCTTCTCAATATAAACCCACTCTCCTTAGCTAAAGAGACCAATGGTCTGAACTCACCCCCATTCACTTTGGACTGCCTTTATAGACTTCTCAAACTTAGTTTTAACTAGAAATTAAAGGTTTGAACACTTCCAACACTTGACCTTGATCTCTGATGTGATATATCCAGGTATATCTATAAAATTCATTAAGGAATAACAAATAGTATTTAGAACCATGGGTAGATTGAATAAGTGCAGCCCCCCAAACATCAGTGTGGATCATATCAATGACATTTTTAGCATGAGAAACAGATATATAAATAGACAGACTGTGAGATTTGCCTAATTTGCAAGCCTCACAGAAGCTGATGTTATTTCTTAAAACAAAGTGCAGCTTACATGACCTAAAAATAGCAGCTAAAACACTTTGAGATGGATGACCAAGCTTCCTATATCATCCATATTTTATAGACTCAAATACAATAGTAGCTAAATGACTAGAAATACTTAGATTTAAGCCATAGACATTAGTTTGTGGACTGTGAGGAGAAGGAGGAGTGAATTGTGACTTAGAAAGAGTATCCATCTTTTAAAGCCCATCTTCAGACCTCCCTATGAGCAGTATACTCCATGTTGCCTTATCCTTCAGAAGGCAGGTACCTTTGTGAAACTCAACAAATACGTTGTTGTAATTGGTTAATTGAAAACAGATAACAAATTCTTATTAATTCTAGGAACATATAGAATAGGTCTAAACCAAATAGACTGCCTAGTTAAAGAATTTAATGTGGTTTGGCCAAGATAAGAGATTGGGAGTCTCTCACCACTACCAACAAGTATGTGTTTGTGATCTGAATACTCAGATTTCTTAGTCATTTGACTAGTACTTCCTGTGACATGGTGACTAGCACCACTGTCTGCATACCAAACCGCTTCACCTGTTGTGTCTTGTGTGGCGAGCAGAGCATTCTGATTTCCTTCAGATTTGGACTGCTCTGAAGGTGTTGAACCCATCACTGAGGGATCATTCAGATAATAGCAAATTGTGGCAGAATAACCACACCTGCTACAAATCTGGCATGTTGGTTTATTCTATGAAAACCTTTCACCTCGACCTCTGTAGAATTTAATCCTTCCCCTAGCATTGTAGTTAGAGGTATAGTTAGATATTCATATTTATCCTTTGTTTGACCCTCTTTATGGCCGAAGAACCCTCTCTGATTAAAGTTAGAAGATTATTGTTTGAAGTCACTTCTGTTTGTGAAGTTTCCATTCGAAATGTTGATATTGGATACTGAGTTCTGCAAACCAGTGAGTTGCTCAAGCCTACTTTCAAAGGTGAGTAAGCTCGTTTGCAAGTCAAGCCAACCCAACCCGTCCTTATCTGCTAGGCTGACAACAATAGGTTTATATTCTGAATCAATTCCTGCAAGTACTTGTGTTAACAAGTCATCGATAGAAGTAAGGCAGCCAACTAGGATTAGATACTCAATCATTGAAGAGACCCGTTTACGAGTTCTTTGGAACTCAACCTTGTAGTATGTAATTCTGGCTCTAGTCTGTAAGCCAGACAACTCGCCAGCAGCTTCCCAAAGAGCCTCAGCATACTCTTTTTCCATCAGCTGAGCTTCTATCTCAGGGCTCATGGTGGTGTACAACCACCCAATCAAAAGTTGATCCTTACCAACCTAGTCTTCAAACTCTCAGTTGTCAGAAACATTTCCCTCAGTATAGATGACATACCTAGGAGGAGATATCTTCTCTCCTATGATGAAACCCCCTAGTTTATTACCTTTAATAATAGGTAATACCATTTTTTCCACAACAGATAATTGTTTATGTCAAGACGAATATTTTTAACATTGCTGATTGAATGTAGGTGCAGGTTTTTTTTGAAAAGATAGATGAGTTGTTTGGAAAGATGGATCCAATGGAGTTTGAGCTAAAAGATGGAGAATCATTTGAATTTTCCATTGAAGGTTTGGACAAAGCTATGATACCAAGATAAATTTAGGAGAGAAAGATGTAATTTTTATTCAATGAATTATTGATTCTGTATAGCCACGTTCCTTACTATATACACAAACTGTTTTGTAACAACTTAGAGAATATTCTTACGTGATTTTGTTACTCAATTCTATCCTATATAAGTATTGTTTGCTTATAGGAATAGAGTAGTCCAGTTGTAAAGGCTGAATAATTGACTTGAACCCTGATGGAAACACTAACAAGCTTCGGGGATAGGCCTTGAGTAGTGACCTGATTCAACACCAAGACTATAGACTAGAAACACAGTCCATTATAATGTTTTGAGTTTAACCCTAAGTGAGGAGCTCAGGTCAGTAATGTCATCGACTAGCTCCTCACTTTACTTATTGTTGTCTTCCATGGTGATCCCTTGCACAACCTTACATCTGATATCTAGTAAACATTTATTTATACTTACTCCAAATTCAACATTTGGTAGATTTTTTAGTAACTAATATTTTTTCTAAGTTGTTATTAAGATGATCTATTTGAACAAAATTAGCGTATGATGTTGAGTTGGGGTTAAAGTGATGTTTTTGTTTTTATTGTTTTGTTTCATGATTTATTAATTATCAGACTAACATTACATAAGGTAATGTATTTTCAGTCAACTACAAAACGTTGATTTTGGTATTAGAATTTTATGGTATTTATCTAAAAATATTGATTATTAATTCTAAAATATTTATAGATTCTATTGTTTTATTAGTTAGGATTATTCATTGAACTAAACCTATTGAAACTGAAAAAATATTATATTTAGAATTCTTTTTATTCAATCATAATTTATTGTTAAAATTTATAAATTAATAACATAAACTTAATAAAAAAAATTCATATAGAATCTTAGTGTGATATTAAGTGTAATATTTTATTTTTATAACTATTTATAAAAACCAACATGATTTTTATAATTTTGTGTATGTAGATAATTTTTGGTTCAACCATTTAAATTCAGAGTTTTTTAGACATTTTTTATAACAAGTAGAAATCGAATAGACCTATACCACACAAGAATAAGGCATATAAAATCTGCAATGAAATTTTAGGATGTCAAACATAATAAACCAACCACGATCAAGTTGTGAGATCCGTACTTATAAGAATAGAGTGAGTGGATGAAAGTCATCTAAGAGAATGTTAAAAAATATTTTGTTCGCGGAGAGAATTATTATAATGCAACCAAAGTCCTATATGGTTAAAGATGTAAAATATCATGAATATAAAAATCTGAATACATCTCCACTTGTATAATGTATTTTGGAAGTGGACCAAAGTTAATTTGGTGCATCTCTTTGGCCAAAAAGGGTAATGGCATACTAGTAGGGAGATTGAATTTGTATATATATATATATACATATTATCGATTGGTAGTGGAGATTCAAACCCATATGGAGTAATGCCGAGGACAAAATTTGGAGTGATATAACATATACAATCCTCAAATGTCAAATATGATAGATCAATTATGTTCTAGACGAATACATATATGGTTAAGCTCTAAAGCTCAAATGTATTCACTTGTATATAAAGTGACCAATTATTAGGTTAGTAAAGTATTGCATATTTTTTTAATTTAATGAATATATATATTATCGATTGGTAGTGGAGATTCAAACCCATATGGAGTAATGCCGAGGACAAAATTTGGAGTGATATAACATATACAATCCTCATATCTCATATATGATAGATCAATTATGTTCTAGACGAATACATATATGGTTAAGCTCTAAAGCTCAAATGTATTCACTTGTATATAAAGTGACCAATTATTAGGTTGGTAAAGTATTGCATGTTTTTTAATTTAATGAATCATTTTTTCTTATTTGTTTTGGAACGCTTTGATTCTTTGTAGAATATGGTTAGGCAATCCGCCTAGTCTTTCGTGAAGGAAGAACTAATGACTAATAAGGTTAACCGAAGTATTTATATTGCTTTGAAACCTTCAGATATCCCAAATTACTGAACTAAACTTCTTCATTCTGAAGGAAGTCAGGTAATCTCCTAGATTTTGGTGAAGGATGAGGAAAGATTATTGAAATGAGTTTTTAACTTTGAGAACTCCAGGCATCTAAATAGATTGATATTTTTCTTTCAGTCAACCCTTTATTGAAAATGATCAGGTGTCTCTCATTTAATCCTTTATGAAGATTAAACTAATGGGTGAACATTATCTTTAATAATGTTTATGATTATTTCAGGTGACCAAAGTTTATATTACTTTCTTTTAGTCTTGATAGAACTTTTGTAAATGAAGTTAGGTTGACGATAAATACTTCTACTTCGAGAAGTTTTGTATATATTTCGTGGCTTTTATTATAAAACTTTTAAAATTTGAGGTTTTATTGTTATTGAATTAACAAATGGCCAAGATGTTGGAAACAACTAATGCGTGTGAAAAATTCTATCGTTTTAAGCGTACATGTGCGTTATTTTCATATCCCTTGATTGATCATGGCCCTCCGAACTCTTTTAATCTCAGTTACTTATTATATAAGAAAATTAAAGTCACACATATCTTAAGAAATCAAGGATTAAGATAATTTTACCTGTCGGTATTTATAACATTCTTTATTTTCCATTTGCCTATTTGTTTTTTTCTTTTTCACATCCAACTTTTTTTCTCTTCTTGAATCTTTTATCTTTTCTATTTTTGTTAAAATCAAATTTAACTTTCTATTACTTAATACAAAATGTAAATATGTCTCAAGAAAATAACCGTTCTCACAGTCAAACTAAAAGTAATAGTGCTTCTTTTGACGCTCTATTTTCTAGTCATTCCAAGAATGAAAAAAATCAGTCAAATTACGCTCTCAATTCATCAAACTTGTTATGTCGTAAGAATATTGAGCAGGATGAGAAGTATATTAAGATTAATGTCCCATTACAATATTTGTTCTTTCAACACTTAATGATATGTGTATGTCTTCAATGGGAGGTAGCAACCAAAGTTAATTCTTAAAATAAGAAATGGTAAACCTAAATTTATGGATACTTATTTTAATGAAGTTCATATATATAGTATTGAGTATAATCAATATGATTATATTCATAACAGTGATTGTGTGAAAAATCTTGAAAATTATGTCATTTTCAAAGATGTAGTCATTCACTTCATTGTTGTTGGGAAAACTTCATTTCATGCTCGTAAAAACAAGATTGTGTTCTTTACCTACTCCTTTGATATAAGTATTCGATTTCCACTTAGTCCAAACTTATTAACATTATTTGAGATGACTAGGTTTTTCCCAACCAGATTATACCCAATTTTATAAGGTAACTACTTCAGTCATTATCTTGTCACAAAGGGTTTATAAACACTTTTATGTGGCTTATTTTATTACTGCGGTAAAAGTATCTAGAAGAAATATGAATATTTTATTTTACTTTTTAATGGATACATATGCTATAATTGTTCACGATTTCTCAAAATATAATAAGATATGGAAAAATAATTTTCTTATGCAGTATTTACTATTTTGATTTTGCTATATCTAAATAAGACTGTAATCCATATATTGATGGACATTCTTTGGGAAGAACAGTTTGAAGAGAAAATATCTAGGGAGGAAGATTGTGGATAAATATTCTAAAAAAGCTAAATATTAGGTCTAAAGATACAAGTTCAAAGAACTATTTTATTATTTATTATAGTGCCAATAAGGCCGAGACCTAAGCTCATGCTGCATGTAAGTCCATTGTTATGGATATTCTTGGCATTAGTAAGAAGAGAGATCCTCTTCCAAGTGTTTCCACAGATGAAGACAAGGTTGTGGTAGATGACATGTCATTGATTAAACATCGAAACACTTCGATAATCAAAGGTATTGTTTTCGAAATTATTAATGTTACTACTAAACATATTTTTTTATTTTACCTTCGGCTCTTATAATTGTGTAGTATGATAATTTTTGCAATTGTATCTTATCTGGATCGCTATTATTTATCTGTTTTAAAGCTTATTATTGAGATAAATGCCTCAAAGTACCGGCTCTTGCATATACTTCTTTTAGGTGTCATGCTACTAAATTAATTTCTTTGTGTGACGGCATGACTCGAAAAGAGCTGGTAGTTTTGGGTGTGCTTAATTTACACCCCATAAAATGATTTGTTATATCAGAAAGTAATATTTAAAAAACAAAAACTTTATGATTTTGTAGGAAATAGAAAATAAACTCCTTTTGAAGTTAACCTTCAGCCCAATTTTCTTTTGCTATTAGAGAGAAGGAATTTAGTGAGGGTATTAAGATGGTCAAAAGACTAATTCTAAAGGTACTTTTAAATCACATAATCCTTAACCTATGAAAATGGTCGTTCTTGTTGATAATAAAAATGTTTCTAGACCTCTTAAGAATACTAGAGGTGTGGAAAATGAATCTTTAGACTTGTTAACTAAAGCAGTTGGTCATTCGGTGTTTAAAGAAACATATTCTAAATAATCAGTTGGGCAAATCACGGGTTTGATATATGAATACGAGACTTTTGATATATGAATTACAGATAAAGATTGAAGTTGAGACTCTTGAATTGTTGTTAAACCTTATATTTAAAGGTGAATGTATTGTTGATATACTTTTGAAAGTTTTGCTGGTATTATGTTTTTAAGAGAAATTAATTGAAAGATTTAGAATAGAGTGACCGATATCTTGACTCTTATCTTTTGTCAGGATATACGAAATGAAGTGTTTATATTTTTTACTTGTTTGAGGTATATTAAAAAGAAGAATATAATGAATAATTAGAAGTTATGGATTAAGATGTTCTTGAAGATAATATCGTTAAAAAGTAATAATAGAACTAGTAATGTTCAAACTGGTGATGTTAGGACTAATGATGATAATATTGAAGTTGTTTACGCAAAAGTGGTTAATACTTCAAAATTGGTTATATTCTAACCAAATATGTAATCTATTCCGTAATAATATTTAGCTTTAGGCCTCTTTTGATTGTTTTATTTTTGTAATATAATGCGCGAAGGTATTTTTCTACCAATACTATTATATTTCGGAGTATTCTTATAATTCTGTTCAATGAGTCTTTTGTTTATTTTCTAAACATTTTGTTAATATGTTTTATGTTTTTCTATTAATTGATCAATCTTAATAGGCTCAGACTTTATTTGGTATACTAATTTTCTTTTGTTATTTTTAAAGTTTTTCAAGCATACTTAGGGTGCATGACTTTTATTAGGGTTTATCTTTTTTTAATGAAGTAAACTTGCCTATTATCTTAGGACTACTTTTTTAATCATCCGACACTTATTTTGGAAAACTTTACAAAGTCTTGGGTGTTCATGTTGTAATCACATTTTTATTGGCCTATTAGCCTTTATCGCTTTGAAGTATGTACTTTCTTTTTAAAAGCAAAATGAAACTTGATATTTTGGAAATAATTTTTTTTATGAATATAAATGTCTCCTTAAAACCTTCTCGCGCCACCGAGATAGCAAAATGTACATTATAGTTTCATAAATATGTTCTACACATAGTAATAAGATACGAGTTGAAGTCTTAAAATCTGTGATAAATTTTCAAGATGCTCTATGTTATTAGGGTGGCGAACTTAGTTTATTTTTTCATCCAATAACTTATAAGTTCATGGTTTTGCTTTAGTTTCGACCGTGAAATGGCCTTCCAAAGTTTTTTCCAGTTTGTCGAGCCTTGTTTATTTTGTATGAATGAAAATTAATTGTAAAACCTTTCCCATCGTTTAAAACTCCCACGTTAGAGTTATATCTATTATTTGTTAATGCATGGTAATATGTTTACCAAATATATGCTTTTACTCTTCTACTTTAATTATACTTAACTCAATATTTCAGAATTTTATATTATTTGTTTCATCAGTTATTGCTATTCTATAAGATGATTAACATATTTTAGTTGGTACTACTGCCTCCATTCTATTAACCACGATAAATGATGTTTCTTCTATTGTGGATTTAGGCGTAGTTTTGAATTACCATACGATTTTTTTGTAAAAACTCTAGCTAGGTTCCCGTAACTCTTTCCAAAATTTCTTGATACCATCTATTATTTTCATGTTGGTTACTTTTACTTCACCATTAACTTTTGGATGGAAAATGAAAGAAAATAATTACATTATTCTTTTGAGCGCATAACATTTTGAGTTTTTCATTCTTGAATTTGGTTCCATTATCTATTATAATTACCTTTGGAATTTTAAACCCGTATATATATTTACCTTTAGGAAAATGATAACTTTATTTCCCGTGATGTTTACTAAAGGTTGTAATTCCACCTTTTTAGAAGTAATTTATGATAACCATTATAAAATTTCTCCCTCGTGGAGATTTTGGTAATGAACTTATAATATTCATACCCTATTATAAAATTGGATTGCTTTTTTGTAACATTTTTTAGACTTGTATGAAGTTGGAATAGTTAGTATGTGCATATTGTTTTACATGTTTCTTTAGGTACTCCATTATTGTTGGCCAATAACAGTCATGGAGAAGAATTCACCGGTGTAGCGCCTTATAACCGTAGTGAGCACGTATTGGCTTAGTTAACGATCTTTTTTACAATGTGCCCAAAGTCTAAACAAATCTTGATCACTTCATCTTCATTTTTCTCTTCTTGTTTTATCTTTGACAAGTATGCCTTTAACGAGGTACTTATTTATTAGATTTCTTCAGTCTTATTCTTCATATTCCCCTTATATTATCATTATTCATGTAAAGTGAATGTTAGTAATAAAAATTTAGGTAATGTAATATATGAATTTTATTGAAGGATTACTCTTAAAGACAAAGATCTGCAAGCCGAAAATGCAAGCACATCAAAAACCAAGTTTTCAGCTCTTGGACTTGTTCTAATTTCACATGCTCAGACTGAGAAATTGGACGTTGAAGCTCTATATATTATTGAACAATGTATTATAGATTTGTACCAATTTCTAGTTAGCAATTTCTACTTTTATATACCTCACTTGTGACCTTCCCTGTAATTTCAAACTACTCTTTTATAAGTATTGTTCTATATAATTAAAATTTTGTTAAGAAATATGCCAAGGAATAGGATCTGAATTTTGTTTGTAGCTCAAAGTGAATATTGAAATCATATAATTATACCGACCAATTGGTGAGTCTTCATGATACAGATGACTTTTGTATTACATTTATTAAAGGGAGTAGAGTTTGACTACTACCCTATTAACATAGAGGTAGTGCCTCATTTTTATGGTTGTAACTATCAATGCCAAAGAAACGTTTTACGTGTAAGTATCTAATTTCATCTAGTAATAGAGATTTACTTACATAGTATATCACTTCAGATTTCTCTTCATTCCTTTCTTATTATTATTTGCGTCGAATAAGTAATTCAAGACTATAAGGTACAAATATAAAGATTCTTATGGTTGAGGTTTTGTTAACATTTCCAAAGAAGGCAAGAACTAATTTATGTTGTTGAATGTTTCATCACATCTTGGTGTTCACTCAAACTTTCATACTCCTCTCAGCACTTCGTCACATGTTGGTGTCCGCTCAAACTTCAGTAAGAAGTTTTACTTCTTTTGTATTCCTTGTAGGCTTCATTGTTGCTTTTGTGTGAGATCTACTTTGATTTCTTTCTTGCTCACCATCTAGTACGGTAATTTGTCAAACTTTACACCTAATATGCACTCTTATAGATTTAACTTAACATTGCTAGATACGTACACCATCTCCTGCATATGAACAAAAAAATACCTCAAATCTATACATTGCTAGACATGCCTAACTGAACCCGGCGGCATTGCGATTCTAGAGTACAAAACCAACTACCCAATACCATCGGCATTCTCCAACAGCACTATCGACACTATCATAACCACTCCGATACTAACCAGCCATGTTTAACTACTAACAATGAGACGCGATGTCAAGAACACAACAAAATTTCAACACCTGCAAATAACACTAACGTACAACTGTAGACGAAATGCAAAAACATCGCCGGAGAACGGAGAACTGTCCAATACAGTACTCAAATACAGTGACTACTCCGGCGACGTTAATACAGTTGACTGTTAAACACACAGAGCCACATTGAAACGTCCGACGAAAACAAAAATTGCGTCAAACATACCTCTTCGACAGTAACGACGCCGACGGCTCGACGACGGCTTCATTCTCTACCTCTTGATCGGTGCCGGGCAAAATGTTATTGTCGCCGGAACGGTTACAGGACGTTGTGTTCAAGTTCGTGTTTTGGGTTCACTTTATTTTTTTGTGACGTTGTGTTCAAGTTCGTGTTTCGGGTTCACTTTATTTTTTTGTGACGTTGTGTTCAAGTTCGTATTTTGGGTTCACTCTATTTTTTTGTGTTTTTCTCTCCTCAAAATTAAAAATGTGAAAGTGGAGGGAATTAGAACCCAAAAGTGAGGATTAGAAGGTGAAAAAAGTGAGTTTCAACCAAAAAACCCCCTTTTATACCCTAGAGGGTATTTTGGTCCAAAATATGACGTTAAGTATTTTGTGAAACTAGTCTAAATATGGATACCATTTGATATTTCAAATTTGAGTATGTATTTATGGGTACTTTTCACTTTTTTAACATATGTTTTATATTTTTTGAATTATGAAATAAAACCGTAAATGTTATTTAAGGGCTGCTACAAGTGAAGAAAATAATATAAGTATGCCAGCTACAGTTTGTATCTATGTATGCCAGTTAGAGTTTCTGGAAACTAATATATACTAGAATTCGAAATATTTGGTAACATAACTCTCCAGCAACAGATGTAACGCCACGGAGATGGTCATACCATTGTTGGTCGGTCGGCTGTGTACAGCCAATGAGCTGTCGACAGCTCTAAGTGCTTGCTTGCAGCTTTGAACTTCGTTGACATAATCTCAACAATCGCTGTATTCGGTCTGGGCTGCAACAAGGAATATAGTGTAAATCCTAATACTCTCAAGGTTTCCGCTCTATTTTGGTTTGGTATTGTACCAAGTGATAAGATAGGGTGCATTATATATAGATTGTATTTGATGTATAAGGTAATATGGATAGGTTAAAGTAGTAAAGAATACCATAGCAATTGGCTGAAGCAGAAATGGAAACTAGTGGGGCAGAACCATATTAGAAATTAGTGTTCTAAAATGAGGTTGCAGCATAAGTAGTGCCGAAGCTTTTCGGCGGCGCTTCATACTTCTAGTGACACATGTTGATGTGCACTTATATTTTTTTAAAAAAAATTATAAAAAAAAATTAAAACAAAATTATTTGTATATAAAAATTTAATAATTTTACTTGTTTTGAAAATCAACAACACAATCATTTAATATAAACTATCTGAAACAATCCACCATTTAATAAAAACCATACGTCTATATAACGATTTCAGATCCTAAAAAATAAAAACCACCACTCACCTAATAATACCACATGTTAAAATAGTAAAACCCACGGCCCTACCAAGATCTAGGAGCTAGGGGGCTCCAGCGCCCGTAGCCCCTTAGTGGATCCCCCGCTGGCTATCTAAACAAGTAAAGTGAAAAATATCTATTCCCTCCGTTCCAAAATGTTTGTCGTTCTAGGAAAATATATTTATCCCAAATTGTTTGACATTTTCAAATTTTAAGGTAGCTATAATGGTATGTTTACTATTGTAACTTTTGTTATTTAATTATCTAATAAATTTGGTTCACAATTCATATTAAATAGAAGGGTTATTTGCGGAAAGCAAAATTACTTTTTATAATTTCAAGAGTAATAATGACACTCCTTAAATAATGTGTCAAGAGCTAGAACGTCAATTAAAATAGGACAGAGGAAATATCTAAAAAAGTAAAGTGAAAAATATAAACGATGGATGATTTTGTGCGATATAAAAGTTATACCTGGCTAGCTGTCAACGATTCTGGAAGACCGAAAACCGAAACCGAACCGATAAAAACCGGACCGAATCTTAACGTTCCGTTTTGCAGTTCCATTTTAAAAAACGAAACCGATAAAGAACTGAAGTAACAAAACCAGTTTGGAACCGAACCGATGAAACCAACAAACCAGTAGAACTGATTAGGAACTGAACCGATAGAACCGAACATATAAAATTGTTAAACCAAAACCAGTAAAACCGATAAAGAAATCCAACCAATAAAATCGTTAGACCCGATTAATTTATTATTACTATCAATTTTTTTATACATTATCTTGTCAAAATTAATAATTAATTTTTATGTTATTTATTTAATTAAAAAATTCAAAATTAAATTATATTTAATTTCTTTTTTTTAAATGGACCGAGCCGGACCAAAACCGGACCGATAACGGACCGAACCGAAACCGGAACCGAACCGAGAATTTAGCGGTCCGGTCCGGTCCAGAGTTTAGCGGCCCGGTCCGGTCCGAACCAATAAGTTTAGCAGTCCGATCCGGTTCCGGCAAACCCGACCAATAAACACCCCTAGTTATACCGATTATAATTTTGAAAACCAGCCCGAAAGACAGAAATGTATTAGAAGTAAAAGAAAACGTGTAGGTCTTCCTCAAAGTGACAGAAGGCAACTATACTACTAGTGAACCAATATGAACAATACCTTTATTCCCGTGCTCTTGTTTCCCATAATAAATACACTAACTCGAAAAGACTCTAAACTACTTCCATTTACTATCCTTTTAACTCTAACCACCACCACCCACGAATCAATTCAAAAAACATTATTATATTTACAGATAAACGTCTAAAAGAGAGAAAAAGATAGCACGGTCTTTTTGGGTTGTTAGATACTACTTCTCAACATAAGAATCATAGCAATGGGAGTTTTGTCTTCTTCAAGAACATGTTTTTCTCCCACTAAACCCCATTTCTTCCAGCCTTGTCTCCCTGGTTTCACCCACCAACTTGTAAGTCTTTAGAATCCATTTGAGACCTCTTATGTTTGAGTAGTGTCTTAAAATCTTAAGGTTTTAATCGTTACTGCTTGCTCCTTGAATGGAGTTCTACAGCTATGTTCGACTTCTAACTATATTTTCTATTTGTTGCATGTGTCATTGTTCTTCCTTTTCAGAGGATTCCTGTTGTGTTCTTTAATAGCTACTTACTTGGAGACAAGTCCCAAGATGTTACGCTTCGATCTAGTCTTTCCCACAAAACCTGGAAGGTTAAAATCAACGGTCGCAAATTAAGGAAGGGATGGAAAGAGTTTGTCGTTGCTCATGGCATACAACTTGGTGATGTTGTTGTGTTTAGATACGAAGGCAACATGGTGTTCTATGTCACGGTCTTTGATTCGACTGCATGCGAGAGAGTATATCCACCGTACATCGAAAAAGAGGATTCGAGCAGCCACTCTGATGAAAATGCTCATAAAGGACAATCCTGTGAACGAACATTTGGTAATGACAAAATTACTTTTTTTAGGGCAAATCTAACAGATTACTATCGGAAAAGAGATATGGTGGTAAGTTTGCATATTAAATTTTGGTATTAGAATTTAATATTACGATGTTATATAAAAAGGTGAAACCTTGGTTTTTGTTCATTATATAATTGCAGCATGTACCCACAGGATTTGTGAGGTGTAACGGTCTAGCTAGGCGACGTTGTAATATAATTATAAAGGACGGTAAAAACAGATCTTGGGCATTGGATTTAACATACAAAGAATCATCAGGTCAAGTTTTTATTGGAAATGGTCTCATAAAGCTATTGACAGCAAATGATATAAAGGGAAAAGATTTATTTGGATTTGAAATTATTCAAGCAGGGGACAAACCAATCCTTAACTTAATTTCAAGTAAGTTTTTTTCTTTAATATTTTGTTAAATATATACATAATATTATATAATACGTCTCTTAATTAATTTGGTGGTTTTTATGTGTTAATAAACAAAAACAGAAAAATCATCCTCAAAAGATAGAGCCAGTTCTTCAAGACTTAAACCAGTTTCAAGTAGGGTTTCAAGACTTGAATGCTCAAGCTTTGTAGTAAAAGTTACTGCTTATCATATAAAGAAAAAAATAATGGTAAAATTTACGGCTTATTTTTCATGCTCTATTATTTATTTACTCTATCCTATTGTCACAATTTTATATCCATGAATGTGTTCATAATTTTATGTTTGTTGTGGTCCTGCAGTACTTGCCAATAAATTTTGTGAAAGACAATGGATTAGAAATTAGTGTTGGTGAGATTAAATTAATGGACGATCATGGTAAAATTTCGTCAGCAAAATTAAACAAAGGACCCAACCACAAGGGCGAGCGCTATTGGATTGGAAGCGGTTGGAAACACTTTTGCATTCAAAATAGAGTAAAGAAAGGTGATTCTCTCAAAATTGGAGTAATTTGGCATGGCAACAACAAACCTTTTATCAAAATCTCTAGTAAGTATTATATATTCCAAACTCAGCATTTAGTTGTTTTCTTAGTGATTAAAATGAAATCAATTGTTTTCATTTCAGGTTGTTTTCTAAACAAATAAGCATGATGATGAGGTGGTTAAATGTGGTTTAACTAATGTCTTTATTTGTATTGTTTTGTTGTAAACTTGGATAATAGACTAATGTCTTTTCAGTGAGAAACAATATTTTGATTTTGGTATTAGTAGAATTTTATGATATTAAGTATTTATTGATTGTTAGTTTTGGGGTAATTAATAATAAACTAAATGGCAATTTTTTTTATAGAACACAAGAAACAATGTAATATTATTGGTCAAAACTTATTATTATTTTGTTAACTTACTAAAAAACAACAAATAATAAAATTTCATTGGTCAATAGATATTAATTATTGCATTGATATTATCAAACAACAATTAAAATGAAATTTTTCGTATTCTCTAAAACGACCAATATTGTGGAATGTAGGAAGTAATATTTATGGATTATACTGTTTATTAGTTTAGATTATTTATTGAACTACGTATTGGAACCGATCTCTTTATAAATTTTACAAACAAATAAAGAGAAAAGAAAGAAGAAGAAAGATTATCTTTATAAATGTTAACCAACAAAATGAGAGAAAAAAAGAAGACGAAAAGATTATATTTATAAATGTTAACAAACAAAGGGAGAGAAAAGAGAAAAGAAGAAGCCTGTAAGAAGCGGCTATAGTTTTTGTTTATTTAGAAAGCGTATTGATTACATGATTATAGGTTCTTATTTATATATTTATTTAGAAAACGTTTGGATTTCATAGAGTTAAGTATTTATAGATAAAATATATGAACTAATGGACATATGCCTAATATCTATAACATCGTCTCTCAAACCTACAATGCAACAGTAATAAACATTGAGAGTTTGTAAAAAAAATGAAACCGCGTTGTTGACTGAGCCTTCGTGAACATGTCTGCAACTTGCAAAACTAATGAAACATATGGAAGCGAGATGGTGCAGGTCTGATGATGATGCTGAGTAAACTGATATTAAATTTCAATGTGCTTTTTCCTCTTATGAAAAATAGAATTCTTTGCAATCTGCATGACGCTTTTGTTATCACAATGTAAGAAAGTGAGTTTAGTAATGTTAACCACCATATCTACAAGAAGTCATCGTAACCAAAAAATCTCACATGTGGTCAATGCCATAACATAATACTCAAATTCAGTAGACGATCTAGAAACAACATCTTCTTAACTCTTTTTCCATGAGATTAAAGAATCTCTAAGGGAAACAATGAAACCAATAGTAGATTTATGATCATGAGGATCGCTATCCCAATCGACATCACTATAGGCACGCAGTTAAAGTGAAGACGGAGAATGAAATAAAATGCTCTGGAAATGAGTACCATGAAGATATCTCAGTATTCGAAGAAAAGCTCACCAAGGGACAAAATTAGGAACAATATCAAACTAACCACATGAATACCATAAGCTATATCTGGCTGATTAACTATAAGATATATGCCCTTCAAACTTTTGAGTCTCAGTCACTCATCCTACAAGAAAATTAAAACCAAATAAAGCATAAAAATTTAATGCTTGAGATAATTTTACATATAAGAATATATACCATTCTCTATTGCCCATTGGGTCTATTTTCTTCGTCCACTTTCAAATTTAACTTTTTATCTCTTCTTGAATCTTTTATCTTCTTGATTTTTGTTAGAATAAAATTTAACCTTCTATTACTTTATTATAAATAGGATATGGAAATATGAATCGAGAAATGACCGCTTAGATAGTGAAAATAAAAGCCATAGGGCATCATTTGACGCGCTATTTGTTTTGTCATTATGAGAAGGAAAAAATTAGTGAGATAACGTTCCCGATTCACCAACCCTGTTATGCCATACAAGCTATTGTGCAGAAGGAGCAGTCTTTTAATATTCATGTCCTACTACAAGTTGTTTGTCATATTCATTAAACACTTGATGATATAAGTATGTCTTCAATGGAATATAGCAACCAAACTTAATGTTTATAATAAAAAAAAGGTGAACTTAAATTTTTGAATGCTTCTTTAAATGAATTTCATATAAATAATATTGAGTATCATCAACAATACTATATTTATAATAGTGAACGTGTGAAAAAACTTGGAGATTAGGTCATTCTCAAAGACGTAGTTTTTTGCTTGATTGTTGTTGGAGAAACTTCACATGACGCTCGTAAAGATAAAATTGTATTATTTACCTACTTCCTTGATATGGGTATTCGATTTTCACTTAGTCCTAACTTATTAAAATTATTTGAGGTGATTATGATTCGTCTCAGCCAGATTGTAACCACTTCTTTAAGGTAATTACATTCAGTCATTATCTTGTCAGAAAAGGTTTATAGACACTTTTATATGACTGATTTTATTACCACGGTGAAACTCTTTAGATGAACGATAAATCCTTTATTTTACCTTTTAATGGATACATATTTAATAATTGTTCATGATCTTCCAATCTTTAACAAAATATTGAAAGATAATTTCCTTATACAATCTTTACTATCTTAATTTTGCTATATTTTGATAATATTATATTTGTGAATGTTTTTATGTGGTTTCATACGCTTTTTTCTTGAAATTCCACATGATAATAGGAGGGTTTAGTTTGTAAAAATTGGTGTGGACAATTATTGCCTGAGGGTATGCTCGTAATTTGGTTGGTGTTTTACAGTAGTATGTAGGTGTTATATATTTAGTGTAGAGAGTAGAGAGATAATTAAGCTGGCTAGTAGCAGTTAATTCTCATTACCCACACTTAATGCAGGTGGTTGGGTATTTATACCCTGATGTTTGGGCCCTTATGGGCTTTCGGGTCATGTTTAATGGACCCGGGTCATGTTCAAAGATCCATGAGCTCTTAAGTAAGAGAGCAAGTAGCTTAGTCAAGAAGTGTTTAGGTTTTTTAGTAATTTTGTCATAGTTCGAACAGTCCTATGGTCTGAGTGTTCGAAGTGATCTGTCCGGTCCGGAGGCATTGGACTGAACTGTCCTTGTCCGGGGAGCATGCGGAATTCGGACTCATCAGGAGCCCCTTTTTTAGGTGTTTGTTCAAACACTCTTGTCAAAGACCTGAAAAACAGTCTGACATCAGGGGTAGTTTTTATCGGGATAGGTCTATCAATTCGGGCTATAAGTTTATCCAGACAGATAAAGCTTTACGAACCCACCTTCTTCGAAAAGCAACCTCTTATCGTGGGACACGTGTCATTCTCTGATTGGTTGCTTCAGCCGTTTTTTCACCTTGAATTTCGAACCCACCTTCTTCGAAAAGCAACCTCTTAATTAAAGGTGGTGACATCAGCGTCGTCTTTTAATCATTGCCAAACTTTTCGAATTCTCCTAGGAATCAACTTCTTTTTCAGATTTTACTATAAATGCAGATTCACTTTCTACTGTTTTACCATCTCCTTCAAATTTACTCTGCAAAAATCTCTAAAAGCTTTCTCTCTCTAAAGCAAAAACTTTGTTTGATAGTTTATGTTTGCAGCGAGGAACGCTGTTGTCAAAGGCGGGTGGCTCAACCTTTCTGAGTTAGAGAAGGCTCAAAAAGTCGAAAGAGATAGACGAATCGCAGCAGGGTTACCCACCTCGCCTATTGATAGGCCAAACACCTCTGCTTCTCAGTCAGATCGAGGCTCTTCTTCTTCCAAAGGCACTAAGCCTAGAAAATTATTTCAAACCAACCTCTCCCCCATAATCTCTGGTTCCTCAGTTCAGTAATCGGAGCCTGCTGTCGAGCCAGGAGTTACAGCCACTAGCCTCAGAAAACCTTCTCCCTTTATTGCCATGGGATCGGATATGGAGCACTCTCCTGGGAAGCTGGTCGACAGGAGGAAAGGCCGGTTGGTTAAAGGCCAGGGGACTAAAAACACTCCCTCAAGGTCGGGGGCAAAGGACAGTAGCACCGGATCAGAGGTGCCTATTAAATCCCCCAAGGACACGCTGTCCGGACCAGAGGGCCCCAATCCAAATCTCCAACCAGAAACTTCTGCTCCAGACACTCTACTGGAGAGCAGAAATCAAAGGGGCACTGAGGCCCATCAGTCCGGAGACAAGGCTGAGTCAAGTCTGAACCCTCCCCACACTACAGCTGCTGAAATCCCTTCAACAATCATGGAGGAAGTGATGGAGGAGTCTGTTGAAGAGGCCCCATTTGAGTCTGAGCCCTCCGGTCAGACCAGTAAAGAGATAGTTGCCAAGAAGGACAAGGGCAAGGAGAAGCTGTACTTGAGGCATCCCGATCTGCCGGAGAGCCTAGAAGGAAAAATAGGGCCTTGTTTTTACAAGGTTAGCGTTAATTACCTTCTCTCCTTACAAAAAATCAACTACGCATTCATCCACACTGCTGAGCTGGGCAGGATGCGTACGAAGTGGGGCATTCCAGAAAATGTAAAGATCAGGATTCCTATACACCCGGAGACTCCCATGGACTGCAAGTTAAGTGAAGTGGTCATGTTCACGGAGCTGTTCAACTAGGGGCTCAGGTTCCCACTAGACCCAGAGATTGTCAGATACTTCCATCTGATCAAACTCTGTCCGAGCCAGCTGAGCCCCAACCCTTGGTATACCCTTATGTCATGCATCATGGCATCAAGGCTATCCGGGATCCCTCTGCCAATGGAGGAATTTGCTGCAGTGGCCAGCCTTTGCAGAAACCACCACATACCCTTTTACCATTTCAATATGGGGGATGACTTCAAGGTTGTGAATGATCTGCTGGAGGCGGAGAGGAACTGGAGGACTCAGTTCCTATTTGTTAGTGGTGCCTGAGAGAACGACAAGAAGATTAAATCCGGAGAGAACACAAGCCTCCTCAGAAGTAGGTGGAGGAGTGATCGTAAGTCTTCTACTTTATTTATTTTATTATTTATTTATTTTTAGTTTCTCCCTTTCTTTTCTAACGTAGTTCGAACTAATGGGTCTTAATTTTGCCTTGGCAGTGTTACCCAAGGAGTTTAGTGACTATCAGAAAGTCGGGCAGATAACTTGTGGCAAGATTAATGCCTGGGCTGCTGAGAATTGGGGGAACCGATTCCACGCTGCTTTCACCAGTAGAAATTTGGCAAGGTCTCACCTGTGGAACACCACAGGTTGGAGAGACTTGACCTGGGAGGAGCTCACCACCCAGCCTTCTCCGGACGTTGTGCTTAAGAGGACCCATGAGCCAGATGGGACACTCTTCCTGCCAGGTCGGGCCAAAGCCCCGAGCAAGATGAAAGGCAAGAAGAAGAAGGGAAAAAAGGTGGTGGGTGATGCTAACCCTCCTGATGCAGAGAAGGATGCTCCAACAGATCCGGAGGGGCCAGCCCAAAGTCAAATTGATGCTGCTCTCCTGGAAGTGGTGGAGCAAGAGACTGAGAAACAAGAAGCGAACCTCCCAAAACCTCCAAGGGCTTCTAAGAGGAATCGTAAACAGGGAAGCGAAGGCACAGCCCGAGAGGCCAAGAAGAAGAAAACGTCTAAGGGAGACGAGCTTTCTCTCCGGGCTCCGGATCCTTCTGTCCATGCTGACCCTGCTGACCCAACGCATGCCGAGGAGATTCCGGGCGACTTTCATACTGATGAGGTTGAGGGGGAATATATCAACATCGATTGAGTAGACATCACCGGCCTTGGTGAGCTTGGTGAATACTTCCTCAATCTCCCTAGAGATGACTTTGCCGGGCCTTACCTTCCTCCAAGCACCTCTAACAAGGTCACTTTTAATGGTAAGACTTTTAGTGTTTCTAGTGAAAGGGATGTTATATCCCACTCCTTGTTAAGCAATGTGCAGCCTGTACTTACGTTAGAGAGACAAGTTCGGAGCGAGGCTGATATCATCAAAGATCTCAAGTCTGACAAAGAGAAGCTGTCCGACGACCTTCGCACTGCCACTTCCAATGCTGACATGTTAAAGGAAGAAAACAAGGAGTTGAAGAGAGACCAAAAGGCAAGCACTACAAAAGTCGCCACTTTAGAGGAAACCATTAGAGATCTTCGGGAGAAGCTGTCCGGTCTGGAGAAAGACCTTAACACCTCAAAGGGAGAATCCAAAGCCAAGGATCAAATCATCACCAACCTGACCAACGACAAAATCGCTCTTCAGAATACAGTGTCCAAGGCTGCCGAGGAGAAAAATACTTTGTTACAGGAGCAGGAGGCCAAGATCCAAGCCAAGATCAATGCTTATGCCAACCAGATGATCAAAAGAGAAGAGGAACTGCTTGCCAAGGTGAGCTCTGACATGGTTCTACTTTTCCATGAAAAGTTTCCGAAGAAGAACCTAGGGGACTTATGGCTTCATGTTGAGCCTGAAGACCTCCCCTACCACACGATGGCCGAAGGCGACAGGTATGGCTACTCTAGTGATTCCTCAGATGATGAAGAACACTCCGGGGAGAAAATTGGCGACGAGAAAGACGATCCTAAGGGAAAGAAGGTAGATGAAGGTGAGCCATCTTCAAAGGCTCAACCTTAACTTATGATTTACTTTGTTTACTTTTTATTCAAACTAAAGTCCTTGGAAGGTCAAGGCATTCTTTTTGTAATTGTGTCCGGTATCTGACCGGATAGGTTTTTTGTTCTTACTTCGACTATTCAAAAGTCCTTGGAAGGCCAAGGCAGTTTAAGTTATTTCAATGAATGTTTTTGTTTTGCACAAATCTCATCTTCTTTCATCGTTTATTCCAATTTCAATGGCTAGAGTTTAAATAGCCTTTAATTATTTCATAGTGAGAGTGTTTAAGTTCTCCGGCTAGAGTTTAAATAGCCCTTAGTTATTTCAATCCGGATAGTGTGACAAAAGACAAAACTTAAAACACTTGGAAATTTTTTTAAGAAGGCATCAAATTTCATTCAAAAGCCCGAACACCTCATTAAAAGCTCCCTGTTCCAGCAGGGAGGAAAGAGTATGCCCCAAAATATTTACATGGATGTTTAAACAAGTAAATATTTACACAAATGCTACTCCAAGTACATCCGGAGATGCTCAATATTCCAAGGATGAGTCAAAACCCTTCCATCTTTGTATTCCAACCAATATGTTCCAGGTTTAATTCTTTCAACAACTATGTAGGGACCTTCCCAAGTTGGGGCCAGCTTTCCGAACAGCTTTTCTTTAGTGTGTAAGAAGACTTTCCTTAATACCTTGTCCCTGGTTTGAAATCTCTTCTTTTAACTTTGGAAGAAAACCTGCTTCTCATCAAACCCTGATAGTGTGCAACTCTAAGGTGAGCTTTAACTCGTTTTTCTTCTATTAGATCAAGTTGACTTCTGATTGCCACCTCGTTAGCGTGTTCGGAGAAGTTGTGAACACGAAAGGAGGGGAGAGTTGCTTCTATGGGAGCTACTGCATCCATCCTCGGCAGCCTTGGACAATGTATCCTCGGAGGGGAGAGTTGCTTCTACGAAAGGAGCTACTTCTCCTGTAACAAAGTATTTTTCTCCTCGGCAGCCTTGGACAATGTATTCTCAAGAGCGATTTTGTCGTTGGTCAGGTTGGTGATGATTTGATCCTTGGATTTGGATTCTCCCTTTGAGGTATTAAGGTCTTTCTCCAGACCGGAAAGCTTCTCCCGGAGATCTCTAATGGTTTCCTCTAAAGTGGCGACTTTTGAAGTGCTTGCCTTCTGGTCTCTCTTCAACTCCTCGTTTTCTTCCTTTAACAAGTCAGCATTGGAAGTGGCAGTGCGAAGGTCGTCGGACAGCTTCTCTTTGTCAGACTTGAGATCTTTGATGATATCAGCCTGGCTCCAAACTTGTCTCTCCAACGCAAGTACAGGCTGCACATTGCTTAACAAGGAGTGGGCTATAGCATCCCTTTCACTAGAAACACTAAAAGTCTTACCATTAAAAGTGATCATGTTGGAGGTTCTTGGAGGAAGGTAAGGCCCGGCAAAGTCATCTCTAGGGAGATTGAGGAAGTATTCACCAAACTAACCAAGGCCGGTGATGTCTACTCCATCGATGTTGATATCTCCCCCCTCAACCTCATCAGTATGAAAGTCGCCCGAAATCTCCTTGGCATGCGTTGGGTCAGCAGGGTCAGCATGGACAGAAGGCTCCGGAGCCCGGAGAGAAAGCTCGTCTCCCTTAGACGTTTTCTTCTTCTTCGCCTCCCGGGCTGTGCCTTCGCTTCCCTGTTTACGATAAGCCCTTGGAGGTTTTTGAAGGTTCGCTTCTTGTTTCTCAGTCTCTTGCTCCACCACTTCCAGGAGAGCAGCATCAATTTGACTTTGGGCTGGCCCCTCTGGATCTGTTTAATCATCCTTCTCTGCATCAGGAGGGTTAGCATCACCCACCACCTTTTTGCCCTTCTTCTTCTTGCCTTTCATCTTGCTCGGGGCTTTGGCCCGGCCTGGCAGGAAGAGTGTCCCATCTGGCTCATGGGTTCTCTTAAGCACAACGTCCGGAGAAGGCTAGGTGGTGAGCTCCTCCCAGGTCAAGTCTCTCCGACCTGTGGTGTTCCATAGGTGAGACCTTGCCAAATTTCCACTGGTGAAAGCAGCGTGGAATCGGTTCCCCCAATTCTCAGCAGCCCATGCATTAATCTTGCCACAAGTTATCTGCCCGGCTTTTTGATAGTCACTAAACTACTTGGGTAACACTGCCAAGGCAAAAGTAAGACCCATTAGTTCGAACTACGTTAGAAAAGAAAGGGAGAAACAAAAAAAATAAAAATAAATAAAGTAGAAGACTTACGATCACTCCTCCACCTACTTCTGAGGAGGCTTGGGTTCTCTCCGGATTTAATCTTCTTGTTGTTCTCCCAGGCACCACTAACAAATAGGAACTGAGTCCTCCAGTTCCTCTCCGCCTCCAGCAGATCGTCCACAGCCTTGAAGTCATCCCCCATATTGAAATGGTAAAAGGGGATGTGGTGGTTTCTGCAAACGCTGGCCACTGCAGCAAATTCCTCCATTGGCAGAGGGATCCCGGATAGCCTTGATGCCATGATGCATGACATAAGGGTATACCAAGCATTGGGGCTCAGCTGGCTCGGACAGAGTTTGATCAGATCGAAGTATCTGACAATCTCTGGGTCTATTGGGAACCTGAGCCCCCAGTTGAACAGCTCCGTTAACATGACCACTTCACTCAACTTGCAGTCCATGGGAGTCTCCGGGTGTATAGGAATCTTGATCTTTACATTTTATGGAACGCCCTACTTCGTACGCATCCTGCCCAGCTCAGTAGTGTGGATGAATGCGTAGTTGATTTTTTGTAAGGAGAGAAGGTAATTAACGCTGACCTTGTGAAAACAAGGCCCTACTTTTCCTTCTAGGCTCTCCGGCAGATCCGGATGCCTCAAGTACAGCTTCTCGTTGCCCTTGTCCTTCTTGGCAACTATCTCTTTACTGGTCTGACCGGAGGGCTCAGACTCAAATGGGGCCTCTTCAACAGAGTCCTCCATCACTTCCTCCATGATTGTTGAAGAGATTTCAGCAGCTGTAGAGGGGGGAGGGTTCAGACTTGACTCAGCCTTGTCTCCGGACTGATGGGCCTCAGTGCCCCTTTGATTTCTGCTCTCCAGTAGAGTGTCTGGAGCAGAAGTTTCTTGTTGGAGATTTGGATTGGCGCCCTCCGGTCCGGACAGCCTGTCCTTGGGGGCTTTAATAGGCACCTCTGATCCGGTGCTACTGTCCTTTGACCCCTACCTTGAGGGAGTGTTTTTATTCCCCTGGCCTTTAACCAACCGGCCTTTCCTCCTTTCGACCAGCTTCTGAGGAGAGTGCTCTGTATCCGATCCCATGGCAATAAAGGGAGAAGGTTTTCTAAGGCTAGTGGTTGTAACTCCTGGCTCGACAGCAGGCTCTGATTCCTGAACTGAGGAACCAGAGATTATGGGGGAGAGGTTGGTTTGAAATAATTTTCTAGGCTTAGTGCCTTTGGAAGAAGAAGAGCCTCGATCTGACTCAGAAGCAGAGGTGTTTGGTCTATCAACAAGCGAGGTGGGTAACCCTGCTGCGATCCGTCTATCTCTTTCGACTCTTTGAGCCTTCTCTAACTCAGAAAGATTGAGCCACCCGCCTTTGACAAGAGCGTTCCTCGCTGTAAACATAAACTATCAAACAAAGTTTTTGATTTAGAGAGAGAAAGCTTTGAGAGATTTTTGCAGAGTAAATTTGAAGGAGATGGTAAAACAGTAGAAAGTGAATCTGTATTTATAGTAAAATCTGAAAAAGAAGTTGATTCCTAGGAGAATTTGAAAAGTTTGGCAATGATTAAAAGACAACGCTGATGTCACCACCTTTAATTAAGAGGTTGCTTTTCGAAGAAGGTGGGTTCGAAATTCAAGGTGAAAAAACGGTTGAAGCAACCAATCAGAGAATGACACGTGGCCCACAAACTCTGGCAAAAACCGTTTTGAATTCGTAAAGCTTTATCTGTCCGGATAAACTTATAGCCCGAATTGATAGACCTATCCCGATAAAAACTACCCCTGATGTCAGACTGTTTTTGCACAAACACCTAAAAAAGGGGCTCCTGATGAGTCCGAATTCTGCATGCTCCCCGGACAAGGACAGTTCAGTCCAATGCCTCCGGACCGGACAGATCACTTCGAACACTCAGACCATAGAATTGTTCGAACTATGACAAAAGTACTAAAAAACCTAAACACTTCTTGACTAAGCTACTTGCTCTCTTACTTAAGAGCTCATAGATCTTTGAACATGACCCGGGTCCATTAAACATGACCCGAAAGCCCATAAGGGCCCAAACATCAGGGTATAAATACCCAACCACCTGCATTAAGTGTGGGTAATGAGAATTAACTGCTACTAGCCAGCTTAATTATCTCTCTACTCTCTACACTAAATATATAACACCCACATACTACTGTAAAACACCAACCAAATTACGAGCCTACCCTCAGGCAATAATTGTCCACACCAAATATGTATGCTCTATTGGTGAAATAAACCTGAATTTTTGGATGCTTATTTAAATGAATTTCATATAAATAGTATTGAGTATCATCAACAATACTATACTCATAATACTGAGCGTGTGAAAAAACTTGGAGATTAGGTTATTCCCAAAGACATAGTTTTTCGCTTCATTGTTGTTGGAGAAACTTCATTTGACGCTCGTAAAGATAAAGTTGTATTATTTACATACTTCTTTGAAATGGATATTTGATTTTCACTTAGTCCAAACTTGTAAAAATTATTTAAGGTGACTATGATTTGTCTCATCTAGATTGTAACCAATTCTTTAAGGTAATTAGTTTGAATTGTTATCTTGGCAGAAAGGGTTTATAGACACTTTTATGTGACTGATTTTATTAACTAAAGTCTTTAGTCAAATGACTAACTGTTTATTTTACATTTAAGTGGATACATATTTAATAATTGTTTATCATCTCCCAAGCTTTAACCAAATATTGATGGATAATTTCCTTATGCGATCTTTACTATCTTGATTTTGTTATATCTTGATAATATTGTAATTGTGATTGTTTTTCAGTGGTTTCATACGTTTTTTGTTCTTGAACTTCCACATAATGATAGGAGGGTTTAGGTTTCCAAAATTATGTATGATTTATTGGTGAAATAAGCTTCATTTTTTTTCATTCCCACAGTTCTATTATAGTACCCGCAAAGTTTTTCCGTAGCGGGTTATTGTTGAGTATTGAGACGCGTGGTAACTTCTCTGTTTGTGAATATTATGGGGACAATAATATAGAGGCAAATTATCGATAGAATAATAATTTGAAGAGATAGTATCCAGGGAAGAAGCTTTTTGATAAAAATTATCCAAGAAGAAGTTAAATATCAAGTCAAAAGATAAAGATTGAATTATTTGTTTTGTTTATTCTAGGGCCAAGAATGTTGAGGCTTCGTCTCATGCTGCATGTAAATCTGTGTGATGGATGTTCTTACGTTGAGTAACAAAAGAGATCATTTTCCATGTTTTGTCAAAAATAAATTCGAGGTTGAGGTAGATGGCATGCCTTTGATAAATCATCAAAATATTTCGACAACTAAATGTAGTGTTTCTGAAATTAATATTACTACTGTATACAAATTTTCTTATTTACCTTCGACTCTTAGAGTTGTGCATCATGATACTTTTGCAATTCTAACTTATCTCGATCCTTAGCCTTTATTTGTTTTAACATTTATAATTGAGATATCTGTATCAAAGTCTCCAACTCCTACATATGTTGTTTTTAGACGTCCTACTATTAAATTTGTTCCTTTGTATGATGATATGACTAGAAAAGAGATGTTAGTTATGGGTATCCTTATTATATGGGCCATGAAAGGAGTTGTTATATTTGTAAGTAACGTTCATAAAAAGCTTTAATTTTGTCGGAAAGGGAAAATAAGCTCCACTTGAAGTTAGCCTCGAGCCTTATTTTATTTCACTAAGAAGGAATTTTTTTAAGATATTAAGATGGTTAAGAAGAAACGAGAATAGTTCTTTCACCTTAGACGTCAAACGATTAAATTTAAAGGTAACTCTAAATCACAAAATCGTTCACCTATAAATTGGCCCTTTTTGTTGAAAATAATTTTTTTGTTAGAGCTTTTGAGAAGATTGAAGGTGTATAACATGAATCTTTAGGCTATCTAACTAATTTAGTTGACCATTTAATGATTAAAGAAACATTTCTCAAAGATGATGTTGTTGTCGATACTAAGGTTTGTGTTTTCCAGATATTTGCTTTTACGAATACAGTTGATGATAAAGACATGAGAAGAGATCCATGTGATGGATTTTCTAACATGGATGTTTCTTCGAGCGAGACGTTTCCTTCCATAATATCATATGTTTTTTTGTTTAAAATGAATTTCTGAAAAAATAGTAACTCATTTTGCAGTTTTAGCCAACCAAAAAAACTCTCAACCCATCTATTATTATCAGACTTAATTAAGAGACAATTAAGTTTAAGATTTGACGTAAGATAAACATTCATTTTTTTTCTCTTTCAAATATATTGCTGCATGTACAAAATCTTATTTTACTCTGGATATTTGTTACATGATATTTACAAGGTATTCTTGAAGTTATAGTTTTTATGCTATGGTAATGATTGAAAGCGGTTGTACAACTTTGAAAAAACTCGGAAATAAAAGCTGATATTCACACGTAGATTGATAGTGAGATGCAACAGAAATCTGATTTTGAAAATTCGATGGAGAATGCAAGATTTTCAGGATTTGAATTACAAACCGAGACTGAAGCTAAGACTCTTGAAGGTGTGCTGCTAAACCTTATCTTCAAGGTGTTGCTAAACCTTCTCCGGAGGGTATTGTTGATAGACTCTTGAAGGTAATAATGGTATTATGTTCCTCAATAGGCTAAGGCTTTATTTGGTATACTTGTGTTGGTTTTGAACCATAACTCGTCCCTTGGCTATCAAATTTAGTGATAGATAGTCCATGGACTTTCAAAAGTCTTCTGAAAGTATTTTGACTGTCGAGTTTGCATAAAGTTAGTTACATGTATCTTTTAATTAACGTAAATCTGCCACATGGCACCATACTCAGCTAGAACTTGTATCACTAATGATCCCTCGATTTTAGGACAAAGTTAAAATGTAATCAGTGATATAAATTGACGTGTATACCCTTTTATGAAGTCAAAGTGGCATGTAATATCCTAGCTTTATTATTAATATTGGTTATTATTAAATACGTTGCATGTTTTTTTTAATTTTTAATTTTTTAATATAAAAATATTTTTCTATCTTTTCTTTCTCCCTCTACAGACTAAAAAGAATAAAAATTAAAATCCACTTACTTTATTTTACTCTTTTTCTGTTTATTTTCTTCTTTGTCTCGTACATTTTATCTTATCTTTGAAATTCGAGATATTTTTTATTTGATCGTTTCAAGATATCTATTATTTTACCATTCCAATTCACAAATTCTGTTTGTTTGATAGAAGTGATAAATTTAATTTTGTCCTGTTGTGAATGATTTGAATAGTGCCTTGACAGTGTACCGTGTTCGGCGATACAGTTTTGTGTCTCTCATAGTGTCATTATGCCTTGACTGTGTACCGTGTTTGGCTGTACAGTTTTGTATCATTGGCATTGAAGCTAAAATGGGTAATGTCATTTTTGGTCTCATGTATACGAGCCCCTTATGACCATTATCTAGTAACTATATTTATTCCATATAAATAGATTACTAGGACTACCCAAAAACACAATATGAAATCTGTAACCTTTTCTATCATAGTGAAACTTTTTTCTGTGGCGGCGCCCGTGGACGTAGACAATTGTCGAATCACGTTAAATTTTGTGTTCATTTAAGTTTTTCCTTTGTATATGTTCTGTGCTTGAACCATTTTGTGATAATTGCATAGTGATTTAATAACAAAATTGGTATCGAAGCCATGTGGTGAAATTTGGGATTTTGCAATTAGGGTTTCACAATGGCTTCTACAGCAACAAAATATATGATTGAAAAATTTGATGGAGGATCCAGCTTTATGTTGTGGAAGATTAAACCGAAATCTTCATTGATACTGCAAGGGCTGTGGAAGGAAGTGGTGAATAAGTTACCAGAAGAGATGAAAGAAGAGGAGAAACAAGATCTTCAAGAAACGGCTATGTGTTGGATTTTAATGAGTGTGAAAGATAATGTGCTTCGTGAGATTAGTGGTGAGAAGATTGTTGTCTGTGCGTGGAAGAAGCTAGGAGATCTTTACTTAGAGAAAACAATTAGTAAACCGATTATACTTGAAGAAGCGTTTGTATAATTTTAGATTGAAAGAAGGCATGCCCATAATAGAGCACTTATATAATTTTAAATCAATTATAATGGACTTGGACAACATATATATCAATATTGAGGATGAGGATCAAGCTTTGTTTGTATTGAGAACGTTACCAGCCTCCTACGAATACTTCGTATATACCATTATTTATGGTAAGGATAATCTATCGCTAGCAGATGTCAAAGAGGCACTGAAATCAAAGGAGATAAGACAGTTGCAGCCGGAAAATCAAGTTGAATAGGAAGGTCTTATGACTAGGAGAAGATGTAGAAGCAAAGTGAGTTCTGCAAGAAGGAAGAACTGAAGGTCCAAGTAAAAGGTAAAGCACTCAAACTATTATGAATGCGGTGAGCAGGGTCATTATAGGAGAGGTTGTCCGAAACTGAATGGTAAGAAGGGAAATCAAAGAAAAATACAGCAAACATTGTTGAAGGTATGAACAATTCCGACGATAGTGAAAACAGTGGTAGAGAGATGTATTGTCCGTGAGTGTAGACTTTGGGCAAAGATCATGAGTACTCGATACTGGCGCTACATATCACATGTGTTAGTTCAAGCAGTGGTTCCATACTTACAAGCCAACGCAAGGAACTGTCTATTTAGGGAATAATCATTCGTTGACTGTTGGTGGTATTGGTAACGTCAAAATGAGAATGTTTGACGGGGTTCTTAGAATCTTGACGTGCCGGCATGTTCCTGGGTTAAAGAGAAACCTTATTTCTCTTGGGACTCTAGTCTCTCGGGGTTACAAGTACCGTGGAGAAGACGGTGTAATTAAAGTGACAAAAGGCTCAATGGTGTGTATGAAAGGTAGTTTGCAGAAGGGTCTTTATATTCTGTAGGGGAGTGTTGTTATGGGCGATGTTGTAGTAGCATCATCAGGGTGTAATAGCCAAAGTAGGCAGGATCAAAATAAGGTGTAGCATTGGCATCTTGGGTACATGAGTGACAGATGATTAGCTATTTTGGGAAAGAGAGATTTGTTAAAAGGATATAAAGCAGAATCATTGGAATTTTGTGAGTACTATGTGTTTGATAAACAAACTAGAGTCAAATTCAGGAAATCGGCTGTAAGAAAGACTAAAGGAACACTGGACTACATTCACTCGGATCTTTGGGGTCCAAACAAAATTCCATCCAAGAGAAGAGCCAGATACTACATGAGTTTGATTGGAAATTATTCAAGGATAGTGTGGGTTTACTTTCTGAAAATGAAAGATGAGGCATATTCAACCTTTTTCAAATGGAAGACGATGATTGAGAAGAACACAGAACTAAAAATCAAACGTCTTAGGACTGATAATGGGTTTGAATATTACAATTGTGAGTTCAACGAGTTCTGCAAAGCTGAAGGAATAGTGTGCCATCACATTTGTTCTAGAACACCACAACAAAATAGAGTCGCAGAAAGAATGAACAGAACGCTTTGTGACAAGGCACAAAGTATGCTCTCGCATTCCGGTGTGGGAATGGATTTTTGGGCTGAAGCTATCAATACATCGTGTTACTTGGTCACTCGGTCTCCATCAATGGTTATTGATTGTAAAACTCCTTTTGAGATTTGGTCTAGATCGTCGGCTGATTATGAACATTTGAGGGTGTTCGGTTGTCCTGCGTATGCTAACGTGAGAGATGGCAAGCTTGATTCGAGGGTAAAGAGGTGAATATTTCTAGGATATACTACTAGAGTGAAAAGATATAGGTTATAGTGTACATCTCCATTCCTCATTAGTAGGGACGTTAGTTTTAATGAGTTTAATTTGATAGATAGTCAGAAGAAAGTAGGAGAAATGGTCGAATCATGATCAATTGTGAGTAAACAGGTGGTGTTTCAAGTAGAATCAGTTCCTAGCAGGTAGAATAATTCAAGTGGTTCTGAGATGGATCTAGAATCAAGAGGTGAAGCGTCAGCATCAGATGATAGTGACGATAATGCACCTGAACCAGAACAACAACCTTATAGCATCGCATTGGGCAAATAAAGAAAATATATTGGACTTCCAAAAAGGTATATGAATCAATTTGCATATGCTCTGTCAGTTGCAGAAGAAGTTGAGATGCATGAACCTAGTAGCTACAAAGAAGTTATAGGGAATTCAGAGGCAGATCAATGGATTGGTGCTATGGGGGAAGAGATTGAATCTCTTCATAAGAATCAAACATGGAAGCTTTTTGACTTTCCTAAAGGATATAAGATAGTAGGCAGTAAATGGGTGTTCAAGAAAAAGAAAGGTAATCCAGGGGTTGAGGCATCTCGATTCAAGGCAAGACTGGTCGCTAAGGGTTTTACTCAAAGGGAAGGAATCGACTTCAATGAAGTGTTTTCTCCAGTGTGAAGCATAGTTCAATTCGAGTTTTGTTAGGCATAGTAGTTTTGCAAGATTTAGAGCTTGAGCAGTTGAATGTGAAGACTGCTTTTCTACATGGTGAATTAGAGGAGCAAATCTACATGAGACAACCAGAGGGATTTATCGAACCTAATATGGAGGACAAAGTTTGTCTGTTGAAAAAGTCACTATATGGTTTGAAAAAGTTACCTAGGCAATGGTACAAACATTTTGATACATTCATGGTGCCAAAAGGGTTCACGATGAGTCCATATGATAGTTGTGTGTATCATCAAAAGATGCTAGATGATTCTTATGTTTACTTGTTGTTGTATGTGGATCATATGCTTATTGCTGCTTGTAGTATGTCACACATTGTGCAGTTAAAGAAGGAGCTCAGTACCGAGTTTGAGATGAAGGATCTGGGTAGAGCAAATAAAATTCGTGGTATGAAGATTATCAGGAACAGAAGTGTAGGATCATTACACTTGTCTCAATAAAGCTATATTGAGAAAGTGTTACAACGATTCAACATGTTTGATGCTAAAGTAGTTAACATTACATTTGCTACTCATTTCAAGTTGTCTGCAGTAGGAGCGGCTAAGGACGATGCTGAGTTGGAACAAATATCGAAGGTTCCATATGCAAGTGCAGTTGGTAGTATCGTGTATGCTATGGTATGCACATGTCCAGATATTTCACATGCGGTTAGTGTAGTTAGGAGGTACATGGGATGTCCTGGGAAAGAACACTAGCAGGTAGTGAAATGGATACTTCGGTTTCTTAAGAATACTATAAACGTTGGCTTAACTTTTAACAAGACCAATATTGATGAATCGTTGAATTATGTCGCAGGATCATTGGTTGGTTTTGTTGACTCTTATTTTGCAGGTGATATGGATAAAAGAAGATCTGTAACAAGATATGTATTTACTTCAGCTGGGAGTGCAATCAGTTGGAAAGCATCGCTGCAAGCTACAGTAGCTTTGTCTACGACAAAGGCAGAGTACATGACGGTAAAAGAAGCAGTTAAAGAGGTTATATGGTTGCAAGGTTTGGTGGCAGATTTGGGCTTCGATAAGACTACTACAAAAGTGTTTTGTGATAGTCAAAGCGTCATACACCTTACGGGGAACCAGATATACCATGAGCGTACAAAGCACATAGATGTCAGGTATCATTTTATTCGTGATATAATATTAGATAAAATTGTTGATTTGAAGAAAGTGTCTACACACGATAATCCAGCCGATACAATGACCAAGGCAGTATCAGTTGGAAAGTTTCCGGAGTGCCTAAACTTTATCGGTGTTCGTATTATAGAGTGAATGCCTTCGGGGCATTTGGTGAGTCATGAGAGGAGAAGTTTCTTTTTTGATAGTGAAGAAATGATATTCTCCTAAAGGGAAAGATTTTTTGTGAATGAGTCGAATAATGTCTTGACAGTGCATCGTGTTCGGCGGTACATTTTTATGTCTCTCATAGTGTTATTGTGCCTTGAATGTGTACCGTGTTTGGTGATACAATTTTGTTTCATTGACAGTGAAGCTAAAATAGGTAATGTCATTTTTGGTCTCATGTATACAACCCATTAGGACCATTATCTAGTAAGTCTATTTATTCTGGCTACACAAAAACAAAATATGAAATCTGTAACCTTCTCTATCATAGTGAAACTCTTTTCTCTGGCGGCACCCGTGGACGTAGACAATTTTCGAACCACGTTAAATCGTGTGTTAATTCAAATATCTCATTCGTATATGTTCTCTGCTTGAACCATTTTGTAAGAATTGCATAGTGATTTAATAACATGTCCAAAAGAAGACAGATTACTAAAATTATTGGTGAGATTATCAACTCGGCACTATTTCTCTCTCTATCTCTTCTATAAATGTAGATTAGTATAAAACCAAGATGAATAAAATCAATAAGTTTATTAAAAATAGTTAGAAAGAGAAAGCAACATAAACCTTGAAAATTGAGTTTGTTTTTAGATTTTTTAGTATAAAAGGATTCTTTAGATTCTTTATTTTTTTTTACAAATTATAATAAATATAAGATGTAGTTTTTTATTGAAATTTTTTGTTTTAATGAGTTTTAAAACTACTTTATTTACAATTACCCTTTGGATAGTAATTATAAATAAACTAAAATTAAATTGAAAAAATTAATATTTTATTAAAAAGATATACTAGATCTAAAGTATTATGTTTTTAAACAAATTTTGAATTCGTCAACCAACTTGGAAGCAAATGGGTATACAATAAATGAATTTTTACTCCAGTAAAATATATGATTCAATTAAAAAAAATTGGAGGGAACCCGCAGCCGCTACTCAGAGTGCAATGAAAAAAATCGGAGGGAACCCGCAGCCGCTACTCAGAGTGTAATGAGTGCGCACAGGATAAACCCTCAATTTGACGCGATAGCCTGCAAACCAACGCCAGAAGGTAAACCACACAAGGTGACAGACTCAGCCGAAAAAGCGTATGTAGAGGGACTCGAACTCATGACCTTTTAGTCACAAGAATGCCATATTCAACCAACTCGGCTACCCTTTTGGGGAATTTGAAATTGTGCAAAGGTATTCACGTTTGATTATCACCGGTATAGGTTGATTATTTGTGGGTCACTGATTAAATATATTTGAAGTTTCTCCATTTCCCATATATTCACATTTTCGCTTTGAAATAAAATTTTTGTTGTTCGTACACTTTTCAACTTTTACGGACTTAGATGCGGAATTTAAAATTGTGCAAAGATTGTGTATACATATGATGGGGTTAAACCAACATTTGTTACGGTGGTTGTTGGGGGGCGTTTGCGATGGCTAAACAAATGTTGCTGTTATTCCATAATGAGAATCAAGAATCGAACTATAACGACCTTTTTAGAGTAATATAATTTTAGAAAAGGAGCGACAAGAAAATACAGTAAAAAAATGAAGGAAAACGGAGAAGAAAGTATTCTTTTTATGATTTTATAAAATAAATTTAATTAATAAGTGAATAGGTTGAAATGATTAATTGGTGCTACATCATACACAAATCCACCTAACACATTATTGTCAACAAGGCATTTAGTCAATAGTTAAAATGGTAACTAAGGAGAATAGGTTGCTAGGTGGCAGCATATCGTTAACCGGAGATGTGGATGACTAATTTTAATCAAATTCGATAGTCTATGGACTCTCATCGGACTTTTAAAAGTTCAAAAACTATATGTCATTAAAATCGATAGTCGATGGACTAATTATTGTTCAAAGCCCACTCTTATTCATTATTTGGATATTTTTTAAAGTTTTCCAAACATACTTAGGGTGCATGACTTTTGTTACGATTTATCCCTTTTTATTGGACCAATTGAAGCTTGTCTATTTTCTTAGGATGACTTTTTAAATCGTCTTGACACTTATTTCGATTTTGGTAGAATTTTTAAAGTGTTAGGTGTTCTCGTTGTCATCATCTTTATATTGGCCTATTAGTCGTTGGCATTTAGAAATGTTTAAAATAAAAATGAATCTTGATGCTTTGGAAAGAAAAAACATTTTATTAATTTCAAATGTCTAGTTAAACGTTTTCGCGCCACCGGGATAGGATAGTGTATATCCGTATAATTCAATAAACATGTTCTACCTATAGAAATAAGGTACGAGTTAAACTTTTAAAGACTACGATAAAGTTTTAGATGTTTTATGTTTTAAGGAATGGTCGGCTCATTGTGGGTACAAAACACTAACAATGGCAATTCTGTAAGGTATTATTGGCCTACACTTATGACTGATGCCAAAAAGTTAATGAGAATGTGTAATACATGTCAAAGATTTGTTAATTCCATTCATATGCCAGTTGTACCACTCGAATCCAGTTCCTGATCGGTATAAATTTAGTTGGGCCTTCCTAGATGGCCTCGGAATGAAGACACACAGAAGTAGTTACATGGATTATTTCTCTAAGTGGATAGAAGAAGAACCGTTGTTTGGAAATAGGAAAAATAATGTGATATATGTATTATGGTCATATTAAACCACACCGTGTACCGCAACTCAAGAATCAATATATACAGTGGTTTACGAGATGGATGTCATGACACTATCTGAGATTATGTTTAATCGTATCGCATTGAGAATTATTCCGAATAAGATAATGATGAGGGAAGGAGAGCCAATCTTGATCTGATTGAAGAAAAGAAAAAATGAACGTAGCTAAACTCTTTTCATTATCAGACACTAATAAAGCGTAGATATGCATCTAAAGTTAGACAACCAGAGTTTAGTGTGGAAGACAAGATTCTGAGAACATTATTTTTACATAAAAAGGAAACAAGGTTCGGAAGGTTGACACCAAACTAGGATAGCCTGTACGAAAGGGTAATCCTTGAAATATTAGACCTTTAAAGGTACATCTAGAGTAAACACTATTATTTTGTACAATTTTCTTTTTGTTATATGTATTAATCGGTAGCGTACTCTTTCCTATCCTGGTGGCACAATAAGGTGTTCTCGAGGTGCTTATAGCTTTCTTTACAGCTTCATGTGAGGTTATAAGACGAGGTCTTGGAATGTCTTCAATATGAAACATAACTGGACCTGTATGGATCTTTACGTTTTTGCAACACCATATAGGGGTATTTTGGATACTATTTCTCTGCATTAGACCATACCCTGAAGTTCAATTATTGGGAAGGAAAAGCAGAGTTGGAATCTGTAAAGCAGTGTTGAGATATATGGTTGGGTGAGGTCATTAGAGGATGCACTGACTCGGTTCACAACTTTCTTTTACTCTTGCCAAGCCCAACTCATCTATCTAGAGCATTTAAATTAAAGTCACTAGGTCCAATAATAATTTCAAGCACACTCCCATGTCCAAGTTTGCTATAAATTAGATGAGATACTAACAAACTAACCATTACACTTCGGTAGAGTATATAATATATAACCATATGCTTACAGATTTTACACACACAAATTCTTCATTTTATTCCCTCTATTCCTTTCTTGATTTTATTTTACATGACCGGATGTTTTCCAAACTTCAGTAGTAACTGATATCCGACTTCATTATGGGAACCGACTTCATAAGGTGGTTCAGACGTTGTATGGATGATGGGATCCGACTTCGTTATGGGAACCGACCGAAAGGATTGGTTGACATGTTGTGCAGATGATGGGATCCAACTTCTTTATGGGACTGGATTTTTAACATTTTCAATTTATCATCTATACTAGATACGATTTTATCTATGAGAATGGCCCCTGACCTACAAGGCAAGAATGCGCAAAAGGGAGTTAGTAATAGAAAATAAGAGAAAAAACTTCTACCAACTTAGAATTCAGAAACTTACGAACAGCTCGATGAATGAATAGCATCAGGTATACTGCCTGCATTTTTCAGAGCACTTCTCCATCCCGCCTCCTCCCTCTGGTGATCCTTCACGAGTATATCGAGTGCATTTCCGAAATCTCCCTTTTGATTTTGTACATTTGCTGGATCTACTTCATAAAAGACTGGTATGACGACCTGATTCCGTTCATCCATGCACTGTACAGTCTTCACGAGCTCATCCAAGCACCATCTGGAACCAGCATAATTTTCTGAGAAAATTATGACTGAAATCTTAGACCGTTTGATTGCTCTATTGAGTGCTATAGATATCTTGTCTCCTCTGTTGAGTTCTTCATCGAAGAACGTCTGGATTTTCCTACGTTGCAAAGCCTTGACTAGATGGTTGACGAAGTGGTAGCGAATCTCACCTCTGAAACTGAGGAACACATCGTGATAAGGATAGAAAGAAAAAACAGAATCTCCATCTGTCAATTTTCCCGAAACAGTATGTACTATTTTGTTTAGGAGAATATCGTTTGGTCTACAAAGCAAGGAGAAGCAAAAAAAAAACAATTAGTAACAGAAAACGAAGAGAAAGATTTTCTAAAGACTTACAGATTATAAACTTACTGATAATTCGATGAATCAATACCAGATATAGCGCCTGCAACCTTCAGAGCGCTTCTCCATCCGGCCTCCTTGCTCCTGTAATTATTCAGGAGTCTATCGAATGCAGTTCCAAAATCCCCCGCCTGATTTCGTACATTTCTTGGATCTATACGGTAAAAGACAGGTATAACAATCTTATTCAGTTCATCCCTGCACTCTAGAATTTGCACAAGCTCCTCTAAACAGCAATTGCAATCAGCATAGTTTTCGGAGAAAATTATGATTATAATCTTTGCTTCTTCCATTGCTCTGATTATTGAAATCTTGTCCCCTCTTTTGACTTTATCCTCGCAGAACGTCTTGATTTTCTTAGTTTGCAGAGCTTTGAAGAGATGGCTGGTGAAGACGTAGTCAATGTCTCCTCCTGTGAAACTGACGAAGATATCGTATTTGCCAATATTCAACTCTTGTAAAACTTCATCTACAATTTCATCAACGAGAGCTGCCTCTGATCTACAAGCCAAGGAGGTGCAAAAGGCAATTAGTACCAGAGAATGATCTTCTACCAACTCAAAATTCAGAAACTTACCCACAAGTCGATGATTCAAAACCAGATATACTGCATACATTTTTCAGAGCACTTCTGTATTCAGCCTCTTTGTTAGTGGAATTATTTAGGTGTTTATCGAAACCAGCTCCGAAACTCCCCGTCTGATTGCATACATCTCCGGGATCTACTTTGTAGAAGACAGGTATAACAATTTGATTCAGTTGTTTCCTGCACTCCAGAATCTTCACGAGCCCATCTAAGCACCATGGAGATTCAGCATAACGTTCGCAGAAAATTATGACTGAAATCTTCGATACTTCTATTGCTCTGATAAGTGCAGAAGTCAACTCGTCCATTGTGGGGAGTTTACGATCGATGAACGTCGGAATCTTCTTATTAACCAAAGCACCAACTAGATGGCTGACGATGTTGCCGCGCATGTGTTTCCCTCTATAGCTGACGAAGACCTCATGCTTAAACGAAGGAGAAGAAGAAGAGGCCATATAATATGTGGATATAATCTTTAAATGCACAAAAGAATTGGTTCGACTGAAGAGCTACTCGGACATAAAAATTTATAAGCCCAATCAATTCAGGTAGGAATGAGTTTTCTTGGAAATTTCTAACCTGTCATGAAAGTCTCTTAAATGGCAGACAAGCACATATTCTCGGAATATTTCATACATGGATTTTAGGATAAATAACAAAGTGGCCCTCTATAGATAAATTTATTACAGATGCGACCTATCTTATAACTTTTGGTACGAAATGCGACTTATCTTACAATTTCTTTCCTAACGCTGTACTTAATTAGACATCACGTCTTTTGGTAGTACCTTGGATTAATAAGACCATTTTAAGTTGCACAAAAATTTGTTAGTCTTCGTACTCTAATCAAAAGTTGAAAAATTCTCCCTACGATATTAAGACTGTTTCCAACTATTAAACATCTTGATTATATTTTTTCTCCATATCAATTCTATCCTATAAACATTTTATATGTTGTTTTATTTTCCTTCCTTATTTAATATAATTTACACTATATTTATAATTATTAAAATATATAATTTAATAAAATAATACATAATTTATAATAATTTTAAATATAAATTATGAAATTAAATTTGGTTTGATTTTAGAAAAGTCTTACAAGTTTTAGTACAATAAACTTGAAGTGATAAAATAAAAACTACAAAATAATAGCAAAAATTGCTGCCGAAATGACACAAACGAAATCAAATAGATTTTTATTTAAATAATAATGATAGAATTGTTATTTTTAATTAATGAATTGCATGTCATATGGCATGGTGTCATTACTTGCTAAATGAATGGGGATGTTTTGTTTGCCCACAAAGTCATTCTTTTTGTCAACGTCACATCAAATATTTGCTAAAAATATGCATCAACAACAACCAATATTCAATTATGCATGGTCTAATGTATTAAAATAAACTAAAGTTAGTTTCTCTCGAGTTAGATGGCATTTTTTCTGTTGCAAAATACCTATCGTTTTAAAATTATGTAAATATATTAAGAATGTAATAAGTATTTCTCTTTTCTTTTATAAAAGATAAAAAATAATAATTCTAATTTTTTTTATAAAAAGCATTAAATTAATGGAATTTTTTTTACAGAGTTCGCATGAGGCTCAGGGCCATATTACAATGTAGGCGGAGTTCTATTCTAATTGAAAGGGTTTCTTGCTTGTATATAAAATTACAAGTGTTACAAAGGGAGAGATGCTAGTGTTATAGAATATGTATCTTATGTCTGAAAGGATTCTGGAAGTAATGCTAGAGGCCAAGGAGTGGTTGTTGTTGAAGATTCTTTCATTGCGCTCTCGCCAGATGTGGTTGATCGTTGTGCAGAAGGTCGTGCGCCAGATATGGGTGTTAGAATTTGAGGAGGGTCATTTACAGACTTCAGTTATCCAAGGGTTCTAGGAGGAGGGCTGAGCTGAGAAACAGAGCTTTGCAGAGATGTTTTCCCAGATGGAGGAGGCGAAGGGACAAGAGAACATGATGTGATCGACATTTTTAGGCGAGGTTGAGCAAAGGATGCAATCCGGGGGAGGGGGGGGGGAGTCGAGACCCCAGCTGATGAGCTTGTCACGGGTGGATAGTTTATTTTGAATGGCCATCCAGGAGATGAAAGAGTGCCTACAGATTGAGTATTTATTGCCGAGTACGTGCTCCTGATAGTGAATTGGGGTTTGGATTTGTTGGGAATCCAAAGAAAAGTGTCTTCTTCAAAGGAGGGGGAAGCTCAGATAAGGGAATTCTTATTTCTTCCAAGTGAGAGAGCAGGTGGCGACTTTGGGCTCTAGCCAATTGCAATTTAGAGTAAGATCTGAAACAACTGAGAGGTTACGGAGTCGAGAAAGGTTTATGATGTTGTGTCGGAAACAGTTTACTAGGGAGGAAGGAAAGAGTTAGGGGTCAAACCATATAGAGGTCTGTGATCCGTTACCGATGCCCACCCTGTAGAGGCCAGCTACGAGATTTTTGAGCTTTAGGATTTTTATCCATCCTCAGCTTGAAATAGCCGGTGTGGGGATTGTCCAAATGTTTTTGTTCTTCATCCTTTCTTCGATGGTCCATTGAGTCCACAAAGAGTTGGGGTTCTTTGTGAGGATAGACCAGAAATATTTTACGGCGGCCGCCTGATTCCAAATTCTACGGTTTGTGATCCGAAGGCCGCCCTCCGATCTTCGCAAGGTAGTTGTGTCCCAAGCCACTTTTGATCCCGTGATCTTCATTTCGGTCACAGACCAAAGGAATCGTCTTAAGAGGTGTGATAGTTCTTTGATTACTCTGACCGGGAGAATAATTTTAATTGATAAAACTTAATAAATAATATTAGATTTTGCATTGATATGTGAGAACGACAACTAATGTGAGGACAAAAAATATTTTTTAAACGATTTATATTTTAGGACAAAAAAAGTATTTAATTGTATTTTTTTATTAAAAAATATAAACAAAACAAACCATTGATTAATTAAAAACCAAACAAATAACAACTTTATTTAATCAAATAAGAAAGAGAAGCATTACAATTTAAATGTTTAATACAATTAAATGTAAAAAAGCTAAAGAGCTTCATCTTCATGGTTGAAAGATGGTGGACCAGTGAGGTAATTCGGCTTGCAAATGCATGTTCTCCATCATGAATCATATGCTTTCTGATTGTTTGCTTGAGAGGTTCCAAATTGATTATTTCATTCCTCTTGTCGACCATGTCATTGCTCGTATTCCCCATGTCGATGGTCGTTTATACCCCGCCATTGCTCGAGTTTACCATACCACTGCTCCTGTTGACCATGTCACTGCTCTTGTTGACCTTACCGTGTCGATTGAAGATCATGTCACCCCGCATGCTAATCATGCAACCACTCGACATACTGTATTTGCCGACTATGCGCCCACTCATCATATTCACAAACGGGAAGTCTTTGGTGTTGTCGTTGTTGTTGAGAATAACTACCAGCAGTCATGGAGGCGGTCGGCGGTTGCACTTCCATCTGATCGTATCCAGGAGGTGGATTGGGTGGTTTCATAACATTGTTTTCTCTCCATATCTGAGGAAATATTTTGTAAATGGTAACTTCATACCTTCCATTTTGATATAAACTCTTCATCCCAAAAATATATTTCTTGCAATCTTAAATAGTGCCTCTCTATAACACAATTTTTTTAACCTTGATTGGCGTGTACATACTCACATCAACCCATTTCTTAATGAGGAAATGACTTATTTGATTCAGTAAATTGACCCCCCCCCCCCTATCCTTTTTATCCATATACTGAATCATCAAACAAGCCAAAGTAATTCTTCCTCCATTTTTTACCACAAAAGCAGTTAAAAATGTTTGAATATAGGAAAGTTGTGAATCATTGTTACCATAATGAATAAAACAATTGTTAACCAATTTCAAAGGTAATTTTCCAAAGCATCCAAATTAGTTCTTACAACTCTACGTTTACCGTTAATTTCTGGTTGCTGCAGACCACAATTCAGAATATCTACTACGCCCTCGAAGGACATAGGTCAATCATCAGCCCAACATATACGAGATAAAGAAAGCGACGAAACTTTTTCACTATTATATAATTGTTCAGATGGAACAAAAAAATCATCTTCAAAATTAGTTTAAAAAAGAATGTAGAAAAAACCATTAATTCTATACCTCATTCCCAAACCTCCACCTTCAGGATCATTCTCAATTACATGTGAAAAGGTATAAAAATATTGTACTAATTCGATATACCATTCAAAATTGAACCTAGGAATATATAATCAACCTAAGCCTCTTGGAGAATCAAGAAGTTTGAAAAATCTCGCATACCTTCAACTTGGATAAGTTCTTCGTAATCGAAATACATACCCAAGTAGATTTTGGTTACACCTCGTGTTGTTGGTGGGTTATAAGTGTGAACCTCTCCTTCCCCCTGATGTTCGATTGTCTGGCTCTCAGATTCTTATATGCATTGATACAAAGAACTTCTTTTGGAACATGTTATTCTTTTCGACAATAACAAATCATCTCTACTTCTCCGGACCTGCTTTGATATTCTTGAATATATTAAAAAGAACTTTGGTATTCGGATATCTGAATTGAGTCCGAATTTAATTTAATTTTAAACTTTGTTTGTGATTCTCCCCTATAAATAGAGGAGAAACATAACCCAAAATCACATCATCTATCTACTACTCCAAATCTCTTTACTTCTTCTACAACATCTATAAAAGCATTTGTTACTTATTCTAGAAACTCTAGTCCTACTTTCAGAATAGTTACTTTTTTTTCGCTATTAGTTTTTGTTCGATAAAAACAATCAAATAATATTTTTGTAACATTATACTAGCTGAATAATGTTTTGCTTTTAGAACATTATCAAGTTATTTGCTTGTTATAGTAGTTTAAATATTAGTTGTTATTTGTTTATTTTTATTTTAAAATATATAAATAATTTATTTTCATTTGTGATATTAGTTAGTATTAGTCTAATTTTACCGTTTATTAATTGCGAGATTAGTTTAATTAGTGTTTTATTTCATATTTAAACAAATGAAAACTTTATATTTTATTTTCTCAAATGTTTTTTAAGTTTGTAAATGGCTTCAAAAGGTAAAAATACTAATGTTCACCCCTCCGCTAAGGTGAATTTCAATACAATGGATGGTAATTCTAGAGATTCCCCTCATATTGAAACACTATCCTCCTACGAAAGTGGTGGTGGAAGTACTAGTGGTGGGTTGAGGTGTCGTAAGAAAATATCTTGAACTTAGGATTACTTGAGTGCGAATTCTAAAAATACATCCTCTAGCTGTAAATTTTAAGCAAGAAGTTATGTTTATAATGGGGAAAATAGAAATTTAGGAACTGACGGTGTGGCTAGACATTTAAAAACTCATAATCTATTCGACTCGTTAAAATTTTACGAAGATGGTAATACATTTATAGACCCTCAAAGCGGTCTTCAATTTGAGTTTGACCAGGATACATATAGGGAAGAAATAATGATTTATGTGATTGGTAGTTTATAACCTTTTGGTTATGCGGATAGTTGGAGATATGAAAATTGGATGCAAGCTTGGGTAAACCCACGAGCCAAACGAATTTCACGTAGCTCTATGCGATCGCTAGCCTTTTAAATATTTTTTAAAAAGAAAAAAAATATTTCCATGGAATGTTTCTATTACTAGTGACATAACTACTTTACTTATTTTGATATGATATGTATTACTCTTTATTGGATGGATCTCGAATGGGTACTCCAAAAGAGAATTATATGGTTTGAATCTATTGACCATCATAACGCACAAGTAATTAGAGAGAGTATAGTTGAATGCATGAATAATTATAAAATTTTAAATAAAATTATATCTATTTCGTTCGACAATACATCTATGAATTACAATGGTATATGTTTTCTTAAAAATGATTGCACTCTCATGTTTCCTAGATTGTTTCACACTAAATTTTTATGTTATGTACTTCAATGAGTTGCAAAAGATGGAATGAATATTATTTTGGAAGATTATACTGCTCCTATTAAAGGGGGTCCTATTTTGAATGACCTCCGCTGCTAAAAAAGAGATTTTAAAACACTTGTTATTGAAAATGAGAAAACATTTAAAAAACTTATTTTAGATGTCGAAACTAGATAAAATTCTACTTATATTTTGCTTGCACGTGCTCATATATTTAAAAAATTGATTACCATGCTTTATAATAGATCTTATCCGAATATAATTCTTGAAAATCTACATTGGGTTTATAGAGCTACCATGTTAATGTTTTAAAAATATTTTAAAGATACAACTAAAATATTTTCTACGCAAAATAGTCCTAATGTTAACTTGGCCTTTTTCACAATTACTAATCTTGCCATACATGTGAATGAATTTGGAGCTTATAGTGTATGTGTAGAAATGGCTCCCGACATGGATGCAAATTTTTCAAAGTATTTTCATCCAATCCCGATGGCTCATTTTATTGCCTGCATATTGGATCATTTTATATAAAAATATGAATTTGAATTACTAGTTAAATGTTTCCATAAAGCTTTATAATTTTCAGAAGATAGTCCACCCCGTGAATCAGGTAACCCTCCAGCGTATATTGCCGAAGTATATGAGTTTATGTTTAATATGTATAATAAGTATGTTGAAAGATTTAGACCAAATACTTAATACTCATTTTCTATAAATAACTCTCACTAAATACTTATTTTTTATTATAATAAACTAAATTCTATGTACCAACTATATAAGCTTAATAAAAATAGAAGTTGTTTTTCCCCATATTTAACCTTTTAAACATTGAATGTTTCTGCAGCCGCCTCTCTCTTTCTGTTGATACTAGAGTTTACCCTACTGAAAAAATCTCGTTTTCTCATTCAGTCCATCGACTTAGGTTAATTGAGGCGACAAATATCATTGGAAGCAATCCATCAACGACTATAAATTGGGTTTCTCTTTCCATAGACGAAGAAATCGAGCATAAATTGTTGTTTTATCGACTTACTAGCTTTTTCAGAGTTTTTGGATTTCTGGTTGTTTCATCTGAGCATAAACCGAAACTAATGGATGTTTTGTACGAGCTTTCTTTTTTACCGGTTTTTTTATCAATCACGTGAACTGGTTCGTACGAGCATTCTATGTTTCTAGCGTTTTATTCTTTATTTAGAATGAAAATGTATAATAGTACGTTTCATGTGTTTTCCTTTTGTAATAAATTATAAATTGGTTTTATTATGTATTTGCTTTGGTTATTATATCAATTTGGGGTGTGAATAATATATAGAATCGATTTTAGAGTTTTCAAGCATGTGTTGTTGACAATGCGAGTTTATTGGATGAATATGAGATATTTATGCATGTGTTTATAATATTCATGTGTACATGAACATGCGAGTTTAGTTGGGAATACTTGTAGTTGACCATTCGATTCCTTTGTAATTTACTATGTGATTCCTATGCAATATGATTCTTGTATAAGATATTGTTTACGATAATGAGAGTTGTGTTGATAACCGTATGACTCTAGTGTTTACGACAATGAGAGTTGTGTTTTATAGTAAACATGCTCTTTCTTTTATACTACACCATGCAAGCTCTTTTTATATTAGACCATGCTAGATTCGGTTTTTATAAACATGCAAATTTTAATATAATAGACCATCCTCATAACTGTTTCTTTATTTTTCAATGCAAGTAAAATATGTCTAAGACACGAGTGTGTGTTTTCAAACATGGTCACTAAACTAAAATTAGTAACTCCGACTGGAAGATATTTTTTTCCATTGGTAGCTTCTGTTCGGTTTCGAATTGTTGATGCTCCTACAGAAGTTGTGAATTCCTCCCACAATAAGTTGAGCTCCGGTTGGATACGCCAAAATCGACTAAAAACTATGTTGTTCGGTGTGAAGCACTTATGGAATCTAATATACAAGTTTTTGGCAGCCCACTGGTGTAGTTTTATGAAATTCTACTTGAAATCTCTCAAGTATTGTTGATGAGAGTTTGGTTAGCTGCACATAGAACATAATAAAAACATAGTGTTGGAGGATAACTGCAACTGAGGAAATGATACAAGAAATAGAGAAATTACTTGTGTTGCGCCAAGATCTTAGTATTTTCCTTGGATTACTTTTCAGAGTGATTTTCTTGTAATTCTCGAAGAAGACGGTTTTGAAGAAAAACTAAAAATTCCATACTTTATCTGCCTTTAGTAAGTCATTTACTATGTTGTACTCGTTTTCGAGACTATTTTGTTTATTTCCTGATTGTGAGCCAGTGGAATTTCGAGAAGCTGCACAAGAGAAACAATGGAGAGATGCGATGGATGAAGAAATTAGAGCCATCGAGAAGAATGACACATGGCAACTCGCCTCACTTCCCAAAGTGTGCAAGACAATAGGCGTTAGATGATTATACAAAACTAAGAGAAATGCTAAGGGGGAGATTGAAAAACATAAAGCGAGGCTTGTTGCAAAAGGCTATAGTTAAAAGCCGGAAAATTAACTATGATGAGGTATTCACCCCCGTTGCCCGATTAGAAACTATTAGACAAATAATTTCTTTGGCAACTCAAAACAAGTGGAAGATACAACAAATGGAAGTAAAATCAGCATTTCTAAATGGTGTCCTTGAAGAAGAGGTCTAAATTCAACAACCATTAGGCTATGAGGTCAAAGGTCATGAAGATAAGGTGTTGAAGCTAAAGAATGCTCTTTATGGGCTAAAACAAGCACCAAAGGCATGAAACAGTAGAATCGAGAAGTATTTCCAAGAGAACAGCTTCAATAAATGTCTGTACGAGCACGCTCTACGTGGACGATTTGATCTTCACCGGAAGCAACCCAAGTATGTTCAATAAATTCAAGGAAGTAATGACGAAAGAATTCAAGATGATAGACTTGGGGCTCATGGCGTACTACCTTGGCATTGAAGTTAAGCAACAAAAACATGGAATTTTCATCAGTGGTATGCAGAGCATTCTCTCACATATGCAAAGCATATCTCAGATATTTAAAGGCGTCCCTTCAAAGTGGTATAATCGATTGTCGCAAGGCTATATAAAGAAGTTCAATATGTTTTGGAATGTTTTCCGTCAGCATTTTGTGGGAAGCAAAGAATTCCATACTAATGGAGATACTATAATATACTGCAAACAGATAGTTGGAAAAAGTTTGAAAAATTATACTAATCGGTTTGTTATAGGAAAAACTGATACGGAATATTGTAAAGATTTTGTGACTTTGGCAGCGTATCGAATGGGACTTCTCCTCGGAGTATTGAAAGACACTGCAGCTGAGAGTCAGGCAATGACATTTAGAGCTCTTCTTGATCAGGTTGAAATAATAAATTTGGTAAAAGAAACTCAGGCTTCAGAAAGAGGGTCTAGTGATCAGTTGGAGCAAAATCAATTCCAAAGATCTTTGGTAGTAGCTCAACATCCTTGGATTAACTTACAACGAAAAGCAGTGACTCAATATCCTCAAAGGTCTCGAATCAATCAGGAGACATACAACACCACAACAATGGTCTAGGCCAATATCTAACAAGTGGATCCGCCCAGAGGATTTTGCAGAATTACCTGACTCCGTGACAACTATATTTGATAAAACTCGGGGTCATGTAGTATTTCGAAAGACTTTCCCAATTTAGACTCCGAGCGAAAATAGAAACAGCAGGTACTGCAAATATCACGATGACGATGATCATGATACAAAATAGTTTATTTCTTTGAAAAAAGAAATTCAAGCTTTAATTGAAAATGGGAAGTTAACAGATTTTGTAAAAAAACTTTAGTAAGAATCTGACGGCGAAAGAAAAATCAATGAAAGAAGAAATTGCATTGGTCATTTCCGAGTAAATTGATTCCTTTGCTATTTCGACTGAATACTTAGATCCAAAAGAAGGAATGAATGATATTAGCATGGTGGAGGAAATCATCCCAAGGAAAAATGTTAGTGACCTTTGTGCTTATTTTGAATCTCTAGCCATTTTTAGGGGAGATGTTGATGACGCGGCAGAAATAGAAGAAGAAGCAACGATAGATGAAACCCTAATTCAAGAGTAACATGATGAAACCCTAATCTAAGGGTAACAAATATCTAAATTTTCAGAGATAAAAAGTATATTATTCCTAAAACTTCAAATAACTTAACGCATTTGAGGCTTTATATAAGAGCTTCTCAAACCCCTAAATTATAATATAAGGAAATAAAATAAATATTTTAAAATAAAATAAAATAAAATTAAATTAAATCTTAATGTAATTAGATTTGATTTAAATACATAAGATATTTGAATAAAATAAAATACAATAAAAAAAGATTTTGATTGAACTTTCTGGGCTACATCATCCTCTCCTGGTTGACAAGAATTCGTCCTCGAATTCACAGCACCATCACCATCAAGAACCAAAATTATTTATTTTATTTTACTCCATCGTTACATTGCGAATTATAATTGCTGACCTTATCAGAATAAGATAAATTATTATCAAGTGTTCCTTATTCGAAGTCACATTGAAGTCACCGGTTGATGAAAAATAGTAATTTCAAAAACCTTTTCATAGGCTGAAGACAACATCCCCATGTTCAGTTGATGAAAAATATGGTTTTGAAAACTTTTTCATATCATGAGACAACATCTCGATAAACAATTTTTACCTTGATTCGATGATTGGTAGCCAATTTAAACTCCTTCAGTAACCGGTCAATACGATCGTCATTGAAACGGTTTGTATGCCCCATCATACTCAAACGATCTTCCCGATCTTCATGACCATGTGTGTGTTCTCTTCTTTAAACCTTGCATCAGAATAGTGAGGCTTTAGAAACATGCTTCCCCATAGCAGGAACTAAGGCTCTGATACGAGACTGACGATGCGGCAAAAATAGAAGAAGAAGCAACGATAGATGAAACCCTAATTCAAGAGTAACATGATGAAACCCTAATCTAACGGTAACAAATATTGAAATTTTCAGAGATAAAAAATATATTATTCCAAAAACTTCAAATAACTTAAGGCATATAAGGCTTTATATAAGAGCTTCTCAAACCCCCTAAATTATTGTACAAGGAAATAAAATAAATATTTTAAAATAAAATAAAATAAAATAAAATAAAATCTTAATATAATTAGATTTGATTTAAATATATAAGATATTTGAATAAAATAAAATAAAATAAAAAAGGCTTTTGTTTGAACTTTCTGGACTACATCTGGTGAGAAATTAAGTTGTAATGAGTGAATTAAGAACAGAGAATCCACAGTGAGAATTTCAAATAGTGAAAAGTACCTCTGAATATTTCATAGGTCAAAATAACTCCTTCAGCCTCTTTAAATAGGCAAGGTGAGTTAGTTAAAGAAACGGTTACATATTGTCATATTTACAATTTAACCCCTAGGTTTCTCCTAAAGCTTAATTTAATCCTATAATTACAGAATTTGTCATTTTAGTCCCTAAAGAATACCTTTCCTTATCAGTAGCCCCCCTAGTTCTTATACATTAATGTATAGGAACTATTAGCTCTTCGAATTCTTCCTCGGATCAGCGTTATTTTACATCTTTATTATGATTGAATTCAATAAATTAGGACTCTCTTCGAATTCATGAGTAGGTGCAAACGAATTCTCAACTGCCTCGAATTTAACTCCTCGTCGAATTTGACTTCTTGTGGAACTGCTTTGCCTTTGGTTTCCAAACATTATTACTTCACACATAGTTTAATAACACTTCGAAATCTCTGAACCCTACTTGATGGACTGATTAGACCCCTAGTAATAGACCCATGACATCACTAGCTTCCTTTTCGTTTCATATTCCATCCAATAACAACAGATCACTTGTTCCACACTTTCACATTCACGACGTTACTCTTTACCCTATAAATACTCAGCTATTCATTCAATTAAAAGCTTTTTAGAGAATCCACCTTTGAAACATCTCCAGATTGTTCTTCATCTTCAACCTACTCATCTTCAACCTGTTCATCTTCAACCTGCTCATCTTCAACCTGCTCATCTTCAACCTGTTCATCTTCTCTTGTTCATCTTCAACCTGTTCATCTTCTCTTGTCTTACCAAGCAACCTCTCATACCAAAAACCATTGTATGAGAAGATACCCTAGATACAATAGATTTAAACCCAGAAGACCAGTAAGATCAAAGAAAAATCTTTTTCCTGGTTCCAGTAACCAAGTATTTGGGGCCTACGATTATCTTTGTATTTCTCGAAGAGCCAAAGAATACAAAGCTGCTGGGTTGATCTATAACGGTCCTCACTCTTCCTGCACCACTTTTAAATATGGCAACTTTAATCCAAACCTTGCCACTTCGTCTTCACCTCTAGCTTCTAACCCAGAAAGTAGCTCAACGACCTCTTCTCTCCAAAATCCAGCCAAACCTTCACTACTAAGACCTCATCGGAAACCTAAAGTAGTTACTTTAGACAAACCACCCACTTATAACAAATCACAACTCAAATCACCTGTCCTTCAATTCGAAGAGACAAAAAACCCTCAAACCAAAACACTTCCTCCTCAATTCGAGGCTATTAGAGCTAAACGTTCCAAAAAATCATCTTTCTTAGTAATGGGTGAAGAAACAAAAACCTCTTCCACTCCTCAACACTCTCCTCCTCCCCCACAAGAAGTGGATGATACTACACCAGAGTGTAGTCAGCCAATTCCTGTGACTCAACAAGAAACACAAACTCGAAGTCACTCCGAGGAAGGTCACAAAAAGGATGATTCAGAAGCTACTGAATCTGATGCCGAGGAGGAATCCGAGGCTGAAGGCGTAGCTCCTCCAAAGAAACCTCGAGGGAAAAAAGCTCTTATTACTCTTCCTGATAAGGTTGCCTCCTTAGTTCAAGAAAATCTCAAGCCTCTTTCTGCCTGGTACATTCTTGCTTTGAAGAATGTATCTTACAGCTACTACCTCGAATCAGAGAAGGAGCAACTCAGAAAACTATGGGGGTTAACTGACAACATGACTCTTCGACTACCAGTTGAAGGAGAGACACCCTTAAGCTGTCAAAAAGATGAGCTAGTAGTATACCCTGAGCTCTTCAACTGGGGACTTCGGTTTCCCCTTGATCCGATGATAGTAAAGTTCTTCGAAATCCACCAACTGTGCCCAACCCAGGTTACTCCGAACTTGCTCTTCACTTTATTTTCAGCAATCATGGTATCAAGACTTGGAGGCATCCCCCTCGAAATTGAGGACTTCATTTCAGTAACCAAAATTTCAAATGGCCCAGTTCTGCCATTTTATTACCTAACCCTTGAAGACAATTTAAAAATCATTGACGACCTCCTCGAAGCTGATAAGATCTGGAAACAAAGGTTCGTCTTCCTGTCAGGTGCCTGGGAAAATGGCAAAGATATTTCCGATGCCAACCCTTCTAAACTTACCCTCACCTGGAGGGACAATAGTAAGTGATGTTTTTCTTTATTTATGTGGTTGCTTTTGAATCAATTTATCTGGCTAACTATTTATCTCTCTTCAGAAATTCCGAGGCGATTTAAAAGTCGTCGAAAAGAGGCCAAACTTATCTTCCAGAAAATGGCTGAGTGGGCTGAAAAGGCTTGGGGAAATGGCTTCCATTCAGCATTTGATCCTATTAACTTCGTTAATAGCCATCTTTGGCGAATATCATTGGGGGCTGACTTCCCTGAAGATCCGATGACGCCACCAGATCCTCTTCTAGCAGTTCAAAGGATACTTGCACCAGATGGGAAGTGCTATCTCCCACTTCGGAATCGAAGTGACAGCCATCTTCCTTTAAAGAAAAAAGGAAAGAAGAAACCCAGCACCAGCAAAACTAAACCTCCTACTACTTCGAAGAGAGTAGGGAAGAGAAAAACGTTTGCACCTTCGCTTCCCACCATATCCGAAGAAGACCAGCCTATCCTGAAAAGGACAAAGAAAAAAGACACTTCTCCAAAAAAGAAGGGTAGTAAGTCTAACAAGCCCAATGAGAAGAATGAGGCTGATATATTAGAGGCTGTACTAGCTTCCGAGGCACGAGGTAAAACTTTTGTCGAGGAAAATCCTGAAGGAGGTATAACCCTTGGAGATAAACAGATAGATGACTATCTTAACTTTGATGACTTCAATTCAAGTGGAGATTTCGTACTTTCTGGCTCTCAACCTGCCAACGTTGTTCCACCAATTTCTACCGAGGCTGCTACAGCTTCTACATCTAACCCTTTTGCTTCTGTTCATCAGCCATTAGTCTTTCCTCACTCAGAGAAATCCGATGAGGTAATTTCGATTCTTCAACCTTTCCCAAATCTAATTACTGCAGTAACAAAATTATACGAAGAGGTGAGCAAATCTCAAAGCCAATTAGAGCGTCTTGCCCAAGAATTAGTTAGAAGCAGAAAAGAAACAGAGTCTGAAAAGACTTCGAAAAATGAAGCACTCCAAAAATTCGAAGCTGAAAAAGAACAGCTTCTTAAAAAACACAAGGAGGAAGTCGAAGCGCTTAAAACTACTCATCTGGAAGCTCTTGAAAGTCTGAAAGCTGAACATTCTACTGCCATCTCCGATGCTACTGCACTTATTAAGGAAACAAAAGATAAACTGGAAAAAAGCCAAAGTGAGATTACTACACTTCGAACAGGATTCGAAAAAGAAAAGAAGGCTGCAGTCAAACAGGCTGAAACTAAGGTTAGCTCTGTGATGCTCGAAGGCATGAAGAAAACTCAAATTGATACATCTATTCAGCTTCTTCGAGAAGTTCATGCTGCTTGTCCAAGACTAGATTTATCAGACCTTTGGAAACGAGTTCCAGAAGATCAACGTCCCAAGGAGGCTTTCGAAGCGCCACCAAGCTCCTCCTCAGAAGATGCAAATAGTTCCGAAGAGGAATCATCAGAAGGAGAAGAAGATGATGCTTAATGGGCTAAGCCACTTGTTTTTGTTTTTTGTGTATGTGATCAAGTACTCCCTCTTTTTCTTTTTGTAAACTTCGCATTTTATTCCACGAGGAAATCACTTATCTTTTTTTTTATATCTTAAATTTCTGGTGTACTTGTTTAAACTGGTTATTCTTAAACATAAATGCTTAAGTCATGACACTTCGAAAAATAGATGCACTCATAAGGCGTGGCACCTCGAAAAATAGATGCACTCATAAGACGTGGCACCTCGAAAAATAGATGCACTCATAAGACGTGGCACCTCGAAAAATAGATGCACTCATAAGACGTGGCACCTCGTAAAATAGATGCACTCATAAGACGTGGCACCTCGAAAAAATTTGGTTGTTTCTTCAAAGCTGTCGCTTCGGAACATTATTCTTGGTCAACTTTCAAAGATGATCAATCCTTGCCAAATTACCAAAATAATAAATCACACATCATAACAAACAACCAATGGCCAAAAGAAATTTTATTAAAAAATTCAATATTAATCAGACACCTCGTTAAAACCTTTCTGGGCCAACAGATAAGGAAAGAGTATGTCTGTTTTACAAAAATTCGAAGTTCAGTTTTACTCACAGTACAATTTCAAGTGCTCTATGTTCCAAGGATGCTTGAGCATTCTCCCTTCTCGATCTGATAACTTGTAAGAACCTGGTTTGACCCTCATTTTAACTTCGTAAGGACCTTCCCAATTCGGAGCCAATTTTCCGAGGTGTTTATCCTTAGTGTGAAGGAATACTTTTCGCAACACTAGATCGCCAATTTTGAATTCCCTTCTCTTAACTTTGGCATCATACCTGCTACTCATTAACGTTTGATAATGGATCACATTTAAATGTGCCTTGACCCTTTTTTCTTCCAACAAATCAAGTTCCACTCTTCTAGCCTCATCATTATCTGCATCGGAATATTGTAATAGTCTATAAGAGGGCAACGTAGATTCAGCAGGGCACACAGCGTCCATCCCATATACTAAAGAAAAAGGGGTCTCTTTTGTAGCCTCTCTAGGAGTTGTTCTATATGCCCATAATACTTCTTGAAGGAAATTTGGCCATTTCCCTGCTGCTCCTGCCAAATTTTTCTTCAAGCCATCCAAAATAGATCTATTTGTAACCTCTACCTGTCCATTTGCCTGAGGATGAAAAGGAGTGGAAAAACATTGCTGTATCCCTTTCGAAGAGCAAAAAGAGTCCATTTCCTTGTTATTAAATTGAGGACCATTATCAGTTGTTATTTTCCGAGGTACTCCAAAACGGTAGCAAATGTTGCTTTGAATAAACTTGATTACATCCTTAGCTTTTGTCCCAGCTAAGGGTTCTGCTTCTGCCCACTTCGAAAAATAATCAACCGCAACAATAATCATTTGTCTTCCTCCAGAAGTCATAGGTAATGGTCCCACCAAATCAATTCCCCACCTATCAAAAGGAACCGCCTCTGAAATTGTCATTAGGGGTACTGCTGGTTTGTGTATTAAATTTGCATACCTTTGGCAAGTGTCACAACTTCGAACTAATGACTTGGCATCTTGCAAAATGGTAGGCCAATAATATCCTGCCAACAATACTCTACGCGTTAAAGCTCTAAACCCACAATGAGCTGACCCATCTCCATCATGCAGTTCGGACAAAACATTCTGAGACTCATCCTTGCCTAAACATCGTAGTAAAGGTTTCGAAGCAGACCTTTTGTACAACACCCCATCCAGTACCACATAGCCAAGGGATTTGTACTTTATTTTCTTGAGCAAGTGTTTATCCATAGGTAATATTCCATTTGAAATAAAGTTTAACAAGTCAAACCTCCAATCTCCTCGAGCGCACGTCGGATTATTTACCACCTCATCAACAACTTCACATTGCTCAGAATTCGATCTGATCGAAGGCGATGGTTGGATTACAATCCATGGATATTCTTCTGAATAAGCCATCGTTGCCAAAGAATCAGCCATAGTATTGTTTCCTCTTCGAATATGCTCCACTTCGACATTTTCAAACTGCGCCATCATCCCCCGAAGTTCTTGTAGGTACAAAACCAAACGCTCCTTTTTAGCTTCTGATACCCCTTTAACATGGTTAACTACCAACTGTGAATCTGTTTCCAAGCGCACAAACATTGCTCCACAAATCTTCGCTAACCGCAACCCTGCTAGCACAGCCTCATATTCAGCTTCGTTATTTGAAGCATGAAAGCCAAATTTTATAGCTTGAAACATAAATTCCCCCGTTGGTGCCACCAATTCTACTCCTGCACTTGACCCTTTACTACTGGATCCCCCATCAGTTCGTATTATCCACGTCGGATTCTCATTCACCTTTTCTGCATCTTTCTCCTCGGATCTGCTTGAGTGAAACTCCACCAAAAAATCTGCTAAAGCTTGAGCTTTGATAGCTGTTCGAGGAGAAAATAGCACATCGAAATCTCCCAGTTCCACAGACCACTTGGTCATTCTCCCTGAAATATCTGGTTTTTGCAAAACATTTTTTAACGGATATGAAGTTCGAACTACAATTGTATGTGCCTGGAAGTAAGGGCGCATTTTTCTTGCTGCCACTACTACACACAGTGCCAATTTTTCGAGCTTCAAGTAGCGTTTCTCAGCATCAACCAAACTTTTGCTAACATAGTAAACTGGCTTCGAAATTTTTGTGTCCTCACTGATCAAAACTGCGCTTACTGCATAATCTGACACTGCTATATACAAAAATAACTGCTCACCTTTCCGAGGCTTTGTTAATATTTCAGGAGAGGACAAAAGATCTTTTATCTTCAAAAAGGCTTCTTCACAATCCGAAGTCCACTCAAAATTATTGGGTTTACGGAGCACCTGGAAAAAAGGCAAGCACTTATCTGAAAAACGAGAAATGAATCTGTTCAGAGCTGCTAACCTGCCTGTTAACATTTGCACTTCTTTGATATTCCGAGGCGAAGACATCGATATCAAAGCCTTCAACTGTTCTGGATCCACCTCGATTCCTCTTTCACTAATCATATACCCCAAAAATTTGCCAGATCGGACTCCAAATGTGCATTTTTCTGGGTTCAACTTCAATTGGATGGCTCTAAGATTCAAAAACGTCTCTTCTAAATCATCAATATGCTCATCATCACTTTTGCTTTTAACAAGCATGTCATCGATGTACACTTCGATATTTCTCCCAATCTGTGAAGCGAACGCCTTATTCATCAGCCTCTGATATGTTGACCCAGCATTTTTTAATCCGAACGGCATTACTTTATAGCAGTGCAGGCCTCTATCAGTAATAAAAGTTGTGCTTTCTTCATCATCTGGATTCATTCGAATCTGATTATATCCCGAAAAAGCATCCATGAAAGTCAGGATTTTATTTCCCGAAGTTGAATCCACTAACTGATCAATTCGAGGCACCGGGAAAGGATCTTTTGGACAGGCTCTATTCAAATCCGTGAAGTCCACGCACATTCGCCATTTTCCATTTTTCTTTTTTACTACCACCGGATTAGCCGTCCACCTCGGATAATTAGCCTCCCTAATGTGCCCCATCTTGTATAACCGATCCACTTTGGCAACTATGGCCTCAGATTTCTCAAATGAAAAAGCCCTTCTTTTTTGGATAATTGGTTTGACCTTCGGATCAACCGCTAGGCTATGACATATGATATTGCTTGGGACCCCTACCACATCTTCAGATCTCCAGGCAAACACATCCAAGTTTTCAGACAAAAAATTCAACAACTTTTCCCGCATCGACAAAGATAACAGAGTGCCAATTCGAAGTACCCTGCCATTATCAAAAATAAATTCCTCTATTTCTTCATTGACCACTACAGAACTCGGGGTTGACCTCGGATCATCAATTCCCTCGTCCGTTTCACCACAAGACAACCCCCCAAACTGCTAACTCTCCATGAGATCATCAGAACTTTTACCACGTAACCTAAATGCAGCAGCATAACATTCTCTTGCCACCTTTTGGTCACTTCGGACTACACCAACTCTGTCCTCGACCACATACTTCAGACACTGATGAACTGTAGAAACTACAGCGTACATTTTGGCCAACCATGATCTCCCAAGAATAGCGTTGTAACTTGATGGACAATCCACCACCACAAAAAGTACCTGCACTTTCTTCTTGAAAGGCCCTTTCCCCAAGGAAATTTCACCTTCGAATTCACCTATCACAATTGCTGATGCGCCAGTAAACCCAATGATAGTCCTCTCTGATTTTTCTATTCGAGGTGGTGCAGTTAACCTATCATACGTTGACTTAAAAAGCACATTAGCAGAGCTTCCTGTATCGATCAACACTCGTCGAATCTCCACCCCGCATACTTCTGCTCCAATGACCACTGCATCCTCATGTGGCCCCGTGATGCCCCTCAAATCATCTCCGTCGAATATTATAAAAGGCACATCCTTTCTGCTGCTTAGCTGTGCCAATGCACCTCCCTCAATTTGTCGTGTTAAGTTTACTATATGCCTCTTCCTCGAATTATTGGTGTTGTTGGTCATCGAATCCCCTCCAAATATGGTTAATGATTCAAAAAAGGCACACAGATCTCGAACACGTCCCTGACGCATCGGCTCATCTATCGACATTAACAAAAGTCGGCTGGGGTCTGGTTCGACATATTCCGAGGCTACATCGAAACCATCTGCCTCACCTGCAACATCTAAAATCATTAACGCAGTTTCCTGCTTGGAATTGGGATTACCTCCTTTAGGAGCTGTTGTCTTGGCATTCTTCCTGACATACTCCAACAACTTTCCATTTTCGATCAGAACTTGCATCTCCTTCTTCAGAGCAATGCAATCATTTGTATCATGGCCGATGTCCTCATGATACCTACAAAATTTATTATTGCGCTCCTCCCTCGGCCTGTTGATAGCTGGTGGCTTTCTAAAATTGATTGTTCCTCTTGTTTTTTCATATATTGAAGCCACACTCTCAGTTAAATCTGCATAGTAATCCGGCCTCACCCACACATTCGACCTGGACCTATACTGCTGCTGGTTATTAGAATTATGCTGATTATATCCCCCTTGATACGAGTTCGAGGTTCCTCGGTTAGAAACATTTGGGTTGTTCTTCGGACGCGAGGGATTGTTGTTTGAGACGTTAGATTGTCCACTCCCCTTTTGAACAATACTAGCGCCTCCTCGAACCCTTGTTGATTCTTCGACCTTAATCTGGTCCTCTACCTGAGCCATAAGAGCTCCAAACGTTAACGCTCTGCGCCTCGTAGTCTCATCGGCTAAATCCCCAGGCAACAGCCCCTGCCTGAACGCTGCCATAGCCACACTTTCCTCACAGTCATCCAGCTCAGCCTTTGTTGACACAAACCTCTTGGTATAATCCTTCAACTTCTCTCCCACAGCCTGCTTGCACTGTATTATCGTGTCCCCATTGGCTCTCATCTCCTTGCTTCCCACAAATTGTCTGCGAAAAGCAGTGTAGAAACTTCTAAAATTTGCAATCGATTCCTTAGGAATCTTATTAAACCATTTTAGCGCAGTTCCCTTAAACGTTTGAGAAAAAGCTCTACACACCAATCTATCATCATCTTCAAAATTAGTCATGTAGTTTTTAAATTGTTCTATGTGGTCATCGGGATCTTGAGTCCCATCGAACTTTTCAACTTTGGAAATATCAAACCGCCTCGGTAGCGGTACAGATCTGATCTCCCTGACCAGTGGTGAGTCCCTCCAATCAACCCCCTGGACATACTGGTCCTCATTTCTCATCCCCACAGTTGCATACAAGCTGGACTCACCTTCATATTTCCGAGGCGAACACCTCCGAGGCGAGTATTTCCGAGGTGAGTATACTCGCCTCTCTTTCTTCTTCCTTCCCTCCTTAAACGACTTAGCTGGCCGGAACTCACGCTCTGTTCCTCTTGAACGGCCTCGAGAACGTTCGTACCTCGGTGTTTCATCAGATTCAGAATCTTCAAAATCCTCCTCATCACTAGAGTTTTCATACAGTCGCCTTTGTAACTTTTCCTTCCTCTTCTTTATCCCGCTATACTCTTTTTTTTGCTCAGACCGTGCCCTACGCAGCTCATAGTGATCATCACCCTCATCCATCGACTGATCAGACTGATCATTACGATCGCCTCCTGCTATCTTAGACCTAAGCCTAGCACCATTATTATCTCCTTTCTTTTTTACCAATTCGTCAAGCTCAGCCACCTTCCTAATCATTTCATTCATTTTTCCTTCAAAGTCAAATTGGACTGATTGAATTGGAACAGATTTACCTGCCTCTTGCAAATCGGATTTCAGCGTCTCTATCGCCTTGCGAACAGATGGATTGTCACCTTCCTCTGGATTCATCTTCAAACAGTGAAAAATCAAACGAAATATGAAAATTCGAACGAAAAACTTAAAAAACGAGAACTCGAACGTTGATTTTTGATCTGTTGATCAAGGTATCCTCGCCCCCTCTTTCTAGCGCCAATTTGGTGAGAAATTAAGTTGTAATGAGTGAATTAAGAACAGAGAATCCACAGTGAGAATTTCAAATAGTGAAAAGTACCTCTGAATATTTCATAGGTCAAAATAACTCCTTCAGCCTCTTTAAATAGGCAAGGTGAGTTAGTTAAAGAAACGGTTACATATTGTCATATTTACAATTTAACCCCTAGGTTTCTCCTAAAGCTTAATTTAATCCTATAATTACAGAATTTGTCATTTTAGTCCCTAAAGAATACCTTTCCTTATCAACATCAGATATTGTTGCAGGAAACTCAAACAATTCTTGAAAAAGGCACATAGTCAGTTTGAATACTCAGTTAAAGGTGAGTGCATCGGCTCATCAATATCGAGCTCCTTCCCCAATAATTGTCTTCGAGGATGATGACATGAGATATATAGCAGGCCCACATGAAGATGCAGTTGTAATTGTGGCTGGAATAACCGGGTACCATGTTCAAAGGGTTCTAATTGACACAAGAAGTTGTGTCAATATCTTGTTCGTGAGCACTTACAAGAAAATTGTTGACCCGTATATTATCCGACGATCTGATAGAACTATTGTACGGTTTACAAGAGTGAGTGCATAAGTAGTTGGGGAATTTAAATGTGTGGTCGAGGTAGGTCGGGGACCTTTCAGAAAAGAATTTGAAATTTTGGAAGCTCATGGTTGTCAAAGATGCATGTTGTTAATTCTACGATACATTAATATTTAAAATCTGTTGTGGGGAATAACGCTGGAACAATCATAAGCAACCAAAAAATAGCTAGGGAATGTTATCGTATTGCTTTATCTTCTAATCAAATTCGAGGGAATGAATCGGAAAAAGCATAGTAAATAGCGGGGACTTCCTCAAAACCAACTCCTTTTGATAATCTAAGGGAGTTCCCCAGTTTTTTGGTTCCTGATGAAGATTATGAAGATCATGTTTTCCTAAGAAGAAAAGTTTTGAAAATTGGAACAAAGTTATCCTTGGATTGAAAGCAAAGATTGATTGAGTTTTTGTTAGAAAAGTTAGATATGTTCGTTTGATGTTCCGAATTTGTCACTGGTGTTCCCTCAGAAATTATCTGTCATAAATTGTAAATAAGAAACAACATTAGACTAGTAATTCAGAATAGAAAACCTTTCCCCCATGAAAAATCCGAGACAATAATAGTTGCGGTAAAACGTTTGACTATAGTTGGGCATATTCAAGAGTCTCGTTATCCATTGTGGGTTGTAGATCCGTTCTTGGTTAAAAATAAAAAGATAAATGGCGAATGTCAGGGAATCTATTACTTTCTGTTATGGACGCTTACGCGGGGTATAATAAGATAAAGATGGATCCAAGGGATGTGGAGAATACTTTGTTTATCACCGGAAGAGGCTTCTATTATTATAAGGTAATGCCGTTTCGGTTGAAAAATGCAGGGGTAACTTATCAGCGCCTAGTAAACAAGACCCTTAAATAACAAATTCGGAGAAACATTGAAGTACATATTGATGAAATACTTGTCAAAAGTTCAAAGGATGAAAATCACTTTGATGATCTAGAGGAAATGTTTTCCAACTTAAAAATGATGAATTTAAAGTAAATCCAGAAAAGTGCACATTTGGGGTTCGCTCAGGAAAGTTCGTTGGATATACAGTAAGTGAAAAAGAAATTGAGGCAGATCCGGTACAATTAAAATCTCTGGCATCCATGACTTTCACTCTGGATATTATGGAGGTTCAAATTATAATAGGAAAATTGGCAACTCTAAACATATTTATATCTGATTATTTGGATAAGTGTGCTCCTTTGTTCCAAGTTTTGAGACATGCAAGTCGTTTAATTGGACCAAAGAATGTTCAGAGGTGTTTCAACAAATTAAAGAATATCTTTCTTTTCCGGAAATTCTTACTAAACCTTTGTCAGGTGAGAGACTGTTTGTTTATATTGTTGTCTTAGATTGTGCTATAAGTGTCGTACTTATCCGAGAAGGGGATAATCGCCCAAAACCGGTGTACTACATCAGTAAAAGCATGTTGGATGCAGAAAAAAGGTATCTAAAGTTGGAGAATATTTCTCTTGCATTAGTAATTGCTACTCGGAAAATGCGACCATATTTTCAGGCCCATTCTATTACGGTGCGAACGTCTTTTCCACTAAAATTTATGCTTCAGAGACCTGATATTTTGGGAAGAATGACTAAATGGTAGATCAAATTAGGATATTTTGACATTGATTTTGAACCAAAAAATACAATAAAAGCTCAAGTCTTGGCTGATGTATTAGTGGAATTTCATTCTGAACGATCAAATATAGATATTGATAAGGATAATTCTGAGGCTGAATGGATAATTATGAGATACAATTGGTTTCTCCAGAAGAGATAACAATGTTTCAAGCTATTTGATTTGGGTTTAAAACAACAAATAATAAAGCGGAGTATGAAGCAGCTTTAGCAGGTTTAAGGCTTGCACAAATCTGTAGGGCTAAAAAAGTTAAGTTAATTAGTGATTAATAGCTTCTTATTAATCATGCATCTGGATTGTAAAAGGCTCAAAAGAATAATATAATAAAGTACTTAAAATTTATAAAAGACATGTCTTCGGATTTTGAAAAAGTAAGCCATAAGCATGTTCGAAGAGAAGAAAATTTAGTGGCAAATTATTTTGATACTATTTCATATTCAGAGAAATATATATGGATTATTACTTTGGAAGCCCCATCAGTGAGTAAGAATTTGGAGCAAACTCTAGGAATTATTGATGAAGATACTCAAATATTAATTTTCGACGACAAGGATTGAAGAAAATATATAATTAAATTCTTAGAGTATGGCGAATTGCCAGCTAATAAGTCATTATCTAAAAAGGTTCACTTCAAATCTCATGATTATATTGTTTTGGATGGAATTTGTATAAAAAATATTTTAGTAGGCCTTTGCTTTGGTGTTTGGGCATGATTGAATCAAAAGATATATTGTCAGAGCTTCACGATGGAGAAGCATCTACTCATTGTGGGTATAAATGTTTAATTAGAAAAGTGGTCTTGCCAAAATATTATTGGCCTACAATATCACTCTACGCGAGAGAATTGTTTAAAAGATGTGATACATGTCAAAGATACGCTAACATAATCCATAAGCATGGAGTTCCCCTCGAACGCATATTAGAGGAACTGCCATTTGATCGATGAGGTATCAACCTTGTAGGTCCTCTTCCAATTTTTTAGGGGGACGACAAACAATAATCGTGACAGTTGATTAATTTTTTAAATGGATGAAAGCATAACCATTGGCAGGGACAAAGGCTAAAAATATAATCAAGTTTATTACTTTATATTCGTTGTAGTTTTGGGGTCCCAATGAAAATGACTATAGATAATGAGCCTGAGTTTGAGAATAAAGATTTGAAGAAATTTTATGATTCTCGAGGGGTACAACAATTTTTTCCAACTCCTTTCCATCCACAAGAAAATGGACAAGTAGAGGTCACTAATCGGAAAATTCTTGATGGGTTAAAAAGGAATTTAGAGGGGAAAGGTGGAAATGGCCAGATTCCTTGCAAGAAGTCTTATGGGCGTACCGAACATCTCCTCGAACGGCAACTTCAGAATATCTATTTGCATTAATGTATGGGATGGATGTTGTAGTCCCATCAGAAGCAGTGTTTCCATCTTATCGAGTAACGACATATTCAGAGGAGCCTAACGATATGAATAGAGTAGTGGAACTTGATTTGGTTGAAGAAAAAAGAAGGCGAGCACAGATTAAATCATTACATTATCAAATGATGATGAGAAGTAGATATGCCTCCAAGGTGAAACGAAGGGACTTTAAGATTCGGGATACGGTAGTAAGAAAAGTGTTTCTTCATACTAAGGAAAAACACCTCAGAAAGTTAGGTACTAATTGGAAAGGCCCTTACGAAGTAACAGAAAATGTGAAGCCTGGGACGTATCGAGTCAAAGATAAAGAAGGAAAAAAATTTGAAACACTCATAGAACATAGAGAATTTGAAATTGTAGTTTTTAATGAGGTTCCATTTTAAACCGATATATAAACTTTGATTTTTGACCTAGTGGGTCTTCCGACGAAAGTTTGTCTTCAACTATTATATTTCTAACGAAAGTTGGTCTTCAACTATAACATGTCGAACGAAAGTTGGTCTTCACCTATTATATTTCCGATGAAAGTTGGTCTTCAATAAGTATATTCCAATGAGAGTTGGTCCACAACTATTATATTTCCCATAAAAGTTGGTTTTCATATATTATGTCCAAAAATGAAAAGTTTGGCTCTTGATTATTAATATTTCTTTTGGACCTTCAAGGATTGTTAATAAAGTTGGCACAAGTTATTCGAGGCATTATAAAAGAATAAGTAAAAGAATATATTTTAAACAGTTAACAAAATTGTTGACAAAAGTGCCTCGAATTTCATGACGACTTTTAATAAAAAATGCCTTGAATTTCATGAGGACTTTTAACAAAAAACACCTTGAATCTTAGAGGAATTTTACAAAATAACTTGTAACTAAAAACACTTCTATGGTCTTTTTCACTGAGTAGATTGAGACGACTCGTTACCATCGGATTCTGTTTTTTTGCTTTCACTTTCAATTTCACTTTCATTATCACTTAGCACTATCCCAGGAGAACGAAATTTAGCTAAAACATGCTCCCAAAAACTTCCTAAGTTGAGATCACGATAACGTGCATAGCTTTCGAACAATTAATTGTTGAATCCCTCGAATCTAAATTTTCAACGCATTTAGCAGCATAGCTTTCAACAACATTGAATTTTTCTTTCTCAACATTGGCCAAGACAAGATTTTTCTCGTTAACGAGTCTTTCAAAATCTTTAAAGCATCCGGTGAAGGTATCTGTTGCTAACCTATTATATTCCTTATAAGAAACTATAAGTTTATCCTTAGTAGCGTTATGCTCCACGAAAAGACCCATTTCCTTCTAACAACACTTTTTGAGGAGCATGACATAGTGCTTTGATACAAGTAGTTTTTCGAAGATGGCATCAGCTTGTCATTCGAGGGTTGAATGTTCTTGTTTAAGATCTTCAAGTTCTGGTCAGAATTTTGGGAGCTCAGATTCGTAATGATTCCTCCGATCCTTGAGATATTGCATTTGTTTCCCAATAGAGACAGAGGGGTGGAGAAGACTTCTAATGCGAAGAGAAAATTCATCCTCCATTGGAACTTCAAAGGAGCTAGAGGGAGTCCCATCCTGAAAGGTATTCAGGGGTGAGGAATTAGTTGGTTGAATATTTTCTTGAGAACTTTGAACATGCAACAAAGGCATTGGAATTGGATTAAGTTTAGGAAGAAAGGGAAACTTTTCCGGAGAGTTCTTGATTGGATCATTGATTTTAAATTTATGGGGTGTGTCATTGACACAAACCTCTGGTACTTCCTCGAAAATATCCTTTAAATCTCTTTGTACTTACTTCTTAGAAGAAGTCTGAACGGGAAGCTTGTCTTTCGAAGTGCTCGAAACTTTATTGACCTTATCAGTATCCTTTACTTTTGAACTTTTAGCTACGTTGACTTTTTTGGGTGTCTTTTGAGAAACGTTTTCAATTTCCTAGGGAACATCGGATTCTTCGTCAAGATGAATTTTAGCCCTATCTCTTGTTGGGAGATAAACGACTACATCTTTCTTGTCCAGACTATCTAACACCTCTTGTTGCGAAGGAGGGTTCATGAGTTCCTATATCAATAACCGTTCTGAGGGGTTAAGTCTCCATAGGTGGCCCTTTGCAAGGTTTGTAGTGGTAAAGCAGAGTCTAAATTTATTAAACCAAGAAGTTTTGGCCCATAAACTTAACTCAGAGAAAACATCCTTGGCGGTTACACCTTCAGAGAAAACAACCAAGCAGAGCCTAATTTGCTCTACTTCCCTTAATCTTCACTTTATGCCACGCCGACTCCCCTTTCTTTATAAGGCGTGGAATTAGACCATGGGGTACAAAGTTAGCTTATGGTTTTGATATGCCCCCCATCGCTGTCAATAAAAAAAAGTGTCAATCTTAGTAAAAAATATCTTTAATAAAATTTCGATGAATAAAAACTTATACCTTTATTTGTCAATATTAGTGTGAGTTTATGAGGATTGCTGGTAGTGGCCTCAAACCCCGTCTCCCAAAGCCCAAAGAAAAACATGAAACGATGTTTCCATTTTTTTCTCCCTCAATAAAATTCTTTATCACCTTTTGATCGCGCCCAAAAGTAAGGGAATAGAAGGGGAAGTATGGATTTTTTTGCTATCCTGAAAGGCCTATGAGTTTCTCCAAGGGGAAAGAGATTCCTGAGATCTTAGATGCCATAACAGACGCCATAAGGGTTAACCACATGTTAGGAACTTCTTGGGTAAGGAAAAGGTCAATCTTAGCTCATTGTCTCTAACAAATAGGGGGTTTCTCCGATGGTGGGGAAACAGATATAAATTGATGGAGGATTCCCCAGCGAAGTCTTAGCAACTCATCCTCGGATGGTTCAAATAATTTATATTGAATTTTGTGCAGGGCTAGCAGATTTCGGTTCTCAACGCCCTTTAGATTTTTTCCTACTAAGGCCTTTATTTTCGGGGGCAGCGTAAGGTCTTGTTTAAGTTTGTTTTTCTTTTTTCGAGAATCAGCAATCGCAATTGTACCTTCGAGGAGGCAAACAGTGGTAATTCCTACCTTGACGGTTTGAGGAACAACAAAATTGGATGCTTCCTCAGAACGATCTCCAGTAGCGACTTTTTCTTCAACAGTAACCTTATCTTTAGAAACTGGAGAAGAGTTGATAATTAAACCTTCATTGGATATGGAAGTTTATTTTATTCGGATGTGTGATGATCTGTTTCTTTTCTGGGAAGATTAATCTCTAGGATAGACTTTAGGGGATTTTTAGTCATGCGAGTAACGTCATCTTTCGTCAGCTTTCAAGTAGGTAGTTCAGGCGTTGGCCTTGGGCTACTTTGTGATGTGGAAGAAGATGTTGAAGGAATATTTGAGAGGGAATATTTAGATTGATTAGAGTGTTTGTGTTTATTGTCCCTATGATGTCTCTTTCTTTTTGAAGAAGATCCCTTTGACTGTTTGTCTTTTCCCATAACTGTAGAGTCACTCTTGTATATAGGCAAACAAGACTGGCTGGGGGGCTGAGCGCTAATATTCGAGGGAATTATGGCAGTAAAATGTTTTGTTGGAGGCCAAGTACCGTAGTAAAAGACTTACGGGGGCTAAGGTCCAGGCGCAACGTATAACCCAACAGCTTTTCTCTCTTCGAATTTCTGGTTAATAATTAGCCACTATTGTATACGCAAACTCTTTGGCATGCACTAATCTCCCTCTCGAAAACAAATTTTTTAGAGCTTTATCTCTTTAAATTTTTGTGAGACTTCAAGAGGAGCTTTATATCTTTAAACTGTCCAAAGTAGGACTAATGAGTCCCTGTGAAAATACCGCGCCGCTTCTAGAGTAGGTTGTGTCAAAAGAATAAGCATACCATGAGTCTCTCAAACTTTAACATGTGATGCCACACCTTTTTCTGACAATAGTATAGAAGTAATGTATATATTTATATATAATTTTAATTTTAATTTTTTTTGGTATAAAAAGCTTGTAAATTGAAATTAAATAAATGTACATTTGTTCATAGGGTGGGGGACCTTTACAGTCTTTCAAAATCCCAGAAAAATGGTACATAAACAGAAACATAATTAAAGGATACGTAATAGCGTTATCCAGAAATGGATATTTTGTTCCTTCAAATCTGTAGCGAAGGTCGGAGAGGATCAAGTGGAAGGTGCTTGAGTAGTGGGATTTCTTGTTATCGAAAATTCTGTTGTTCTTTTCTTTCCAAATATAATATACTGTGGCACAGAAAGTGGTGTTCCAATGCAATCGACGACTTTTATCAGAGGTTGCCCAGGAACTGGCTACCTCATTCCATTGATGCCACGATAACGGTGGGGGGAGGAGGAGCTTTTGGGTTAAGAGCTCCCAAATGGCGCAAGAGTAAGGGCATAGGATTATGAGATGATCAAGAGTTTCAGGAGGGTTGTTATAGAGGACACAGGAGGCCGGGCAGTCAAGGCCACAAGAAATAATCCTATATGTGGTGGAGAGCTTGTTGTGAATAGCAAGCCAGGTGATGAAGGAGTGTCCTAGGGATTGAGTATTTATTCCAAGTTAGGTTTTCCCATATGACCTTTGTATTCGAGAGCCTAAGAGCAGAGTAGGTGATGGTGATAGAGAACGCAAGTTTGGAGTTATTCCGGATCCAGATGAAAGTTTCAGGTTGTGATGAAACAGGGGGGAGGTCTCTGAGAGCCAAGGTGATTTCCCTTAGGTGCTCTCGGAGGTGGCGGTTGGGGGCTCTGGCATGGGAGGGCCAGGCTCAGGTACCCATTATTCAAATATCTTCCATCTTTCCTAAATTGCAGAGTCTGGAGAGGTTCTGGATTGAAGGGCCCTAGCGGTTGACAAGGGATGAAGTGAACAACCAAAGGTCATGCCAAATAGAAGTGTGGGCTACATTTCTAATTATGACTCGATAAAGATTTGAGGCCTTGATTCTAAGGTTCAGGATTTTCTTCCAACTCTAGCTTGTAGAAGAGGGCAGGGGGAGGGTCCAGAAGCAATTTGATTTATTCTTTTCCGTTAGAGTCCATTGAGTCCATAAGGAGTTCTTATTTTTGGTAAGAATAGACTTGAGGAGCTTGAGGGCGGCCGCCTGATTGCATATTTTTTGGTCTGGTATCCCAAGGCCGCCCTACTCTTTGAACACGGTCAGCTTACTCCAAGCAATCTTGGAACCAACCATTTTCATTTCAGGTCCTGACCAGAGAAAACGACGGAGCAATTGAGAAAGCTCTTTGAGGACTTGCACGGGGAGGATGAAGATTGATGACCAATAGACTTGGCTGGCAATAAGTACAGAATTGATGAGCTGGAGCCTGCCGGGTTAAGAGAGGTGTTCGGAGGTCCAAGAGTTGATTCTGTTGGTGATTTTTTGGAAGAGGGGGCGATAATCGTTATAAGAGACGCGAAACGAGATCAGAGGCACACCTAGATATCTGACCGGGAGGGAGTCTTCTTTGAAGTTAAGACATTAAAGGATGCTGAGCTTGGTGATGGGGGAGTTGCCAGAGAAAAAGATGGTGCTTTTGGCAGGGTTCAAATGGAGGCCAGAGATTGCTGCAAATTCTGTGAGTCTTTTGTGGATTAGTTCGATCAATTGAAGGTTGGCCCTGCAGAGGATCATGAGATCGTCTGTAAAACAAAGGTTGATTATCTTTAGCTTGTGGCATTTCCAGTGGATACCAAAGGAAGGGCTTTGACTTTTCTACTGGAGGATTCTCGATAGAACCTGCATAACAATAACAAAAAGGTACGGAGAGAGGGGGTCTCCTTGTCGAAGACCCTTTCTACCGGGGAAGGGGCTCTTCGGTTTACTATTAATGCAGACCGAGTAAGAGACAAACGTGATGCATTGGATGATCCAATTTATCATGGGCATATGAAAGTTTATGGCTAAGAGGATATCCAGAATCACTTCCCATCTGATATTGTCGAAAGCCTTCATAAGGTCGATTTTGAGGGCACATTTGTGACCTTTACGGTTCGTTTGGTAGTCATGTAAAAGGTTTTGGGTGAGCAGGATATTATCCACAATAGAGCGGCCCAGAACAAAAGTGGACTGGGAGGGGTCAATAAGAGCTGGCAACGCCGGTTTAATTCTCGAAGCAATGATTTTGGAGATGATTTTATAAATAACATTGCAACAAGCAATAGACCTATAATCCGAGGTAAGGGAGGGGGAGTCAATTTTAGGAATGAGGGAAATCAGGGTTTTGTTCTAGTCAGGGTTCATCTGACCCTTTTCGAAGAAGTCCTTGACCCCTACACAAATGTTATTGCTAATGAGGGGCCAGCTGGATTTAAAAAAGCCCGCACTAAAGCCATCAGGACCCGCGGATTTATCGCTATCGATGTCAAACAGGGTTGTCTTAATTTCAGCGTTGGAGATGGGTTTAATCATCACGACACTGAGACCAGGAGGAACAGTGGAGTGAATTAAGGCCTTAATTCTGTCCGGACCGGGGTAATTGGGCTTACTAAGGGAGTCAAGCTGCTCGAGAAAGAAGTTTTGGAAGGTGGAAGAGATGGTGAAGGGGTTAAAGCTAGAGGACCCCCCAGGGGTGGAGATCGAGCGGATTTTATTACGGGCTCCGCGAGCTCTTATGCTATTATGAAAGAATTTGGAATTCCTGTCCCCGAGCTATTACGGGCTCTGCCAGCTCTTATGCTATTATGAAAGATTTTATTACGGGCTCTGCGAGCTCTTCCGCACGACTAAAAAAGATAAACGAATTTGACGCCTCATTCTCCGCGGAGATAAGCGTCCTATTTGAGGGGTCCGAGAAGAGATTCTCTTGGGTGCGAGAAAGTGAAGATCTAGCTTCATTGACTCTCTGCTAATATCACTAAACTTCGTCTTGTCTAAGGAGGAGAGAACAAGAGTGAGCTTAGCCAACTTGAAGACAACCACTTTCATGGGGCTCAGGGGGACAGGGAAAAGACTAGCTATCCGAGATAAGGTTGTGGTAATTTGGATGAGATTTCCGAGCCTAGTCTCGGTGAGGGGATAAAGGGGGCAGTGAGATGTACGATAATGGGGGTATGATCAGAGGTTCTTGGGAGGGGGGGTCCAGATGGGTAAAAGAGTTAGGGAAGACGTCATCCCAAACAGCATTCACAAGGGCTCTATCAATGCGAGAGAAAATAAGGTTTTCTTCTTGGCGATTGAACCAAGAGAATTGAAATTCGGAGGCTCTAAGGTCATCGAGGTAGCATCTCCGACATCACTCATTAAAAGCACCAATTGCGTTGTTCCAGCGCTGGTCGGTATTAATTCTTTCATGGGGGTTCTTGATCGCATTGAATTCCCTAATGACTATCCACTGGATGGGGGAATTGGAAAGCCCATAAGAGCAAATGGTGCTCTAGAGGAGGACACGATCAGTCGGGTCATTGAATCCGTAAAGAGCTGTGAGGCTGAAAGTGATGTTTCTGGCAGTCCAAAAGACTTCGCAATGAAGGATTTGGACCGTGGAGTCTTTAATATTGATTTGGAAGACGATTGGATTCCAAGAAATCCAAATTCTACCTAGGAGATGACTATTATGGTTCGAGACGCAATGCCAATAATGGAGCATAGAAGACATAATAGGAATAACATTATCAATCTTAACCTTAGTTTCAAGTAAACAAAGTTCTTAATATCTTTTTGGCAGATCGGGTCATTCAACCCTCTAACATTCCAAGTACCTATTTTCATTGGAGAGATTAAAAACAATAAGATAATAGAGTTCTAAAAAGGCATTGGGGTGTCCCGATACATACTTGCGGCAGCAGTATTATTTGCGGCTTTAGGTCTTGGGGAGGTGATTTTGGAGGAAGATGGATCACCCAAGTCCTGGTTTATTTGGGCAGCAGCGGGGCAGTTACTGGCTTTCAGAAAGATTTTAGTCCAGTTGCTTTGCGTTGTGATCCGACAGAGTGATTCTGGTGACACTGGTTCATTGTTGCTGGAGTTCGAGAGAGCGGTGCGGGATGGGGCAGAATCGGTTATCGGTTATTTTTCTGGTATGTGAGCAGGGGAGGCAGTTGCTGGTGGTTCCGGAGGTAAATGGTAGGCATCAGCAACATGTCTAAAAGAAAGGCAGCGCTTGCAGATAGTAGGGAGCCCTTGGAATTCCACCTGGATTGTGTGGTCTTTTCCAAGGCAGCGAATGATGATAGTTGACGGGAATGGTAAGGAGGCTTGCATGATGATACAAATTCTTGCGTAGCTGAGTTTGGATCTGTCGGCAGTTTGGTTGTCCACATAAAGGGGAGTCCCTAAGTAGCTTCCTAGTATTCCTAGGCCCTCTTCCGACCAGAGCTCATGAGGCATGCCATGGAACTTGACCCACATCGGGATAGCCTTTTAGGCTTCTTTGGTCAGAGTTTCCATGGGAGCCCATCTCTTAAGGAAAACAGGGTGGCTGCTGAAAAACCAGGGAGCCTTCTCCAGGACTTCAGTGGCACAATCAGCAGATGAGAACTTGAAGAAGTAATACCCTGAAGGGGTCGGCTTGCATTCTTGCAGACCAAAAGGGCTCCAAATCTGGTTGGCCAGCGCTGTTGCGTTTCAATTACTATCGAGGATTTGGTGACAGGGCGAGAAACAACCTAGGCCCAGGATCTGTGGTGAATCGTAGTCGGAAGGAGAGGGTCTTGCTTAGGGAAGTTAACCATGGAGGCAGATTCCACGATAAGGTAAGGCTGAATGGTGTTGTTGCTAGGTCTAGTGCTTTTGAAAGCGATGTTGGGTTTCAAGGGAGAATAGATGTTTGGGCGGATTCCTAAGGTCCTGTGGGATTTCAAGGGACGGGAAAAGGCATGCCCCTTACTGTTTCTACCAGGGAAAGATTCCGGGAACGGTGAGGATGAGGGGATGGGGTTGAGCTGGGGTGTTTGGACCAAGGGGTGGCTGGACGAATGAATAACGGTAGAATATTGCTGCTAGTTACTAGGGAGGGAGGCATTACTTGCTTTGATGGCATGCTGGATAGTTAAAACAACAGTGGAAATGATACTTGAGTTAGGGAGGGAAGCAAGTAGGGTCGAGGAAAATGAGTTACTAAATAGGTAGCGACTGGAGATCAAAGTGAACATCAAGTCGAGGAGGGAGGGGGGGAGGGTATGCTGGGTATTATTGTTTTGCATGTCTTTAATGTTTTGAAGGCCATTCATGGATGAAGCAACGAAATTTGCATGCATGCAAGCAAGGGAAACAGGGGAATGAGTCGTAACAGGACAGAAGGAGGTTTGAGTGGCTTCACTTCCAGGCAGGCCGAGGGAGGCATCCAGGGGAGGGGTAGAAGAGTTGGGCTAAACATGAACGGTCCGCTTCAGGCCCGGAATAGTCTCTCAGTCACTGCCATGGAGGGACGATTTGATGCCCAAGTTTGGGGATGGATTAGTTCGAATCGGGAGATCTTCAAGAGCCGCAATGGCATGGAGGAGATTCTCATTGCCGCCAATGATGGTCTTAAGCTGTTTTTTCACTGGCTGGGATGGGGGTAATGTCCATCTCAGAGGGGTCTTCTTCTTCAGACTGGAGTTGCATGTCGGCTCTGGAGCCAGGAGGTGAGAGGGAGAGAGGAGAAGTCTCTCTTTCACTTCTGGGCGAATCAAGAGAGAGACTTCAAGGAGAGAGATGGTGTTCCTTCGAAGAAGGGGGAGGTGATCCATGGACCAAAAATGGTAAGCCCGACATACCGGAGGATCTGGGAGGAGAGGGGGGGGGTGGAGATGAAGATCACGTTTCAAGAGAGAGGGTGGTGCTACGATTCAAAGGAACGACAGTCGGGTTAGAGATGGAGGATTCAATTTTTACGTTGAAATGCAGAGTTATTTTCCTGTTACTTCGACGGGTAGAGGAGTTTCGATGAGTTTCAACCATAATGCTGAGAGGAGGTTTCAAAAGGGAAGAGATAAGAGGAGAAGAGATAGGCGAAGCAGGGCTGATGATTTGTGAGGAGGGGAAGTTATTGGGAAAGAAGTTATCAGATAAGATTTGCAGGGAGTGGAATGGTTTTTGAGGTTGGGGAAGGCTTAAAAATGGGTGATAACAGAGAGATGGAGAGAGTAACCAACGAGGGTTTGCATATAAAGAAGGAGAGGGAAAGACCAGTGGGTTTGGAGAAGAAAGAGAGGGAGAGGATGACGACTGGAAGTTTGTCTAGGGAACGGCGAGGAGTTACTTGCACGGTTGGTGGATGCATTAATGAAGAGAGAGGCTTCATTAATGCATGTACACCTTCTCAATGTAGTTTATTGGTCAGTTTTTGAAAACTAAACAGGCTGCAAAAGGAATATTGAAACTGGCCTATAGAAGAGGGGAAAAGGCAGGGTTTGGCCGGCTGATAACTAGATTTTCGGAGAGAGAAAGCAGGACTAGGCGAAGGGGGGAGGTTTTCAGAAGGTAGGTTGTCATGCAAAGAGGTTTCGCCTTAAATGTTTCTGATAGCATGGAGAGAAAAAAGGGGAGAAGGGAGTTAGGGCAATGATGAGGGGGAGAGAGACTCGGAAGTTTGTAAGGCTTTAATGGAGGAGGTTCGTGACTCCTCAGATTCTCTCGAAGGAATGTACTCAAGCGCCTAGCTTGTACTTAGTTTCCACAATAGTTAAGGTCGAAAATATTAGTTACCCGTTTTAGGCCAACTAGAATTATGTTAGTCGTTGTTTTTCTTACACGTGTCACCACAATATACGGGCTAAGTTATTCAAAAATTTGGAATTGAGACTCTTGACCTTCCCATGATACGGTCGTTTACGCTTTCTTATGCAGATGACCGTTGAGGGTGAGAGCGTTCGCAATAAATACCATTCATCGCCTCACAACTCACCGCCAACATATTTCTAGAAAGAGAAAGAGCGCTCTGCCGCCCTAATTTCTAGAGAGATAAAGTTCATTACCGACCAAATTACCCCGAAGTGACAACTCTTTATGAGAACAAGGTTCAACGTCGTTAACTGGTTTTCTATAACTGCTACGAACGAGGAAAGACGAGCTGCGGGCATCATTGATAATTCATAAAAAACAATCACCATGTTTTTACTTACGGAAACTTCAACCCAAACAAGAATCACTTCAAAACGGTTCTCCCCTCTGTTTCTGAACTGATGCAGTCCTTACCCAAAGACACGAAAGATTTGCCCAAAAAAACCGATATATCGACAACGACAAGGCTCTGACATTTTCTCGAACTTAAATTTCGTTGTCCGCAACCGTTTCCGAAGCTTGTGTTAAAGATGCTCGTTAGAAATCATATTACCTGCTAATATGGAATCTGTTTCTGGGTCTTTGAACAAAGATAATTCACAACAATGTGAAGATAAAATTAGCTACTACTTTTGTCAGGATAACCGCCAATATTGTTGCGATCCCCAAGGGATTGGTGAAATTGAAGGGTTCAAAGGAGGATTCGAGCAATCCTTGAAGCTCAAAAACCCAATCCCGATTTCATTGCTAGCGATGGTATTAGAAAAACTACAAAAGATGTCGGGAGACACAGGGAAAGTGAAGAACCCGTTACCGAACCGAAAGTACCAAAACTGAAGCCAATGATGTACTAACATCGGAGACATCAAATTTTTATGGAGTAAACTCTGATGATTGGAAAAATACTATCTCATTGGGTTGTATTACGGAAAGTACCTCTACTATGCGGAGGACGAATGCTCGGAACTGAGGGCACTCTTGGGGATTCTGAACTTTATCACCGTACGTCTCTTTACCATCAGAGAGACACCATTTTCCACCAGAAAAAGGACGATGGTAATCTTTCCCGACATTCTGAATTGGGGGCTCTGCTTGCCCTTTGATCCGTCAGTCGCAAGGTATTTTGAACTAGTAAGAATTGTGCCCCAATCACGCTAGCCCTAATATATGGTTCACTTTGATGTTTTGCATCAATACTTCACTCATTTCCTAAATTCTGATACAATGGAAGAGTCCTTAGTTATTATCACACTATCTTGGAGTCCATAGCTTCCCTTCTTTTACGTCACCCTTTAGAACGACTATAAAATTTTAATGATTGGTTGAGAGTGGATAAAACCAGCAAACATCATTTTTTTATTCTTTAGCGATGCTTGGGAAAAGGGTTGGCTTACATAAAGAAGAATAAACTAAGGTGGCTCCCAATGAAGTAGACATTGGTATTTTCTTTTATGATTTCATATTTTAAAATTGGTTTTTTAATTGCGAGTTCCAAAGGCAAAACTACAAGCTTTGAGAAAGAATCGTTCGAAAGCTACAAAAAAGACTTTCACAGCTCTAAACGCCTGGGCTTGGGAGAACTGGGCTAATGAATTCTATAGACGTTTTACGACGATGAATTTGGTTTGTAGCCATCTATTGTGTTTGTCCAAAGGTAATATTAACGAGGGCCAATTAATGACTCATCCTTACGCGTCTGCCATAATGTCGAGACTAGGGCCCCCAAATGCATGAGTTTTACTTCCTACCTGGAAAAGAGTGCCCACTCATCAAGTGAAGAAAAATTCTATCGAGATTGGTTTTAATACAGTATAGAGAGGCAAAGAAATCGAGGCTAACAAGAAGACTGAAGTTCGGATGGCGAAAGACGAGAAAACGGTGCCCAAAGAGAAATCAGTGCCCAAGAAGAAGAAAATGATGCTCGTAGCTGATCGTACAACTGAAGTTCCTACTAAAGATCAAACCATCATTCCAACTATGTTTCAGCAGTACACTACACCAGACCCTGAAGAATGGATGCTAGTGCCTTCGGAGGTAGGCTTAGTACAACTGAACAATGAGCTTGTAGAGGAAAATGATCAAGCTCATAGAGTCCTTAATTATAAACAATCAGATTTTGATATATATATATATATATATATATATATACAGGTATGTGGAAGATTTAAGGTTGGATGTTGAGGTTTCGAGTTCCCTTGACATTCTTCTTACCAACCTACCGATGTGCTGGGGTGAATTCCAATCCTCGGTAATTATCACAACCCCAGATGTTCAGCTAGTCAGCCACTCTGAACCCCATGCAGAAGGTTTAGGTGATCCAGCTTTATCGATTGGCTCTGTTGCAACCAGATTCTTTCAGCTCACCCATTTGGACTCACACGCTTGCTATCTATATACCTGGTAGCTCCATTTTTCATGCTTGGGAAGAAAGCAAAGAAAATAAAAAGAGAACTCTCCCAAGCGAAACTGTAGATCGCCTAATTTGAAGAAAATCACAAAACCTAGAAACGAAAAACTCGAGGAAGCTAAGCAACTATCCTCAAACTAATACCATCTTGTCAATTATAGTTAATAATAGGTGCATGCTATTTCAAGAGATCTCGAAGAGGAATAATAATCCCACCGAAAAGAACTTAAGTATTGCTGAAAGGATATACCAGAGCATGACAAGAAAATAACCAGCGTGTCGACCTTTTTTCAAAAGAAAAAACACTAGAAATTAACGTGAAAGTAGTTAAGGAGAAGAAGGACAAGGTTGTTCAAGAATTGACTACTATTAAAATTAAAAACAAAAAAGACGAAGCAAAAGGATTTTGATGCTCTCGATGATAAGTTGGAGAGAGATGTCTGAAGACCTTATCTACAGAAATTGTTGGGGCCAAAGCTCCGCCGATTCTTGACAATCATTGATGGATCACAGGCTTAATTTTTTGTCATACTAGAAATGAGTTTCATGTAAAGATAGTTCGAACAATGATGAGCCATTGAGTGCGGAAGAAACACCCATTGATAATGATTCTACTGCTTCAGACTAGTGGTCTTTGTAAAGATATCTTGTTTAATCAAGTTATTTTGTATTCGAAATATTCGTATGTATTTTTCTTCAGCTTTAATTTTAGACTCCGGTTTAATCCTTTTAATTCAAAGTTATGAGTTTCCAATAAAAAAGATATATCATGTCATGTTGTTTGATATACTGTTGACAACCAAAGTTGGAAGATCCCTTAGGTCTAAAATATAAAAACTACAAGTGTTTGCGAGCTGACGTTGGAAGATTTTTTAGGTCCAAAATATAAATATACGTGTTGGGAAACTGAAGTTGATTGAACCATTAGATCTAAAACATTAAAATATGTGTACTATTGACAAACTGTCTATGTAAGCACCTCATTAACACCTTATTGCGCCACCAAGGTAGGAAAGAGTATGCTACCGATTAATACATATAACAAAAAGCAAATTATACAAAACAATGGTGTTGACTCTAGATGTACCTTTAAATGTCTAATATTTCAAGCATTTCTAAGTGGTATTTCCTCTTGATCCCATTACCAGTGCGTTCCGGGCTTTACCTTTTCAGTTATATTGTATATGCCATCTTAGTTTGGTGCCAACCTTCAAAACCTTTTTTCCTTCTTATGTAAAAGTACTTTTCTCATAATCTTATTTTCCACCCTTAACTCTCGTTGTCTGACTTAGGATGCATACCTACTCTGTATTAGTGTCTGATAATGAAAACAGTTTAGCTACGCTCGTCTTCTCTTTTCTTTAATCAGATCAAGCTTGGCTCGCCTTCCCTCATCATTATCCTCTTCTGAATAATTCTCAATGCGATACGATGGAAACATAACCTAAGATAGTGTCATAGCATCCATTATGTAAACCAGTGTATATGCTGATTCTTGAGTTGTGGTACACAGTGTTGTTCTATATCCCATAATACCTTTATCACATCATTTTCCTGGTTCCAAACAACGGTTTTTCTTCTTTCCACTTAGAGAAATAATCCATGTAACCACTTTTGTGTGTTTTCCTTCTAAGGCCATCTACAAAGGCCCACCTAAATTTATACAAATTAGTTAAATGGTAGAGCCTTGGAATTGAATTCGAGCAGTACAACTGGCATATGAATGGAATTAACAAATCTTTGACAGGTGTTGCACATTGTCTTTAACTTTTTGGCATCAGTCATAAGTGTAGGCCAATAATACCTTACAAAATTATCATTGTCAGTGTTTTGTACCCGCAATGAGCCGACCCTTCCTAAAAACATAGAGTATCTGTAACTTTATCGTAGTCCTTAAGAGTTTAAGTCGTACGTTACTCCTATATGTAGAACATATTTATTGAACTATATGGATATACATTATCCTATCGTGGCTTTGAAGAATAATTAGTCCATGGACTATCGATTTTAATGACATGTAGTTCTTGGACTTTCAAAAGTCCGCTGAGAGTCCACATCTGTATGTCTTACTTAACGTAAAACTACCACCTAGCAACCTATTCACCTCAAACTCGTATTACTGATGGTTCCTCGACTTTAGTTACCATTTTAATTGTTGACTAAATGCCTTGTTGGCAATAGTGTGTGGTAGGTGGATTTGTGTATGATGTCGCACCAATTAATTATTTCAACCTATTCACTTATTGATTAATTTTTTTTTTACAAAATCATAAAAAAAAAATCTTCTTCATCTTTCTTCACTTTTTTTTCAGCGTATTTTTTTGTCTTTCGTTTTCTAAAAATAAGTTGTTGTAAAAGGTTGTTATGGCACGATTCTTAATTCTCAGTAATAGAATAAAAGCAGCAATATTTTGTTCGCCCATCGCAATCGCGTCCGCAACAACCACCGTAACAGATGTTGGTTTAACCCTGTAATATGTATACACCATCTTTGCACAATTTCAAATTCCGCATCTAAGTCTGTAAAAGTCTACTGTGACTTTAAAAGTTGAAAAGTGTGCGAACAACAAAAAATTTGTTTCGAAACGGAAACGTGAATATATAGGCAATGGAGAAACTACGAATATATTTAATAGGGGACTCACAAATAATCAACCTATACTATATTTGAAAAACTTTGAATCATATATTTTACTAGTTAAAATCTTTTTTTTTAGGACTCTAGCTTTGATTAAGAGAAACAATAAAAATTCATTTATTTTACAACCACTTGCTTCAAAGTTGGTTGACGAATTAAAAAATTAGTTTAAAAACATAATACTTTGGATCTAGTATATCTTTTTAATAAAATATTAAACTTTTTGAATTTGTTTATTTATAAATAGTATCCAAAAGTTAATGGCAAATCGAATAATGTTAAAATTCATTAGAAGAAAAAAAAAACTTTCAATAAAAAAATACATCTTTTATTGGTTATAATTTGTAAAAACAAAAAATACATTAGAGTTTAATCTAGCATCGTATCCGCTAATAGATGAATCGAATACCGAACAAATCCCTCCATTACTAAACAACCCAAAAATAGGTGAGCTAATAAAAACTCATTTATTTTACAACCACTTGCTTCAAAGTTGGTTGACGAATTCAAAAATGATTTAAAAACATAATACTTTGGAATGGATCTAGTATTTTTTTTTAATAAAATATTAAATTTCTTGAATTTCATTTAAGTTTATTTATAGATAGTATCCAAAGGCTAATTGTAAATAGAGTAGTGTGAAAACTCATTAGAACAAAAAAAGACTTTCAATAAAAAGAACATCATCTTTTATTTATTATAATTTGTAAAAAAGAATAAAACGTTAGAGTTTAGTCTAGCATCGTATCAACTAAAGTTAAGAACTCCATTTTTAAGGTTTATGTTGCTTTCTCTTTCTAACTATCTTTAATAAAGCTTATTAATTTTATTCATCATGATTTTATACTAATCTACATTTATAGAGAAGATAGAGAGAGAGAAAAAAAATGCTCAGTTGATAATCTCACCAATTATTTTAGTAATATTTTTCTTTTGGACCAAATTAAATTTATCACTTCTATCAAACAAACAAAATTTTGTGAATTTAAATGTAACAAATTTTGTGAATTTAAATGTTCAAATAATAGATATCTTGAAACGATTAAATAAAAAATATGTAGAATTTGAATGATAAGATAAAATGTAGGAGACAAAGAAGAAAATAAAAAAAACAGAGAAAAATCAAGTAAAAGGATTTTAATTTTTATTCCTTTTAGTTTGTAAAGAGAAAAAGAATAGATAGAAAAATATTTTTATACTATAAAATTAAAAAATTAAAAAAAAACATACAACATATATAATAATAACCAACATTAATAATACAACTAGGATAATATATGCCACTTTGACTTCATAAAAGGGTATAATCGTCAATTTATATCGCTGACTACATTTTAACTTTGTCCTAAAGTCGAGAGATCATTAGTGATACAAGTTCCAGTTGAGTATGGTGCCATGTACCAGATTTACGTTAATTAGAAGATACATGTAACTAACTTTATGCAAACTCGATAGTCCAAATACATTCAAAAGACTTTTGAAAATCCAGGGACTATCTATCACTAAATTCGATTGCCAAGTGACGAATTATTATTCAAAACCAACACAAGTATACCAAATAAAGCATCTGCCTATTGAGGAACATAATATCATCATAACCTTCAAGAGTCTATCAACAACACCCTCAAGAGAAGGTTTAACAACACCTTTAAGATAAGGTTTAGCAGCACCTTCAAGAGTCTTAGCTTCAGTCCTGACCTGTAATTCATATCTCAAAAATCTCGCGTTCTCCAGCGAATTTTCAAGATAAGCTTCCCGTTGCATCTCATTATCAATCTTCGTGTGAATATTAGCTTTTATTTTCGAGTTTTTTCAAAGTTGTAACAATACTTTCAAGGAGTACCCTAACATAAAAACTATAACTTGCATCATGAAAATTAGATTGCTGAAGCGGGGTCAGGCCATTAAGAATACCCTGTAAATATCATGTAACAAATATCCAGAGTAAAATAAGATTTCGTACATAAAGCGAAATATTTAAAAAAAAAAGGTGAATGTTTATCTTCCCCCAAATCTTAAACTTAATTATCTTTTAGCTAAGTCTGATGAGAGTTTTTTCGTTTGCTAAAGCTGCACAATGAGTTAATACTTTTTCAGAAATTCATTTTAAACAAAAAACATATGATATTATGGAAGGAAATGTCTCGGTCGAAGAAGCATCCATGTTAGAAACTCCATCACATGGATATATTCTCATTTCTTTATTATCAACTGTATTCGTAAAAGCAGATAACTGTTTTCCATAAATTATTAAAATATTCTGGTCTTGTTGATGAAGATAGAGATGACGAACGGAGGAGAATCGGCAAAGGAGATGACAAGAAAATTCGCTAAACTTGAAAAGTTTGAAAGATATATTTCAGACGCTGGCAGAAAAAGATGCATTTTTTTAGTACCCTCAAGGTTGTGTATGTCATGAGTACCTCATGTTCCGAGATCATGGAGAATACAACGATTGAACAAACAAGGAGGCGCAACAAGTGGGAGAATGATGACTACATTTGTCGCGGCCACATATTAAACGGTATGTCTAATACTTTGTTTGATGTATACCAAAATTTTGAGTCTCCAAAAGAGTTATGGGATTCTATTGAATTGAAATACATGGAAGAATATTCTTCTAATAGGAAGTTCACGGTTAGTAATTTCATAAATTACAATATGGTTTACTCTAGGACTGTAATGGAACAGTATAATGAACTACTAAGAATTCTGGGTCAATTGGTTCAACATAATATGATAATGGACGAATGTATTTCGGTGTCTTCTATAATTGACAAATTTCCTCATTTAGGGATGGATTTTAAACACACACTGAAACACATTAAAGAAGAAATGAATTTAGTCGAACTTGGTAGTCATTTTAAGATTGAAGAGTCTCTAAGGGCTCAAGATGAAATAAGTAATCATAAGGGTAAAAACCAAGTGGAAAAATTATCTATAAATATGGTTGAAAGCAGCGGATTCTTTAAGAATGGAAATACAAATAAGGGGAATAAACGAAAGTTTAAAGGTAAAAAAACAAAAAAAATTCCAGCAAAAAGCCTAAAATGGCATGCTGAAAATGTGGCAAACCTGGTCGCTTTATGAAGGATTGTCGAGTTGGAAAAGGCAAAAATAATGCTGGTCCAAGTGGGAACAATGCTGGTTCAAGTGGAAACATTGCTGATTCAAGTGGAATTAAGGATCCTGAAAAGCAACAAGGTCATAATTTAATTCAGAATTTTAATTTTGGTCACAATTATATATCTCTAATAACTGAGGCATTTTATGTGCAGGATGACGATGTTGTTTGGTGGATTGATTCGGGAGAAACAAGCCATGTATGTAAGGATCTTCGATGGTTCCGTAACTTTCAACCAATTGAAGATGGATCTTCAATTAAGATGAGAAATGTTGCAACCGAACCAATTAAAGGACTAGGAAATTTTAAATTATTATTTACTTCTTAAAAATACATATTATTAAACAATGTATTGTATGTTCTGGGATTCGAAAGAATCTTTTGTCTGGTGTTGTTTTAAACAATTTCGGTTTCAAACAGGTGTACGAAAGTGGCAAATATGTATTATCAAAACATGGTGTATTTATGGGATTCAAATATTCTGTAATCGTATGTTTATGTTAAATATTAATGTTTCGTTCCAAAATAATTTTGTTTGTAAGACTTCTACTAGTATGTGTAGAAATTTAAATAAAACAGAATTATGGCATGCTAGATTAGGACATGTCCATTATGGAAGAATAAAATACATGTCGAAAATGAGCCTTATTCCTCATGTTGATGCAAATAATGGAAAATACAAAACTTGCATGTTAACTAAGATAACTAGAAAACCATTCAATAATGTTACCGAGTTTCCAAAATATTAGACTAGTACACAATGACTTATGTGACTTCCATGCTACACCTTCGTTAGGAAATAAAAAGTATGTTATTACTTTTATTGATGATTCATCTAGATATTGCTACATTTATTTGTTGCATGCTGAAAATGAATCTCCTAATAAGTTTAAAATATATAAGGAAGAAGTAGAGCTGCATAATAATGATTTAATTATAAATCTACGTACAGATAGAGGAGGTGAATATTATGATCCTATGTATTTTCAGTCTACGGGTATAATTCATCAAACCATGGCTCCTTATAAAACACAACAAAATGGTATAGTTGAGAGGAAGAATAGAACTTTAAAAGAAATGGTTAATTCCATGTTGTCCTATTCGGGTTTGAGTGAAGGATTATGGGATGAGGCTATGTTAATAGCATGTTGTTTATTGAATCGTATTCCTACATGATACATTATCAAACAAGTCGTAGAGTGCGGAGTGCACACTTGTTAGATTATATCAGGGTTAACAGGGTAAAGGGGCGGAGCCCCTTGCAGAGTCCAAGGGGCAGAGCCGCTGGTTAAATCGGCTATTGTTGCAAGTCAACAAAATTTGGAAATTGGTCATTTGACCGTTTTATTCAAATTTCAAATTTGAAGCCGTTTTATTACAAGTCCCGTTTAAAGACCTTAACTACCCTAACTGCCAAACTGATCCAAATTGGTCGAATTGATAAAAGATGGGTTATGTTGAAAAATGGTATTACATCAATTTCATACTCTCTGTTCAAATAGAATATCTTTGATTTTATCCAATTGAAATTTTTAGAGAATCCCAAAAATATTTAAATAAGAGATTGTTGACAAGACTTTTGAGATTATCTGGAATCAAAACACTGTTTTCCACAAGATGTTATTTTACAACCAGTGAAAATGTAAATGCGTAACCCATTATAACGTAATGTTGAACCAATTACACTAGTATTTTTTAAACAACTTTCCTTTAACGAAATCATTTATTACATATTTTTGTACCCATCTAACAATGGTAACTTTCAAAGCTAAAAATATTCAATTCTAAATTCTTTAACAATAGACCATAAAAATAGAAAATTACGATGTTTATATATTTTATTCATGTGTAGTTTTAATATGACAATGTTTTTTACAACGTCGGCACTTTAGTTTATGAAGCAACTCTTAACCTTGGAATATAATCCATTTCTTCTTAGGTCTTCCATATCTCATTTGCAAAGTATGTGGAAGAATAATAGGAGATGGATTTGAAGCAAAAGCTTCACCAAAAGTAGATAAAATTGGTATTCCCGAAGATTAATTTTCCTTATAAGAACTTGTTATAGCCTGACTCCACATATGCCGAAGAATTCCCTTGAATACTAAAACTAGTTGCACAAGCATGTGAACAAAGAAAATAGTCGATTTTCCAACTACCCCAAGTACATTTGTAGTGGAATATTAACACCTATAACCAGTTCCGGTTTAAACTCAAACAATACTTCGTTAAACGACCGAAGAATCCACGTACAACCTTCTTCTATGTTGCTTTTAATATTGTCTTCAATGTTCAGACAAAGCTCATCATTTCAACGCAAAAAATCAGAATGACGCTCTTACATTAGAGTTATAAGCATAACCTTAATTTTATCTAATAATTTTAAAATAAGCAGGCTATGAAATTCTTTGATTTGATTATCAAACAATTTAGTCTGACTAGAAGCCAGATATGTATAATCACTATAATAATTTTTATCATAAGAAATTATCCATGAACGGGGGCACTTCTTGAACTATCTAAACATTGTGTCTATTCATTTCACGAAGCACACCCAGTGGCCTTCTTGTAAATTAGGGACAAACCTAAGGGGTGACCATGTATGCTATGGACCACCCCAAATTCTAAAAATAAGTTTAGTGTAGTAGTAGGAGTGTTTAATTTTTAACAGTGAGGTTAAAAACTTGAACTTTGGACCACCCCAAACTATTTTTTTTCCTTCCTTAGTTTGCCCCCAACTAAACCCTAAATCTACACAAATACAAAACACGCAACAACCCTCTTTTGTCTCTTTCCCCAAACGCAACAACCCCTATCTCTCTCCCCCCAAAAGTTCAAACGCAGCTGCCTATCTCTTTCTCTCTCGTCAAACGCAGCAGCCTCCTCTATCCTCTCCTCCTCAATCAAAATCACCAATTTTCTCTTACAAACATACAGACGCAACACTGAAGCAGCCCATGGGCGATAAGTTTTTTTTATCGACAATGGAAAGAGGATTAGTACGAAGAAGTATGTTAAGATACATGTTCATGTATAGTATCTCGGATTTATAAAGACAAAGTAATCCTTTCAAGAAAAATCCTTTGATTTATCTCAGGTATGACAATGTTCTTTTAGTATTTCCTATAAAGTATGTTAAGAAATCAGAGAATCAATGGAATCCTTTGATTTATAAAAAGAATTTCACAGGTTTTGAAAATCAATTTGAAACAAATCAGTGAATGGTAAACAATAAAAAAAATTAAAGCTAGTTTGAAATTTGACAAATTAAGGATTTAAATGTAATAAATTTGTTAAATTGATTGCTCAGCGGATAAAACGCTTGTAGAGGGACTCGAACTCATGACCTTTGGTCATGAGCATGCCTTACTCAACCAACTCGGCTACCCTTTGGGGCATGTATTTATGTATTTTGACTATATATTAGTGAGATTTTTTTAGTTCAATGAAATTTTTGGCACACCCTAAATTCTAATCATAGATCCGCCCCTGTTGTAAATAAATCACTTAGAAATCTATAGTTAAACCACAAAGTTGAGAATGCTGAGAATTGACCACTACCTTCTTTGTGTTCTCATGAAGATCTGGAACAACAAGTTTCATAAGAGAAATATTAAGAGTATATAAACTTAATTCTCTTTTAGCAAAGATTTGATATTTCCACATGGACATGCTATGAATGTTCTTCTTGCACTTCTTGATACACACTTGCCAGCACCCTCTCTCAAGACAATGACCACTAAGGAATGAAAGATAATATGTGTAATTGAAACAACATGATTGTAGGAGAGAAAGTGGAACTATTCATTCATACCAACAAAAAATATATAAATAACTTACGGAAGCGTGGTTATCTGTGATAGGAGCAGCAGTATCGGCAGTCAATTCATCAAACCGACCAACTAGTTGTAACACCTGAGATAAACAATCCGACAGGCTTTTAGGGCTAGGACGACCACATCACCGCTTAGAATGTAACTCACTTTTTAAAGCCTAGCCGTGATCTTATCAATATGAACTTGTTATTCCCTTCCATCTCTTTTGATCACATACATTTTTGAGGAGTAAAAGAAAAACACTCTGCAATAATATTAAAAATAGGACGAAATAAATTTGTGGATCAAATTTTGTATGTTATATAAAAGTGAGAAAGGTGGCTATATTGAATAAAGTGTTGGATTTTAGATTATGAGAACGGACTTGTGTTAGCCTGCAAACCAACGCCAGAAGGTAAACCACACAAGGTGACAGGCTCAGCCGAGAAAGCGTATGCAGAGGGACTCGAACTCATGACCTTTTGGTTATTAGAATACCATACTCAACCAACTCGGTTACCCCCTTGGAGGCGATTTGTCCCTCTTATCCATTAACACCGAAGAGATATTAAAACGAAAACAAAAAATAAAACCTAAAAAGAGAAAAGGGGGACGAAGGAGGGTAGGAAAAAAGTCATGCAAGTTGAATGGAAGTGTTATACTTGCTTTTAGAATTTATCCCTCCCCAAATATTTTTATTTCCCGCTAAATAATTTAATAATTTTTAATTAAGATTTTAAACTCTTTTTCTAACTCACTAAATTGTCGTCAAAAGAAGTTTCCAAAAATATTTAGCAATTAAATGATAACGGATTTTAATATTTAAATTAATAATAAAATATAAAGTCAGTTCAATTTTAATTTTACATTTTTTAATTCATAAAATTACTGTCATTACTTAATTTTAGAAAAATAATCTACAGTTAAGTGCTAGTACATTTAAATAATCTTCAACTAATATACATAAAGAAATTACAAAGTAAAATTCGGTTTGAAATTTCATTTCCTTGCTGTTTTAACTCATGAATTTACCGTTGCCAAATTAAATTCCAAACAAATATTTTACTTATATATAATATATTGATTCCTCATTTAAATAATATTTTATTAATACACATAAATTAATTAATTTTTTAAAGCTATAAATACAATTCGGTTTAAATTTCACTTCACTTTTTTAACTTATCAAACTACCATTATCCTATTAATTTTCAAAAAATATTGTACAAATAATACATTTCAATAATCTTGGACTATAATACTAACAAAAATAAAAATATAAAAATTATATCCGATTTTAAAATTGGAGACTTTTTTTAACCTGTGAAATTAGTGGGATTCAATTGATTTTAAATTTCCTTTTTTAACTCTTCTAATTATTTCTAAAAATACTCTACCGTTAATAGGTAATACACATTTCAATACTTTTTTTACTAATATATTTAAAATTCAATTCGGTTTTAAATATGGCATCTTTTTTTAACTCATGAAAAATACTATACAATTAATTGATAGTCTAGTCAATAATTTCGTACTAATATATAAAAATTAATGAAAACACCTCCAAGGGGTAGCCGAGTTGGTTGAGTAAGGCATGTTTCTGACCAAAGGTCATGAGTTCGAGTCTCTCTACATTATTGCATTCTGAGTAGCGGTGACAGACTTCTTCCAAAAACAAAAACAAAAATAAAATTAATAAAAACAAATTATTATTTTTTACCCATGGAGTAGCCGCTCGTGATCAAATGTCATGCGTTCGAGTAAACCAGGGTTATTGTGTCAGACTGAGGGTTTACCATGTGCGCATTCGTTGTAAATTAAATTTATTTTTAAATATGAAATGTTATTCGGACAATAAAAAAAATTATACATAATAATTTTTTTAAAATTAATTGTTTAAATTTATATAGAATGTAAAATATTAAAAAATTAAATTTAATAATATTTAAATTACTAGTTATATTTTAGATCACTTTTACAATCATTTCAATATAAAAATAATGATAATAAAATAATATAATTTGGTACCGTAATACTTTTATGCATAATATATACATTAATAAATATTGTCTTTGTGTATGAATAAAATAACTAAAATGAATGTAAAGCTGTGTCTTAGAGATGTAGACATTCTAGAATTTTTATTTCCAAAAAATTGAATTACCCAAAATATTATCATTTAAGATAAACACTTAATTTAGCCTATAACCCAAAATTCAACTAACTCACTCTTTGAAAACTCATAAAAAACTAAAAGCGTCGTAAAATCAACTTATATTCATAATATCTTAAACTCATAAGGTGTGTGATTTGTGTTCAAATTGTGTACCCGTAGTACACTATTGGGCATAAATTATGCATGTTTTCTGCATAATTTGGCACAATGGCGTGCAATTTAGTGATTCCCCCAATGTGCAAAATTTTGCATGAAATTTTATAATGTGGTGCAGTTTCGTGTGTGATTTGTATACAACTTCCATGTAATAAAAGTGAATTTTTATGTATGTTATTTTTATATATGTTGCAAGATTCTGAACAACCACTCAATATGATGTCCGATTACACACATATTGTTACTACCCAAAGGTATTACGTTAAATCCAATTTGGATACATGGGTTAAATCCAAAATCGTTAATATAAGATTAAACACTTGATTCATGATTTGCATTTAACAAATGATACTTAGATCGGATTTAACCCTTGATTGTCAATTCAGATTTAATACACGAGTAATGATTCACATTTAACCTATCATTCTCAATTTAGATATAACAAATGATCGGTCATTCGTATTTAACTATTGATTCTCAATTTGGATTTAATAAATAATTTGCGATTCCTGTTTAACCAATAATTTTTAGTTTGGATTTAACAAATGATTCTGAGTTCAGATTTAACACATGATTTTCAATTCACATGACATACGATTCCCAGTTCGCATTTAACTCAGTATCCTCAGATTGAATTTCATACACGATTATAAGGTCATACACGTTTTTCACTTCGCATATAGCCATTGATTCTCAATTTGGCATTAACACTTGATTTGTGATTCACATTTAATAAATGATACTCAGATCGAATTTAACCCTTGACCCTCTAATAAGATTTAACACTTGACTTGTGATTCGTATTTAACCAATTATTCTTAGTTTAGATATAACAAATGATCCGTCATTTGTGTTTAACCCGTGATTTGTTATTTATATTTCACCATTAATTCTCAACTCAGATTTAATAAATAATTAACGATTCTTGTTTAAACAAATATTTCTTAGCTCATATTTAACATATGATTCGCAGTTCATATTTAACACATAATTTTCAACTCTCATTTGACCCATGATTCTTATTTTGCAATTAACTCATGATTGTCAGTTTGAATTTCATACACGATTCACTATTCATACACGATTCTCAATTCATATATAACCTTCGATTTTCTATTCGGATTTAACACAACTTGTGATTCGCATTTACCCTATGATTCTCAATTTAGATATAACAAATGACGCGTCATTCGCGTTTATCCCATAATTTGATTCATATTTAATCTTTTATTTTCAATTCGGATTTAATAAATAATTCATGATTCGCGTTTGACAAATAATTCTCAGTTCGGATTTAACACATGATTTTGAGTTTAAATTTCATATATGATTCACTATTTATACACGATTCTTAGTTCGTATGTAACCCTTGATTCTCACTTTGGATTTAACACTTGATTCATTATTCGCATTTAACAAATGATACTCAGATCAGATTTAACCCTTAATCCTCAGCTTGGATTTTAACTTGATTCATTGTTCGCATTTCACAAATGATACTCAGATCGGATTTGACCTTTGATTCTACGTTTGTATTTAACACACGACTTGTCATTTACATTTAGCCTATGATTTCTCAGCTTATATATAACAAATGATCCATGAATTGCGTTTAACCATGATTCATATTTAACCCTTGATGCTCAATTCAGATTTAGTAAATAATTTGTGGTTCGCATTTAACCAATAATTCTCAATTCAAATTTAACAAAAGATTCTTAGTTCAGATGTAACACATGATTTTCATTCGGGGAGCATTTTTTTTTAATAATCCTATAAAAAATTCTCCATGACCAGGATATAGTTTTTGTTCTTCGTGGTTTGATAGTATTTCATACTTGTTATCATCTTCATCATTACATATTGGAAAATCAAGATCTTCTGTCATTGGGTTGTCTATGTCATCTCTTGTTCTGGCATCAAACGTTGATTGATATGGATACACGTCATTTATCATATACATTGTTCTCTCGTTCAAATTGAAGTTTTTCACATTCTCATAAGTATGATTCGAATGGGATGACGAAGAAGAATTTTCAAATGTTTCACATGATGAATCCATTGAGTATACCATAGGTCATCCCATTTGCTGCCAAATGAGATTCAACAACTTCAAAATAGTGATAAACGTAATTGTTACACTTTTTACATGGACACCAAATTTTGTTGTTATTAATAACGACATTTCGTTTTACAAATGTAATAAATTTGATTATCCCGTCCACACATAGATCATCACATATATTTGAAAATTTGATCCAACTTACCTGAAAAAATAAATAATATGAAACAAAAACTACACGAATATATAATTTTTTTTTATGTTTAATATTAATTTTTTTAATTGTATAAAATTACAAATTATATTATATTTGCAACTCAATATATTAATAATTTAACTTTAAGAATATTAACATTTCAAATTATAGTATTTATATATTGTTTTAAATATTTTTAGAAGATTTTATAGCATATATGTTTTAAGTATATTTGAGTATATATTTTATCGTATAATCCGAAGGAATAATACTTTATAGGTTTCCTTTTGCTTCTCTTCTCACAAGAATGACCCTCCAGGAGGAGGCTCACCATCACAAGTTACTCTAACTTGATCAGAAGTGTCATCCTCAGAATTAATTGATGAGAAATATTGTTCCCGCCGCGTGTTAAGATATTGTTGGTTCAGGCTGATCATCACTAGATATTGATTGTCAGAATCATAGAATCCATCTTCAATACAGCTAGTACTGTCAGATGATGCCATTGAATATGAATCTGCTGATAGCTGAAAAAATTCTTCAACTATATCGTGCCGTTGATGCAAAATGTCTTCTTGGTAATGAGGTGGTGACCTGAGACGAGCCGAGGTTGACCTAGTCTCTGTTATGTCATCAATGGTCAGAAGCATATCCTGAACTTTCTCCATAACGCATCTGACTTTTCTTGTTTTTGATATTATTATTTTTCTCATGTTGGGAATCCCAATTATACCTACTCGCATCAACTGAATTTTAAGATGAATGATCTATCTAATCCTTAATCTCACGCAACAAGTGAACATAACATTATTTCTTCAGGAGTTCCGCATTCTTTATTAAGTCTAATGATTCTGATTCATCATTAGCTTTGTAAGATTAAATTATGAAGTCGCCATTTCGGAAAAACAGAAACACTAAACACGCCTTTGATAGATAGGATCAAGCAGTTTGAAGCCGTTTTATTCCGTAGCCGTTTTATGTTAGTGAAATGAATTAACCTTTTCACATAAACTTTGTTGTCTATGTTTCATTTTTTTAACGCAATCCTACCATTTAAAGAAGCATAAGGATTAAATCCTACTTTCTAAAGAAGCAGATACATTCTTTAGAGGCAGAGGGATTCAATCCTACACTCTAAAGAAACAGACGGATTAAAATCCTATATTCACACAAATACAGAAGGATTAAAATCCAACAATTGGTATCAGTGCCAGGACGGGATGATAGTTACGCCAGTGAGGTCAGGGGCAGTGGAGGCATGCAGACAGAAGTTTCTGGAGGTAGATTTATTTCGAGGGAAAAATCTATATCCTCCCAGTACCCGAAACTGTCTATGTTGGAGCAGATCGTGCTGTTAAAGTCAGAACTCAAGCGTTAAGAAGAGAGAGAACTAGACAGCATGGACATGGATGAGAATGAATCCGTTGATGAGTATACCAGAAAGATGACCATGATAGTCGGTAAGATAAGGTCCCTTGGAGCAAACGTTGACAACAGTTATGTCATCGAAAAATTGTTAAGATCGGTGTCATCAAAATTTATGTCAGTGGCCACGACTATTGAAGAGTTTGGTAATATCTTCTTCAAGTATCTAGAAGAAATCATAGCCTCTTTAAAAGCCTTTGAAGATAAGATGACAAAGTTTGAAGAAAAGAAAGGTGTTGAAAAAATCTTGTGCGCGAAGACAGATATACAAAACAGGGATCAAGGCAGTTCGAGTAACAGAGAAAGAGGCCGAGACATGGAAAAGGATCGAGGCAAAAATAATTCCAACAAGGAAGGTGAGAGACATAAGAAACATGATTCCACCTTTGACATAAAAAAGGTCAGATGTTAGAACTGCGATAAATATGGTCATTTTGTTGTAAATTGTGGCTACAAGACAGAAAAAAAAAGTTCACTTAATTCAGCAAGTGGAGGAAGAAGCTACGTTACTTGCAGCGGAGATGAACTTCGATACTTCTGTTGAATGAGAAGTCAGATTTGAAGATGGATGATCGAGTGACTACAAAATTGAGGGAGAGAAATGTAAGATTAAATTATGTAGTCGTCATTTCGGAAAAACAGAAACGCCAAACACGGCTTTGATACATAGGATCAAGCAGTTTGCAGCCGTTTTATTCTGTAGCCGTTTTATTCCGTTTATATTTCACATAAACTTTGTTGTCTCTGTGTCATATTTTTTAACGCAATCCTACCATTTAAAGAAGCAGCAGGATTAAATCCTACTTTCTAAAGAAACAGTTACATTCTTTAGAAGCAGAGGGATTCAATCCTACATTCTAAAAAAATAGACGGATTAAAATCCTATATTCACACAAATACAGAATGATTAAAATCCAACAAGCTTTACCCTTTTTCCTCTTTTTTCTGAATGTCATTATCTCATAATGCTGAATCTTGGTCGGAATAAACATAACGACTCATCTTCAACATTAATTGGAGCAAGACGAGACAAATTTTTCTGCAAAATAGTTGAACTCTGAAATTCAACGAACAACAAAGAGCTGATTTGTTGAGGGACGTACACAGTAACACTATCAAAACCAATTAGTGTCAAAAGCACATCCTCACACTTAAACTTCGAAAGTGTAAAACAAATTTATATTGAAAAAGATCTATAGTAGACATAAACTTAGATGTCCAACCCCCAAAAGTTTATCAAATACCACTAGATTAGGTATAAAATCCAACCCATTCCAATCCCAACAAAAGCTGCAAATCAGTTAGGAAGGCTACAGCATCGCACTCAAAATCAGGATTACAGACCAATCAACAAAGAAAATAAGACAAGTTTACGCCGTCTATTGCAACCTAAGCTAATTCCCTATAAAGGAAACCTACCCTTTTTCGATCATCAATGCTTCCTCCAGCATATTATTTTGCGGAAGAATAGAACACAAAACTAGTAGGTCCCTTGTGATTGTGGCCAATAATTATTTGCCTCTTCCAAAACTCTCTCTGGCCAATCTCTAGTCATCTAGTATCAGCTAACAAGTCACACAACAGTAATGGAAAATGAATAAAGATTTATGTAATTTTATATATCTTCGTACCCTATATGCTACCAACATGCTAAAAAGTTTGAAGATTGATATAAGAAAATGGCTAACTTACTTCATCTGGATAACTAAAGTAGCTAAACACTTGTGGTCGATACCATCTAGCGCAATATAATGGGTTCCCGTCCAACATGGGGACTCTTATCTGTAATATAAGAGTATGGAGTCTTAGTTGCTCCGAGTTCAGCACTAATATAATCAATGAAGAGATTTACACTAAGTTTATGATACTAGAGTAAGGACTCTTATCTGCTACTAATTTTTGTGATTTTCGACTACATGCATAACCAAGGTTTAATCATAATTTTCCTCATGAATAAAAACATCATAGGCCTAGGAAAATATATTATATCTCGCGACTAAACATAGTCAAACTTAAAGTGGACGAAGAACCCCTATTAAAGGATATATGTTGCATCATTTGAAATAAAAGAATAAGGTATTTGAATGTCATATGTTAATAATTTAACCAAAAACAAAATTCAATAGATATTTGAGTATAAATTTTAACAGAAATCTGAAACTATCTATAAACAAAGTTACAAATAGATAATAAACTTCCTCATGTCCTTGTTAACACACTATACTGAAAACTGAGAAGAAAGCAAAAGTAGGTAATTATAAACCTTCAAATTTAGCAGCCACAAAACAATCTCGTTAAGTAAATACCTCACTGAAGTGAGAAATTGTTCGAAGGTGATTGAACGCAAGATCCAAGTGCTTCAATTGGTACATCTCCTAAGATTATCAACTCTTGTAAACTTGTTTCGAATGAGGTCTACTGTTTCAACAATGGGAAGAAGTTGCAAGGACTCATTCATCAGCACCATATGATTATATGCTAAGGGGTGTGATTTATCTTCCGTAGCTGCCAAAAGTTTGTTTTAGTTGAGGCATACATTGAAGAAGATCTATATAATAATTCTACTGTAAGTGTTTATGTTTGCTTATTACTACAATTTTTTTTCTTTCTCTATTGAATTGGAAGTGAAGAATGATATTATTTCTTTGGATTCTTTTCTAATTTTTTAATTTCGTGTGTTTTAGAATTACTTATCTTTGCCTGCATTTAATTAAGATAGTGTTTTTTTTATGGTCTGGTACTTAATTCTTTTCTTGAATAAATACCAATTAAAATCAACTTTGTTGGAAGAACTTACTTAAATTAGTATGTGAATTGTCCTTGTAATTGAGGAAGAATTCAATTTGCAATTCTACTTGCAAACACATGGCGCAAGGCATCCACAATTCACATACTAATTTAAGCAACGTATACCAACAAAGTTTATTTTTATAAGTATCTATCCAAGAAAAGAATCAAATATTGAACTATAAATTTTTTTTTTTATCTTATTTAGATGCAAGTAAAGATGAAGTAACTCCAGAATACACGAAATTCAATAATTAAAAAAAAATCTAGAAAAATAATATCACTCTCAACTTTCAATTCAATAGAGAAAGAAAAAAACTAAATTAGTAAGCAAACATAACCACTTAAAATAGAATTATGATCGATAATCTTCTTCAACGTATGCTTGAACTCAAGCAAACCTTTTCTAGTCGAGGAATACAAATCACACCTCCTGAACTTCAAAACTTTAAGCCGACTGAACCGCAAGAATGGCTTTATCTTTTAAGGCGGATTTTTCTGTTTTTGTTTCAATAAAAAATAAAAACCAACAAATTAATTAATTAAGAGAAATATTATATATAAAGTATATATTTAACAAAAAATTTTAAAAAAAATTCTTACTTAAGTGAAGTATTGGTTTGTCCCCTGCTTGAATAATTTCAAATCCAAATGAATCATTTCCATTTATATCTTTTTCTCTCAATACATTATTGATACCATTTCGGATATAAACCTGACCAGATCAAAGCCCAAGATCTTTTTTCGCCGTCCTTTATAATTATATTACAACGTCGATTAGGTCTACCTAATCATTTGGGTACATTCTGCCATAAAACCAGTATCTTAATCTATATATAATTTTGTTATATTAAAATTTTTACAAAAATTCAATATGCAAACTTACCAATATATCACTTTTGCGATAGTAATCTGTTAGATTTGCCCTAAAAAAGTAGTTTCCATTCAAAGGTTGGCCGGGAAGATTGTCCTTGTTCAGGCTTTTCATCGGAATCATTACTCGAATCCTCCTCTTCAACACAGACCTACCGTGGATATTCCCTCTACATAAAACACCATGTTGCCTTTATGCCTAAAGGCAACAATATCACCAAGTTGATTTGGACATTCCAGCTTTTTTGGCAGAGACTAGATCGAAGTGTAATGTCTTAATACTTGTATCGGAGTAAGTATTTCTTAAATAACAGATCAGGAATCTTCTGAGATGTAGAACAATGAAACATGAAAAAGAAAATAGTTTAAGCGAACGAATCATAACTCTAAAGCGTAAAAAGGACTTACAAATCGATGTGTGAAACCATGGAGACAAGTCTGGATGAAATGAGGTTTAGTAGGAGTATAACATGTTGTTGTTGAGTATTCATTCGCAGAAAAACCTGCCATTGTTATGTGGCTTGTGTTTTTCTCTCCCTTTTCATTTTAAGTCTTTATTTGTGCAAATATAATGCCTTTTGGTTTCTTGGGTAGTTGTTAGAATTAAATGGTATTTATTATTGGAAGCAAAATACAGACAAAGATATTATTGTCCATTGGTGGAGGACTTGAGAAGTCATCTTCATTCATTTGAATATGAGCTTTAAAGCACGATTTTCTTTTGTACCGGTTTTCAATATTTTAACAAATCTAGTTTTAGATCGTCTATTTTTTCTGTCTCGTCGTTTTTGTTCTAAAATAAATACTATTAAAATATAAGATTCTATCAAATATTCTAAATGAAAAAAAATATATATCAAAATAACCTTTTTGATCTAATAACATAGTTTGAACATGTCAAGATATAAAATAAAATATATTATTATCGCAATTAGGACTCATAAATCTTATAATCAAAAGATAAATATAAATAAAAAATAAAAAGGGTTTAATATAAAGAAGAATGAATCATTTGATAAGAAGCAATAGTGTAACAAAAAGAAAGTTCGATTGAGCTGTGTGAAGAAAGGATGATTGGACAGTGTTCAAAGCGGCTGTTTGAGGATCCAGATTACAATCGATGGCTTTAGAAATATCGGAAGTGGATACAACTTCCACCTAAATTTGGTAGTAGTTTTAGAGAGATAAACAAATAGAATAGGAAGAAATTTTCAAAAGTGGTTATAAAGTAATAGTTATTTACCATTTTCTAACCGGAGAATTGTTTTATATAATAAAAATGAAAAGTCCAAAACCATATAGTTGATCTATTTATGGATATTTAATCCCATTATTCTATTAATCTCATGTTATATACATTTATTATTGCATAAGATGCTTTCAATGTTGTACATTTGTTTGGTGTTATATTACAAAATTTATGTTAAACCAAACTAAATCAATTTTTTTAACTATTCGGACACGGTTCATATAAATTACACCATTATCAATAGTCCCCTAGTCCTTGCAAAAATATTGAGGGAGAACTATGTGGCATTCCTTTGTATCGAAAGTTGGCAACTCCTCGGATTGTTCCGAAGGGATGTACTCAAGCGCCTAGCTTATACTTAGTGTTCACAATAGTTAAGGTCGAAATATTAGTTACTCGTTTTAGGCCAACTAGAATTATGTTGATCGCTGCTTTTCTTACACATGTCACCACAACATACGGGCTAAGTTATTAAATTTTTTAGAATCGAGAGCTTTGACCTTCCCACGATACGATCTTTTACGCTTCCTTATGCATATGACCATCGAGGGTGGGAGTGTTTGCTATAAATACCATTCATCGCCTCACAACTCAATGTCAACACATTTCTAGAGAGAGAGAGCGATATGCCGTCCCGATTTCTAGAGAGATAAAGTTCGTTACCGACCCAATTACCCCGTAGTGACCACTCTTTATGAGAACAATGTTCAACGCCCTTCACTGGTTTTCTGTAACAGCTACGAACGAGGAAAGACGAGCTGCGGGCATAATCGATAATTCAAAAAAAACAATCAACCATGTTTTACTTAAGGAAACTTCAACCCAAACAAGAATCATTTCAAAACGGTTCTCCCATCCGCTTCCGAGATGAACAATCCTTATCCAAAAACACTACAGATTGGCCCAAAAAACCCGATATATCGAACAACGACAAGGCTCTGGCGTTTTCTCGACCTTTAATGTTGTTGTCTACAACCTTTTCTGAAGCTTGTGTTAAAAAAGCTCGTTAGAAATCATATTACATGCCAATAGGTGAATATGTTTCCAAGTTTTTGAACAAAGATAATTCACAACATGTGAAGATAAAATTCACTACTACTTTTGTCACGATAACCGCCGATATTGTTGCAATCCCCAAGGGATTTGTGAAATCGAAGGGTTCAAAGGAGGATTCGAGCATTCCTTGAAGCTTAACAACCCAATCCTGATGTCATTGCTAACAATGGTGTTAGAAAAATTAAAAAAAATGTCCGAAGACACAAAGAAAGTGAAGAACTTGCTACCAAACCGGAACGACCAAAAAATGAAGCGAATGATGTACTGACGCCGGAGACATCAGATTTTTGGGGAGTAACCTCTGGTGATTGAAAGAAGAACATCTCATTGGGTTTTATTACGAAAAGTACCTCTACTATGCGGAGGACGAATGTTCAGAACTGAGGGCACGCTTGGGGATTTTGAACTTTGTCACTAATACGTCTCCTAACCATCACAGACACCCTTTTCCACCAGAAAAAGAACGATGGTAGTCTTTCCCCACGTTCTGAATTGGGGGCTATGCTTGCCCTTGGATCCCTCAGTCGCAAGGTATGTTGAACTAGTAGAATTGTGCCCCAATCAGGCTAGCCCTAATATATGGTCCATGTTGATATTTTGCATCACAGCTTCACTCGTTTCCTAAATTGTGATATCGATGGAAGAGTTCTTAGTTATTACCATAATATCTCGGAGTCCATCGCTTCTTTTATTTTACGTCATCTTTTAGAACGACTACAAAAATTTAATGATTCATTGAGAGCGGATAAAATTTGGAAACAACGTTTTTTTTCATTAGCGGTGTTTGGAAAAAGGGTTGGCCTCACGTAAATAAAAATAAACCGAGGCAGCTCCCGAGGAAGCAGACATTGATATTTTTTCTTATGAATTCATATTTTAATATTGGTATTTTCTTTTGGTATTTCCTAAGGCACAACTACAAGCTTGAGAAAGAATCGTTTGAAAGCTACGGGAAATACTTTCACAGCTTTAAGCGCATGGGCTCAGGAGAGCTGGGCCAATGAATTAAATAGATGCATTACGACAATGAATTTGGTTTGTATCCATATATGGCGTTCCTCCGAAGGTAACATTAATGAGGATCAATTCATGACTCATCCCGACGCGTCTGCCATAATGTCGAGGCTACGGCCCCTCAATGCGTAAGTTTTACTTCCTATCCGGAAAAGAGCCCTCAGTCATCGAGGGAAGAAAAAGTCTGTCGATTTTGGTTTTAATACAGTGGAGAGAGCCAAAGATATTGAGGCTAACAAGAAGACTAAAGCCTGGTCGGCGAAAGACAAGAAAACGGTGCCCAAAGAGAAAATGATGCTCGTAGCTGATCTTGGAACCGAAGTTCCTACTAAAGATGAAACCATCCTTCCAACTATGTTTGAGCAGTAATCTACGCCAAACCCCGAAGAACGGATGTTTATGGGTGAGATTCGGTTGGTTCGGTCGATTTTTTGACATATATTTAAACCAAACCGAAATAATTCGGTTTATAAATTATGAAACCGATTTATTGTAATAATATCGGGTTTTTTTTTCGGTTTCGGTTTTTTTGGTTCGGTCGGTTTTCGGTTGGTTTTTCAGTTTGGATATCAATACAGCTCGGTGCGGTTCGATTCAGTCGGTTTAGTCTTATTTTGTATTATTATTTTTCTTAAAAATTAAATTAATATTTAAAAAAATTTATACTAAAAAGTTTATAATAAATATATTAAACTAATTATTAATTTTTTTAATAAAATTATATAATAATATTATCATTTTCGAACGGTAAAATATTAGTTTCCTATTTATATTATTTACCTTCTTTTACATTAAGTTACGAAGAGGGGAAAAATAAAGAAAATTAAAAAATTTAGTTTTCTATTTATGTTATTTATTTTACATTAACCGTAAGAGAATAATAACACTACGAAAATGAAAATAGAGCATTTTATTATCTACATAACAAAGAAAAAAATACAAATTTACGGTATCTTAGGGTTCGAACCCGTGCCCTTATACAGGGGAGGAATGTTAGTCTTCTTCTTAGACCACCCACCTTGACGAGTGAAGCGGTACAAAGATGGTATGAAATGTATATAAATATATGTTTCAGATTCGGTCGGTTCGGTTTAACTCGGTTTTATAATTGGAAAAACCGAAAATCGAACTGAAATCTATTTCGGTTTGAAAAATAAAAACCGAAATCGAATTATATTCTTTTTAAACAGATCAAATAGATCCATTTCGGTTTAATTCGGTCGATCGTTTCGGTTTTTTTCGGTTTTTGCTCACCCTTAGGGATCTTAGTGTCTTCTGAGGTGGGCTTAGTACAGGTTAACAATGAGCCTGAAAAGGACAACGATCAAGCTCATAGAATCCCTAATTATAAACAATCAGATTTTGAAATATAGGTATTTGGAAGAGTTGAGGTTGGATGTTGAGGTTTAGAGTTCCTTTGACATTCATGTTACCAACCTATCGAGGTGCTCGGGTCAATTCCGATCCTCGGTACATATTCCGACCTCAGATGATCAGCTAGTCAACCACTCGGAACCCCATGCAGAAGGTTCAGGTCATCAAGCTTTATCAATTAACTCTATTGCCACCAGATTCTTTAAGCTCACCCAGTCGAACTCACACGCTTGCTTTCTGTATTACCCGATAGCTCCATTTTCCATGCTTGAAAAGGAAAGCGAATAAAAATGAAAAGAGAACTCTCCTAAGAGAAACAGTGGATCGCCTAACTTCAAGAAAATCACAAAGCCTAGGAAAGGCAACTCGAGGAAGCTAAGCGACTATCCTCGAACCAATACCATCTTGTCAATTATGCTGAAGAATGGGTGCATACTACTTCAAGAGATCTCGAAGAGGATGAATAATCCCACCGAAAAGAACTTAAACATTGCTGAAAGGTTATACCAGAGCATGACAAGAAAATAACCAGCGCGTCCACCTTTTCTCAAAACAAAAAAAACACTAGAAATTGAGGTGAAAGTAGTTAAGGAGAAGAAGGACAAGGTTGTTCATGACTGCTTCTAAAATAAAAAAACAAAAAAATGAAGCAAAAGGATTTTGATTCTCTCCATAAGAAGTTGGAGAAAGATAATCAAATTTTGTTAGAATCTTATATCAAGGGCTCTATGAAGACCTTATCTACACAAGTTATTGGGGCCAAAGCTACGCTGATTCTTGACATCTATGGAAGGATCCTCGACTTAAATTTTTGGTCTTATTAGAAGTGAATTTCATGTAAAGATAATGCAAATAATGATGGGTTATTGGGTGCGGAAAAAACACCCATTGATAATGATTACACTACTTCACAGTAACAATCTTAAAACTTCTATTTTTTGTAAAAATATCTTCTTTAATCAGGTTATTTTGTATTCAGAATATTCGTATGTATTTTTCTTCAGCTTTAATTTTAGATTCCGATTTAATCCTTTTAATTCAAAGTTATTAGTTTCCAATAAAAAAGATATAATATGTCATGTTATTTGAAATATTGTTGACCAACCAAAGTTGGAAGGACACCTAGGTCCAAAATATAAAAATACATATGCTAACCAACCCAAGTTAGAAAACCCTTAGATCCAAAATATAAAAATATAAGTATTGACCAACCGAAGTTGGAAGACCCCTTAGTTTTAAAATATAAAAATACTTATTGACCAAGAAACGTTGGAAGATCCCTTAGGTCCAAAATATAAAAGTACAAGTGTTTACCAGACGACGTTGGAAGATCTTTTAGGTCGAAAATATAAATATACGTGTTGGCGAACTGAAGTTGATTGAACCCTTAGATCCAAAATATTAAACTATGTATACTATTGACAAACTATCTATGGAAGCACCTCGTTAACACCTTATTAAGCCACCATGATAGGAAAGAGTATGCCACCATGGTATTTCCTCTTGATCTCTTAACGAGTACGTTCCGGGATTTACCCTTTCAGTTATAGTGTACATGCCATCCTAGTTTGGTGCCAACCTTCCGAACCTTTTTTCCTTCTTATGTAAAAATACTTTTCTCAAAATCTTATCTTCCACCATAAACTCTAGTTGTCTCAATTTGGATGCATACCTACTCTTCATTAGTGTCTGATAATGAAAAAGTTCAGATACGCTCGCCTTCCCTCATCATTATCCTCTTCGGAATAATTTTCAATGCGATATGATGGAAATATAATCTCAGATAGTTTCATGGAATCCATCCCGTAAACAAGTGTATATGTTGATTCTTGAGTTGCGGTACATGGTGTGTTTCCATATGCCCAAAATACCTTTATCACATCATTTGTCTGGTTCCAGACAACAGTTCTTCTTCTATCCACTTAGAGAAAAAATTCTTATAACTACTTTTGTGTGTCTTCCTTCTGAGGCCATCTAGAAAAATCCAACTAAATTTATACCCATCGGTCAAATGGTAGAGCCTTATAATTGGATTCGAGTGGTACAACTGGCATATGAATAGAATTAACAAATCTTTGACAGTATGCACATTCTCGTTAATTTTTTGACATCAGTAATAATTGTAGGCCAATAATACCTTACATATTATCATTGTCAGTGTTTTGTACCCGCAATGACCCGACATTTCCTAAAAACATAGAGCATCTGAAAGTTTATCGTAGTCTTTAAGAGTTTAACGTGTATCTTACTACTATATGTTGTACATGTTTATTGAATTATAGGGATATACATTATCCTATCCCGGTTGCGCGAGAACATTTAACGAGACATTTGAAATTAATAAAATGTTTTTTCTTTCAAAAGCATCAAGATTCATTTTTATTTTAAAAAGAAAGTAAACATTTCTAAATACCAACGGCTAATATGCCAATAGAAAGATGATTACAACATAAACACCTAACACTTTATAAAGTCTATCAAAATCGAAATAAGGGTCGGGCGATTTAAAAATTCGTCCTAAGAAAATAGACAAGCTTCAATTGGTCCATTCAAAAGGGATAAATCCTAACAAAAGTCATGCACCCTAAGTATGTTTGGAATACTTTAAAAAATATCCAAGTAATGAACACAAGTCGGCTTTGAAGAATAATTAGTCCGTAGACTATCGATTTTAATGACATGTAATTCTTAGACTTTCAAAAGTCCGCTGAGAGTCCACATTCAAATCTCTTAGTTAACGTAAAACTACCACCTAGCAACCTATTCACCTCAAACTCGTATTACTAATGGTCTCTCGACTTTAGTTACTATTTTAACTATTGAGTGGCAATAGTATGTGTTAGGTGGATTAGTGTATGATGTAGCACCAATTAATTATTTCAACCTATTCATTTATTAATTAATTTTTTTTATAAAATCATAGAAAGATACTTTCTTCTCCATCTTCCTTCACTTTTTTTCACTGTATGTTCTTGTCTTTCGATTTGGTGACAGATAATCCATGGACTATCGACTTTGGTGACAGATAGTCCATGGACTTTCAAAAGTCCGTTCGTAGTCCCTGGACTATCCAGTTTGGATAAAGTTAGTCCCCTTGCATGTGTTGACTATCATTCTTTGTGACAGATAGTCCCTCACCTATTCATTTTGGATAAATTTAGTCCTTTGACTTTCTATTTTGATAAATTTTGCCCCCTTGATAATCATGGGCAGGGGACTAACTTTATCAAAACTGGATTGTTCAGGGACTACCGACGGACTTTTGAAAGTCCATGGACTATATGTCACCAAACTTGATAGTCCAAGGACTACGAACAGACTTCTTAGTGTCCATGGACTATCTGCCACCAAAGTCGATAGTCCAGAGACGAGTTACTGTTCAAAGCCTAAAAAGTCGGTATAGCTCCGTTTTTAATTCTCAGTTATGGAATAAAAACAGCAATATTTTGTTCGTCCATCACAATCGCGCCGCAACAACTACTGTAACAGATGTTTTAACCCCATCATATGTATACACCATCTTTGCACAATTTCAAATTCCGCATCTAAGTCTGTAAAAGTATAGTGTGACTTTAAAAGTTGAAAACCGTACGCACAACAAAAAATTTGTTTCAAAACAGAAAGGGAGAAAGGTGAATATATGGGCAATGGAGAAACTTCGAATATATTTGATAGGTAACCCGCAATTAATCAACCTATACTATATTTAAAAAATTTGAATCATATATTTTACTAGAGTTAAAATCTTAAATTTAGGACTGTAACTTTTATTAAGAGAAACAATAAAAACAAATTTATTTTACACCCACCTTGTGTAATTTTTGTGTTAACTCATTAGAACAAAAAAAACTTTCAGTAAAAAGAACTACATCTTTTATTTATTATAATTTGTAAAACAAAACTGTGTTAGAGTTTACTCCAGCAACTAATAGATGAATCGAATAACTAACAAATCTTTTCATACTAAAGAATCTCAAGTTAAAGACTCCATTTTTAATAGTTATGTTGCTTTCTCTTTCTAAATATCTTTAATGAAGCTTATTAATGAAGCATATTGATTTTCTTCATCCTGGTTTTATACTTAATCTACATTTATAGAGGAGATATAGAGAAATAGTGCCGAGTTGATAATCTCAACAATAATTTTAGTAATCTTTCTTCTTTTGGACCAAATTAAATTTATCAGTTCTATCAAACAAGAAAATTTTGTGAATTTGAATGGTCAAATAATAGATATCTTCAAACGATCAAACAAAACATATCTCGAGTTTGAATGATAAAATAAAATGTAAGAGATAAAAGAAGAAAAAAAAAACAGAGTAAAATCAAGTAAAAAGATTTTAATTTTTATTCTTTTTAGTCTATAGAAGGAAAAAGAAGAGATAGAAAAATATGTTTATATTAAAAAATTAAAAATTAAAAAAACATGCAAGGTATATAATAATAACCAACATTAATAATACAACTAGGCCATTTTGACTTCATAAAATGGTATACGCGTCGATTTATATCGCTGACTACATTTTAACTTTGTCCTAAAGTTGAGGGATCATTAGTGATACAAGTTCCAGGTGAGTATGGTGCCATGTGGCAGATTTACGTTAATTAGAAGATGCAGGTAGCTAACTTTATGCAAACTCGATAGACCAAATTCTTTCATAAGACTTTTGAAAGTCCAGAGACCATCTATCACTAAATTCGATAGTCAAGGGACGAGTTATTGTTCAAAACCAACACAAGTATACCAAATAAAGCTTCAGCCTATTGAGGAAGATAATACCATCATAACCTTTAAGAGTCTATCAACAATACCCTCAAGAGAAGGTTTAACAACACCTACAAGATAAGGTTTAGCAGCACCTTCAAAAATCTTAGTTTCAGTCCCGACCTGTAATTCAAATCCCAAAAATCTCGCATTCTCCAGCGAATTTTCAAGATCAACTTTCCGTTGCATCTCACTATTAATCTTAGTGTGAATATCAACTTTTATTTCCGAGTTTTTTCAAAGTTGTAACAACACTTTCAAGCAGTACCCTAAAATAAAAACCATAACTTGCATGATGGACATTAGACTGTTGAAGCAGGGTCAAGCCATTAAGAATACCCTGTAAATATCATGTAACAAATATCCAGATTAAAACAAAGTTTCGTACATAAAGGAAAATATTTGAAAGAGAAAAAAAGGTGAATGTTTATCTTACCTCAAATCTTAAACTTAATTGTCTCTTAGCTAAGTTTGATAATAAAAGATGGGTTGAGAGTTTTTTTCGTGGGCTAAAGCTCTAAAATGAGTTAATATTTTTCAGAAATTCCTTTTAAACAAAAAAACATATGATATTATGGAAGAAACGTCTCGGTCGAAGAAGATTCCATGTTAGAAAATCCATCACATGGATATGTTCTCATTTCTTTATTATCAATTGTCTTCGTAAAAGCAGATAACTGGAAAACACAAACCTTAGTATCAACAATAACATCATCTTTGAGAAATGTTTCTCTAATCATTAAATGACCAACTAAATTAGTTAAATAGCCTAAAGATTCATTTGACACACCTTCAATCTTCTCAAGAGCTTTAACAACAGTTTCATTATCAACAAGAAGAGCCAATTTATAGGTGAAGACTTTTATGATTTAGAAGTACCTTTAAATTTAGTCTTTTGCCGTCTAAGACAAAAGAACTATTCTCGTTGCTGCTTAACTATCTTAATATTTTTTAAAAATGCCTTATTTTACATAGTGAAATAAAATCAGGCTCAATGCTAACTTCAAGCAGAACTTATTTTCCCTTTCCGACAAAATCATAAAGCTTTTTATGAACATTACTTACAAATATAACAACTCATTTCATGAACCATATAATAAGGATACCCATAACTAACATATCTTTTCTAGTCATATTATCATACAAAGGAACAAATTTAATAGCAAGAGTCTAAAGAGAGTATATGCATGAGTTGGAGACTTTGAAACAATTATCTCAATTATAAATTTCAAAACAAATAAAGGCTAAAGATCCATAAAGTTAGAATTTCAAAAGTATCATGATGCACAACTATAAGCGTCGAAGGTTAAATAAAAAAAAATATTCAGTAGTAATATCAATTTCAGAAACACTAGATTTGGTTGTCGAAATATTTCGATGTTTTATCAAAGGCATACCATCTACCTCAACCTCAAATTTATTTTTGACAACACTTGGAAGATGATCTCTCTTCTTACTCAACTTAAGAACATCTACCGCACAGCTTTACATGCAGCATGAGATGAAGCCTCAACATTCTTGGCCCTAGAATAAACAAAACAAATCTCTAAATATTTATCTTTTGACTTGATATTTAACTTATTCTTGGAGAATGTTTATCCAGAACCTTCTTCCCTAGATACTATATATTCAAATTATTATTCTCTAGATAATTTTCCTCCATATTATTGTCCCCATGGTATTCGCAAACACAGAAGTTACCACGAGCCTTAATACTCAACAATAACCCGCTACGAGAAAAAGTTTCGGGTACCATAATGGAACAGTGTAAATGAGAAAAAACGAAGATTATTTCACCAATAGATCATACATATTTTTGGAAAATTAAAACCTCCTATCATTAGGTGGAAGTTCAAGATAAAAAGACTATGAAACCACTGAAAACAATCACAATTACAATATTATCAAGATATAGCAAAATCAAAATAGTATAGATTGCATAAGGAAATTATCGATCAATATTGGGTTAAAGTTTAGGAGATGATGAGAAATTATTAAATACGTATCCATTAAAATGTAAAATAAAGAGTTAGTCATTTGACCAAAGACTTTCACCGAGTTAATGAAAGCAGTCACATAAAAGTGTCTATAAACCCTTTATGACAAGATAATGGTTGAAAGTAATTACCTTAAAGAATTGGTTACAATCTAGATGGGACGAATCATAGTCACCTCAAATAATTTTAATAAGTTTGGACTAAGTGAAAATCGAATACACATATCAAAGAAGTAGGTAAATAATACAACTTTATCTTTATGAGCATCCAATAAAGTTTCTCCAACAACAATGAAGCGAAAAACTACATCTTTGGGAATGGCCTAATCTCCAAGATTTTTCACACGTTCACTATTATGAATATAGTATTGTTGATGATACTCAATATTATTTATATGAAATTCATTTCAATAAGTATCCAAAAATTCAGGTTTATTTTTTTATTAGAAAAATCAAGTTTGGTTGATATCTCCCATTGAAGGCATACTCATATCATCAAGTGTTGAATGAATAAGAGAAACAGCTTGTAGTAGGACATGAATATTAAGAGACTGATCCATCTGCACAATAGCTTTTATGGCATAAGAGGGTTGGTGAATCGGGAGAGTAATCTCACTGATTTTTCCCTTCTCATAATGACAAGAAAATAGTGCGTCAAATGATGTCCTATCGCTTTTATTTTCACTATCTAAGCAGTCACTTCTCGATTCACATTTCCATATCTTATTTACAATAAATTAATAGAATTTTAAATTTTATTCTAACAAAAATCAAGCAGATAAAAGATTCAAGAAGAGATAAAAAGTTAAATTTGAAAGCGAACCAAGAAAATAGACCAAATGGGCAATAGAGAATGGTATATATACCCATATGTAAAATTATCTCAACCATTAATTTTTTATGATTTATTTGGTTTGAATTTTATTATAGGTTGAGTGACGGAGACTAAAGTTTTTGAAGGGTATATATCTTATAGTTACCTAGCCAGATATAGCTTATGATATTCATATGGTAATTAGTTTGTTACTGCTCCTACTTCTGTCCATTGGTGAGCTTTTATTCGAATAATGAGATATCTTCGTGGTACTCATTTTCAAAGCATTTTATTTCATTCTCCCTCTTCACTTGAACTGCGTGCCTATAGTGATGTCGATTGAGATAGAGATCCTCATGATCATAAATCTATTACTGGTTTCTTGTTTCAATTGGAGATTCTTTAATCTTATGGAAAAAGAGGAAAGAATATGTAGTTTCCAGATCGTCTACTGAATTTGAGTATGATGCTATGACATTGATCACATGTGAGATTGTTTGGTTACGATGACTTCTTGTAGATATGGTGGTTAACATTATTAAACTCACTTTCTTACATTGTGATAACAAAAACACCATGCAGATTACAAAGAATTCTGTTTTTCATCAGAGAAAAAAACACATTGAAATTTATTATCACTTTACTTAGCATCATCATCATCAGATCGACACCATCTCGCTTCCATATGTTCCATTAGCTTTGCAAGTTACAGACATGTTCACGAAGGCTCAGTCAACAACGCGGTTTCATTTTTTTGTGGGTTTGAGAGACGGTGTTATAGATATTAGGCATATGTTAGTTCATATATTTTATCTATAAATAAGAACCTAACCTCTATGAAATCCAAACGTTTTCTAAATAAATATATAGATGAGAACCTATAATATATGTAATCAATACACTTTATAGATAACAAAAACTATAGCCGCTTCTTAGCAGCTTCTTCTTTTCTCTTTTCTCTCCCTTTGTTTGTTAACATTTATAAACATAACCTTTTTTTCTTCTCTTTTTTCTCTCATTTTGTTGGTTAATATTTATAAAGAGAATCGTTGTTCTTCTTTCGTTTCTCTTTTTTTGTTTGTAAAATTTATAAAGAGATCAATTCCAATAGGTAGTTCAATAAATAATCTAAACTAATAAACACTATAGTTCATATATATTACTCTCTACGTTCCATAATATTGGTCGTTTTAGAGAATATGCAGTATTACATTTTAATTGTCGTTTGATAATATCAATGCAATAGTTAATATATATTGACCAATGAAATTTTATTGTTTGTTGTTTTTTACTAAGTTAACAAAATAGTAATAACTTTTAACCAATAATATTACATTGCTTCTTGTGTTTTATAAAATAAAAATCGTTATTGTATTATTGGTATCCACCCCAAAATTAACCATCAATAAATAGTTAATATCATAAAATTCTACTAATACCAAAATCAACGTATCGTTGTTCACTGAAAAGACAACGACATTAGTCTATTTAACATAATCCAAGTTTACAACAAAATAATACAAATAAAGACATTAGTTAAACCACATTTGATCACCTCATCATCATACTTATTTGTTTAAAAAACAAAATTCAAACAATTGATTTCATTTTAATCACTAAAACAACAACTAATTGTTGAGTTTAGAATATGTAATAACAACATATTAGTAATACTTACTAAAGATTTTGAGTAAGGGTTTGTTATTGCCATGCCAAATTACTCCAATTCAATGCAAAAATGATTCCAACCTCCTCCAATCCAATACCGTTCGCCCTTGTGGTTGTGTCCTTTGTTTAATTTTGCAGACAAAATTTTACCATGGTACTCCATTACTTTAATCTCACCAACACTAATTTGTAATCCATGGTCTTCCATAAAATTTATAGGCAAGCGCTGCGGGTACGCAACAAACATAAAATTACAAATTCTCAGATATCTAAATTGTGACAATAGGATGGTCTAAATAAATAATAGAACATGACAAATAAGCGGTAAATTTTACCATTATTTTTTTCTTTATATGATAAGCTGTAACTTTTACTACAAAGCTTTGAGCATTCAAGTCTTGAAACCCTACTTGAAACCACTTTAAATCTTGAAGAACTAGTTTTATCTTTTGAGGAGGATTTTTCTGTGTTTGTTTATTAACACATAAAAACCACCAAATTAATTAAGAGACATATTATTTAATATTATGTATATAGTTAACAAAATATTAAAGAAAAAAACTTACTTGAAATTAAGTTAAGGATTGGTTTGTCCCTTCTTGAATAATTTCAAACCCAAATAAATCTTTTCCCTTTATATCATTTGCTGTCAATAGCTTTATGAGACCATTTCCAATAAAAACATGACCTGATGATTCTTTGTATGTTAAATCCAAAGGCCATGATATTTTTTTACCGTCCTTTATAATTATATTACAACGTCGCCTAGCTAGACCGTTACACCTCACAAATCCTGTGGGTACATGCTGCAATAATATAATTAATAAAAACCAATGTTTCACCTTTATATATAACATCGTAATATTAAATTCTAATACCAAAATTTAATATGCAAACTTACTACCATGTCTCTTTTCCGATAGTAATCAGTTAGATTTGCCCTAAAAATAGTAGTGTTGTCATTTGCAAATGTTGGTCGGCAAGATCGTTCTTTTCCAGGATTTACATCTGAATCACTGCTCAAAATGTCCTCTTTGATAGATGTGTGGGGTGAATAGTCTCTCTCGCATGCAGTCGAATCATAAACCCTGACATAAAATATCATACTCCCTTCGTGTCTAAACACAACAATATCACCAAGTTAAACTCCGTGAGCAACAACAAACTCTTCCATCCCTTTCTTAATTCGAGACCGCTGATTTTCACCGTCCAGGTTTTGTTGGGAAGACTAGATCGAAGTGTAACGTCTTTAGAGTATCCAAGTAAGTAGTTCTTAAAGAATACATCATGAATCCTCGCGAAGTAGAACAATGAGATATGCAAGAAATAAAGAATATAGTTAGAAGTCTAGTTATAACAAAATCAAAAAGAGTACTACCAAATATAATCATCTTGGTAGAAAAATATATTCGCGCATTATATTACAAAAATAAAACAATCCAAGCAAGCCTAAAGCTGAATATTGTTACAGAAAATATTACATCTTTGGTTGGAATGTGTTACAGGACTCGTTAGGCACGATAAATCCAAACTAGAAACCCGACGAAAGATTCGAAGAATGGTAGAATAAGGACTAGGAGATAATACTGTAAGTAAGAAGATTACCTCTAAGAACACAAATTCTCTTGAATGAGTATATGAATTAGACAATAGAGAGGAAGATAAAATAACTTGAAATTATGATTATGCCTTTTCGGAGTTCCTATCTCTCTTACATATAGATTTAGAGTCATAAATAAAGAGAACGAAACGGACATCAATTAGGGCTTAATGAATGAAAAGTAACGGTAGTAAATGGATGAAAAGTAACGGCAGTAAATGAATGAAAAGTAACGGTAGGACTAGGAGACCAATAGGATCTCTGTAACAGAATGTAACCCGTGTTGAAGTATTGACAATGCAATTGTGCATTAACAACTTCAACATTATCATCATCATCAGTATCTTGAACATTATCCGTCCTAACATCATTACCTTTTTTAACGATATTGTCTTCGAAACATCTAAATCCATAACATCTACTCCATCCATTCCATATTAATTGACGTTTTGGGGAGTAGTGCACAGGTTATTAAGAGAGTTAATTATTACCTCTCTTTTCTATAAAATCATAAAGTAAGTGAAGTATAATGGTAAAGTAACAATCAACCTTGCATCTCTTTTCTATCAGGTAAGAAGAAAGTGAATTTAATGGGTTAAAATGCATCACATTAATGTGATGCGAATAATATAGGACGATAATTAATATGGAATTAGAAAAGCCTACTAAAACGTCCATTAATATAGAATGGAGGGAGTAATTGTTTATTATGTTATTTTTTTTCAATATCCCTCAAACAAGTCAAAAATATAAGTACTTCATTTCCAATTGCCCATCAAAAGACGAGAGTTTCAAAAAATTAATACGAATAAAACATTTAAGAGTCTATCAGCAATACATTCACCTTCAAAGATAAGGTTTAACAACACCTTCAAGAGCCTCGAATTCATTTTTGATCTGTAATTCATATCTCGAAAGTCTCATATTCTCTATGGAATTTTTAAGATCAGCCTTCAGTTCATCTCACTATCAATTTTTGTTTGAATATCAACTTTTATCTCTGAACTGTCTTCAAAAGATTCAGCATCACCTTCAAAAAGGCACTGACATCAGAAATATATCTTGCGTGATGGACATTAGACTGTTGAAGCAAGTCAGACCATTAACAATACCCTACAAATACCATGTAACAAATATCCAAAGTATAATCAGATTTTGTACATAAAGTATAATATTTGAAAGAGAAAAAAAAAGTATAATAATTTATTTTACCTCAAATCATAAACTTAATTGTTTCTTAGCTAAGTCTAAGGATGAAAGATGGGTTGGAAGTTTCCTTTGGTTGGCTAAACCTGCAAACTGAGTTACTAGTTTTTAGAAATTTCTGTTAAACGAAGAGAAAATGATGTTATGGAAAGAAATCTATCGGTCCGAGAAACATCCATGTTAGAAAATCCATCACATGGATCTATTTTCATGGTTTTATTAATTGTATTTGTAATTGCAGATATTTGTAAACACAAACCTCAAATGACTCTTCAGAAAATGTTTCTTTAAATACCGAATGGCCAACTACATTAGTTAACAAGTCTGAAGATTCATTTGCCACACGTTCATTATTTTCCATAGGTCCAGCATCAATTTTATTATCAACAAGAACGGCCATTTTCATAGATGAAGGCTTGTGTGATTTAAAAGTACCTTTAGAGTTAGTCTTTTGATGTCGTAGGCGAAATAAATATTATTGTTGCTTCTCAACCATCTTAATAACCTCAAGAAATGCATTCTCTCTCATAGCAAAAAAAATTAGGCTCAAGGCTAACTTTAAATGGAGCTTATTTTCCCTCTCCAGTAAAATCATAAAGTTTTTTTTTCAGAAGATTACTTTCAGATATAATAACTCATTTTATGTCACGTCATCACACAAAGAAACTAATTTAGTAGAATGATGCCTAAAATGAGTATATACAAGAGTTGGAGACTTTGGGAAAGTTATCTCAACAATAGGCTTTAAAACTGATAAATTGATATGGATCCTGATAATATAAAATTGAAAAAGTATCATGCTACACAACTATAGGATCCGAAGGTAAAATAAAAAAATTATTTAGTAGTAACATCAATAATTTCGGAAAACACTACCTTTGATTATCAGAGTGTTGCTACACAACTATAGGATCCGAAGGTAAAATAAAAAAATTATTTAGTAGTAACATCAATAATTTCGGAAAACACTACCTTTGATTATCAGAGTGTTTTGATGTTTTATCAAAGTAATTCAATCTACCGCAACCTCGATTTCATATGTGGAAACACTTGGATTCCATGAACATCCATAACAACGGACTTACATGCAGCATGAGCTTAGGCTTCGACCTTTTTGGCACTAGAATAAACAACAAAATAATTCTTTGAACTTGTATCTTTCAACCTAATATTTTAATTTTTCTTTGAGAATATTTGTCCACGATCTTCTTCCCTAAAGATTTTATCTCCATATTATTCTTCCGCATAGAATGTTCATCCATATTATTCTCCACATAGGATTCACAAACAGAAATGTTGCTACGAGATTCAGTACTCCACAATAATCCCCTACGAAAAAACTCTTCGAATACATAATAGAAGAGTAAGTTTGAGAAAAAGATGAAGCTTCTTCCACTGATCGAGCATATATCTTTTTGACATATTAAAAAACGCCCTTATATCATTAGGTAGAATTTCAACAAATAGATGAAACCACACAAAGAAAATCAGAGTTACAATCTTATTTAGATATAGCAAAATCAAAACAGTAAATACTGCATAAGGAAATTATTTTTCAATATCTTATTAAATATTAAGAGATCATGAGCAATTATAGCATATGTATGCATTAAAAATAAAATAAAGGATTATTCTTTCGTCTAGAGACTTTTACCGCGGTAATAAAATCAGCCAATAACCCTTTGTAACAAGATAATGACTGAAACAGTTACTTAGAGGGAAAAATCCTAGTCATCTCAAATAATTTTAATAAGTTTGGACTAAGTGAAAAATCCTAGTCATTTCGAGAGATAACTAACAATAAACTGCAGAGGGCATACCATGACTTATCGATGTGCAATTGTTCCAGCACTAAGTGCATTATGAGCTACCACCAAAATGAACTTTGATTTCTCATAAAGTGCCACATGAAAGCGACATAAGTCTGTAATCACTATATACCGACTTACAACTATTTAAATTGTTAGAATTAAGATCACTTAAATTAAACGAATAAGAGAAAAATAAAACATTGTATTATTCAAATAAATGTATGCATGCAATCTAAAAACTAAACTAAAAACTAAAAATTGAACTAAAATTAAAACAAAACTAAAACTGAATCTATATACTCTCTCAGCTACGGAGCTCACATGATTGATACACACATGAATGACCTCAGACGTTAATGTCTTAGTAAAGAAGAAGAAACATGAGAACTAAATCATCATCTTTTCTTAAGAAGTTTGTTCTAATTTCCTCTTATTGATCGTAAGAAACTGAATGTCTTTTCAATATTTGGATGTTTTTAAGCGTATTATTTTATTCTCATAAATGTATATATCAAAATTACACTAAACTATCTAACATCCATTTAATTCATAATGTGACAGCATTAAGTGATATCCCTTATTTTTGCACTTACTATATTTCATCTTCCGATACTTTGCTCTTACTTAAATAGGCTAAAAAGCACTGTTAGTCCCCCATGTTTACCACTTGTATCAACATAGTCCCTTTCGTTCACTTCTGCATAAAACTCATTCCCTTCATTTTAAAAATTTGCATAATTAGTCCCTCTGCATATTTTGGGGGACCAAAAGTGATACAAAACTTGGGATTTGAGGACCAAAAGTGATATAAAACTTGGGATTTGGGGACCAAAAGTGATACAAAATTTGGGATTTGGGGACCAAAAGTGATACAAAACTTAGAATTTAAGTCCCACGTGTCAGTTTTTTAATGGTTTATATGCGCGGAGGACTATATTTGCAAATTTCTAAAACGAAGAGGATGAGTTTTATGCAGAAGTGAACGAAAGGGACTATGTTGATACAAGTGGTAAACATGGAGGACTAACAGTGTTTTTTACCCACTTAAATACTTGAGGACCCATGTCTTACTGTATAATTTTAATTATTCTGGATTTATTTAAGCATTTATCTAGAATATTTTTTCATAAATTTTATACCATATCATAAATAATTATAAAAGTGAGCATACGTCAAATATCAAGTGTAAATACATATGAAATATGATGTGTGTCTTGAATTTCCAAATTAAACTTAAAAATTCTAAATTATATAACTTTTCTCATTGTATGTTAATATGATATATAAATTTATTATTTCTCTACTATAACATTATGATATGATCTCGATGTATATATTGTATATTAAACAATAAATCTAATTAATGCGAGTTCTTAATATACAAATCACATTTACAATAAGGGCTTGAATATAATAAATTAAATAAAATCCCATGTACTTTACCGAATGTTATATTAAGAAGTTACCAACTCTCTTATCGTTGAATCATTAGGTGAGGTTACGTCGGTTGACAATACCAAAGAATGAGCATCTGAATGATTGGACAAAATCGTTTCATTTTATGACTTACTTGGCAAAAGCTACTGGATGTGGTTACGCAACTTTTTCAATCAGTCCGAAAGAATGAACATTTGAATGATCACCTAAACTCCTTTTCTATCATGACTTTCTTAGCAAAAGCTCACTGAGTGGGGTTACGCAGGTTTGCCAATCAGTTTCAGAGAATGAGCGAATAAATGCTCACCCAAACTTTTTCCTTTCATGACTTTCCTGAAAAAATCCCACTTTGTGGGGTTACGTAGAGTTTCCAATGAGTTCAAGAGAATGAGCATCAAAATACTCGCACATATTCGTTTCTTTTTATGAATTGCATGATAAAAGCCCACTAGGTATGGTTATGGTAGATTTTTCAATCAACTTTAGAAAATGAATGTCTGAATACTGGCACATATTCATTTTATATCATGCCTTTCGTGGAAACATTACGCAAGTATCACAACTAGTCTTAGAGAATGTGCATATAAATATCAGCGTTGTACTACTTATCACATGACTTGATGTCTATCTTACAAGATAAGACCTGAATTTTGCATACCACATTAGACTTTTAGCATTTGAAGTAGTTCAATAATATGATATGTCCCATATAGTTCTTAGACCTTTGAATGGATATAAATACCAATAAAAAACTTCATGTACCTGGAACAAACAATCTTTGGACAAACACTTCATCACTTTATACATCCAGTCTCCAAGTGTTATAGCAATCAGTAATTACATCCCATCTAGTGACCATACATTCATAGCTTTAGAAGCTTCATAATACCCATATAACGGGGTCATATAACTGTGAACCGCTAAAGAAATTTTACAGCACCGAAACATGTCATATACGTGAATAATCAATCATAAAAATGTATCACATTAAATATATGTTGTTAAATCATTCAAACATACATACGTATACTAAACATACTTTTAAGCATGTATACATATGATATTTTGAATACCTGAATCGGCTGGTTGCACCTCTATATGGAGTATATACAACAACCTCTCGAAAGAATCACAACACAAAGAAAAAAAAATAAAAAACAAAATTACATCTATTAAAGTTCTGAGCTGAATTATTATTTGCATCTCTGATTTTTTGGTGAAATCAAACAAAGAATTACCTAAATCATATAACCGAATGTAGAGTTATAGTCTTCTAAGTCAGACACCTAGAAATGAAAGTGTAATACGAGTTTGTCTGGACCACAAAATTGGTGATCAGAGTGAACTTCAGTTTGTCATAGTGAACTACAGTTGTTTGTAGTGACCATGATGTTGGTTGCCATGAACTGCACCTGTACGGAGTTCACCGTAGCAAATACCCCTTGGTCACAGCGAGCCTCCAAATATTTGAAAAGTTGAACCCCCACAAACTGAATTAGGGTTTTTGTCATGATGTTTTTGTCTAAAACTGGACATGCACATAAACATAAAAAAAACTCCAAATAATATTTATGTGCCTTCGATCGCACCAAATAATTTCTAACATGCGATTCCATATTCTCTATCACCTACTTCATGCATAGATCTCTAAAAAAATCAATAAATTTAAAAATGGGTTGTTTCCCAACTGAATCAATTAAAAAAATCGATTTTAAGAGACTCAGTTTTACAGTTGTTCTTCCGATACAATAGAAATTAAAAGCGGCTTTGATAGAACTTGTTAAAACTTATAAATCATTCAAGGGTATCCATACTCTTGATTCAAACTCCACGAATCTATCTTTATGTAGAAATAAAAATATCAATTAGCAATATTGAATACTTACAGTATGTCATATCTCTTAGAGCTCATGTGAATCTATAGTGGCAAATTTTATTAATTTTTGCTAGGTAGAGAGTGATGGTGGTTATGGATATTTTACTCGACTGAGAGCTCATGTAAATCTATTGTTCGAAAGAAAATAACATGAAACCTAGAATAACAATTTAAAAAACCGATAATAAAAAACAAAGACAAAACTGTTTTTTTTTTAAGAAGGCGAAAGTGAAATACCTTAACCATAAAAGGAACTAAAGTTATCATTTATATAGTAGTTGTAGTTAAGCGAATTCCACATTATTGGACCATCTTAATGTATTAAACAAATAATACGTTTGTTCTTTTATTAAATTTTTTTATTATAAAAGAATAAAATCTTTCATATTTATTTAATTATTTTATTCAAAATGTTTTCATTTTAATGATTATGATGGGCTATACGTCAATACGGACCATAACTTTTATTAGGCTTTAATGTTTATTATTTTCATCCAAAGCACTATTGTAATTATCCTCTCAGATATGAAGGTACGATAGATATTCTCTTTCGCATGAAGTAGCACATGACATAAACACATTGTTGCCTTCTTGTCTTAAATATTGTTAGCATCCAGCCAATGAGGCCTAATTTATAATCGAGTGTTTTTATATCCTTAGGGTTATATATATAAGGGCTAGAGATAAGAGACAGATACACCCAAAAGATACACGGAATCAAATGGAGAGAGATATTTTTAGAAATACAAAATAGAAAGAGTTTTGGATTTTTTATTTTCGATTTTGGTAGGTGCATGCATTGTAAAGAGGTTGGATCGAGGGGAAAACGACGTTTGTTTATGCTGAAGTTTTGATAGAATGTTTGAGACATTGTGGGATTCAATCAAAATGGTTGGATTTTAAATTGGTGCTACAGATTGGAAGAAATAACTGCTTGAACAAACCTGCAGTTTCGGTGATATTTTTCCCTCTTAGGCTTTTCTTTTGTTATCTATTATTCTTTGTAATCGTTGGTGGTTTTTCTAGATCTTTTTTAGATTGATTTAGATTAGTTGTACCCTCATCCATAATAATAGAAGTGTTTAGGGTCGACTCCTAATCTGTCCCATGGTTTTTTTTACTCTTCACATTGAATCATTTTTTCCACGTATAAAACTTGCAAGTTGTTTTTGTTTTCTGGAGATTATTTTTACTATTATTAATTTGGGATCGAAATTTGATATCAGAGTTATTGGGTTTTTTTAGGAAATATGGATTACAGTTATGGTAACTCCATGATTAAATTAACATCAACAAACAATTCTATGTGGAGACCGATGATGGAGGATCTCATATACTACTAGGATTTGTTTGATCACGTTGAGTCGGTTAAAGATGTTGATGGTAACTCTGCTAAACCGGTAAAACCGCAAGACAAGCTAGAAAAAGATTGGAAGAAGTTGAAAAGAAAAGTTTTGCGAACTATTTGATAATGGGTTAATCTTAACATCTTCAACCATGTTTCTCAAGAGTCTGACCTGTATGATCTTTGGAATAAATTAGAAGGTTTTTATGAAAGAAATACAGCTCATAACAAAAACTTTTTGATTAAAAGAGTTGTCAACCTAAAGTTAAAAAGTGGTAAGTTAGTTTCTGAACACGTTAGTGATTTTCCAGATATCATTGACAAATGGGCTACTATGAAGATTTCTCTTGATGATGAGCTACAAGCTTTATTTATATTGAGCTCGATACCGGATAGTTGGGAGACTATGGTTCTGACTATTAGCGACTCTGCTCCAGATGGTATTCTATCTCTGAACTTTATCAAAGAAAGTATCTTCAACGAAGTGATTAGAAGAAAGGAGATCGGAGTTGACAATTTACAAGCTCTTGTTACTGAGAATAGAGGAAGAAGCAATAGTAGAGGTTCCAAATTTCGTGGTAACTTAAATGGAAGATCTAAGTCCAGAGATTGGAAAGACAATAGGACATGCCACTAGTGTGAAAAAACATGGTTATATACAAAAGCTTTGTTACAAATGGAAGAAAGATCAAGGTAATAGTTTAGACTCACAAAATGAAAGTGATGATAAAAATAACGCAGCTTGTGCTTCTAATAATAATGATGATGCATCATTAATTTGTGCTATTGGTGGGAAAATTTTCAAGCAGAAATCTAAACTTGTAGTAAAAGGATGCAACTAGAAAAAGGGCATTGATGAGATATTTTCTCCTGTTATCAAGATGACTTCTATCAAAACTGTTTTGGGTTTAAATGTGAGTCTAAATCTTGAGTTAGAACAACTTGATGTAAAAACGACATTTTTACATAACGACTTGTTTGAAGAAATCTACGTGGAGCAACTTGAAGTTTTGAAGATAAAGGGAAAGAAAAGTTTGTTTGTAAGCTGAAAAAGAGTCGTTATGGGCTTAAACAAGCGCTAAGGTAGTGGTATCGGAAATTTGACTCGTTTTTTACAAATAATGGTTACAAAAGAACTCATGCCGATCTTTGTGTCTATTTCAGAGAGTTCCTTGGAGTTAAGTTTAGCATACTTCTTTTATATGTTGATAGTTGGGCAATACACTAAGATGATTATCAGTTTGATAAAATAGTTAGCCAAATCATTTGACATGAAAGATTTGGGTCCAGCAAAGCAAATCTTAGGCATGGAGATTACTCGTGATAGGAAAGTAGGAAAGTTATGGTTATCACAAGAGAAATATATTGATCGTGTACTTAAACAGGTCAATATCAAGAATGACAAGCCGATCAATACACCAGTAGCTACGCACTTCAAGTTAAGCAAGGAAGCGTGTCCTACAATACAGAAAGAGAAAGAAGATATGTCATTTATTCCTTATTCTTCTCTTGTTGGTTCTTTGATGTATGTTATGGTGTGTATAAGACAAGATATTGCATATGTTGTTGGTTCAGTGAGTAAGTACTTATCGAATCTGGGTAAAATTCATTGGGAAACAGTGAATTTGATTTTCATATACTTGTGAGATACATCTACTTTGAGTTTTTGTTATAGAGGTTGAAAACCGATACTTGAAGGCCATACAGATGTTGACATGGCCGTTGATCTTGATAACCGGAAGTCTACATCAGGTTATATATTCACATTTTCGAGGGGAGCCATTTCATGGCAACCCAGTCTAAAAAAATGCGTAGTATTGTCAACAACCAAAACATAATATATTGCAGCAATAGAAGCAAGTAAAGCGATATTTTGGCTTAAGAGATTCCTTCAAGAGTTGAGGTCGAATCAAGAAGAGTATGTGGTATTTTGTGATAGTCACGCATGTAACAAGCATATTGATGTAAGATATCATGGGTTGCAAGATATGATCGAAACAAAACAAATGGAATCGAAGAAAGTCCACACCAACAAGAATAGTGCAGATTGTTAAGGTCCAACCCAATTAGGCCCAGTTTATACCCTAGGATTTTTATCTCCTTAGGGTTATATATATGAGGGCTAGAGATAAGATATGGATACATAAAAAATATACAGACAAAAAAAAAATAGAGAGAGAGAGAGAGAGATTTTTTAGAGTACAAAACAGAAAGACTATTTTTCGATTTTTGGTTTTCGATTCTGGTCGGCGCAGTCACTGTAAACAGCTTGGATTGAGGGGCAAAGAAAGTATGTTTGTGCTTCAATTTTGACAGTGTGTTTGGGATATCAGGAGCTTCGATCTGACCGGTTGGATTATGAATTGATACTACACGATTGGGAGAAATCACTGTTTCAACAAACCTACAGTTTCGGTGATAATTTTACCTCTTGTGCTTTTCTTTTGTTATTTATTATTCTGTGTAATCCTTGGTGAGTTTGTAGAATTTTTTAGATTAATTTAGTACCCTCAGCTATAATAATAGAAGTCTTAAGGTGGACTCCTAATTTGTCCAATCGTTTTTTAATCTTTACATTGAATGGGTTTTTCCACGTATAAATCTTGCACTTTGTTTTTGTTTTCCACTGATTATTTTTACTATTATTGATTTGGGATCGAGATTTGGTATCATAACTATCGATTTTTTTAGGGAATATGGATTACAATCATGGTAACTCATGATTAAATTAACTTCGCCAATTACTTGTGAGATTGATTCAGATTACTTGTATTCTCGAATATAATAATAGGCGTGTTTAGATTGGACTCATAATCTATCCCTTGGTTTTTTTACTCTTCACATTGAAGAGGTTTTTCCACATATAAATTTTGCTCGTTGTTTTTGTTTTCCGCTGATTATTTTTATATTTGTTGATTTGGGATCTACATTTTGTCATGGGCTTAGCTATCCCACCCGTGAGGCGCCTATGCAAGCACGACTTACGACAAAATTGTAACGACCCGCTGATTGAGTCCAACACTAGTAAGGTCGGCTCGCACGATCCAAGAAGAGGCGTGGAGAGAGTGACCGTGTGTGGGAAGACGACTCCTTATCGTGGGGCCTAATGTACAACAAAGTTACCATATTTAAGTCATTCGACCAAAAATTATCTACATCTATAGATCTTTGGATAACACGTTTATCATTAAAAAGAATTAAAAATTAATTATTACACTCAACATCATACTAAAACCCTTTATTATTTACTTATAAACTTGACAATAAATTAGAATAGAATAGAAGTTCAAATAAGTGTTTCAAATAAATATGTATAAATGGATAACTTACCAATAACAATTTTCGAAAGATTACAAGTATGAATAACCACTTAAATTTAAAATTTTATCGACAACCACCTGATATACAAAATCTACCAAAAGTACCGCTCAGAGATAAAAGAATATTTTAGTTTTTTCTTCTACTCATGACTCTCTCTCTATCTAAAATTGAAACTCACAAATCTCTAAAATTAAATGTTCCTGTAATAAATTTTAGTGTAATTTATAGGATTTCAACATAAATCAACTACTAAATCAGGTTTAAATGAATATATTACTCTCTCTAATCTTTAATTTTTCAATTGATATGTTCATAATTATATGCTTGATTTAATAATTGTTCGTGTTTATTTTTGATGTTTTTATATCATTTTACGCAACAAAAAAAATACTTTTAGTAACCTATGAACTATTTGTGTACTTGTTTAAAGGTTTTAGATGATTGTTTTTTATTTTTTTACAATTGAGTTATGAGAAATGTCACACTAAATACCTTCTCATCAAACTTATTATCATCTCGTACCCCAACTATTTTCTATGCCTACTAAACACCCATCTCACTAAACTAATTCATTTTTAATACCCAGCTTATATTTTCATTCCTGAAGTACCTTCAAAAGATCATGCGATTTATGGGTAGTAGATCATGAGATTTATGTGTAATAGATCATGAGATTTGTGTGTAACAGATCATTAGATTTATGTGTAACAGATCATGAGATTTGTGTGTAACAAATCATGAGATTTATGTATAAAAACAGATCATGCGATTTATGTGTCAAAACAGATCGTGCGATTTATGTGTAATAGATCATGAGATTTATATGTAACAGATCATGAGATTTATGTGTAAAAACAGATCATGTGATTAGTGTGTAACAGATCATGAGATTTATGTGTAACAGATCATGAGATTTGTGTGTAACAAATCATGAGATTTGTGTGTACCAGATCATGAGATTTATGTGTTACAGATCATGAGATTTATGTATAACAAATCATGAGATTTTGGTCACGCGATTTACGACTTACAATTTTAAACATAACGCGATATACCCTCAGGGTTATTTTTGTCCAAAATAGTATCTATCATTTGGGTACTTAAACAGAATATCATACTTGAAAAGGGACTGACTGGTACTTTTTCCTTGAGTTGTATGTAATTACGCATCCAAATGCAGTAAGTTTCCAGATCTAGTTTATATTCTGTTTTTCAAAACAAAAAAACTTTTTTCACAAAAAATGTACGTATTTATGCACCCAAGAGTTAGTTTCAATAGTAATATGCATGTATTTTAACTATAGGATTCAGGTAAAAATATGTCAAAAGATTCAATATTATCCTCCTCCGAAATTACAGATACATTTCAACTCATATAACTAATAAACAATATTTAAGAAAGAGTAAAAAATTAGTTAAATCAATATCAACAGGTAAGTTCACTCTTTTTTTTAGAAAACGAAAAAACTAAATTCGCAGCTAATTTACTCATAATTAGGCAGCCAAGTTACTCACAATTACAAGTTACGTTTAATCCGTCCAAATTGTATTTTCACAACACGATCCCACGTAATTATACAATCACAATTTGACAAACATTTATTTCTTTTTACCTTATAGTCAGAAGATATGGGTATATACGAATACTTCATTAAATGAATTTAAGAACTTGAAACGAAAACTAATGAACATATTAAAGAACTCGAACATCAAATGCTATTATTAAAGATCATGTTGAAAAACTGTAAAAACAAATCCATCTATTTCTATAACCATTGGCAATGAAATCTTGCATCAAATAGAAAAAGATCTTTCATAAAAGAGAGAAGCATAAAAGATTTGGTTTATTTCTTAACTATGTTTTTTTTGTAAAAGTTGTATGTAACTAAACTAAATTTTGTTTGTTTAGATTATTAATTTTCTTTTGTCATTTATTTATATATTACTATTTCTCAACCTCAACAATTTATAAATAAATTACGCAACCACTTAAACCATAATTCCATATCTCTAATTAAAATTATATTTCAAAAATTGTTTTTTATTTATACAACCAAAGATGTTATTTCAGAACCAGTTAAAACGTAACTACGTGATCCGTTATACCGTAATTTTGCAACCAATTACACTTGTATTTTTTTTCAAAACAACCTTCTTTTAACGTAATCATTTATAACATATTTTCGCACCCAACTAACAATGGTTACTTTCAAAGATAAAATAAATCCAATTCTAAATTTTTTAACAATAAACCATAAAAATGAAAAAAATTAAATATATACAATTAGAAAAACAAAAATACAATGTTTTATGGTCGTTCCATAAATCTTTGGAGGAGATGTGTGAGTAAAACAATGTTTGGAGGACTTAATTCGTGACTCAAGTTACTTAGTAAATAGTTTAGAAAGAGAATTTCAACATTTTAAAAAGAGAAAGTCGGCTAAAAACCCTGTCAAGTCACTGGTCTATGACACCTGTTTCATTCGTGCCATTACCTTTCAAGTGTCCCCAAAACGAGTCATTTGTGTTTCAGATAGTTGCATTTTTGCCATTGGCGCGTGCAGAAGCACAGAAAGCTGACACGTGGCACCCCCAACGTACACAACTTTGTTGCATATATGGTCACTCTTATTTACCTTCAAAAAATACCCTTGTTCAGTTTGACCTTTTGTTTTTAATCTTTTTACTTTTTTACTCTAACTTTTTACATCTTTTAATTTTTTCCCCTTACTGATGTGAATGCAGCAAAATGAAGAAAGGTGAACCCTTAAATACAATTTCCCAAAATAATAATTACTCCATGGGACTGAATTTGATTTCCTAGAACAATCTTGAAATTACTCTAGGACAAACTTCTCGAGAACATTAAAATTTAATTACGGGACCTTAAACTAACAAAATTGTGTCGACCAAATCAACCAAACTTCTCGAAAACATAAATATGAATGTACAGCTTATGTTCTCTATCCTGTAAAAAGAAACGCTTCTCTGTACCAAAATTCCATACACGACTTGCTCACTACCTGCTCGACGAAATTCCTCGCAGAGACCTAAAACACCACCGCCGCATGGATTCTCTACGATCAAACGCACTGCTTCTCTCTCTCCTCTCTAACCTCATACTCCTTCACTCCATTCCTAACTGCCTGCTCGTCATTTCGCGACACAGCAGGCGGCAAACAAATCCATGCCCTGATGGCTAAAATGGGTACCGGTACTGGTACAATATCAAAAACTGAACTGCTGGATATGTATTTAAAATGTTCGTTATTGGATGATTCTGTTCGTGTTTTCGAGGAAATAGAAAATAAGGATGTTGTGAGTTGGAACACTTTGCTTTCGAGTTTTCTAGGTTGTGGTTTTGGTAATGAGGCTATTCGTATTTTTAGAGAAATGAAGGAAGATAATGTGGAGGTCACTGAGTTTACTTTGTGTTATGTTATTAAAGCGTGTTCTTTGTTAATGCTGTTGAAAATGGAAGCATATACATGGGATGGTGGTTTTAATTTGGTGTGAATTAGTTGTTTTAGGGACTGCTCTTATCGATTTAACAGTGGGTAAATACATTAGTAAGGGTAGAAAATTAAAAATGGCTCTAATAAGTTAGAGTAAACGAGTAAAAAGATTAAAAACAGGGTCAAACTGAACAGGGGTATTTTTGGAAGGTAAATAAGAGTGACCGTATATGCAACATTCTTGTGTACATTGGGGGTGCCACGTGTCAGCTTTTTGTGCTTCAGCACGCGCCAGTGGCAAAAATGCAACTATTTGAAACACAAATGACTCGTTTTGGAGACACTTGAAAGGTAGTGGCACGAATGCAACAGGTGTCATAGACCAATGACTTGATAGGGTTTTTAGCCAGAGAAAGTCATATGTATAATTGTGTAGTTATTAATTAATCACATTTCCCCAGATGTGTTGTGGTGCTTTTATACTACATTTATTGGGTCACACATAAACAAAGTCACTAATTGTGGTCCCATCCTTAAATCAGTTATTTGTTATAAATTGGTCATTTTGTACTATATAATTACCAATTACTCCTAAAAGACTTTTCTTTATGTAAAATTACACCATTAACTTTCTAAGGTCTTCTAATTGATTTATTCTTCCTTCATCAGTAGCCCTTCAGTCCTTGTGAAAATGCTTAAACAAGGATTATCATATGATCACTCTTTTTTCATCGAACTACTTCGTGGTTTAACTGTTAATCTGTCAAGTGAAAAACATTTCCTCGAATGCAGAATGTATCTCTTCGAATTTCACCTATCGTTTTTTCATGGAATCTTGTCTACCATTTTACAACCAGAGAAATCTCCCACAAAAGTTTGGCCCAAAAAAATCTTCCTCGATGTTTTGAGCAACTAGATCTTCTTCGAATTTTTGAGCAACTGGATCTTCCTCGAATCATTTGGATAGAAATTTTCCTCGAGCTTTTGACCCCAAAAAAGCATCCTCCAATTTTTCGTTGGGCTTTGATTTTCCTGTCCACATAAGCTGTCTTTGGATTTTTCATGTTCTTTAACATCCATACCAACCGTTTTCCAAAACTTTTCCTCATTTGTGACGTCATGATTTTTTCTGACACCACTAATGAGAATGCTTACCCTCTGTCATATTTCTTTTGGGATGTCTCTTGTGTTTCCTTGTTTTTGGCACTAACTACCTATCATGGAAAGTTTTCCCCTATGCAAACAACACTTCATAACCTTGGGCCTTGTCATCCTTTAGAGCCCATTCCTCTCCAATAAAATCCCTAGCTTCTCACTAATCTCATATTAGAACGTTTTAGAGATGTAAAGCTTCCAGTTCGATACCGTCAAGAATTCATGACCATCAAAAATATTTTTCTAGAGAGAGATATGGTTTATACCAAAGAACTTTCATATTTCAGAGTGGTTAACAATCAGTTAGACTGCCGTGGACAGGAAACTTGTCAGTCTGTACGTTGAACATTTGTTCTCAGCCCCAACCATCGGTGATTACGTATTATGGTGTATGGCCTCCCTCATATACTTTAACTGCAATCGTTCCCTCAAACATTTGTTCTCAGCCCTTCAATTACAGTTGCCCAACAATTGACAAGAGTGACTCTATAATCATGGGAAACGATAAACATTCAAAAAGCTCCTCCTCCAAAAGAAACAGGCACCATAAAGAGAGCAGACATAAGCATGCCTAATGTTCCAAAAGATCGCCATCAGAAACTCCTGCCACTCTGTCTTCTACTTCACATGGATCTTCTCGTCCAACACCATAAATTATTGATCGAAAGTTAACCAAAGCTGACACAACTCAGATGACCAAGCAAACCCTTGAACCAATTCCAGAGACTGAATCAAACGTCTCTCAAGCTCATCCTCTTGCTGTTAAATCTAAGGATGGAGAAGCTAAAGAAGCTCTAACTTTAGCTTTTGGTGATGAAAAAGGTTAAGAACTTCTAATGGGAAGTTAATCCCAATTGACGAGGAGAAAACAAATGCTACTACTTCTCAAGTTGTCGAGAAGAAAAACGTTATTATTAACTTACCAGAGAAAGAAAGTGTTACCATTACTCTTCCAATGGAGGAAATAAATTCTCCTCTAAAGAAAATAAAAAGTCAAAAGAAGATATTCTGCTGCACCCCCGAAATCGATGCTCTGTTTGGGAAAAACCTTAAAGCAATAAAAAACAAACATGTTTTGGCCTTGCACAAGTGCAATATAAATACTACGACATATTCGAAGAGGCCAAGCTAAGAGTATGATGGGGAATTTGTTCTACCATTATCATTCGCTTCCCAACAATTGGGGAAACCCCATTGTAAGTTAGAGATAATGAACTGATAGTGTATACGGAGCTTATGAATTGGGGGTTGTGCTACCCTCTAAAACCTTTCTTTGTGAACTAATTTTATATGGTCAATATTTGACCCATCCAGGCCGGACCCAACATGTGGTTCACTCTTATGGCATGCATCATGCCCTCCAGGATTTTGGACGTGAGGTTTTTTTAGAGGAATTAGTTGTTCTCTACAGCTTAGCAAATAATCCATATTTCCTTTTTTGTTCGTTGACCTTCAACTGGGACCATAAGGTTGTTAAAGACATTCCCGAGGTAGACAAGAAATGGAAGCAACCTTTCCTCTTTGTATCAGGGCTTTCGGAGACAGGATTTTAAGCCACTACTAAAAATCCCCACAAGTTGTATTGACGAACAGAGGTACACTTCCCCTTTATTCTTCTCCGTATTTTTTCTGATATTTATTCTTATATACTTTCCTTCTTAATTATAAACAGGAATGACTGGCATATCTAAGCCCTATGCCAATTTTGTGCCTCACGCAAAGCCTCGAGCTAAATTTGTAGTCTAAAAATTTCTGGTCTAATAGATTCCGGATTTGTTTTACTCCAACCAGTCTTGCTAATAGTCTCTTTTGAAGGTTGAATCCATGGGAATTGTTATCCTTGGGTTAGCTCAAGGTTTCTCCTTCTCAACAAGATATTTTAGACCGGTTGGAAGCAAAGAATGTTATGGTTTTTCTTCCAACGAGAGATAGGGCCAAGAGTCATTAGGATGAAGACTCGGATAAATCTTCAGAAAAAGAAGAGGCATTTGGTGCTGAGACTCTTGGGGATGAAAACAATGCTGAAAAATCGAAGGTTAAGAATCCTGAATGGTCCAAGTAGGTTTATACCCAAGCAAATAAGAAACCTCCCAATGAGGCTCCTCCTAAAAAGAAGTGCCAACGAAAACTGAAAGGCATTTTGTAAGAAATCCCAGAAGCTTCCAGGACAGTTAGTTCTCCGGAAAATAAAGTAATTGAGAACACCAAGACCTCACTGGAAAATATCGTCATTGAATCTACCTCCTCTCAACTTCCATTGGTCAATGTGAGTGTTAAAGAGACTCAATATGATATTCAATAGGTTGATTCCACTACTTTGGTTGCTTTTGAGGCTTGTTCCTCATCTAGTTCATTTGAGATTCCTCGAGAAGATGAATTTTCTATTCGCCTTCGCAAGCTTCTTCATTCCTCTGTTACAATTGGAAAAAAGGATACAACATTTGAAGGATCAGAAAAGTTACTACGAATTTGAAGCGTCATTAGTCAAATCACAAGTCGAGGGGATCAAACAACAACACATAACTCTTGAGAAACAAGCCGACGCGATTATTGAAAAACTTGTCTCAGATGAGAATTATATCATGCTTCTCGAAAAGTGTTGCCAAGAAGAGAGGGAGCTTTACTTTTCGAAAAGTGTTGACAAGGCCTCAGACGGCTTAAATAGATGCTTCAAGGATTTTGAGAGAATCGTAAAAGAGAATCAGCTAATTATAGCTCATGCTAAGAAGGAAACGACGGATGCAGTTGAAGTTTATGCTGCAAAGTGCGTAGACAATTTAAAAGCGAGGGACACAATCGTTAGGTCTGGATTGATCATGGAAATTTATGAGTGCTACACTAATCTGAAGTTGGGCAGCTTCTGGGAACATGTCATGGGATATCTTTGAGTGATAGTAAAAATACAGAATCTTATGAAGGTGACTCTTTTAAATCTTCAGAGTAGGAAAATTGTAAAAGTTTCAAGATCTTCGAGGAAATTTTGTTAAAGTCCTCACAATCTTCGAGGAAATTTTGTTAAATTCCTTATAATCTTCGAGGCATTATCTGTAGAAGTCCAAATGTTTCTTTAGTCCATCAAGAATTGTTCTGTTGGTACCTTCTACTTGCTCATTTTCTTGTGGGTGAAAATGAGATGAGAAACATTTTTGTATCGCTCTAGAGTGATAAAAATTCTACAAATATTTGTTATCAAATTGAGGCCCATTATATATAGTGATTTTCATTGGAACCCCAAAACGACAACAAATGTTAGAAGTGATAAATCTTATTACGTCCTTGACTTTTGTTCCTGCTAATGGCTCTGCCTCAGCCTATTTTGAAAATTAATCTACTGCCATGATTATTGTCTGTCGTACTCCAGAAGCCATTGGCAGAGGTCCAAAAAGATCAATATCCCATCGGTCAAATGGCAGTGCTTCATATATACTTTCGAGGGGAACTCGTGGTTTATGATTTATATTAGCAAATCTTTTACAAGTATCGCATCTTTTAACCAAATCTTTCGCGTCAGAAGAAATCATAGGCTAATAGTATCCTACTAAAAACACTCTTCTTGTTAGAGCCTTGTACCCACAATTGATAAACCCTTCTTCATCATGCAATTCTGATAATATCATCTCCGATACATTTTTTCCCAAGATTCATAGTAAAGGTCTACTAAAATATTTTTTCTACAAAATGCCTCCAAGGATCATGTACCTATGAGATTTGAAACGTATTATTTTATATAATAATTTGTTAACTGGTAACTCGTCATTCTCTAAAACTTGATGATATTATTCCAACCACTTGCTCCGAATTTTTAATAATCGATAGGCTGTCTTGTGTAATAATCCATGGATACTTCTCCGAATATGAAACAGTTGTTAAAGAGTCTACCACGGAGTTTTTCTCTCTTGGGACATGTTCATAGCTGACTTTTTCGATGGCTAAAGTCAAATCTTTTAGCGCTTTCAAGTATTTTACTAAATGATCATTTCGAGCCTCGGATTGTCCAGATGTATGATTAACGAGAAGCTGTAAATCACTGACTAGCTTGAATTTTTTAGCCTCACAGATTTGTGCTAGCCTTAAACCTGCTAAAGCCGCTTCGTATTCTGCCTCAATATTTCTTGCTCTAAACTCAAAATGGATGGTTTGATGCATAACTATTCTTTCTAGAGAAACCAACTATACCCAAGCTCCACTTCTTAATATGCTCGAGCCTCTATCTGTTCGAATTACTCATTCTGCTTTGAAATTGTTCTCATCTATTTCCATATCCAACGACTCTGAATGAAATTGTACTAAAAACTTTGTTAAGGCTTGTGCTTTGATTGCAATCCTAAGCTCAAACTCGATATCAAAATCTCCTAGCTCAATTGACCACTTGGTTATTCTCCCCGAAATATTAGGTCTTTGAAGCAAAATTTTCAACAGAAACGACGTTTGTACCACGATAGAATGCGCTTGAAAAAATGGTCTTATCTTTCGAGCAACAAGTACTAATGGAAGAGCCAAAAATTTTGACTTCAAATACCGTTTCTCCGCATCTAACAAAATTTTGCTGCTGTAGTACATTGGTTTTGGAATAATTTCTTCTTCTCAGACTAACACATCACACATAACATAATCTGAAACTGATATATAAACAAATAATCGTTTCCCTCGAATAGGCTTTGTGAGAAATTCGGGAGAAGAAATGTATTCTTTAATCCAATGCAAACCCTCCGAACACTTTTTTGTTTAGTGAAACTATTTCCATGCCTTAATACTTGAAAAAATATAATGCACTTCTCCGAAGAGCGAGATATAAATTTATTCATTGTTGCCAACCGGCCTGTTAATATTTGGACTTCTTTTATATTTCGAGGGGGAGTCATAGATGTTAAAGCTTTTAACTACGTTGGGTCAACTTCAATTCATTTCTCACTTTTTATATATCCGAGGAACTTTCCTGATCGAACCCCAAACGTATATTTTTCCATGTTTAATTTCAAGTTGACCTTTTTTGAGTTGCTAAAAGTTTCCTCTAAATTATCAATATGATCTTCATCTTTAAGATTTTTTACTAGCATATCATCAATATATACTTCGACATTTTGTCCAATTTGTGCCTCAAAATTTTTGTTTGCCAAGCACTGATAAGTTTTCCTTGTATTTTTTAACCCAAACTGCATTACTTTATAACAGTGCAAACCCCTTGCAGTGATACGCGAAGTGTTCTCTTCATCCCTCAAATCCATTTTGATCTGGTTATACCCTCTACCAACTGATCTATTTGTGCGACAGAGAAATGATCTATTGGGCAATGCCTATTTAATTCTCTGAAATCTACGCACATTTGCCGCTTGCATTTTTCTTTTTGACAAACACTAGGTTTACCGCCCATACAGGATATTTTGATTCTCGAATGTGCCCTACTCTGGATAAATGTTCTGCCACTACCGTTATCGCCTCAGATTTTTCATGAGTAAAACGCTTCTTTTTTTGTATTATTGGCCTTACATTATTCTTGATTCATAGCTTATCGAAAATTATTTCCAAGGGAACCTCAGTTACGTCCTCAGAACACTATGCAAACATACCTAGCTTTGTAGAAACAAATTCGATCAATGTTTCCCTTAAGCTTGAAGATAAATTTGTTTCAATCTTCATAACTTTACCATTTGGATACACATAATCTTCATAACTTTCATCAAGAACCAAAAGACTGGGGTACACCCTCAGATCATCAAAATGGGTTCGTTGCGAGGAATCCCCCGCTAACAGCTATGCTTTTTCTGATTCATTCCCCCGAACTTGCTGGGAAGATAAATCAATTCACTAACATTCTCTTACCATTTTTTTACGCTTCTAATTGTTCCAATATTATTCCCCACAATATATTTTAAACATTGATGAACTGTAAAGATAACAACATCCATCTTGGATAGTCAAGTCCTCCCAAAAATAGCATTGTAAGATGTTGGTGCATATACTTTAATAAACAAAATTTCAACTTCTTTTCTAAATGACCCTCGACCCAGCTCAACCATACTTTCAAACTCCCCAACTATTTTCGCTGTCACCCATGTGAATCCCACAATAGTTTTTTCCGACCTTCGGATTATAGCACGGTCAAAAAAAATTCTTATAAGTGCTCATGAATAAAATATTGGCGGAGCTGCCTGTGTCAATTAGAACTCTTTGTACATGATCGTCGATTATCTCTGCTGCAATTACCATTGCATATTCATGTGGCCATGTCACATTTCTCATTTCATCAGCTTCGAAACAAATTTATTGGGGAAGAACTTTGATGCATATGTATTGTGGCACCCACTTCTAGGTGAGTAGTTACGCTTACTATGCTATTTTCCGGGAGTTGTTCAAATTTCCAACAACAATATCACCGCCCCAAAATTGCCAAAAATTTAAAGAATGAACATAAATCACTAACATATTTTCCTCGGGATAATGTCTTCCACAATACAAATGTCGTTCCTTCTCTCTTTTGGATCCAAGTATTCTGTTGCAATATAAAAAGAATCGAACCCTTCGGAGATAACCAACGCAGTCTCTTCTTTCGATGCTTCTTTAGCCGCCGGATTTTGATGAGAGTGTTTCTTTAAAAAGTTTCTCAATTTCCCATTTTCAATTAATGCTTGTATTTCTTTCTTCAATGCTATGCATTCTTTTGTATAACTGTCTATTTCTTCATAATACTTGTAATATTTGATGTTTTTATTTTCCCTCAGAGTTTGAATAGGGAAAGGCTTACAAAATTGTACTTGACTTTGAGTTTTATAAAATATAGTGGCCACGCACTCAATCAAATCTGCGAAATGATCTGGACGAATCCACTTGTTAAATATTGACCTAATTCCACGTTGAGTGTTGTATGCCTATTGATTTGCCATGGGCCTCGGAGGAAACTTACCTTCTGCTTTAGGTTGTGCGTTTATTCGTGGCGGCTGGGTAGTAACAAGAGATCTTTGGAACTGATTTTGCTCTAACTGATCACTAGATCATGTTTCTGAAGCCTGAGTTTCTTCCACCAATACCCTTTTTCAACTTGATCAAACAGAGCCCCAAACGTCGTTACTTGAATCTCTGCCACCGTATCCATCAATATTTCTGGGAGAAGTCTCAGAAGATTCACTTGAATCGCAGAGCGGATAATCACTGCGCTCAGATGATTCATTTCGGTACATTGGCTTTAGTTTCTTTCACGAAGAATAACGATTATGTCTCTGATATCAGTCATTTCGACTACTAATTCGATAGTGGCCATCGACTTCATTTTTTCAGTTTCATTCTCCCTTAGAACCTCAGACCGAATTTTCTTAAAAGCCATCGCAAAATCTCTTTCAGAGTTCAACTTTTCGATTTCTTCCAATAGTTTTTTTCTCTGAGCAACCAAGATTGACTCTTCTACTATCTCACAACCAATATGGACTCTTCTACTATCTAATAGTGATTTCATGAACAAGTAAATCATACAGCCTTAATTAGACCCAACAACAAATACTATTAGAAAAGACCTATAAAAAATAAAAGGATAATGAGTATGAATTGATATGGAAATAGACGTTTAAAGACTAAAATGTAATTAATGTAAGTTTAATCCTTAATTCGTGAGTGCCGTAAGTTTCAGAGGATATTTGTAACTATGTGTAGTTGGTAAGGACTAAACTACAATTAGTTTATTTTTTGTGACAAATTTCAGTTTGACGATAAGTCTTGCCTCCTCTATATAAAGGGCAAGGCACCTCTAATAAAGGGGTTCAACATTTTTACTTTGAGATTCATTTGTACTTGTGTTTTCTCTCTCAAAAAACTCTCTAGCTATTTCTATCTCTAGAATTCTTCCTTAACAATTTACTAAAACAAAATCATACCTCATCATGAACAAGATAAAATAAGTTAAAAACCAACTATATAATTTTTAATTTCGCAACCAAAATATAATTTTGCAACCTATTTGCGCTTACTTACGTACACAAATTATACGTAATTACGCGAAAAAAATACAATATTTTAAAAATATCAAACTCATTTTGCAATAAAAACCTAATTACACAACCAACGTGTACATAATTACGTTACAAGTTAACAAGTAATTGCGCATACAATTTTTTTATTGTAAACATGAGTTTTGTTGAAAAAAACTTACTATCGTTATCATTTTAAGCTATGTTAGAGAATAAAACACCTCAATATGTACCACTAAAAATGTACCATCAATAAAAATCATCTGACGACAAGAGTGAATACCATGATGACATGTTTCGTAAGCTATAAAACATCGTTTAAAAACGATTTCCACCATCATACTCCAATACAACATGACTCGTGACTTTCAGACGTCATCCGTCACTTCATAACCTTTTAACAAGCCGAAAGAAGTAGAACTATCTTCGTAAAGTTCCCTTCTATCTTTCTGCGAGGCCATCCATGATTTGTCATTACAAATATGTAAACCATAATCGTATTCAACATGCGCTTGAACATTTTTGGGAGTGATTGCACCTCTTGATCTAATATCATCACTTATCTTATTTGGTATCAAATCAAATGTCAAATGCTTTTCACTTTCTGTTGAAAACCAGGATAACATTTATGATCACCAACATACTTTTGAATAATCATATATCAATTCGAGTGTGAACAACAAACATTCTTTACTCTTTTTCATCAAATAATGAACACTTAATTTTGCTCTATGACTGTGAATTAATTTATAATTAAATCCATCTTTGAATGTCAATCGAAATAAAGTAAGACGTAAGGATGTAACACATGCCCAACACCTCGAATACCATCAACCTAACTTTTAGTAACAAGCTCTTTTTTCTTATGTTAAAAATCAAACACCCGAACTATATTCTTTAATTGATATATTATCTTCAACTATCAAACCAATATTATGTAATGATACTCTATCAACATTATCCAATACAACAACATCAATACCTAAATATCAAGTTTAACAATTTAGCCGATCTTAATAACAACATTTTCACCTTTACTGTGGCTAGACAATGCAACCAATGATACAACATATTTTTAGCTTTAGTATTAATAACAATATTTTCACCTTTATTATTTTCGCCAATCTTAATAACAATATCTCCACAACATATAAAACGGCTCTTATATTTACCAAAACGAATAAGTGAAGATAAAAACAACCCATAATCGGCCATCTTATTACAAAATCAATCCATACTTCCGTAACTTTCAAAATTACTAAGTAGAACATAAACCTGATTATTTTGTTAAAAACAACCAATGAAGATATTGGAAATCTACAAAATATATTAAATAATATACAAGTTATTACGCAGGCAAAATGTCCATAATTTTGCACTTTGATGCAGTGTCTAAGTACGAAACCAAAATGTACATAATTTTGCACATTGAAACAGTGTCTAATTATGCAACCATAATGTTCATAATTACCAACTAATTGAGAAAAACAAAAAACAACATAACTATTACAATCTTATAATCATAAAAGCAAAACAATAATAACTCGAAACAATAAAAAAAATCACTTGTGAATCGATAAACAACAATAAATGCAGAAGAAGAAAAAAAAACATACAATATACAATTAGAGAAAGATCCTGATCGAAACAAAATTAAAGAAAAAACTAATCTAAAATCGAAAATTATATTGATCAAATAACAAAAAAAATCATATCAAAATTATAGTAACAAACCGAAAATATGATGAATATTGTAAAAGTCCGAATGATTATGAGTAATTTACTTTTAAAATGAAATAGTTATCTGTCTTTTCTAAAACCTTATATTGTTATAAATTGTTCTCAATTTCAATAGGTTAAATTCAATAATTAATATAATTGATAAACTCATGTAATGGATAGATATTGAAAAATTAATAGTCAATAAATAGTTATAGATAAACATCACAAAATTTTAATACCGGAAATAACATATCTGAGTTCACTGAAAATACATTAACTTATCTAATAACCAACAAAAGAATACAAACAAAAACATCCGTTAGGCCCGAACTGAACAGCTCATTTGTTTCAAATAGATCATTCACTAAAAAAATAAACTAAATGGTGAATTTAGAAAAAATAAAAATAAATACTTACCGGAGATTTTGAGTAAGGGTTTGTTGTTGTCGTGCAGAATTATTCCAATTCTGATCGAATCACCTTCTTTCCCTCTATTTTGGATGCAAAAGTGTCCCCAACCGCATTCCAATTCTGATCGAATCACCTTCTTTCACTCTATTTTGGATGCAAAAGTGTCCCCAACCGCATCCAATCAAATACACGTCGCGATCTTTTTCTTTGATTAATTTTGCCGATGAAATGTCACCATGGTCGTCTATTAAGTTTATCTCACAAACATAATTTTCCAATCCGTTTACTTTCACAAATGTAGTAGGCAAGCGCTGCGTTACGCAACAAAAATAAAAGTTTTCATAATTACATAAAATTAGTAAATAATTTGAATACATATTTATAAAAGTTATTTTACCATTCAAATTAAAACAAAAATTGAACATATTCATTGGGATATCAAAATTGTGACAGTAGAATGTAAATATATAATATAGCATGAAAACTTAGTTTTAAATTTTACCACTAATTTTTTTCTCAAATGATAAGCTCTAACTGTTATGACAAAGCTTGAGCATTCATGTCTAGAAGCCACTTTAAGTCTTGAAGAACTGGCTTTATCTTTTGAGGTGGGTTATTCTGTTTTTGTTGGCCGGCAAGGTGGTCCTTTTTCAGGCTTTTCATGGGAATTACTATTCAAATCCTCCTCTTCAACACAGATATACCGTGGATATTCCCTCTCGCATGCAATCGAATCAAAGACCATGACATAAAACACCATGTTGCCTTCATGTCTAAACACAGCAACATCACCAAGTTGGACGCCGTGAGCAACAACAAACTCTTTCCATCCCTTCCTTAATTCGAGACAGCTGATTTTCACCTTCCAGGTTTTGTGGGAAAGACTGGATCGAAGTGTGACATGTTCAGACTTGTATCTGAATAAGTAGTTCTTAAAGAAGAGACGAGGAATCCTCTGAGAAGTGGAACAATGAAACATGAAAAGGAAGATAGTTTACACGAACCAAGCACAACTTGAAAGAGTATAAAAGACTTACAATTCGATGGGTGTAACCATGGAGACAAGGCTGGATGAAATGAGGTTTGATAGGAGTATACCATGTTGTTGTTGAGTATTCATTTGAAGAAAAACCTGCCATTGTTATATATGTTTCTTATGTGTCTTTTTTTTTAAGATTGTTGTTTCTGTCAATATAATGCCTTTTGGTTTCTTGGGTAGTTGTAAGAATTAAATAGACTATTTCCATAAGCAAAACACAGATTTGTCTATCATTATCTATTGGGGAGTTATCTTCATTTATTTGAAGAGGAGCTTCTAAAGCACGATTTTCTTTTGTACCGGTTTTCAAGATTTAACAAATCTAGTTTTAGATTGTCTATTTATTTCTATCTCGTTGTTTTTGTTCTAAAATAAATACTATTAAAATATAAGATTCTATCAAATATTCTAAATGAAAAAACAATATCTCTTAAATCATTTTCATAAAAAACAATGAAGGGGAATGAGTTTTGTGACTGATAGGAAGTCATGCCTCCTTCTAGCTGGGAGGCTAAAGTATGCCCGTGCCTCTTCCTCGAAGAAGCGGTAGGAGCTGTCATAGTGTCCCCCTACGAAATTGTAAGTGACTCGAAAAACTTGATGAGTCCGGAGACCGACCTAGAACATTCCTCAATTGTACCCACTCTGTTTCGAGTTGGATCAGGATCCAAGTACTCAGATTCCACATCAAACCTTTCAATTATAACCATGGCTCCCTCCGGAGCAGCATTACTTGGACCAACCCGTTGAGTGTTGTCAGGCCTGTTACCTCATCTTCTTTTGACGTAAGCCCCCCAGCTTCCCCCTCTCAATCAGGTTCTTAACTTCTTGTTTCAATGCTATGCAGTCATCAGTGGTATGACCAATATCATTGTGATATTGGCAAAAAGAGTTATTGCGATGCTCTCTGGGAGACTGCAATGCGGCTGGTCTCCGATAATGCACCTCTTCCCTTGTTTTATCAAAAATGGTGCCCACACTTTCTTTTAACTCTGCGAACCACTCCGGTTGGACCCATGGCCCTCTCTTGTTTCTGGATTGCTGACTCTGAGCAGGAGCAGCTGGCTGAGATTGAGCTTTTGCCCTACCATGCCCCTGTGCGGTCTCTTTTGCTTTGTTCCCGAACTGATTCTGATTGGGATTTGGTGCCACCGGGGTAGACCTCACCTGCCTGTGCACCCTGGTTTTCTTTGTTTCATCAACGTTTATTTGTTTTCCAACCTGATTCAGCAACCCTCCCCATGTCATGGCCTTCTTCCTGGTCACTGAGTCAGCCAAGTTGCCAGGGTTCAAGCCCTGTCTTAGGGATGCTATTGCTACCTGTTCGAAGCAATCAGCCAGCCCATTCTTAGTGTTCACAAAACGGCTTATATATTCTTTCAAGGACTCATTTGGTTCCTGGGCACAATGGATTATTGTGTCTCCATTGACCTTTAGCTCTTTACTCCCTACAAACTGCCTTCGAAAGGGTACCGAAAAAGTATCGAAATCTTTAATACAACCCTGAGGCAGGCTGTTGTACCATTTTAGAGCACTCCCCATAAATGATTGGGAGAATTCCCTACAAAGTAGTTTATCATCGTCGTCAAAGTTCATCATGAAGTTTTTAAATTGTTCCAAATGGTTGTCCGGATCAGTACTGCCATCGTACTTTTCTATTTTGGTGCTGTCAAACCTCTTAGGGAGGTTTCCGGACAGAATTTTAGAAGATAATGGAGATTGCCTCCAATTTCTTCCACGATTGAACACAGTATCCTCATTGGGAGTTGCAATGATACCTGGTTCATCGTGAAAAGCGAAGGGATTCATCAGCATCCGGTCCACATGCCTCCGGCTGTGAGATGACCCTTTACCAATATTTTTCTTCATCCTCCCATGTCTATCCTTTTTTCTTGAATATTTTTTGATCTGCTTTTGCTTCTTTCTAGTTGGACCCTCATCACTGCTAGAGGATAAAGATTTTTTAACTCCTTCACTGTCCGAAAAGCTATCAGAAGATTCTGAGCTTGAGTCAGAACTCTCCACTGGCTTAGACCGGTGAGACTTTTTGGAGCTGGCATGAGTCTTTTTAGTGCTCACATGAGTCTTTGAAGACTCATGCTCTGTGGGGTTGTCGGTGTGATGAGCAACTGATGCTTTGACCTTTTCTTTCATGCGCATCTTAGCCTTTTCTTCCCTCAGAGCTTCTATTTCACCCTTTAGCCTATCGCGCTCTTCGATAGTGTACTCATCGTTCTCTTCCACCACTTCGACCAAAGCTGGTGGTACTTCTGGATTGTCCGGATTCATTCGGACAGACTTTCTTTGCTGGTTTTGAATGCTTGATTCAGGAACCTTCTTCTCCCACTGTGGTCGCCAATTTGGTGTGGATAATTATCGCCTGAGGGTAGGCTTGTAATTTGTTTGGTATTTAATAGTAGTATGTGAGTGTTTTAGATTTAGTGTAGAGAGTAGAGAGATAATTAAGCTGGCTGGTAACAGTTAATTCTCATTACCCACACTTAATGCAGGTGGTTGGGTATTTATACCCTAATGTTTGGGCCCTTATGGGGTTTCGGGTCATATTTAATGGACCCGGGTCATGTTCAAAGACCCATGAGCTCTAAGTAGGAGAGCAAGTAGCTTAGTCAAGAAGTGTTTAGGTTTTTTAGTACTTTTGTCATAGTTCGAACAATCCTGGTCTGAGTGTTCGAAGTGATCTGTCCGGTCTGGAGGCCTTGGACCGATCTGTCCTTGTCCGGGGAGCATGCAGAATTCGGACTCATCAGAAACAAAACTTTCAAGCATTACCCTAACATAAAAACTATAACTTCAAGAATACCGTGTAAATATCATGTAACAAATATCCAGAGTAGAATAAGATTTTGTACATAAAGGAAAATATTTGAAAGAGAAAAAAAAGATTAAATGTTTATCTTACCTCAAATCTTAAACTTAATTGTCTCTTTGTTAATTCTGATAATACAAGACGGGTTGAAAGTTTTTTTGGTTGGCTAAAGCTGCAAAATGATTTACTATTTTTTCAGAAATTTATTTAAAACAAAAAACATATGATATTATAAAAGGAAACGTCTCGGTCGAAGAAGCATCCATGTTAGAAAATCTATCACATGGATCTGTTTTCATGTCTTTATTATCAACTGTATTCGTAAAAGCAAATATCTAGAAAACACAAACCTTAGTATCGACAACAACATCATCTTTGAGAAATGTTTCTTTAATCATTAAATGGTCAACTAAATTAGTTAAATAGCCTAAAGATTCATTTGCCACGCCTTCAATCTTCTCAAGAGCTCTAACAACAGTTTCATTATCAACAAGAAGGGCCAATTTATAGGTGAACAATTTTGTGATTTAGAAGTACCTTTATATTTAGTCTTTTGACGTCTAAGGAAAAATAACTATTCTCGTTGCTTCTTAACCATCTTAATATCTTTAAAAAATTCATTTTTTCTCATAGTGAAATAAAATCAGGCTCAAGGCTAACTTCAAGTAGAGCTTATTTTCCTTTTCCGACAAAATCGTAAAGCTTTTTATGAACTTTACTTACAAATATAACAACCCATTTCATCGGCCATATAATAAGGATACCCATAACTAACATATCTTTTCTAGTCACATCATCATACAAAGGAAACTTTTTGATAGCAGGACGTCTAAAAACAGTATATGCAGGAGTTGGAGACTTTGATACAGTTATCTCAATTATAAATGTTAAAACAAATAAAGGCTAAGGATCAAGATAAGTTAGAATTGAAAAAGTATCGTGATGCACAACTATAAGATTCGAAGGTAAAATAAAAAAAAAGTTGTATTCAGTAGTAATATTAATTTCAGAAACACTACATTTGGTTGTCAAAATATTTCGATGATTTATCAAAGGCATGCCATCTACCTCAACCTCGAATTTATTTTTGACAACACCTGGAAGAGGATCTCTCTTCTTTCTCAACTTAATAACATCCGTCACGCAGATTTACATGCAGCATGAGACGAAGCCTCAAAATTTTTGGCCGTAGAATAAACAAAACAAATCATTTAATCTTTATCTTTTGACTTGATATTTAACTTCTTCTTGGAAAATGTTTATCCAAAACCTTCTTCCGTGGATACTATCTCTTCAAATTATTATTCTCTAGATAATTTTCCTCCATATTATTCTCCCCATAGCATTCACAAACAGAGAAGTTACCACGCGCCTAAATACTCAACAATAACTCGCCACAGAAAAACTTTTCGAGTACCATAATAGAAGAGTGGGAATGAGAATAAAATGAAGCTTATTTCACCAATAGAGCATACATATTTTTGGAAAACTAAACCCTCCTATCATTAGGTGGAATTTCAAGAAAAAAAATGTATGAAACCACTGAAAAACAATCACAATTACAATTATCAAAATATAGCAAAATCAAGATAGTAAAGATTGCATAACGAAATTATCCATCAATATTTGGTTAAAGCTTGGGAGATGATGAACAATTATTAAATATGTATCCATTAAAATGTAAAATAAATACTTATTCATTTGACTAAAGACTTTGACCGAGTTAATAAAATTAGTCACATAAAAGTGTCTATAAACCCCTTTTGGCAAGATAACGGTTGAAAGTAACTGCCTTAAAGAATTGGTTAAAATCTAGATGGGATAAATCATAGTCACCTCAAATAATTTTAATAAGTTTGAAGTGAAAATCGAATACCCATATCAAAGAAGTAGGTTAATAATACAACTTTATCTTTACGAGCGTTAAATGAAGTTTCTCCAACAATAATGAAGCAAAAAACTATGTATTTAGGAATAGCCTAATCTCCAAGTTTTTTCACATGTTCAGTATTATGAGTATAGTTTTGTTGATGATACTCAATTCTATTTATACTCAATTCATTTAAATAAGCATCCAAAAATTCAGGTTTATTTCACCAATAGAGCATACATATTTTTACAAACTAAACCCTCATTTTTTCCCAAGCATCAGAGTAAAGGTCTACTAAAATATTTTTTCTACAAAATGCCTCCAAAGATCATGTACCCATGAGATTTGAAACGTATTATTTTATATAATAATTTGTCAACTGGTAACTCGTCATTCTCTAAAACTTGATGATATTATTCCAACCACTTGCTTCGAATTTTTAATAATCGACAGGCTGTCTTGTGTAATAATCCATGGATACTCCTCCGAATATCAAACACTTGCTAAATAGTCTGCCATAAAGTTTTTCTCTCTTGGGACATGTTCATAGCTGACGTTTTTGATGGCTCAAGTCAAATCTTTTAGCGCCTTCAAATATTTTACTAAATGATCATTTCGAGCCTCAGATTGTCTAGATGTATGATTAACAAGGAGCTGTAAATCACCGACTACCTTAACTTTTTTAGCCTCACAGATTTGTGTCAGCCTTAAACCTGCTAAAGCCGCTTCGTATTCTGCCTCAATATTTCTTGCTCTAAACTCAAAATGGATGGTTTGATGCATAACTATTCTTTCGGGAGAAACCAACTGTAACCAAGCTCCACTTCTTAATATGCTCGAGCCTTCATCTGTTCGAATTAATCATTCTGCTATGAAATTGTTCTCATCTATTTCTATATCCAACGGCTCATAATGAAATTCTAGTAAAAACTTTGTTAAGGTTTGTGCTTTGATTGCAATCCTAAGCTCAAACTCGATATCAAAATCTCCTAGCTCAATTGACCACTTGGTTATTCTCCCCGAAATATTAGGTCTTTGAAGCAAAATTTTCAACGGAAAACACGTTTGTACTACGATAGAATGCGCTGGAAAAAATGGTCTTATTTTTCGAGCAACAATTACTAATGCAAGAGCCAAATTTTTTTACTTCAAATAATATTCCTCCTCAACGAACAAACTTTTGCTGATGTAGTACATTGGTTTTGGAATACTTTCTTCTTCTCAGACTAACACATCACACAAAACATAATTTGAAACTGATATATAATCAAATAATTATTTCCCTCGAATAGGCTTTGTGAGAAATTCAGGAGAAGAAATGTATTCTTTAATCCAATGGAAAGGCTCCGAAGACTTTTTTGTCTAGATGAAGCTATTTCCATGCCTTAATACTTGGAAAAATATAATGCACTTCTCCTAAGAGCGAGATATAAATTTATTCACTGTGCCAACCAGCCTGTTAATATTTGGACTTCTTTTATATTTCGATGGGGAGTCATAGATGTTAAAGGTTTTAACTACGATGGGTCAGCTTCAATTCCTTTCTCACTTTTTATATATCCGAGGAACTTTCCTGATCGAACCCCAAACATATATTTTTCCACGTTTAATTTCAAGTTGACCCTTTTTAAGTTGCTAAAAGTTTCCTCTAAATTATCAAAATGATATTAATCTTTAAGATTTTTTACTATCATATCATCAATATATACTTCGACATTTTTTCCAATTTGTGCCTCAAAAGTTTTGTTTGCCAAGCATTGATAAGTTTTCCTTGTATTTTTTAACCCAAATTGCATTACTTTATAATAGTGCAAACCCCTTGCACTGATACGCAAAGTGTTCTCTTCATCCCTCGAATCCATTTTGATCTGATTATACCCTCTACAAGCATCCATAAAATAAAGTAATCGATTTCCTAATGTAGAATCTACCAGCTGATCTATTCGTGCGACATGGAAAGGATCTATTGGACAATCCTTATTTAATTCTGTGAAATCTACGCACATTTGCCGCTTTCCATTTTTCTTTTTGATCAACACTAGGTTTACCACCCATAAAGGATATTTTGATTCTCGAATGTGCCCTACTCTGGATAAACGTTCTGCCACTACCGTTATCGCCTCAAATTTTTCATGAGTAAAAGGCCTCCTTTTTTGTATTATTGACCGTACATTATTCTTGATTCATAGCTTATCGAAAATTATTTCCTGGGGAACCCCAGTTACGTCCTCGGAACACTATGCAAACAAATCTAACTTTGTAAAAAAAAATTGATCAATCTTTCCCTTAAGCTTAGAGATAAATTTATTTCAATCTTCATAACTTTACCATTTGGATACACATAATCTTCATAACTTTCATCAGGAACCAAAAGACCGGGGTACACCCTCGGATCATCAAAATGGGTTGGCTGCGAGGAAGTCCCCGCTAACAGCTATCTTTTTCTGATTCATTCCCCCGAACTTGCTTGGAAGATAAATCAATTCAGTAACATTCTCTTACCATTTTTAAGCTTCTAATTGTTCCAATATTATTCCCCACAACATATTTTAAACATTGATGAACTGTAAAGATAACAACATCCATCTTGGATATCCAATACCTCCCAAAAATGGCATTGTAAGATGTTGGTGCATCTACTATAATAAACAAAATTTCAACTTCTTTTCTAAATGGCCCTCGACCCAGCTCAACCATACTTTCAAACTCCCCAACCATTTTTCTTGTCACCCCTGTGAATCCCACAATAGTTTTTTCCGACCTTCGGATTATAGCACGGTCAAAAACAATCTTATAAGTGCTCATGCATAAAATATTGGCGGAGCTGCCTGTGTCAATTAGAACTCTTTGTATATGATCGCCGACAATCTCTACTGCAATTACCATTGCATATTCATGTCGCCCTGCCATATTTCTCATTTCATCATCTTCGAAACAAATTTATTGGGAAAGAACTTTGATGCATATGTATTGTGGAACCAACTTCTAGCTGAGTAGTCAGGCTGACTATGCGTATTTTCTGGGAGTTGTTTGAATTTCTGGCAACAATATCACCCCCCCCCCAAAATTGCCAAAAATTCAAAATCACTAACAAATTTTCCTCGGGATAATTTCTTCCACAATACTAATGTCGTTCCTTCTCTCATTTGGATCCAACTATTATATTGCAATATCAAAAGAATCAATCTCTTCGGAGATAACCAACGCAGTCTCTTCTTTCGATGCTTCTTTAGCCGCCAAATTTTTCTGAGAATCTTTCTTTACAAAGTTTCTCAATTTCCCATTTTCAATTAATGCTTGTATATCTTTCTTCAATGCTATGCATTCTTTTGTATAATTCCCAATTTCTTCATAGTACTTGCAATATTTGATATTTTTATTTTCCCTCGGAGTTTGAATAGAGAAAGGCTTCCAAAATTGTACTTGACTTTGAGTTTTATAAAATATAGTGGCCACACACTCAATCAAATCTGCGAAATGATCTGGACCAATCCACTTGTTAGATATTGACCTAATTCCATGTTGAGTGTTGTATGTCTACTGATTTTCCATGGGCCCCAGAGGAAACTTACTTTCTGCTTTAGGTTGTACGTTTATCCGTGGCGGCTGGATAGTAACAAGAGATCTTTGGAACTGATTTTGTTCTAACGGATCACTAGATCATGTTTTTGAAAGCCTGAGTTTCTTCCACCAATACCTTTTTTTCAACTTCATCAAACAGAGCCCCAAATGTCATTACTTGAATCTCTGCCACTGTATCCTTGAATATTTCTGGGAAAAGTCCCATTCAATAAGCTGACAAAGTCATGGAATCTTTACGATATTCCATATCGGGTTTTTTTTAACAAAACGGTTGGTATAATTTTTCAAACTTTCTCCAACCTTTTGCATATAGTATATTATAATCTCACAATTAGCTTGAAACTTCTTACTTCCCACGAAATGTTGTCAAAATGCTTTTGGAAATTGTCAGAGAATATTTCTAAGGACAAAAAAGAGGACCTCCAATTATGGCTTGCTCTGTAAACATTGGTCCTTGGACCCTCATGAGACATTACATAGAGACCCTCCTCGGAAGAACTGCGTACTGATTAATTACTCAATATTCAAAAGTTTGGCTCCCTGACGGTTTTTGAGTGTACACAATGTTATCTTTATTGGCATGATCCTCAGAACCTTGTACTTTTCCTTCCAATTCCTTAATTCGATGATCCATTCAATATTCTTTTCTATGTTTCTTCACATATTTATTCTTTATGTCTTTGTTCGTACGATAACCCCTTTCTTGAAACGATTCACTTGAATCGTAGAGCGAATAATCATTTCGCTTAGATGATTCATTTTGGTACATTGGCCTTAGTTTCTTTATCGAAGAATAACGATTATGTCTCTGATATCTGTCATGTCGACTACTGATTCAATGGTGGTCATCGACTTCATTTTTTCAGTTTCATTCTCCCTTAGAACCTCAGACCAAATTTTCTTAAAAGCCATTGCAAAATCTCTTTCAGATTTCAACTTTTCGATATCTTTCAATAGTTCTTTTCTCCGAGCAACCAAGATTGACTCTTCTAGTGATTTCATGAACAAGTAAATCATACAACCTTAATTAGACCCAACAACAACAAATACTATTAGAAATTACCTACAAAAAAATAAAAGGATAATGAGTATGAAATGATATGGAAATAGAGTTTTAAGGACTAAAATGTAATTAATGTAAGTTTTGTCCTTAATTCGTGACTGACGTAAGTTTCAGAGGATATTTGTAACTATGTATAGTTGGTATGGACTAAACAACAATTAGTTCATTTTTTGTAACAAATTTCAGTTTGAGGATAAGTCTTAGCTCCTCTATATAAAGGGCAAGGTACCTCTAATAAAAGGGTTCAACATTTTTACTTTAAAATCATTTGTACTTGTGTTTTCTCTCTCCAAAAACTCTCTAGCTATTTCAATCTCTAGAATTCTTCCTTAACAATTTACTAAAGCAAAATCATACCTCATCATGAACAAGATAAAATAAGTTAAAAACAAACTATATAATTTTTAATTTCGCAACCAAAATATAATTTCGCAACCTATTTGCGCTTACTTACGCACAGTAATAATACGTAATTACGCGACAAAAAATATAATATTTTAAAAATATTAAACTTATTTTGCAATAAAAACCTAATTACACAACCAACGCGTACATAATTACGTTACAAGTTAACAAGTAATTGCACAAACAAAAAAGAATTTTGTATTTAAACATAAGTTTTGTTGAAAAAAACTTACTATCGTTATCATTTTAAGCTATTGCAGAGAATAAAACCCCTCGATATGTACCACTAAAAAATATACCATCAATAAAAATCATCTAACGACAAGAATGAATCGCATGATGACATGTTTCGTAAGCTATAAAACATCGTTTAAAAAACGATTTCCACCATCATACTCCAATACAACATGACTCGTGACATTTAGACGTCATCCGTCACTTCATAACCTTTTAACAAGCCGAAAGAAGTAGAACTATCTTCGTAAAGTTCCCTTCTATCTTTCTGCGACGCCATCCATGATTTGCCATAAGAAAGATGTAAACCATAATCGTATTCAACAAGTGCTTGAACATTTTTGGGAGTGATTGCACCTCTTGATCTAATACCATCACTTATCTTATTTGGTATCAAATCGAATGTCAAATGTTTTTCACTTTCTGTTAAAAACCAGGATAACATTTATGATCACCAACATACTTTTTATAATCATATATCAATTCGAGTGTGAAAAACGAACATTCTTTACTCTTTTTCATCGAATAATTAATACTTAATTTTGCTCTATGTGTGAATTAATTTATAATTAAATCCATTTTTGAATGCCAATCGAAATAAAGCAAAACGTAAGGATGTAAAACATGCCCAACACCTCGAATACTATCAACCTAATGCCCAACACCTCGAATACCATCAACCTAACTTTTAGTAGCAAGCTTTTTTTTCTTATGTTAAAAATCAAACACCCGAACTACATTCTTTAATTGATATATTATATTCAACTATCAAACCAATATTATGTAATGATACTCTATCAACATTATCCAATACAACAACATCAATACCTAAATATCAAGTTTAACAATTTCACCAATCTTAATAGCAATATTTTCACCTTTACTATGGCTAGACAATGCAACCAATGATACAACATATTTTCAGCTTCAGTATTAATAACAATATTTTTACCTTTATTATTTTCACCAATCTTAATAACAATATCTCCGCAACATATAAAACAGTTCTTATATTTACCAAAACGAATAAGTGAAGATAAAAACAACCCATAACCGGCCGACTTATTACAAAATCACTCCATACTTCTGTAACTTTCAAAATTACTAAGTAGAACATAAACCTGATTATTTTGTAAAAACAACCAATGAAGACATTTGAAATCTACAAAATATATTAAATAATATACAAATTATTACGCGGGTAAAATGTCCATAATTTCCACCCTGATGCAATGTCTAAGTACGAAACCAAAATGTACATAATTTCGCACCCCGAAATAGTGTCTAATTATGCAACCATAATGTTCATAATTACACAATTAATTGAAACAAACAAAGAACATCATAACTAAAACAATCTTATAATCATAAAAACAAAACAATAATTATTCGAAACAATAAAAAAATCACATATGAATCGATAAACGACAATAAATGTAAAAGAAGAAAAGAGAAAACAAACAATTTACAATTAGAGAAAGATCTAGATCGAATAAAAATAAAAATCGAAACTAATCTAAATCGAAAAATATATTGATCGAATGAAAAAAAATCATATAAAATTATAATAACAAACCAAAAATACGATAGATATTTTAAAAATCCAAATGATTATGAGTTATTTACTTTTAAAATCACATGGCTATGTGTATTCGCTAAAACCTTATATTGTTATAAATTGTTCTGAATTTTAATAGGTTAAGTTATATAATTAATATAATTGATAAACTCATGGATAGATATTGCAAAACTAAATAGTCAATAAATATTTATAAATAAACATCACAAAATTTTAATACCCGAAATAACATAGCCTAGTTCACTGAAAATACATTAACTTATCTAATAACCAACAAAAGAATACAAAAAAAAACATCCGTTAGACCCTCATTTGTGTCAAATAGATCATCTTAATGACAACCTGAGAAAAAAATTAATTACTAAAAAATAAACTAAATGATGAATTTAGAATAAATAAAAATAAATACTTATTAGAGATTTTTAGCAAGGGTTTGTTGTTGCCATGCTGAATTACTCCAATTCTGAGCGAATCACCTTCTTTTACTCTATTTCGGATGCAAAAGTGCCCCCAACTGGGTCCAATCAAATACCGGTCGCGGTCTTTTTTTTTTATTAATTTTGCAGAAACAATTTCACCATGTTCATCTATTAATTTTATCCCACCAACATAATTTTCCAATCCATTTCCTTTCACAAATGTAATAGGCAAGCGCTGTGGTAAACAACAAAAGTAAAAGTTTTCATAATTACATAAATTACTAAGAAATTTGAATACATATTTATAGAAGTTATTTAACCATTCAAATTAAAACAAAAATTTAACATATTCATTGGGATATCAAAAGTGTAACAGTAGGTTGTAAATATATAATATAGCATGAAAACTTAGCTTTAATTTTTACCACTGATTTTTTTTATCAGATGATAAGCTCTAACTGTTAGGACAAAGCTTGAGCATTCATGTCTTAAAGCCACTTTAAGTTTTGAAGAACTGGCTTTATCTTTTGAGGTGAGTTTTTCTGTTTTTGTTGGCAGACAAGATGGTCCTTTTTCAGACTTTTATCGGAATCACTACTTGAATCCTCGTCTTCAACACAGACATAAGGTGGATATTCCCTCTCGCATGCAGTCGAATCAAAGACCGTGACATAAAACACCATGTTGTCTTCATGTCTAAACACAAAAACATCACCAAGTTGAACCCCGTGAGCAACAACAAACTCTTTCCATCCCTTCCTTAATTCGGGGACGAGCGGAATCCGTTTGCTCCTCGGTGAGAACAAGGTATGGGTCAATATTCCTTACAAGAGTGTCGGGACTAAGTCTTTGAGCAGCCGCCAGCGAGAAATTCTGATCTGAACATCAACAACCGGTGGGAATCTGGATTCAGACTAGAGATCCCAGAGTTCCAAGGGGGTCTCGAACCGGAGCAGTTTTTAGATTGTATCGCTTCAGTTGAAGAAGTCCTTAATTTTAAGGAGGTTCTGGATGCAAAGCGGGTACAGTTGGCTCCAACTAAATTTCGAGGTAGACATGCATCGTGGTGGCAACAGCTCAAGCAGACCAAATCAAGTCAAGGTAAGCCAAAAATAACAGCTTGGGCTAAGTTTGTGAAGCACTTGAGGGCTGCCTTTTTTCCTCACCACTATGCGTGTATCATGTATCAGCAGTTCCAAAACCTTAAACAAAGGTCAAGGACTGTTGACGAGTACACTAACGATTTTTTCAAGATACAAAACCTTATCGATATTACTGATTCAGCAGATCAGTTAGTATCTCGCTATATAGGGGGGATACGACAGCTGTTTTAGGACTAGCTGAACATGTTCGACCCTGTAAATGTGTTTAAAGCACATTAGCACACACTGTATCCGGAGAAAGCCCTTTCACGAAGGCCTTAGGAGGATATACTACCAGAACAACTCCATTGGCATTCCCAAAAAGGACGGTTCCAAGCCCTAACCCAGCAGTACCAACTGCTGCTCCTGTGCGTACATGTGCTAATTTACAGGTCCTTAGTCGCACATTTACTTCCTCATAGGTCAGGGAGCTGTGAAAATGTTATCTCTGTAGAATTTCTGCAGAAACTGGCAATGAAAACAGAAGTCCACCCAAAACCCTACAAGCTTTCCTGGTTAAAGAAAGGTAGTGAGGTAAATATCTCTAGAAGATGTCTGGTATCTTTCTCTGTTGGTAACTATAAAGATAAAGCATGGTGCGATGTCATTGGGATGGATACGTGTCACTTGTTGCTAGGCCGACCCTGGAAATATGATAGAAGTGTCATATATGATGGTAGGAGGAACCTCTACAGTTTCATATGGAATAATGTCAGGTTCATATTAACACCAACTAGAGAGGTCTCCCCAAAACCTGCCCTTGTAGTATTAATGGAGTCGGGTAAGAACTTTTTAGCTCGAAAGGCGTTTATAGAACATGCTCATGAAACAGGAATTGTCTATCTTTTGGTGGTTAAAGAATTTAGTACTGATCCGTTTGCTGGTATACTTGAGCGAGTTCGACCGCTATTAGTAGAGTTTTCTGTTGTCTTTCTCGATACTCTACCTACATGTTTTCCTCCATTGATAGATATCCAGCACCAAATTGACCTTGTACCGGGTGCTAGCCTACCAAACCGACCGTATTATCGGATGAGCCCAAAAGAGCATGAAGAGCTCCGCAGACAGGTGGAAGAACTGTTGACGAAAGGCCAGATCCGTGAGAGTTTTAGTCCTTGTGCGGTTCCTGCACTGTTAACATGGAAATTGATGGAAGTACGAGAGGAGTTAGATACGAACAATGAGCTAATTTAGAATAATTTCAAGGAGAATCTCGTAGGATATAATATGGAATCCGATCAACAACATGATGATCAGCGTGTTGGTGAAATGTTAGAGAAGTCTATCTTGGTAGCTCAAAGATATGAATTGTTGTAAGAAATTAAGAAGTTTAATGTTGAAAAATAAGTTGTAATAGTATTCAGAAATCTTCGTTTAGAAATCCGAAGAGAAAATGAAGGTGTTAAAGTTGAACTCAAAACTTATCATCGACATAGATGCAAGAACGATAGATACCGGGGGAATTATCGCTATTCTCCGAGGAGGAAGGTAAAATCAAGACATCGTATGAGTCTTCTGATTCAAGTGATTACTCACATTATAATTTGTATGAATCTTCCCCTGAAAGAGATCATCATCAGAAGAAAAATAACAAAAAATATAGTGATTAGCATAAAAATAAGGATGTTGGCAAGAAAATTTGTGGAACTAAGAATTATGTTGAAAAAGAAAGAATTGCTGATGAGCAAGTTTATAATCAGATGGGAATCCAATTGGAAATAAGAATTTCGAATGGAAACAGCAGTGTACTTTACCTTCTGAAAAGGGTTTTTATGCAATGGACCATGGGGATTCGAGGGCTAACGTCTACAGAGCATGTCACGATTGGAGATCCCCTCCTCTGTCTGTGGAAATCCTTTCTGGCAATCTTCCAAAACATTTTGACATTTATAAGCTGGAAAAATTTGATGGAACACAAGACCCTGATAATCATATTGAGCAATTTAAAAACTTTATGATTAATTTTGGTGATGATGATAAACTGTTGTGCATGACTTTCTCTCAAACATTTAAGGGGGTTTCTTCTAAATGGTACAACAGACTTCCGCAGGGTTAGATCAAAAAGTTTTGATATGTTTTTGAATATTTTACGACAACATTTCATAGAGAGTAAGAAGTTTCGAGCCAATGGAGATACAATAATATACTGTAACCAAAGGATTGGAGAGAGTTTTAAAAATTACACTAATTGATTTGTTAAACCGAAAACTGATATGGAATATTGTAAAGATTCTGTGGCATTGGTAGCTTATCGAATGGGTCGTCTCCCAAGAATTTTGAAGGACACCGTCGCTGAAAATCAAGCAATAACGTTTGGGGCGTTGCTTGACCAAGTTGAAAAATGATTCTGTTGGAAGAAACTCAAGCCTAGGAAAAAGGATCTAGTGATCAGTTAGATCAAAATCAGTTCCAAAGATCTCTCAGTGCTTCTAATAAGGTTAATGTACCACCTAAAATGGTGAATCAATATCATCTGAGGCCAAAGAAAAATCAGTAAACTTCTAGTACACAATAAGGAGTGAGACCAATATCCAACAAGTAGATTCGTCCAAGTCATATTGCAGAGTTAACTAAGTGTGTGGCTACTATATTTGATAAGACCGGGAATACAGTGCAATTTCACAAGCCTTATCATATTCAAATTCTGAGGGAGAATAGATTCAGCAGATATTGTAAGTATCATGAAGAGGTGGGACATGATACAAAGGAATGTATAGCGTTAAATAAAAAAATTCAGGCATTAATTGACAACGAAAAGTTAACAGATTTTGTTAAAAAGCACACACAGAGAAAATCTGACGGTCAAAGATGCATCGAAAGAAGAAACTGCAATGATAATTTCCGAAGGAGATTGATTCCTTTAACATAACAACAAAATATTTGGATGCAAAAGAATGAAGGAATGACATTAGCATTGTGGAAAAAAGTCATTCTTCGAAAAAAGGTTAGTGATCTATGTGCTTATTTTGAGTATGTAGCAATCTATGGGGGTAATATTGTTGCAGGAAATTCAAATAGCTCAAATCAGATTCCATCTCCCACAATTTGTTTCGATGATGATATGAGGAATGTGGGAGGTCCACATGAAGATGCAGTCGTAACTGCAGCAGGAATAGCAGGAGATCATGTTAAATAAATTGATTGAACATCTTATTCATGAGTAGTTACAAAAGGATTATTGATCCTCGTGTAATCCGAAGGTCAAATAAAACTATAGTTGGTTTCACAGGGTAACAACTGAAGTAGTGGGAGAATTTTAAAGCTTTGTAAAGCTGGGTCGAGGGCCTTTCAGAAAAGAATTCGAATAGTAGTAGATGCACGAACATCTTATAACGCTATCTTTGGAAGGTTTTTGTTGTCACAGATGCATGGTGTTATTTCTACAGTTCATCAGTGTTTAAAATATGTTGTGGAAAATAATATTGGAACGATGAGAAGCAATCAGAAAATAGCGAAAGAGTACTACTGAATTGTTTTATCTTCAAAGAAAAACCAGGGAAGCTAATCAAAATAAGCATAGCAATCAAAGGAGAATTCCTAAAAAACAACTCCTTTTGATGATTTGAGGGAGTCCCCCGGATTTTTAGTTCATGATGAGAATTATGAAGACTATGTATATCCAGATGGAAATGTTTTAAAAAATTGGGCCAAATCTCTCTCTTGATTTGAGGGAGAAGTTGATTATGTTTTTATCTACAAAGTTAAATATGTTTTCTTGGTGTGCAAATGATGTAACAGGGGTGCCTCCTGAGATAATTTTCCATAAGCTTTCAGTTAGGAATAATGTAAGGCCTATCATACAAAAAATAAGGCATTTTTCTCAAGAGAAATCTGAGGCAATAATGGCAGCAGTAGAGCGCTTCTCCAATGTAAAACATATTCGAAAGTCGTAATATCATTTGTGGGCAGCAAATCCAGTATTGGTTCAGAAGAAAAATGGCAAGTGGAGAATGTGTGTTGATTTTACAGACTTGAATAGAGCTTGTCCAAAGGATCATTTTCTGGTGCCTCAGATAGATCAGGTAGTAGATTTTACGTCAGGAAATCGGTTGTTATCGTTTATGGATGCTTATGCAGGTTATAATCAGATCAAGATGGATCGATGGACTGAAGAAAATACTCTGTTTATCACTGTAAGAGGTTTATATTGTTATAAGGTAATGTCGTTTGGTCTAAAAATGCAGGGGAAACTTATCAGGGCTTAGTAAACAAAACTTTTGAAGAGAAAATCAGACGAAATGTTGAGGTTTATATCGATGATATGATGGTTAAAAGCTTAAGGGACGCATATCATTTGATAATCTAGATGAGACCTTAAACAACTTGAAAAAGGTTAATCAGATGCTAAATCCAAAAAAGTGTACGTTTGGTGTTAGATCTGGGAAGTTCCTCATATATACAGTGAGTGAAAAAAAATTGAAGCTGACCCATTATAGATAAAAGTTTTCGTAACTATGACTCCTCCTCGGAATGTTAAAGAAGTTTAGATATTAACAAGAAGATTGGCAGCACTAAACAAATTTATATCTTGCTCCTTGGATAAGGGTGCACCTTTCTTTCATGTACTCAGAAATGCAAACAATTTCAGTTGGACAAAATAATGCTCTGAGACTTTCATTAAATCCAATAGTATCTTTTTCCCCCTGAAATTCTCTCAAAACCATTATCGACGGAACGATTAGTTGTTTATATAGCAATTTCAGATTGTGTTGTGAGTGTTGTGTTAGTTCGAGAAGAAGAAAACACTACAAGACCAGTATACTACATTAGCAAAAGTTTGTTAGATGCACAAAAATGATATTTGAAGTTGGAAAAGTTGGCTCTTGGTTTGGTAACAGCTACTTGAAAAATGAGACCATACTTTTAAGCACATTCTATAATAGTTCGAACATCTTTTCCTTTCAAAATTTAGCTTCAAATGCTTGATATTTTGGGGAGAATGACCAAGTGGTCAGTTGAATTAGGGGATTTTAATATTGAGTTTCAGCCTCGAACAACTATTAAAGCACAAGCGTTGGTTGATTTCTTAGTAGAGTTTCATTCTGATCCATCAGATATGGAGATTGACGAACCCAAAGTTGAGGCAGAACAGTTAATTCGAACAGATAGAGGATCAAATATATCTCGAAGTGGAGCTGGAGTGCAACTAGTTTTCCCAAAAGGAATTGCAATGTTTCAAGCCATCTGGTTTGGATTTGAAGCAATAAATAACGAGACGGAGTTTGAAACAACTTTAGCAGGATTGAAATTGGCACAACTGTGGAACTAAGAAAATTTGATTGTTAAGTGACTCGCAGCTTTTGATAAATCATGCATCAGGACAATCTGAGGCATGAAAAGATCATTTAGTCAAGTACTTGAAAGCATTAAAATATTTAACACTTATTTTTTATGGTGTTAGATATAAACATGTACGCTGGAAATAAAATTAAGTAAAATTAAAATTTATTTACCATATAAATCTGTTTAAATCAATTTAATAGGATTTTATCATTATATATAAAACTAAGTAAAATTAAAATTTATTTATTATAAAAGTTAAGAATAATTAATATGAAAATAATAATATACTGTTTAAATGGATTTAAAACAGTTTTGTAATTTTTTATAAAGCTAAATAAAAAGATAATTATATCATTAAAAAATTAGAGTTTTGCATCATCATTATTAGTATTAATAATTAGTACAAAGTGAACTACTTAATACTTTTTAACCGTAACAAAGAATATCCGTTTGCATTACCTATAATTTATTACTTTTTTTTAACAATTAAATAAAAAGGATAGAAGTAAAAACAAATTGTATATTTTAAAATTTTAATCTCTATTTCATGTATAATTTTTTGAATTCTAATTAAATCTTAAATTTATTATATATTTAAAAAATTATGATAATAATCTATAAAAACTCATGATAATAGGAGCACACAAAACCGTAAATCTGCATTTTATTTTTTATATATATAGAGTAGATCATCAGAGTGAAGGTTCAATCATTCAAACATTCAGATAATTTTTTGGTTGAATAACTGGATGCGAATGATATAGGAAGGGATGCACCATCGAGTCCTCAGCATCACATCTTCGTCTTTCGAAAAATACTTATATCTGATGTTGGAAAGAGCCACCATATGTTTATTTTAGATACCCCAAATATTGCGACCAGCAATACTGTCTAGTTCCAAGGGTAGCACGATGTCCCCTTTGGATTTTGGAGCAATCCGACGGGCTTGCTCTTCGGATATAGCTTGGGACGAGGAGGTTGCATTATTCGAAGAACCTAAAGCGGGGATCATAGGCACTTCTGGTTCGAGGGGTGTTGTGGCAGGTTTTTTTCCCTCTGACATCTCGACTCTTATTTCGCCTATTTTGCATATCCTCTTCGGTGATTAGCGTTTTCGAAGGTGAAAATTGAGTCCCATGAACGGTCATGGATGGAGTAGAAGGCAGACTCGACTCATCTACCTCATTTCTTCGAAGAGGACTGATAGAGGTCCGATGAGGGCTTGTGGATATTCGTGGAGGACTGGCAGAGGTTCGAGGAGGTCTGGTAGACATTCGAAGAGGGCTAACAGATCTTTGGGGGATATTTTCGAGGGTTGTTGGTGAAGTCGGCTCCCGAATGACCAGGGGCGTCTCCCTGGCACGTTTTCGCTCACGCGAGCCTTTCCTATCCTTGTGAGACTTCTTTCTCTTCCCAGACGAGTGTTTGTGCTGCCTGTCTTTCCCCATTTTTTTGAGGGGGTTAGAATCACTACGAAGGCTTTGTCGAGCGACTTCGAGGGGGATAATTGTAGACGAATCTACTGAGGGAGGCCAGGTACCAAATAAAGTAGTAGTCGATGGAGGGGGTTGAGGCTTCACGTTTTGTCCAACAGAAACTGTCTCTTCGAACCTCTTACTGATCAACAACCAATCAGGAATCTGACGGGGTTTTCTCGCCAGCTTTATCTCTCTAGAAATGTTTGAAAAAAAGTTGAGTTAATGAGGAGAGAAGGTCAGTATTTCTAGGTGAAGTTGGGCTTTCCTGACAGATCATGCTCGGGGACTTTTTCTGGTGTTTTCCTAGGGACATTACGGTCCATATAGGTATGAATTATCCTGACACCAGCCATAGGGGAAGATGAAGAGTTTTCGTAGTCAGAAAATGTCAAGGGAAGATGAAGAGTTTTCCGTCAGAAAATGTGAGGAGAATAGGGAACGTTTTCAAGAAAGATATGCTGACAGATATGGTTGTTTAATGACGTCATGGTAAAGATTAATCCTGGCACCCCTTTTAGCCTTGATTTGAAATTATTCGAGGCATTGATACAGTTACAGTCGAGGGGCTCATATGGTTAAAATGGTGCAAGGATTTGGGGGCTACTCAGTTATCAGGATAAATTTGAAGAAACGATGATGCTCGAAGAGCGATTTCCGAGGAGCGGTTTATGGCTTTGATAGTTCGAAGCAAGATAAGATGATGCTCGAAGAGCAATTTTCGAGGAGCGATTTATGGCTTCGATAGTTCGAGGCAAATTGTGGATGTTCGAAGAGAGTTAAATGTTCGAGGAAGATGGTTTTTGCTTTTCAAAGTGAACTATTTGAGGGTGTGTGAAGCGAGTAATCGGAAAATTATTCAGTCCCAGTAAAAGAACTTTTACTAGGACTGGGGGGCTACTGATAAGGAAGAATAAAAGACAAGGAGAAAAGTGTGAAGAAGAAACATGACAGGCAAAAATAGAAAAGAAAAAGTGTGATATGATGAAAACGCATAGAGAAAACTGTGTAAGGACAAAATTGTATAAGCTGTGTAAAGAAACAGCCTGAATAGGAAGAAAATAGAATGTAGAGACTAAAAGATGTAATTCTCAGAAGTTAAAGCGTGTGGGGTCCGAAATTGTACTATAAAAGGACCACACACGCTTCACAAATCCCGAGATGAATATTAATATACTTTCTCTCTCTACTTAACCCTAGAGCTCTTACTTTCTCTCTCTAAAATTAACACCAAAAAGAACAGATTCACTAATACTGACACTAAGAAATCCTCGTATCGCATAATCACCCCTGGACTATCTTGAAACTCTTCAGTTTGCCGTGGCCTTTTCCGGAGAGACTGACCTTATTTTCTGTACTATAGGTCGGACATCAAGTCGTATAGCAAGTTTATGACACATGATTTCTGACGGTACTCCGGTGACATCCTGCGCACACCAAGCAAACATATCAAGTTTATCATATAAAAAAGAAAATAACTTCTCCTTAAACTCTGGAGAGAGGTCGACTCCAATCTTCAGAAATTTGCCACTCGCAAATTCATGTGTCGCAGAATCTTCTTCTGGGACAAGAAATCCGGGGGCCTCCCTCGGATCATCGCACAGGATGATTTCTGGGGGAGGTCCCTTTAATTGCTATGCTTTGGTAGCATTCACGTGCCATTTTTTGACTGCTTCAGATTATTCCAATATTATTCCCAACCACGTACTTTAAGCATTGATGCACTGTAGAGATTACGCCATGCATCCGGGACAGCTAAGAGCGACCCAGGATAGCGTTATACGACGTCGGTGCGTCAACGACAATAAATAGTACCTCCACCTCTTTCTTGAATGGTCCACGGCCGAATTCGACCACACACTGAAATTCTCCAACCACCATCGTTGTAGCACCACTGAAGCCCACTATTGTCCTGTCGGATCTTCGGATAACTGGCGGGTCAGAAATTCTTTGGTAAGTACTCATAAACAGTATGTTCACGGAGCTCCCTGTATCGATGAGTATCTTCTGAGTTTGATCACCAGTGATGCCTGCAGCGATCACCACTGCATCCTCATGGGGGCCTGCATCTGTGCATCTGTGCTGACACCCCTACTTCGATCTGGGTAGTCAAATTGACCATGTGCCTTTTTCGGGAGCTGTTGGAATTTCTCGCAATAGTGTCTCCCTAAAAAATTGCTAAAGAAGCAAAGAAAGCACAGAGGCTGTCCACTCTCCCCTTCGGAATGGCTTCCTCCACTAAATTTACATTGTTCCTCCCCTCATTGGGATCTAAATACTCTTGCTCAATGTCGAAGTCATCAACCCCTTCGGAAATCACCATAGCTGTGTCAGTGTTCTTTGGGACAGCTTTTACCACCACGTTTTTCTGCGAGTACTTTTTGACGAACTCCAACAACATTCCATTCTCTATCAGGGCTTGCACTTCTTTTTTCAAAGCTATGCAATCCTTGGTGTCGTGCCCAATATCCTCATGATATTTGCAATATTTATTGACACTTCTGCTTTCCCTCAGAGTTTGTATGGGGAAAGGCTTCCTGAACGGTACTGTATATTTAGCTTTGTCGAATATTGCAGCAACATTTTCTGTCAACTCCGCGAAATAGTCGGGTCGAACCCACTTATTTGACATGGGTCTCGTTCCCTGATTGTAATTTTGCTGACTGCCGTAGTATTGTGGGTTGGATTTCTGCCTCAGTGGATATTGACCCGAATTTTTAGCCTGAACATTAGAACGAGGGACCTGATTACTCGACTTGGATCTTTGGAATTGATTCTGATCCAACTGATCCCCATACCCTTTCTCCGAAGCCTGCGTCTCTTCCACCAGGATCTTCTTCTCAACCTGATCTAAAAGAGCTCCAAAAGTCATTGCCTGGCTCTCCGTTACCGTGTCCTTCAACAATCCGGGGAGCAAGCCCATCCGAAAAGCTGCAAGCGCAACGGATTCCTTACAGTATTCCATGTCTATTTTTGTCTTAACGAAACGATTAGTATAATTTCTCACGCTCTCCCCCACCTTCTGCCGACAATAGATGATCGTGTCTCCGTTAGCTCTGAACTTCTTGCTCCCCACAAAGTGTTGCCTGAAGATGTTCCAAAACATATCAAAATTCTTTATCGAGCCCTGAGGAAGCCTGTTGTACCATTTAGAAGCTACTCCCTTGAAAGTCTGAGAGAACGCTCTGCATAGCAGCTTATCGTCGTCGTCAAAATTGATCATAAAATTCTTGAATTGCTCGATGTGATTATCCGGATCTTGTGTCCCATCGAATTTTCCTAGCTTCGAAATATCAAAATGATTCGGGAGAATGTCTGGGGACAGGGGGGAGGCTCTCCTATTGTGACCCGCACGATAAACACCGGATCTTAAGTTGTCATTGTTTGGAATATACAAACCCTCCTCGGATGGTAATGTATACTGGTGTTGCCATTCTAAAGTTCGAGGGCCCATATCCTCTTTCCTCTCAGGGTACTTCGCCTGTCCATAAGACCGATCGCCACCTCGAGCATGGTGACCCTTTTCCCTCGGAGTTTTCCTCTCAGAGCTTCTTCCTCTTCGGACATCGGTGTGTCTACGATCACGTTTTTTCTTTCTGTGGTATTTTCGCGGGGATGAATCCGAGGAGCTGTATAGAGAGTAATCACTCGAGTAAGCTGAATCCACATGTCTCCTCCCTCTTCTCCTCGGCGATTGTCGCTCGCGTCCCCGATACCTGTCGTCTCTTTTCTTGGGACGAAATTCAATTTTGCGATCCTCCTTCTCACTAACCGGCTCCCTCCTTATCTCGGATCGAAGATTCTCCTGTACGACGTCCTTTTCTGCTTTCAATCTTTCGATTTCTAGCAGCAATTCATTCCTTTGGGCCAACAGATCTGAGTCGTCAAATTCGTTCCCGACTCGCTAGCCCCCCGGTCCTTCGTACTCCATATCGTTCCGGTAGTCATCTCCTACCAGGTTCTCCTCGCAATTATTAACCAAATCGTCCCCTCGGTCTTCCATACTTCTCCTTGGAATAAGAATTATTTCCAGGAAGCGATTGTCGTCAGAGCGATCTTCGCTTCCCCCAGACGGCGCCACTGAAGAGTTTCAAGATAGTCCAGGGGTGATTATGCGATACGAGGATTTCTTAGTGTCAATATTAGTGAATCTGTTCTATTTTGGTGTTAGTTTTAGAGAGAGAAAGTAAGAGCTCTAGGGTTAAGTAGAGAGAGAAAGTATATTAATATTCATCTCGGAATTTATGAAGCGTGTGTGGTCCTTTTATAGTACAATTGCGGACCCCACATGCTTTAACTTATGAGAATTACATCTTTTAGTCCCTACATTCTATTTTCTTCCTATTCTGGCTGTTTCTTTATATAGCTTATACAATTTAGTCCTTACACAATTTTCTCTATGTGTTTTCATCCTATCACACTTTTTCTTTGCTATTTTTGCCTGTCATGTTTCTTCTTCACACTTTTCTCCTTATCTTTTATTCTTCCTTATCAGTTATAGCTCAACTTCAACACTTATAACATAATTATGCAACCACTTAAACCATAATTTTATATTCTTAATTATAATTATATTTTCAAAACAAATGTCTATCTAAGAAACGAAAATTGTTATTTCACAGAAATTAAAACATACTTACACAACTCATTATTATGTAATTTCGCAACAAATTACACTAGTTTTTTTTTGTTTTTTAAAATATCCCTCCTTTTACGCAACTTATTATACTGTAATTTCGCACCCAACTAAAAACGGTTATTTTCAAAGCTAAAAATATGTCAAATTCTAAATTGTTTAACAAAACCCATAGAGTTAGAAAAAATATAACTTATACAATTAAAAAAAATAAAACAAAATATTTAATATATTTTCTTCAAGGGTTCTTTGATTACGACTATGTTTTTTACAACTTTTCCACTTTACTTTATGAAAGAACTCTCAACTTTGGGAATAAATCTGTTGCTTTTTAAGTCTTTTAGTTCTCATTTTAAGGTAGGTGGAAAACATTAAGAGATGGATTTGAACCATAAGCTTTACCGAAATTAGATAAAGTTGATATGCCCCAAGTGTAAGTTTTCTCATAAGAACGTGTGATTTGGCATAACTCGACATATGCCGAAAGATTCCCCTTAAATACTAAATAGCAGCACAAGTGGGAATAAGAAAAACACTCGATATGCCAACTACCACAAGTACATTTCTTGTTCGAAATATCAGCAACCATAACAGGTTCTGATTGAACCTTAAATAATAATTTGATATAAGACCAAACAATCAACGTATGATCTTTTTCCATGTTTCTTTTAACTTTTTTCAATATTAGGATAAAGCTTACTATTCCAATGCAAAAAATTAGAATAACACTTTGACATCTAAGTAAAAAGCATAACCCTAATTTTATCCAATAATTCTAAAATAAGCGGATTACAATTTTTTTAATTAAAAGACTCGACTGGACTGGAAGCCATAAAACCACGACACTTACCTAAAAACGCACATATGTACTTTTCAAGAGAAAGATTTTCCATGAAAAGAAACACTTTTGGACCACCTTATTTAAACAATTCATGCAAATATAAATCGAATAAACTTTCATTGGGTGCATAAGCACATTTTTTTAAATATTGACCATTTTCTTCCTTAAATCCTTTGGTGAACGTCTCAAAGCATACTTCAGATTCCCGATAAGATGATAAAGATAATATGAATGGTATCAATCAGGGAAAACAATTGAGATATCATTAACAATTCCTAGATGATGATAAGATATCAAAAGTTATATGAAAACCAAGTTAATGATGGTTTAATGTATCCAAAAACCATTTCTAGATTATTACTATCTTCATATCCAACAATAGTAAATGCTACTGAAAAAAACATAAAAAAGATAAAAGGCTAATAAGTATCAACTAGATAAAATAATTTAAAAACTAATTATATAATCTATAATTTTGCAACCAAAATGTAATTTCGTAACTCATTTGTGCTTAATTACGCACTTGGATAACATGTAAATACGTAATTATAAAAATCATATGTTTTCAAAATATCTGACTAATTTTGAAACAAAAACCTAATTAAAAACCCAACTTGTATCTAATTACGCAACCAGGTAACACGTTATTACGCATCCCATAAAGGATTTTATATTTAAATATAAGTTTTATTTAAAAAATATTATTTTTACCATATTATGCTATTACACAGAGTAAAACTCTTTGATATGTACCATGAGAAAAAGTGTTATCCATAAAGAGCATTAGACGAAAAGAGTAAAGCCTTTGAAGACACGTTTTGTAAGCTATAAAACATTTTAAAAAAATGAATTCCACATACCCCAATACAAAATCACTAATGACGTCCAGAGTCTATAAGTTCTCGAAATAACATTTTAACAAGCCGAAAGAAGTAGAACTATCTCCATAAACTTTACTTCTAGCTTTCTCCAAACCCACCCATGACTTCTAGTGATAAGAAATATCTAAACCATAATCGGATTTAACAAAGGCTTGAACTTTTTTTGGAATTATATCACTTCTTGATCTAATACTATCACTTATCTCGTTTGATATCAAATCAAACGTCAAATGCTTTTTATTTTATGTTAAAAAACGAGGATAACACTTATAATCACCAACATATTTTTTTATAACCATATATCCATTGGACTTATTAATTGAAGCATAAAGCTTAATGGACATCCTTTAATATCTTTCATCAAACCTTGAACACTTAATTTTGCTCTCTGACTATGAATGAATATATAAGTAAATCCATGTTCGATACCAAATCGAGATAAAGCAAGATACATAGATGCTACACCACCTTCAAATACATGCCCAATATCTTGAATATCGTCGACCGAACTTCTAATAGCAAGCTCTTTTTTCTTATGTTCAAAAAAACAAACACTTGAAATATATTGTTCGATTGGTATATTATCTTCAACTATCGAACAAATATCATGTAATGATACTTTATCAACATTATCCAAATCAGCAATATCCATACAAAAATCTCTAGTTTCAACAATATCACCAATCTCATTAACAACATCTTCACATTTATTACGGCCAACCAATGTAACCAATGATACCGAATCATATTCACAACATAAAAAAAATAGGTCTTATATTCACCAAATAGATAAGTGAAGCTAAAACGATCCATGACCAGCCAATACCACTTGTTCATAACGAAATTAACCATACTTTTGTTACTTTCAATTTACTAATTAGACGAATAAAAATCTGAATATTTTGTTCAAAAACAACCAATGAATTCATTACAAACCTATAAAATAAACAAAATAAAAAATAATATACAAGTTCGGACTATTTTTGCACCCAACTTTAACATAATTTCACACCTTAAAACACAAAAGAATAAATAATTACTATGCAACAAAAATGTACATAATTTCACATCCACATGCAGTGTTTAATTAGGCAACCATAATATTTATAATGGTGCAACCAAACCACGAAAACCCAAAACAACAAAATCTATTTTCCAAAAATCGATCTCTTCAAGTAGTTATCAAAATATATACGTGAATAGATTAAATCAAAGAATCAGCATAACTGAAACAATCGTATAATTATAAAACAACATAAAAAAATCTTGAAACAGTAAAAAATAACAAAAAAGACTTTTAAAAAATAACATGTAAATCGATAAACAAACCATAAATGCAGAAGAAGAAAAGTGAACAAATAAAAATTGATAATTACCAAAACAATCTTCTGAAATCAAACAAAATATTGATCGAATGAAAACAAAACAACAAACAAACCATAGTTATAGATAGATATCATAAAATTCTTATACAAAATCAACCTATTGTAGACTGAAAATACATTAACATATTTAATATACCACTCATAATCAACAAAAACATGAAACAACACATTAGAAACAAAAACATCCCTTAAATCCTAACTGAACAGCTCATGCTAATTTGTTTCAAATGGATCATCTTAATAACAACTTGAAAACCAAAATTTAATTACTAAAAAATCAACTAAATACTGAATTTAGAATAAGTAAAAATAAATACTTACTAGAGATTTTGAGCAAGGGTTTGTTGTTGCCATGCTGAATTATCCCAATTTTGAGCAAATCACCTTACTTCACTTTATTTTGGATGCAAAACTGGCCCCAACCGCGTCCGATCGTATATGATCCGTGTTTCTTGTTTTTGACTAATTTCGCAGACAAAATTTCGCCATGGTCGTCCATTAATTTTATACCACCAACATAATTTTCTAATCCATTTTCTTTCCCAAATTTAATAGGCAAGTACTGCAGTACACGATAAACATCAAGTTATTATAATTACATAAATTAGTAAATAATTTGAAGACATGTTATAAAAATTACCTGGTGTTCAGATTTCACAATTTAAGTTAAAAAATTATGAACATATTCATTTGGAATTGTGACAGTAGAATGTTACTCAATAATAGAGTTGAAAACTAAGCTATAAATTTTACCATTAATCTCCTTTTCAATTGATAAGATGTAACTTTTACTGCCAAGCTTGAGCATTCAAGTCTTGAAGCCCTACTAGAATCCGCTTTAAGTCTAGAAGAACTAGACTTATGTTTTGAGGAGGATTTTTCTGTTTTTGTTTTAATAACCAATAAAAACCCACCAAATTAATTAATTAAGAGACATATTAAATAATATTATAAAGTATATATTTAACGAAAAAATAGAGAAAAGTTCTTACTTGAAATTAAGTTAAGGATTGGTTTCTCCCCTGCTGGAATAATATCAAATCCAAATGAATCATTTTCATGTATGTCATTTGCTCTCAATAGTTTCTTGAGACCATTTCCGATATAAACTTGACCTGATGATTCTTTGTATGTCAAATCCAAAGGCCAACATCTTTTTTGACCGTCCTTTATGATTATATTACAACGCGTCTGAGCTAGACCGTTAGATTTGGCAAATCCTTTGGGTACATGCTGCCATAATTCCATAAAACCAGTGTCTTAATTTATAAAGAATATAGTAATATTAAATTTACCCCAATTCAATATGCAAACTTACCACCATATCCCTTTTCCAGTACTAATCTGTTAGATTTGCCCTAAAATATGTAGTTTCGTCATGTTCATGTGTTGGTTTGCAGGACTGTCGTTTGCCAAGCTTTTCAGCCGAATCACTACTCGAATCCTCCTCTTCGACACAGACGTAAGGTGGATATTTTCTCTCGCATGCAGTCGAATCAAAGACCGTGACATAAAACATCATGTTGCCATCATGTCTAAATACAACAACATCACCAAGTTGAACTCCGTGAGCAACAACAAACTCTTTCCATCCCTTCCTTAATTCGAGACCGCTGATTTTCAGCTTCCAGGTTTTGTGGGAAAAACTAGATCGGAGTGTGACGTCTTGGGACTTGTATTCGAGTAAGTAGTTCTTAAAGAACACAACAGGAATCGTCTGAAAAGTAAGAACAATGAGACATGCAAGAAAGAGTGATAAAAACTGCATGCATGGTGCATGCAATGATCACAACGTTGAGATTTAATTGATGAACAATTTCTTCAATTTTTTCAGTAAATTTACCACACTACACCAACAGGGGAGGACTCAAATCTATTGTAAAGAGCATAAAGACTTACAAGTCGATGGCTGAAACCATGGAGACAGGGCTGGAAGAAATGGGGTTTAGTTGGAGTGTAACATGTAGCTGTTGAGTATTCATTTGAAGAAAGAACTGCCATTGTTTAGTTGGAGTGTAACATGGATGTGCTTCATTTTATGTGTTTGTTTGTGCAAAATATAACACCTTACTTATGTTTCTTGGGTAGTTGTTAGAATTAAATGCACTATTTTCAGGCTATTTATTTGTGGAAACAAAACACAGACAAAGCTATTAATATCCATTCCGGGAGGAGCTTCTAAAACACGTCTTCATTTGTATATTTTCTATTTTTCTGTCACCTAGTTTTTGTTTCAAAATAGATGGTATTAAAATATAAAATTCTATCGAATGTTGTAAATGATAAAAAACAATAAAAATCCAAATAAACTTTCGGATCTAACAATTAGTTCAAACATACTAGAAGACATCATGATCGGATAAATTTAATTCAGGATCTATAAAAAATTATAATCGGAAAGGAAGATATAAAAATAGAATAGAAAACCTAGTTTAAAGATTTGTGTAGTAATTATATGGTCAATACTTTAAAGTACCATTTTTTTTATTTTTTTTATGCGAACCTCTAATATTTAGAAAAAATAATTTTAAATTTTAAATTTTTTATCTAGTGTATTAGAACATAAAATCATTTTAATCCGGTAACAATACGGAAAACTTATATGATGTAGACATTTCTTGAATTTTTAAATTTCGAATTTGAAGCAGATGATCCGTGATCTTTGTAGTTGGTTATGATTCTTCTAAGAGATAGCAACCAAAACCCAAAGATTGATTCTGAAAGAAAAACCATTTGTTTTTCTTAAAGGTACTTCTCTCCGTATTTGATACCATAGTTATCAAGAAGTGAGAAAATCACTTCTTATAATAAAACCAATAGACGGAACTTCTTCTTTTAAGTGTCTATAACTTGCAGACGATTAATTCTGTATGTATTTGATATCGTAGTTTTCTCTCTGTATTTGATACCGTAGTTTTCAGGATGCACCATATAGATCGTTTTCTCAATTTCTCCATTAATAAAAACGGTCTGTATATCCATTTGATGGAGCTTAATGTCGAAATGTGCAACTAACGCTATGATTGTTTGAAAAGATCTATTCGATGAAACCAAAGAGAAGGTGTTTTTAAAGTCAATCCCTTCATGTTGAGTAAAACCCTTTAGCTACAAGTCACACTTTATACCTCTCCATATTACCCTTAGAATCCCATTTGGTTTTAAAAATCCATTTACAACCAATTAGCTTCTTTCCTCAGGTAATGGAACAAGTTCTCATACCGCGTTATCTTGCATTGATAAACTCTTCGTTCATTGTTTTAATCCACAACTGAGAATCAAAAATATCCATGGCTTCATGAACACTTAAAGTATCATTTTCTATTGTGTCATAAAATTCATCATGTTCTTGAAGATACACTATATAGTCTGAAGATATAACGTTATTCTTTTCTCTAGTAGATATCCGCAAAGGCATAATTTCTTCATTTTGTACTTGAACTTCTTGAGGAGGTAGAGTTTGTTCTTCTTGAACAAGTTCATTTTGTTCCATTAGAAAATTCTCGCGTTGTTCAATATGGACAACATCCACATGTGGAAGATTAACATCATCTCGAGTATTTATATGTTCTAATGAATTTGAAGTGACGATTGGCCTCCTAAAAACCATATCATCATCTGATATCGAAGTATCATTGTTCGAACGTTCACGAATGTCTACGAATTCTTCGTTAAAATGAATGCTTGTTGCTAAATTCTCCCTCCCCAAACTCTATATCCTCAAAAAAAAATGTTGTACTCGTCTCAAATATATTCTTAGTGGAAGGATCATAGAACTTAAAACCCCTACTATGCTCTCGATATCCGATGAAATAAGTACTAACCATTTTGGAGTCCAATTTCTTCTCATTCGGGCCTATAAGGCTTCGCTTCAGCTAGACATCCGCAAAATGTAAATGTTTTAAACTAGGTTTATGTCGAGTCCAAAGTTTATACGGTATCTTAGCAGTTTCTTTCATCGAAACTCTATTAAGAAGATAGGTTGCATATTTTATTGATTCTCCCGATAGTGATATAGGTAATGTCGAATGACTAATAATACTTCTTACAATATCCTTTAACGTACGGTTTCGTCTCTCATATACTTCATTCATGCTAGGAGAACACGACATCGTATACGGAGGGACTATCCCACACTCCTTTAGGAACTTTGCAAACAGTCCATCATGTTGTTTACCTAAACCGTCGTATATGTCGTAGTATTCACCACCACAGTCCGATCTAATGCACTTAATATATTTACCAAGATTTTTTCAACATCGATCTTAAAAACTTTGAACTTTTCAATGGCCTCTTACTTTTTGTGAATAATATATAGATACCCGTTAGCGAAACCAGAAATCCAAACAAGGAAGGGCGGAAATCTAATATATTAAAAACACGTTTTAACTTTTTTCATTCACATCATAACTTTAACTACTTTTTTTATGATTTGTTTGAAAATATAAAAGTTTTTTTATCATGACCTTTCTTATTAACTAAAAAAATCATGAAAATATTTATAGTATTTATCATAAAATGTGTAAAATGAAAATGCTTCATACTAGTTGATATCTTCTTACTTATATATCATTAATTATTCTCATGCCTTTCTGATGTGGGAATTTGGTCGCACCTAACAAATTCTACCACTTTCACCTCTCTTCAATTGACTTACATCTGCTCACTCTAATTAGGTTGTGTCAAGATTCAATGTCTGAGTCATGTAGCTTTACAATGGATCCATATTTTCACTCTTATCAGAGCATACTAGATGTTCCTTAGAGTGGGTATGGAACTTACCATCTGTTGAACCCAAATAGTAGTATATCAACCACCCACAAGATAAACTTCAAGACAACCAACCAAATAAACAAGAAATGCAATTCAACAATAACGATTCACCAATTAATTAACCAACTAAAACAACAAACCTAATCACGAAAAAATAATCAATGGTAAAGTAAATCAAGACACAAATATTTTAAATAGAAAAACCTCTTCGCTGTGAAGAGTAAAAAACCACGAGACTTATGAAGAGTCCACCAAAAATACTTCTATTATTACGATAAAGTTGAAGGTATAAGTATATCCAATTCAATCTAATAAACATTTATAACCCACTAACAATTTTAAACATAATAAACTAGCAAACAAAGAAGCAAAAATGAAACGTATTATAAAAACTACTTCATTATTCCAACAGTAATTTCTCCTGAATCGTAGCACCAAATCACAATCCAACCGGTTATATTGAAAAACTTAGATGTCCCAAATATATTTTCTAAATTTTAACAAAAACCGACATCGTTTGCCCCTTCATCAAGCCCTTTTACCATGGTTTTTTCTAAATATCTAAACAAAATATTTTCTCATACTAATCTACTTTGGGGTAAGGGGGCGGGCGCATTCCATGTATCAAGTTAAATATTATAGGGAACTATCCACATATGTTTTTATGTATCAAGTTCAAGACCCATTTTACATTGTATTCATCTAATTTATTCACCTTGGACTGTTTCCCTTTTATATAATTAATGCAAACGTTGAAGTCCGAAAAATCTAGCCCACTTAATAAACCTTCTGAAACAATCTTTTCAATTCTATGTCTAAAAATGTGACATAATCGTTTGTACCAAAGTTTTGTTGGATTTTCTAGTTTAAAATTTAGTTTTCTAGGCACAACTACATCCATTATCTCTTTGTGATGATTTATAGTATCCAATAAATACAAGTTATCATTCCCTTATAACTTTCCAGAACCAAAAACATTACTATGTATAAAAACACATAAGCTTTCGTTTCCAAATAGACAAGAATAAGTTAATTTGTCCAACAACGGAAAAAAAAAATCAGGTTTCTTCTAAAAGAAGGTACATACAATACGTCTTTTAAATACAAAAAATATACACTGGTAACCAACAAACGAAAATCACAAATAGATAGAAGTAAATACGAACTTCCATCAACTTTATAGATTGATGTTTCACCATCACTCATGTTTCGTATTCTTATCATACCCTCAAAGAAATACAAACATGAGTGGTTGCTGCTGTATTAACCCACAAAGTATTTCTCAGAACTGAAACTAAATTGATCTGAGAACATACCATAAAAGTGAAAATACCTTTGGTTTTCAAAATAGCCTTCCATTTTTCAAATTCTTTATTAAAGTGTCTCGGTTCCTTACAATGGAAGCAACGTCTTTTACCAGATGTACCTTTATGCTTCTTTTGTCCCGGAGGGATGCATATGCATCAGAACCTTCCTTCTTTCTCTAAATTCCTTTATCCATTTGAGCTTTCACCATCTGCATTTTTGGATGTTTTTTATTCATCTTTTCCTCCTCTTGCGCTGCTTGAGAGATAAGCTTGTTAAGAATATATTTATCGCGCTGACAGTTAGAAAAAGTTTTAAGGTTCTTATACTGAGGTGGGAAATAGTGAAAATAAAATCTTATCACAAAATCTTCCGGAATGTCAAGCTTAAGTGTTTTCAATTTGGAAGCGGCGTTTGACATTTTTAAGATGTGCTCACGAATATTCCATTTGCCACGATACTTCATAGAAGTCAGAAACTAATTCCAAGCATATTTGAGTAACCTTTTACCTTATTCTTATCATTCTTAAATATTGGAGGGTTAAAACATCCCCGATCACCGGAAGACCGATTGTGGCTAACAATTCACAAAATGATAAATGATCATTTTGTTATTAATTTTATAAATGCCTCAGTGAGAGGTGATTCGATGGTTTTTTATCCAAGGACATCGATGAGATCATTGAGTGATGTACTAGAAAGCTCATCATAGAAAATTTTAATCATTCAAGTTTCGTTATGGAGTGTCTCTGGTAGTGGGGAAACAATAATTATTTGGTTGCGCCAACAATAAACAAACCAAAATATGTCAACAACAAATATTACAGCCAATTTGTCATACTTAGCTTGAACATATCATTTACATATTACTTAAATATGTCAACAACAAAAATCGAGCGATTATTTATATTAATACAAACTAATTGATCAAACTGAGTTATAACAAATCAACTAGATACAGAACAAAACAATTAATGAAACTTAGTTTGAACAAATCCGTTAGATATCAAACAAACCATTAAACAAATGAATAATTCATCAAAATCAGTACCACATCAATTCAAACAAATCAATCACATATAACACATATCATTTATATTTCGCACAATATAAATCAATTGATCAAATTCAATTAATCATACAAATCAATCAAACAAATCACTTAGATTTAATTTAAACTAATTGATTTCACTTTATTCTACTTGGGTCGTATATATCATTTATATATCACACGACACACTACTTCATAGAAGTTATTTGTATATGCTTATTTTTCATTAGAAAATATTTTAAGTTGTATGTTTCTTGTATCTCGTGTATAAACAAGGGACATAGCGTAATATTTATTCAAAGATAATAACATTATGCAAAAATATTTATTCGCAAGTAGTAAGAATGAGAGAATATAATGCGACATATCCTCCGCAACCATTAGATTTTACTACTCTCATTCAATAACGTCGCCAATATTACTTCTACACACAGTTTTTTATGCAACAACAAAATAATAATTTTTAATTATATATTTTCATAACTTTTATATATATATGTTATGAAAACCAATATAAAACTATTATCTAAACTAATAGAAAATTATTATATAAAACTAATGTAAGATATAAAATAACAATAATTTTGTAGATTTTATTATTTAAACTAATATAAAATTATTATGTAGCCATATCAAATCGAACCGGTCATTAAAAAGTATTAAGTTTTTTACGTGTAAAATATGTAAAAAAAATTGTATAGTTTGTTAGACTGTTTTACATATTTCTGAATGAACGTGTGTGAAAATGTTTATCGATTTCTGATATGTTTTGTGAAAGTATTTTGTTTTATCGAACTAATTATAAGAACAAAATAAAAACGTTTCGTACTACCGTACAAATATTTTGTACGAGTTTTATATAGTTCATACGATTCATCATAACTAACTGTAAAAAAGGCAAACTATATTTAATTAGAAGATATATAAAATATAAAATACATCCATTTAAATTCATTACTATCTAACACTATACAACAAAAAGAATTAAATCATATATAATTAAACAGTAACAAATTTATTTTTATATTTTTATATTTAAAAATCTATTATTTGTTAATTTAAAAATAAGAAATCACAAAATTAAATAATAATAAAAGTAATGCATATTTTTAAATAATCATAATTTGGATTTGAAAACAAAATTACATAAAAATAAATGTTTTTAAAAAGTTAATAATTAAGAAAAATGTAAAATAAATAGAAACTTAATAAAAAATTATATATAATATCTAGTTTTTAAAATAAAAAACCATAAAGTTAAGGACAATTCTAAAAGCTAGATGAATAAATATATTATGTAGTAAAACTTGGAAACATATTAACAAAATGCTCTGTCTTCTCTCTAAAATTTAAAAACTATAACGGTTAATTTTTCCTTTCTGGATATCATCCCGGTCTATCATCCCGGTCTGTAACCGGCCGACCACCGATCTCGTGGTCGATCCTTCTTCCAACATCTTTGGCATGGGGTATAAAGTTAGTGTATGGTTTGGATATGCCGGGCATCACTATCAATAAAAAGAAAGTGTTAATTTCAGTAAAAAATATTATAAAGAAAATTTTGATGAATAAAAACTTATACCTTTATTTGTCCATATTAGTGTGAGTTTATGAGGATTGCTGGTAGTGACGTCAGACCCGTCTCTCAAAGCCCAAAGAAATCAGGAAACGATGTTTCCATTTTTTTCTCCTTCAAGAAAATTCTTTATCACCTTTTGACCGCGCCCAAAAGTAAGGGAATAGAAGGGAAAGTATGGATTTTTGATAACCTGTAATACCGAGGAGTTTGTCCAAGGAGAAAGAGATTCCTGAGATCATAGACGCCATAACACGCGCCATCAGGGTGAACCACATGTTAGGACCTTCTTGAGTAAAGCAAAGGTCAATCTTAATTCATTGTCTCTAACAAATAGGGGTTTATCCGATGGTAGGGAAACGGATAGAAATTGATTGAGGGATTCTCCAGCGAAGTTTTAGCAGCTCCTCCTTGAATCGTTCGAAGAATTTATATTGAATTTTGTGCAAGGCTAGCAGATTTCGGTTGTCAAGGCTCTTTAGATGTTTTACTACTAAGGCCTTTATTTTCAGCGGCAACGTAACGTCTTCTTTAAGTTTGTTTTTCTTTTTTCGAGAATCAGTAATCGCAGTTGTACCTTCGAGGAGCCCAACAAAATCAGCAATCGCAGTGGTAATGCCTTCCTTGACGGTTTAAGGAACAACAAAATTGGATGCTTCCTCAGAAGAATGTCAAGTAGAAACTTTTTCTTCAGGAGTAACCTTATCTTTAGAAACTGGAGAAGCGGTGATAATTAAACCTTCCTTGGATATAGAAGTTTTATTTTCTTAGGATGTGTGATGATCTATTTCTTTTCTGGGAAGATTGATCTGTGGGATAGACTCCATGGGCCTTTTACTCCTGCGAGTAACATATTCTTTTGTCAGTTTTCAAGGAGGAAGTTCAGGCGTTGGTCTTGGGATACCATGTGATGTGGGCCTTATAACACTGAAGCCCATGAAGCTGACGAGTTGTTTTCATAGGGGTAAACTGTCCAAAGTAGGACTAATGAGTCCATATTCAAATACCGTGCCGCTTCTAGAGTAGGTTGTGTCAAAAGAAGAAGCATACCAAGAGTCTCTCAATCGACATTTGTCAAGAGAGAGAAATTTCTATTGGTGGTGTTAGAAAAAGGTGTGACGTCACGTATTAATGTCTGAGAGACGTTTGGTATAGGTATCATAAAAAATTTAAGGATTCGTACGAAATTAGTTCATCTTAGAATTCGAGAAGAATTTATTCACTGCAAAATTTGAGCGACAATAATGTATATCAAATGTCCGTGGAGGAAGCAATGAGGCAAATCTGATCTGGTTAAGTCTATGACAGTCATTGTCTAAATCATTTCCACAAGGATTCTGGGGCTACTGATACGGGAGGATTAAATATTCAAGAAGTTTGGGGTGATTTATTGCTGAAGAAAATCTCTATGGAGAAATTATTGATTATGTAATAAGAAAATGGCGAATTTATAGCAAACAAGATAATTGAGGATATGACCATAATTAGTAAATTGTTAAAGTTGCGGGACTAGTATTCGTACAATAAAATCATCACCCTTCTTCTTGAAAATGCAGATTGATTAATGATTCAGCAATTATTACTTTGAATTTCTCTCCCTAAAAATACGTCAATTTATCTCTTTAAAATACTAGTTAAGTAATCTAAATAACACTTTTCGTCCTCTAAATGTTATTTTACTCAAATACCTCCTCCAAAGATTTTTGGACTTATAATATAATTATCATTTTATTATTATATCTTGATTATTATTATTATTATGATTTAGTTATAAATATTACAAGTGTTGTAATTATTTTATAAACAAAAATCATATCTTAGGTTATAATTTAAAAATATTATAATGTATATGGTTATAATTTAAAAATATTATAATGTATATGATTATAATTTTATAATTACAATTTGGTTATTATTATAATTTAGTTATTAATATTATAAGTATTGTTATTATTTTATAAACCATAATCATATTTTAAAATTTTAAAATATTATAAGTTATATGATTATAATTTTATTATTATATTTTGATTATTATTCTGTTTTAGTTATAAATATTATTGTTATTATTTTATACACCAAAATCATCTTATAATTTTAATATATTATAAAAGATATGATTAAATTTTATTAGTACATTTTGAATATTGTTATTATTATGACTAATAGAAACTAATATATATAAACTACTTTAACAATCAAATAATTAGATAAATTATATAAAGCTATTAATTCAACTAAAACCAAATTTGATTGGTTTTTATCGAATAAAAATGGTTATTAAAAAAATTCGAGAGAAGAAGTAAATATTCTAAAACTAATAACTATTGTTTTTGGAAAGCTCATAGAAGACATAAAAAAATTAGAATATTATTGAAATACGATGATTTTGGGATAGTGATTCTGCTCTATTTATGCGAGAAAATAAAAATCCAAGACGGTTACTTATTAGTAAGTAGCCGTTTGAGAAAAAGAGGAAACGTGTATTTACGTCTGTCGCGTATATTTATCGTTTTAAGGTTATGCACGGGTATTAAAGAATACTATGATTACTTCTCTTTTTTTATAAAAAGTGAAAAAAAATTCACCTAATTGGTGGAAATCAATAAAAAATAATAAATCTTGTATTGGAATTCTAAAACAACAAATATTTTGGGACAAAAACAATTTCCTAAAATGACAAATATTTTGTGATGGAATGAGTACTACTTTATTTATATAAATATAAGTAGACTCCTAATATAGTATAGAAGTAAATATATATATATAATTTTAAAATTATAAAATTAGTAATTAATTATATATTATAATATTATAATTTTTTATTTAGTTATGAAATAGTTATTATATTATAATTTAACAGTATAATTTAACACATTGCTTCAAAAATAATTTGAGATTCAATATAAAACTTAAATTCAAATTATATAAAAATATATGATTATATTTTTTTAAAGATAAATATATAAATACAACTTGATTGAAAGATAAATATAAAACAAATATTTCAAGTATTTTTTTTTAACGATATACATATCTTCATTATGGAAATTCTAATCAATTAAAGCATATAAAATATTATTTTATAATCGTATAAAAAATAATATAAAAATATTGTGTCTAAATATCTTAGTAAAATTACCTATCTAATAGTTAGATGTTATAAATAGTTTTTTTGAAATATTAAATAAATTATTTACAATATCTTAATAAGATTTCAAACAATATAAAAATAATATTACAAATATTTTGTTTAGCATACATATCTTAATTATTGAAATTCAATTTAGTTAAGGTATACACATTATTTTTTAATAATAATATATAAATTATTTTGAAATATAGCACTTAAAGATCAAAATACAATTAAATTAGATGTCTAATAGGTATATATTATTTAATAATATCTACCTAATATCAAATAAACTATCTATAATATCAAATATAATCAAAAAATATCAAAATAATATTACAAATATCTTGTTTAGTATATACATATCTTAATTATTGAAATTCCATTTAGCTAAGGCAGATTATTTTTTAATAATCGTATAAATATTTTTTTAAATATAATATTTAAAAATCAAAATATAATAAATATTCTAATTAGTTAATTTATATTATACATATCTCAATTATTTAAATTTTGTTTTCTTAACCCATGCAAACTAGTTTTAAATTATCTTATAAAAAATATGATAAACAATGCCTTAAATGACACATCTGGTGATGGGTATCTTGCGTGAGATAGCACGTATAACACCCACACAGAAAGTCCCGCAACATGTTAGTCACGTTATCTTGTTTGCACACATAAGTAATTTCACGTATAACAGACGACACGTCTATCACGTCCACGTTTAAAACTGTTAAATGAATCGCAGACGCAAAATCACGTACACACTTAAAACTGGTAAATGAGTCGTGGACTAATAAACCACCATGTTTCCCACCACTAACTCTAATTCTCCTCTTAGATACAAACTACTATAGGTATTCTCTTTCACAGGAAGTAGCACATGACATTAAACACAATACTGCTTTCGTGTCTAAACACAGAAAACGTTACCAGATTATGATTGCACTCAACGCCCTACTAAAACCTTTTATTATTGACTTATAAACTTGACAATAAATTAGAATCCAATTGAAGTTCAAATAAATAGGTATAATTGGATAAATTACCAATAACAACTTGGCAAAGATTATAAGTACGAATTAAGATTTAGATTTAAAAGTTTATCCATAAGTATGTGTTATAAAAAAAATCTCCCAAAAATACCCATAGCACTTTAATTTTTTTTAGCTCATGTTTATTTCTCTTTCTGCATTCGAAATCAAAAATCTCTATAACTAAAAAATGTCATAAATTTCAATGAAATCTATCGCGTTTCAACATAAACCAATTACTAAATAAGGTTCAATGAATAAATTACCCTCTTCCATTTTTAATTTTTTAATTGATATGTTCATAACTATATGCTTGATTTAATAATGTCCGTGTTTGGTTTTGATGTTTTTATATAGTTTTATGTAACAAAAAAAATACAATTACTAACATATAAACTGTTTGTGTACCTTTTTAAAGGTTCTGCATTATTTTTATATTATTATTTACAGCATAGTTGTACGTAATTAGACATCTAAATGCAATAAGTTTCCATATTTAGTTTATTTTCTGTTTTTCAAAAAAACATTTTTTCACAGTAAAAAGAATGTACATATTTATGCATCCAACTAAGAGTTAGTTGTAATAGTAATATACATATATTTTAACTTTGTAATGCAAGTAAAAATATGTCAAAAGAATCAGTATTATATTCATCCGGAATTACAGATTCATTACAACTCATATAATAAATAAAAAAGTCTGTAAGAATGAGTCAACAATTGGAAGAATCAATATCAACAATTAAGTTCGCTTTTTTTTAAAACCAAAAAAACTAAATTCGCACCTAATATACTTATAATTATTCAGGAAAGTTACTCACACTTACACAACCATGTTTAACTCATTTAAAATATATTTTCACTACACGATCCCAAGTAATTACACTATCACAATTTGACAAACTTTTATTTATTTTTATTTTATTGTCAGAAGATATCGATCTAGACAAAGACTTTATTAGATGAATTGAAGAACTTGAAACGAAAACTAATGAATAGATTAAATTACTCAAACATCAAATCCTATTCTTGAAGATCACGTCAAAAAATTAAAAAAACAAAATCCATCTATTGCTATAACCATTGGCAAAGACATCTTGCATCAAAGAGTAAAATATCTTCCATAAAAGAGATAAGCATAAAGCTTTTGGTTTATTTCTTAACTATGTTTTTACGTAAAAATTGTATGTAACTAAACTAAACTTGTTTTTGTTTAGACTATTAACTTTATTTAACATTTATTTATATATTACTATTTTCAACCTCATAAATTTATAAGGTAATTTTACACCTCTAATTGTAATTATATATTGAAAATCGATGTTTGTTTATCTAACTAAAAATTTTATTTCACAACTAGTTAAAACGTAAATAGATAATCCATTATCACGTAATTTTGCAACAAATTACACCAGTATTTTTGTCAAAACAACTTTATGTTAACGCAATCCTTTATAACACATTTTTGTACCAAAATAACAATGGTTAATTTCAAAGCTAAACAATATCCAATTCTAAATTATTTAACAATAGACCATAAAAAATGGTAAAAATATTCAATTAAAAAAACAAAATTACAGTGTTTTATATATTTTATTCATGTGTATTTTTAACATGACAATATTATTGACAACATCCGCACTTTACTTTATGAAGCAACTGTTAACCTTGGAATATAATCCATTTCTTCTTAGGTCTTCCATATCTCATTTGCAAGGTAGGTGGACGAATAATAGGAGATTGATTTGAAGAAAAAGCTTCACCAAAAGTAGATAAAGTTGGTATTCCTAGAGATTAAGTTTTCTTATAAGAACTTGTATTATATCATGACTCCACATATACCGAAGAATTACCTTGATTACTAAAACTAGTAGCACAAGCATGTGAACAGAGGATATAGTCGATTTGTCAACAACCACAAGTACATTTGTAGTTCGAAATACTAACAACTATAACTGTTTCCGATTTAACTTCAAACAATGCTTCGTTAAATGACCGAATAATCTATGTATAACCTTCTTATACGTTGATTTTAATCTTTTCTTCAATCTTCAGACAAAGCTCATCATTCCAACGCAAAAAAATCATAACGACGCTCTCACATTAGAGTCATAAGCATAACCTTAATTTTATCTAATAATTTTGAAATAAACAAGCTATTAAATTCTTTGATTTGATTATTAAAAGATTTAGTTTGACTGGAAGCCATAGACTTATATTATTTACCTAAAAACGCGCACGTGTACTTTTCAAGAGTAAAGTTTTCCATGAAGGTAAGTGTTTTCTGACCACTTTCTTTAAGAAATTCATGTAAGTGTAAATTAGATAATGTTTCATTGGGTGCATAAGCATATTGTTTCAAAATATTAACTGTGTTCATCTTTAAATCCTTTGGTGATCGTCTGAAAGCATGCTTCAGATTCCGAATAAGATGATAAAGACAATATGAATGGTAGAAATCAAGGAAAAATATTAAGACAACATTAACAATACATAGGTGATGAGATATAAAGGTGATTTCATGAACAAGTAAATCAAGCAACCTTAGTTAGTCCCAACAAAAAGAAATACTATTGGAAAATACCTACAAAAGATAAAAGGATAATAAGTATAAACGAGATCAAATAAGTTAAAAACCGACTATATCATCTTTAATTTGCAACCAAAATTTAATTTTGCAACCCATTTGCACTTATTTACACACATAAATAATATGTAATTAAGAAACGAAAAATAAATTATTTTCAAAATATCGAACTCATTTTGCAATGAAAACCTAATTACATAAACAACTTGTACATAATTATGTTTCAAGTTAACACGTAATTACGAATACAAAAAATAATTCTGTATTTAAATATAAGATTTGTTTAAAAAAAACTTAGTATCGTTATAACTTTTAGATATTGGAGAGAATAAAACCCCTTGATATGAACCACTAAAAAATGTCCCATCAATAAAAATTATCTGACGATAAGAGTGAATCCAATTAAGAGATGTTTTGTAACCTATAAAACATCATTTAAAAAATCATTTTCATCATCATACTCCAATACAGAATTACTCGTGACATCTGCAGTCTCTAAGATCTTAAAATAATCTTTTAACAAGCTGGAAAAAGTAAAATTATATATGTAAAGTTTTCTTTTATCTTTCTTTGACGCCATCCATGACTTGTCATAACAAATATCTATACCATAATCAGATTTAACAAGGGTTTGAACATTTTTAGGACTGATAGCACGTCTTGATCTAATACCATCACTTATCTCGTCTGATATCAAATCAGACGTCAAAATGCTTTTTATTTTATACCAGGATAAAAATTATAATCACCCGCATGCTTTTTGATAACCATATATAGATTTGACTGGTCAATTAAAACATAAAGAATCTTTAGAAATCCTTTGTTCTTTTTCATCGTACAATGAAAATTTAATTCCATGTTCGAATGCAGATCGAGATAAAGCAAGACAAATGGATGTAGTACCTGCCCAACACCTTGAATACCTTCAACCTAACTTTTAGTAACAAGTTTTTTTTCCGTATGTTAAACAAACTAACAATCGAACTACATTTTTTAATTGATATCTCATGTTCAACGATCAAACCAATATTATGTAATGATACTTTACCAACATTATCTAATACAACAGTATCAATACCTAAATATCAAGTTTCAACCATTTCGCCAATCTTAATAACAATATTTTCATCTTTACTATGACCATCAAATGCAACCAATGATACAAAATTATCTGCACAACATAAAATAACAGTTATTATACTTACCAAACGAATAAGTGAATCTAAAACGACACATGACCAGCCAACCAATCCCACATGCTTATTATGAAATCAACCCATATTGTCGTAACTTTCAAAATTACTAAGTTGAAAAACATAAACCTGATTATTTTGTTTAAAAACAACCAATGAACACATTGCAAACCTACAAAATTACAAAAAATAAAAAATAATTTACAAGTTCACATAATTTTCTTACGCAAGTTAACAAAATTTCTTACACAATTTAACATAATTTGACACCGTAAAACACAAAAGAGTAATTAGGTATTACGCAAAAAAAATGTACATAATTTTGCACCCTGATGCAGTGTTTAATTACTCAACCAAAATGTACACAATTTCGCATCCTGAAAGAGTGTCTAATTATGCAACCAGAATGTTTATAAATTATAATTACACAACCAAACGAGAAAAACAGGAAACAACATAATTTGTTTTCTCGAAATAGATCTGATGGAGGAGACGGTTACAATACCTAATCTATTCTAGCTTGCAAGTTATTTTTAGATATTTCTTTTTTTTAGTGTTTTCCTTTTCTAGTTAAGATTCTAGTAATTTTCCTTATTTCGATTCTAGTAATTTTCCTTATTTCTAGGAACTTCCTATTTTATGCTTTAGGGTTTCTCTATATGCTTTATGGTTTCTCTATATAAAAAACCTTAGGTGCTATGTTTTAAAGAACTTTTTCATCATCGTTATTAATCAAAGTCTTCGAGTTTTCGAGATTTGTTTTCTGGTGGATTCCAGAGTTTTTTTTCTCAAGTTTGACACTCGCGAACTTGAACCTTCAATTCTAAGACCAACGTTTGTGGTCTTAGTACATCCGACTGCGTCAAGTGGTATCAGAGCATGCAATCTCCTACTCTTTTCAAAACTTGAATAGCTATGGGTGATCAACCAGTAACCAGGGCCGACATGGAGGGTTTCACAGCGCGTTTGAACGAATCAACCACGAACCTGGAAAATCTGGTGGCAGTGTTAACTAATCAGATTGCAACATTAACCAATCAGATTGCTAACGCAGGACAAAGAGAAAGAGAAGGAATGGGACGAAATCAGAATCGACAAGGCATACACATACCAGTTGTTGAGGAGCCACCCCGAGTCCGACATGGTGGAAACAACCGACTGCCTGTTAGAAACGATCAACAACAAGACAGGCATAACCGTGTCGCTGTTGATGATTCTAGCTCGGAGGAAGAATTGGAAGAGGAAGAGACAGAACAAGGGAATCAAAATAATCAGGAATACATAGTGAAAGCTGATATTCCATTGTTCTATGGTACTATGAGTGTCGAGGACTTTCTCGATTGGCAAGTTGATGTTGATCGGTTCTTTGATGTTATGGAAGTCCCGGAGAGTAAACAGGTTAAGATGGTGGCTATCCGGTTAAAGAATACTGCAGCTGTTTGGTGGGACAAATTGGCTATTCAAAGGCAAAGACAGAGGAAGGGTCCAGTTAGAACATGGCACCGAATGAAGCAGCTAATGACTGAGCGGTTCTCACCGGAGGACTACAAGCAGATTCTTTACAAGATACATTGATTGTGTACAAGGAAGTAGGACCGTGACTGATTATATAGCAGATTTCTTTTGTTTCTCTGAACGTAGTGACTTAAACGAATCATGGAATCAGAAGGTGGCTAGATACATCAGTGGTTTAAATGGCTCTCTTCAAGGAAAAATAGGGTTACAGAATGTGTGGACAGTTCAAGAAGCATCCAGTCTAACCTTGAAAGCGGAATTGATGGAGAAATCATCTCGGGGCTTCACAAATTTCAGGAGACCCTCGATCCAGAACAACGTCGAACCAGCCGAAGAAACGGACAAAGGCGTGGTTAACAGAGATTCCAACTCCAACAACAAAGGAGCAAGTATCTCCATTAGTGGCATTCAGAAGGACAAAACACCCACTCCAAAACAGAACAATCCTTATGCTAGACCAACCGCCGACAAGTGTTTCCGTTGTCAAGGAACAGGTCACGGGTCGCATGTTTGTCCTAGTAGGAAGACGGTTGCATTGCTAGAAGAAGAGGAAGACGACTTTATGGAGAATGAGGAGTATGAGGGAGTTGAATTTGCGGAAGAGGAATCTGAGGACAGAATCAGTATTGTTTTACAATGACTGTTGCTATCATCCAAAGAAGAAGGACAACGCAAGAATCTGTTTAGAACGCATTGTTCTATTCAGAACAAGGTGTGCAATGTGATTGTTGACAATGGGAGCTCCGAGAATTTAGTTTCTCAAAAGTTGGTGGCATATTTGAAACTACCCACGACTCGTCATGAGCAACCGTATGGTCTCGGATGGGTGAAGAAAGGATCTACAGTAGGGGTTAGTGAAACTTGCAAAATTCTTCTATCAATTGGTAAGCATTACAAAGAGGAGATAATTTGTGACGTTTTGGATATGGATGTTTGCCATATTCTGCTTGGGCGACCATGGCAATACGATAACGACATTACGTACCGAGGACGAGACAATGTGGTCATGTTTACATGGGGGAATCATAAGATTTCAATGGCTCATGTCAAGGATTTTGGTAGCATTGCAACAGAGAAGAAGTCAAGCTTCCTCGTCATGTCGCATGATGATAACGAACTTAACAAGGCTGTTAAGGAATCACAGTGTTTTTATCCGGTTGTGGTCAAGGGATTGATGAGTGCCGTGACAGAGGAGACAACAACTCCACGTGAAGTGTTAGAAATTTTGGAAGATTACAAGGAGTTAGTTGTTGAGGAACTACCTGACAACCTGCCTCCTATGCGTGATATACAGCATCACATTGACTTGATCCCGGGTTCTAGTCTACCTAATCTTCCCCACTATCGAATGAGCCCTAAAGAGAATGAAATTGTACGCGAACAGATTGAAGATTTGCTGAAGAAATGGTTAATCCGCGAGAGTATGAGCCCTTGTGCTGTACCAGTTCTTCTCGTTCCAAAGAAAGGTAATCAGTGGCGAATGTGTGTTGATTCTAGAGCCATCAACAAGATCACAATCAAATACCGGTTTCCTCCCTCGATTGGAAGACATGCTTGATGAGTTGAATGGATCAAAGGTGTTTTCCAAAATAGATCTTCGAAGTGGGTACCATCAGATTCGAATCAGGCCTGGAGATGAATGCAAGACTGCTTTTAAGAGTAAAGATGGATTGTACGAGTGGTTAGTGATGTTTTTCGGCTCTCAAACGCACCTAGTACTTTCATGAGATTGATGAATCAGGTTCTCCGTCCTTTCATTGGGTCCTTTGTAGTAGTTTACTTCGATGATATTTTGATCTATAGCAAAGCTAAGGACGACCATTTAGACCATGTACGGCACGTATTACAAGTCTTCCAAGAAAATCAGATGTACGTGAATTTAGAGAAATGCACATTCTGCACAAGCCAGCTGCTGTTTTTGGGGTTTGTCGTTGGTGAAGATGGGATTCAAGTAGATGAAGCCGAAGTGCGTGCAATAAAAGATTGGCCCGTTCCCAAAACCGTAACTGAGGTACGAAATTTTCATGGTTTGGCTACTTTCTACCGGAGATTTGTAAGAGACTTCAGTACTCTTACTGCACCTATTACCGAATGCTTGAAGAAAGGGAAGTTTCATTGGGGACCAGAACAAGACGAGAGTTTTGCATTGATTAAGGAGAAGCTTTGTACTGCTCCTGTGTTAGCATTGCCGAATTTTGATAAGATATTTCAAGTGGAATACGATGCTAGTGGTGTAGGAATTGGTGCTGTCTTATCTCGGGAGAAAAGACCAATAGCTTTCTTTAGTGAAAAGCTAAGCGAAGCACGACAAAAATGGAGTACTTATGATCAAGAGTTCTATGCGGTATTTCGAGCTCTTCGACAACGGGAGCATTATCTGATTCAGCGAGAGTTTATTCTGTTCACTGGCCACCAAACTCTGAAGTTTCTTCCCAGCCAAAAAGTGATAAATAAGATGCATGCTCCTTGGGTAAGTTTTCTGCAAAAATTTCCTTTCATTATTAAGCATAAGTCCGGAGCTCTTAACAAGGTAGTTGATGCTTTCATTATAAATAAGATGCATGCTCGTTGGGTAAGTAATCTGCAAAAAATTCCTTTCATTATTATGCGGTATTTCGAGCTCTTCACAGCCAGAAGGGATTCCTTGCTAACTACCTTAGCACATGAGATTGCGGGTTTCGAATTTTTGAAAGAGTTATATGAAAGTGATGCTGAATTCAAGGAATTATGGGACAAGTGCAACAGTAAGCATCCTTCTGCAGACTTTCATATTCGCGATGGCTATCTTTTTAAAGGAGACAGAGTGTGCATTCCTTGCTCGTCGCTACGAGAGAAGTTGATCCGAGAATTGCACAGTGGTGGTCTTAGTGGTCATTTGGGACGGGATAAGACAATTGCAAGCTTGGAGGAAAGGTACTATTGGTCGCACCTTAGGAAAGACGCTGGAGCTATTATTCGGAGGTGTTTTGTTTGTCAGGTTTCTAAGGGACAATCTCAGACCACAGGTCTTTACATGCCGTTATCTGTTCCTGAAGATATCTGGAAGGACCTATCTATGGATTTTGTGTCGGGTTTGCCGAGGACGCAACAAGATGTGGATTCTGTGTTTGTTGTTGTCGATAGGTTTTCCAAAATAACACACTTTATTTCTTGCCAGAAAGACCGCAGATGCAACCAATATAGCCAAATTGTTTTTTCGGGAAGTTGTGCGTCTCCATGGGGTTCCGAAGTCAATAGTTTCCGACAAGGATACTAAGTTTCTTAGTCACTTCTGGATTACATTATGGAGAATGTTTGGAACAAGTTTAAAACGAAGCTCTACAGCTCATCCCCAGAGTGATGGGCAAACCGAAGTCACAAACAGGACGTTGGGTAACATGATTAGAAGTATTTGTAGTGATAAACTAAAACACTGGGATTTAGCTCTAGCGTAGGTCGAGTTCACTTACAATAGTGTCGTACATTCCGCAACAGGGAAATCACCATTTACGTTGGTATATACCTCTGTCCCGAAGCATGTGGTTGATTTGGTTCCACTACCGAAAGCTCCTAGAGTTAGTTCATCAGCTGAAGCTATGGCTAAAGACATTTTGGACACTAAAGAAGCAGTCCGGGCTAGATTGGAAGCAACTGGGCAAAAAAATAAAAGGGCATCAAATACAAAACGGAGGCTCGAGGTTTTCAACGAAGGTGATGAAGTAATGGTGTTTCTCAAGAAAGAAAGGTTTCCAGTCGGTACTTATCGTAAGCTTCAGCCTCGCAAGTATGGTCTATTCAAGATTTTACGCAAGCTTAATGACAATGCTTATGTGGTGGATCTACCAGACGACATGAGCATCTCTCATACGTTCAATGTAGCGGACATCTATGAGTATCATGTCGATGGTGTTCTTTATCCAGATAAGAACTCGGGGACGAGTTCTTTGGAGGTGGAGGAGACTGATGCAGGAGATGGTTACAATACCTAATCTATTCTAGCTTGCAAGTTATTTTTAGATATTTCTTTCTTTAGTGTTTTCCTTTTCTAGTTAAGATTCTAGTAATTTTCCTTCTTTCGATTCTAGTAATTTTCCTTATTTCTAGGAACTTTCTATTTTATGCTTTAGGGTTTCTCTATATACTTTAGGGTTTCTCTATATAAAAAACCTTAGGTGCTATGTTTTAAAGAACTTTTTCATCATCGTTATTAATCAAAGTCTTCGAGCTTTCGAGATTTGTTTTCTAGTGGATTCCAGAGTTTTTTTCTTCAAGTTGACACCCGCGAACTTGAACCTTCAATTCTAAGACCAACGTTTGTTGTCTTAGTGCATCCGACTGGATCAAGATCTCTTTAAATAGTTACTAAAACAATTATGTGAATGTATGAAATCAAATAGCCAACCTAACTAAAACAATCATATAATCATAAAAACAACAAAAATAACTAGAACCATTTAAAATGAAATTATTTGTGAATCGATAAACAATCGAATAATGCAGAAGAAGAAAAGAGTAAACAAACGATCCACATTACAGAAAGATCTTGATCGAATGAAAAAAAAAACTTTAAAATCGAAAAATATATTTAATCGAATAAAAAAAAGATATCAAGATTGGACTAACAACCCGGAGATATGATGGATATTTAACAAATACAAATGATTATAGGTAATTTGCTTTATAAATCATATTGTTATTGGTATTTACTCGTACATTTAGCTATTATAAACTCGAATGAGTTAAGTTTAATAAATAATCATAAGTAATACACCCATCTTAATATCTATGGGTTAAGTTTAATAAATAATCATAAATAATAAAGGGGAAAAATATTATAAAATCAATACTCAATAAATAGTTAAAGATACATCAAATTTTAATACTAGAGATAACCTATCGTAGTTCATTGAAAATACATTAACTTATATGATAATCAACAAAACAATACAAAAAAATTCCCTTAAACCCCAAGTGAACATCTGATGCGAATTTGTTTCAAATAGATCATCTTAATAATAACCTGAAAAAGAAAAAAAAATGCCTGAAGAATAAAATAAATGCTGAATTTAAAATAAGTATTGATAGTAAGTATGCTGAATTTAAAATAAGTATTGATAAATACTTACTAGAGATTTTGAGTAAAGGTTTGTTGTTCTTGTCATGCCAAAATACCCCAATTTTGAGCAAATCTCCTTCCTTCACTCTGTTTTGGATGCAAAAGTGTCTCCAACCACATGCAAAAGTGTCTCCAACCACATCCAATCGAATACCGATCGCGATTATTTTCTTTGATTAATTTTAATGTAATAGGCAAACGCTGCGGTACACAACAAACATAACTAAACACGAATAATTACATAAATTTGAATACATATTATAAAAAAGATTTGACCATTCAAATTAAAAAATGTTGAACATATTCATTAGGATATCAAAATTGTAACAAGAGGATGCAAATAAACAATATAGAATAAAAATTAAGTAGCAAATTTTTACCATGTATCCTTTTTTCAGATGATAAGTGGTAACTGTTACAACAAAGCTTGAGCATTCAAGTCTTGAAAACCTACTTGAAACCGCTTTAACTCTTGAAAAACTACTGGCTGTATCTTTTGAGGAGGAGTTTTCTGTTTTTGTTTTAATTCATTAATTAAGAGAAATATTATATAATATGAAGTATAATTAACAAAAAAATTAAGAAAATAACTTACTTGATAAATGAAGTATTGGTTTGTCCCCTCCTTGAATAATTTCAAATCCAAATGAATCGGTTTTCTTTATATCATTTGCTCTCAATAGGTCAATGAGACCATTTCCAATATAAACTTGACCAGAAAATTCATTGTGTCAAATTTAGAACCCAAGATCCCTTAGACTTTGCTAATCCTATGGGTACATTCTGCGATAACTCCATAAAACAGTGTTACATTTTATAAATAAAATTGGTGTATTAAAAATTTTACCAAAATATGCAAACTTACCAATATATCCTTTTTCCGATAGTAATCTGTTAGATTTGCCCTAAAATAAGTAGTTTCGTCATATTTAAATGTTGGCCGGAAAGATTGTCCTTTTTCAGGCTTCTCATCTGAATCATTACTCGAGTTCTCCTCTTCGATATAAATGTTGGCCGGCGGATATTCTCTTTGGCATCCAGTTGAATCAAAGACCATGACATAAAACACCATGTTGCCTTCATGTTTAAAAACAACAACATCACCAAATTGAATACCATGAGCAACGACAAACTCTTTCCATCCCTTCTTTAATTTGCGACCTTTGATTTGGACCTTCCAGGTTTTGTGGGAAAGACTAGATCGAAGTGTAACGTCTTGAGACTTGTCTCCAAGTAAATAGTTCTTAAAGAAAAGATGAGGAATCCTCTGAGAAGTAGAACAATGAAACATGAAAAAGTAAATACTTTACACGAACCAATCATAACTCTAAAGAGTAAAAAGGACTTACAAGTCGATGGGTGAAACCATGGAGACAAGGCTGGATGAAATGAGGTTTAGTAGGAGTATAACATGTTTTTGTTGAGTATTCATTTGAAAAAAAACCTTCCATTCTCATGTTTCTTATGTTGCTTTCTCTCTCTTTAAGATGGATGGGTCTGCTTCACTTTAAGTCTTTGTTTGTTTATGCAAATATAATGCCTTTTGGTTTCTTTGGGTAGTTGTTAGAATTAAATGGCTGTCTATAGGTTGTTTATTTTTGGAAGAAAAACACTGACAAAGCTATCATTATCCATTGGGAGAGGACTTGAGGAGTCATCTTCATTTATTTGACAGGAGCTTCTAAAACACGTTTTCTCAAGATTTTAATAAAGCTAGTTGTAAAAGAAATTATTTTTCTATCCAATAGTTCTTTAGTTTCAAAAATAAATGATATTAAAATATAAAAGAAAAAGACAATAAAAATCTAAATATGCTTTCGGATCTACCGATTAACCAAACACACAAGAAGATAAAATAAAATTTAATAAAATACATCATTGGATCGGATAAATTTAAATTAGGACTTATAAAAACTTACCATCCTGAAAGGTAAGATATAAAAGAAAAAATCTTAGCCAAAGAACTGAGTAATGATTATAGGATCAGGAACTTTAAAATACCACTATTCTCATGGGCTTAATCATTTTGGTGAAAAGAGTAAAAGTAAAAGAAAGGGCACTCTACATCTGGATAGTGTTTAACTGACTACTAATTGGTAACTGGATAGTGTTTAACTGACTACTAATTGATTGGCAACTTGTAACAACTCATTAGACCTAAATAAGTAGATTATGTATCAATTGTAACATATGCAACCAATAATACATAAAACAATTTCACAAAAAAACACTCTCAAATCAATAGTATCCATGTCATTTGACTCGACATAAAAAAAACTATCTATTACAAAAGATAACTATTCTTCCTATTATAATATGTACATATTACATGGTCTCATTTCTGGTGAACATTTCTATCCATAAAAAAATAATTTCTCACTCGATAGGGAATATGATTGAAATCCAATTTATGATTACTCAATCTTAAATTATTAACTTTTTTTAGGCTGGTTGTATACTTCAATCAACCCTGAGATTGTTGCTAAGGTTACGGATGAGGAAACCTCCAAAAGACTATATGATTGTGTATCTAAATTATCTGGCTCACATATCAAAGCGAGAATCACTTATTATGAAACTGAATTCCAAAGAACTATAAAAGGTTCTTTAAGTATGGAAGAATAACTAGCTAAGATGAAGATAATATCTTATAATCTTATTTTGAATGGATGAAATGTTTTAGTGAGTGACTTAATATCTGACGTCCTTACAAGTCTAAACTCATACTACACTCTCATAGTTGTGAGTCTAACTGAAAAAAATATTCTCACCTAGGTGGACCTTTAAACGTATCGCCTTAATTTTGAGAGTAGGTTTGAGCATATGTCTAACCTACAGTCTGTTATGACCAAACTTAGCATTACATCATCAAGTTTAAGTCAACATAAGAGTGATAACAAACAGAAAAATAATATTAACAATAAAATAGGCCATAATACATATTATACAAAGAGGTCAAGGTCGAGATTATCATAATATAAACAACAATTACCAATCAGGGGTGGCTACAATGGAGGCCAAGGTGGTGAAATATACTCCCTCAATATACCAACCTACCAAATTTGTGGAAAATTTGTTCATGGAGTTTCTACATGTACTATATGGATGGTCCTACAACTATGAGGTCTATTTCAAATGAACAACAACATATAAAATTATAGAATAAAATGCATACATGATAACTCAAGACGGTAATGCTTATAACTATTACTATACAGACTCAAGTACTACTCCCCATAACATGGGTAATCCTAGTGTCATAAGCCAGAGGAATGATTTCTCATGTATTAAGTCTGTTATTGGTAGCAGTGGCTAAAGATGTTTAATCAAACACATTGGTATATCTAAACTACCTAAAAAATAAAATTCTGAAATCATTTAGAAAAATATTCTTCATCTTCCTAAAATAAATAAAAGTCTTCTGTTTTTGTTAAATTTTATAAGCATTGTTATTTTGTGAATGATATTCAAACACAGACAATCTTACTAACACGGACATCTAAGAATGGACTCTACTGCATTGATGGGTATGTTGCTCGAGAATCGAGGGTGTTTAATTCTCAAGTTTCTATAATTCATTCTAGTTATGTGTCAAAAATCAAGGGATATCATAGGAGGTTAGGTCATCGATCTTATCAAGTGTTGTGTAGAATTTTAAAACTATGTAATCCTTATTGTTAAAACAACAAAGGTTCTTTTGTGATCATTGTCAGTTGGGTAAATCACATAATCTACCGTATGCAATGTCTAAGTCTCATGTTAAAAATGTTTTGGATCGGGTTGACACTGATTGTCTACAAGTGTTTATCACATACTGGGAAACTGTTCGTTTTAATGAATGTCACATTCAATTAATATGAATTTTCATGCCAGTATGGTAACTTAAATACTAGGTAGTTATGTCCCCTATAGTACCGTCACAATCAAAATTATTCTATAATTTTCCTAGGTTTTATGACATTGGAGACAAAGACATGTAGTGTCGTTATAACCTAATACATTTTACTGAAAATATGAGGGTACATAGGTGTTATCGAGTTACAACATCCAACTAACCACCTCATACTCAATTATCTAGCCAACTATCTTCCACTCAAGTAACCAACATTGACCAAACTGTTTTTAATCTCGCACATCAACATCCCATTAGTCATCACATACATTGCACTACAAACTAGTATGCAACCGCACGATAATCTAATCTACGTTTACACATTCAAAACCATTTACCATAAAATCAATAAAATACCATTCAAAATGTTTTAACCACAGAGCACACATAAAATAACCAATCAACTAGCCAGCATGCTAAAACATTACTACTAATCAAAATTAAATGATATTTTTTAGCCTCGGAAACACCTGCCATATGGTTTGCCACTAATTGTGAATATGCTTCGAGACAAACTATTGTTTCCCCACATATATTTACAAGACTTAGACCAGCCAATGCAACTCCATATTGAGCTTGATTATTTGATGCATGAAAACAAAATATAATGGATTGAAGCGTCGTCTCCCCAAAAGGAGAAACCAACTGAACTCCTGCACTAGACCGCAAAATACTAGACCCACCGTGTGTCCGAACCACCCACATCAAAGTTTTTTGTAAGATATTTGTATCCATCTCTTCATCCGGTCTACTCGAATGAAATTTAACCAGAAAATAAGCTAAAGTCTAAGCTTTGATAGGTGTCCGATGAGCAAAAAAAATATCAAAATCTCTCAATTCAACTAACCACTTAGTCATCCTAAGTGGGATAGAAGTTTGAACCAAAATAGTGTAAGCTTGAAAATCAGTCCGCATCTTCCTAGCAGCCACCACTAAAGCCAAATCTAATTTTTATAGCCTCAAATATCTTTTCTCCGATGACAACAAACTTTTACTAACATAGTAAACCGGCTTCGAAACTCCCTTATCTTCCGATATCAAAACAACACTTACAACAAAATAGGACACTACTATAAATTAAAATAACTCCTTCCCAGTCCAAGGCTTAGATAAGATCTTGAGGACAATAGAAGTTCCTTAATCTTTGAAAAAAATGCTTCACAATATGTTGTCCATGTACACTCATCTGTCCTGCGCAACACTTGGAAAAAAAAGAAAACATTTTTTAGAAAGTCTTAAAATAAACCTATTAATAGTTGTTAACCTTCATGTCAGAATTTGCACCTCTATTATAGTTTGAGGTGACGTCATTGAAACTAGTGCCTTAATTACTCTGGATCAACTTCTATCCTTTTTCACTAATACCCCAAGAATTTCCCGGATCGAACTCCAAAGGTATAATTTTCAGGATTTAGCTTCAACTAGATAACCGTTAAGTCCACAAAAGTGTCCTCTAAATATTTTATAAGTTCACCTTCTGTTTAGCTTTTAACCAACATATTATCAATTTATACCTCCATATTTATCCCAGTCTAAGAGGGAAAAACCTTATTCACGAACCTCTCATATGTTACTCCAACATTCTTTAACCCAAAACGCATAATTCTATAACATTGTAAGCCTTGATCAGTGATGAATTTAATGCTTTCCAGGTCCTTTGGGTCCATCTATATTTGATTATACCCTGCAAAAGCATCCATAAAAGATAAAATTTTATTTCCTGAAGTAGAATCAAGTAATTGATCTATCTCAAGAACATGAAATGGATCTTTAGGGCTAGCCCGATTTAAATCCGTGAAGTCAACGTACATTCTCCATTTTCCATTCTTATTTTTTTACTAAGACTATGTTTGTTGTCCATAGAGGATATTGTTCCTCCTGAATATGTCTAACCTTAGAGAAACGTTCCACTTCAACGACAATAGCTTCTAACTTCTCAACAGAAATAACACGTCTCTTCTGAATTATAGGTTTGATCTTCAGATTTATAGCCAGATTATGACATATTACTTCAGATGGAACCCCCACTATATCCTCTGTTTTTCAGGCAAACACATCCAAATTATCAAACAAAAATTGTAACAAAAGATAACGAAATGTTGGTGACAGCAACGTTCCTATTCAAAGAGTCCTACCATCAGAAAAGGTATACTCCTTTATATCTTCCATTAATGTTAAAGAACGTGAGGTTTTGCTCAAATCATCAACCCTCTCTTCTTCCAAGGTCAACCCCTGATTGCTATTCATTCATTCGATCTTCATCATTTGAGCCTCGAATACGAATAACTTTTGTATAACATTCTTTAGCCAGCTTTTGGTCACTTTGAACCAGCTCAACATGATCTCCAACCACATATTTGAAACACTGATGAACCATAGAGACTATATCGTACATTCTTGAAAGCCATGATCTACCAAAAAATAGCATTATAGCTAGTTGGACATTTGACGACCATGAATAACACTTGAACCTTCTTCTTAAAATGTCATTTCATAAAGATACTTCACCCTCAAACTCTCGAATCACATAAGCCTTTAATTCTGTAATCCTAATTATGGTTCGATCTGATTAACAAATTCGAGGTGAATTACACATCTTGCCATATGTTGACTTAAACAACACATTTGTAGAACTTCTTGTATCTATTAAAATACGTCGAATTTCCAGCCCATCTATATCTGCCCCAATAACCAATGCGTCTTCATGAGGACATGATATCCCTCTCAAATCATTCTCATCAAATAAAATAAAAAGAGTGTCACGTTTATAGAACTTCTTGTATCTATTAAAATACGTCGAATTTCAAGCCCATCTATATCTGCCCCAATAACCATTGCGTCTTCATGAGGACATGATATCCCTCTCAAATCATCCTCATCAAATAAAATAAAAGGAGTGTCATTATTTCCATACAAATAAGTAGACAATTTTTCTTCTATATGAGTAGTTAAACTCACCACATGCCTTTTCTTGGAGCTATTTATATTACCAGTGAGAGAATCCACCCAACAAATTGCCAAGGATTCAAAATATTCACACAAGCTTTGAAATCGACCTTGCTCCACTAGCTCATGTACAACCATCAAAATTAACCAATCTCGACCTGTATCCAAATATTCTGATATTGCATCAAAATCATCATATTTTGTATCTAAAATCATTAAAGAACTTTTTTTCTTTGAACTCGAATTAGTTGTTTGTTATTTTGATGTGCTCAGATTTTTTGAACCATTGGTTTGACATTTATTGACCCGTCTAATAAAGGGTCAGTTAACTGTCTCTTAACCCAAGTCCCCAAAGTCTGGGCCGTCTAAGTCTGGGACCAAGGATAAAGCCACTGGATTAGGGGCATCTATCAGAGTCCCAAAAGAGAAATCCTCCTATCCGGAGGCTACTATAATTAGCTCTCATTAAGAGCCCTCCGGAACTGAGCCCCTACCGGATACCAGACCCCTAAGAGAGGCTGATGCTCAACCGTCCGGACAACCTATTGAGCCAGCCACGAGCACTCTCCCACCAACAATGGCTGTTAAACCTTCCATGATGATGGAAGAGGTGACGGAGGACAGTATAGAAGATGCTCCATTTAAGACCGACGTTTCTGGGCTGACTGGGATGCTGCCAGTGATAAAAAAGGCAAACGCAAAGAGAAACTCTGTCTGAAACATCCGGATTTGCCGGAGTGTCTGGAAGGTAAGGTGGGTCCTTGTTTGTACAAGGTCAATGTCAAGTATCTGTTGGCCATGCAGAATATCAACTATGTATATACTCATACTGCCGAGCTGGGCCGGATCCGGACACAATAGAGGATCCCTGAATTTGTAAATGTGAGGATGCCAGTCACTTCGGAGACCCCAATGGACTGCAAACTCAGCGAGATAGTCATTTATACGGAGCTGTTTAACTGGGGGCTCAGATTTCCCTTGGATCCAGAAATTGTCAGGTATTTTCACCTGATAAAATTATGTCCAAGCTAGCTGAGTCCCAACGCTTGGTACACCTTCATCGCCTGTATTATGGCGTTTAAGCTCTCCGGAATACCACTTCCAATGGAGCAGTTTGCTACTGTGGCCGGCCTTTATAAGAACCATCATATCCCATTCTACCACTTTAATATGGGTGACAATTTTAAGGTGGTGGATGACTTGCTTGAGTCAGAGAAAAATTAGAAGACCCAATTTCTATTCATCAGCGGAGCATGGGAAAATGGGAAAAAAATCAAGGCTGGTGTTAACCCTAGTATGCTCACCAGCAGATGGAAGAGCTCAAGTAAATATCTCATTATGTTTGTCTTTCTTTCTTTGTAAAACATTTGATTCTGAACTACCTTTTTTTTAGTGCTGCCTAAGGAGTTCTCCGATTATGTGGAGGAGGGACATGCCACATATGCCAAGCTGAACGCCTGAGCCGCTGATAAATGGGGAAACCACTTCCACAATTGCTTCAAATCCGGAAATTTAGTGAGGTCCCATCTCTGGAACACAACGGGCCGGAGAGACCTTACCTGGGAGGAGCTGACCACACCACCCCTCCGGCTGTCATCCTCAAGAGAACAGAGGAGAAGGGTGGCAAACTGGCCTTGCCTGCTAGAGCTAAAGCTCCAAGCAAGATGAAGGGAAAGAAGGGCAAGAAGAAACAAGCTGCAGCAGAGGTTGTTCAAGCTGTTGTTGAGGAGATTGCCCGGGCGAATCAGGGAGTATAGGCCCAAGGGGGAATTGATGCTACTCTACTTCAAGTATTTAAAGATGAAAGTATTATGGAGGCAGGTGGAGCTCCAGATCTTCCAAATGCTCCTAAAAAGGACCGAAAACGGGGAGCAAATAGTGAAGAGAGGAGCGCCAAGAAGAAGAAAATCTCTTCAGGGGATGAAGTTACCCTCCAGCCGATCTAACAGACCCCAAGTTGGAAGAGCAAATCCCAAGTGGTCTACATGCCGGAGAGGGTACCGGAGGGGATATCAATATTGACGGAATGAACATTAGTGGCTTCCAAAACATTGGCCTTTACTTCGATGACCTTGAAAACGATTACTTTGCTGGCCCCTTACCTTCCCCCAAGTTCCTCAAACATGGTTACTTTTAATGGTAAGTCCTTCATTGTTTCAGGGGAGAACAACACGGTGACTCACTCCATGCTGGGCCATATTCAACCAGTCCTCAACTTGGAGAGGCAAGTGCGAAGTCAGTCTGCCCTTATCAACACACTCAATGCAAATAAAGAGAGCTTATCTAATGACCTTCTAAATGTCAATCAAAGTGTTGATGTATTGCGGAAATAGATCGAGGAGTTAAAGAAAGCGAAAGAAGACCTGGCAACCAGGTTGGACACTTCAGAGAAGGCCAATACAGAACTCCAAACCAAGTGTTCTGGCTTGGAGAGAGATCTCTCCACTTTGAAGGAAGAGGTGAAGACTAAAGATAATGTTGTCCAAGCCCTGTCTAGTGACAAAACTTCCTTTGAAGGCACTGTGTCGAGAGTAACTAAGGAAAAGGAAGATTTGATAAAAGAGCAGGAGAAGAAAATTCATGCCATGGTCGATGCATACACCAACAAGGTGATAGATTCTCTAGAAAAAAGGTTTGTCGAATTTAAATCCGAAATGGCCTTGCTTTTTCATCGAACATTCCCAAAGAGGACACTTGGTACTCTGTGGCAACATGTAGAATACGAAGACCTCCCATTCCGTACTATGGTAGATGGTGATAAGCACAACTACTCCAGTGGTATGGATGATACTACTGACGAGGAAGAAGGGACCGGAGAGAGCTCCAGTGATGAACCCAAAGATCCAAAGAAGAAACAAGATGATGCAGTAACATCTAAGGGAAACTAGCCCTAAGGTTTTAACTATTTTCTGTTTTTTTATGATATACCAAAGTCCTTGGATAGCCAAGGCATTTTGTAATTGTGTCTGGTTTGAGTCTGGTCAAGCTCTTTCTTTTCAAACTTAAAGTCCTTGGATAGCCAAGGCATTCTTTATGTTTTAATATCATCCTCCGGTGTTAGCCGGACAATTTTACTTTGCCAAATTCTTGCTTTATTTCATATTCGCTCAATCTTAATGGCTAGTGTTTAAATAGCCCCTAGTTATTTTACAAGTATTTTAAGATGAGAGTGTTTAAATTCTCCGATAACAAATGTTAAATGGTCATCATTCTACCAGATCAATTCGACATGTCAAAGATACTTAGAAGGCTTTAAAGAAACTGTAAATCAAACAACTCCAAATATTTTAAGAAGGCATCAAATTTTATTAAAAAACCCGAACACCTCATTAAAACCTCCCCGCGCCACCACGGTAGGAAAGAGTATGCCCCTTAATATTTACATGGATTTTAAACAAGTAAATATTTACACAACTTTCATTCTAGATACATCCGGAGGTGTTCAATGTTCCAAGGGTGGTTCAAGAGTCTTCCATCTTTGTCCTGAAGCTTGTATGTTCTAGGCTTAAGCTTTTTAACGACCACATAAGGCCCTTCCCAGTTTTGAGCTACCTTGTCGAACTGTTTTTCTTGAGTATGTAAGAAGACTTTTCTCAATACTTTATCCCCTGGTTGAAAATCCTTTCTTTCAATTCTGGAAGCGAACCTACTTCTCATTAAACCTTAATAATGGTTGGCTCTAAGATGAGCCATAACCCTTTTCTCTTCTATTAAGTCCAATTGACTTCTGACTGCCACTTCATTAGCCTATTCGGAAAACTTATGGACTTTGTATGATGGAAGAGTTGCCTCTATAAGAGCAATCACATCCATACCATATACTAAGGCAAACGGGGATTCTTGTGTAGCAGCTCCAAGAGTAGTCCGGTAGGCCCAGAGTACTTCTTGTAGATAGCTTGGCCACTTTCCAGCAGTCCCTTCTAAATTCTTTTTGAGACCGAAAATAATTGTCCTGTTTGCCACTTCAACCTAACCATTCTCTTGTGGGTGCAAAGGAGAAGAAAAGCAATGCTGAATGCCCCTAGAAGCACAGAAACTCTCCATATCCTTCTTATCAAATTGTGGCCCATTATCTCTAATTATCTTTTGTGGAACCCCAAATCTGCAACAAATATTAGATAAGATAAATTTTATAACAGCTTTCGTGGTAGTTCCTGCTAAGGGGCTGCCCCTATCCACTTTGAAAAATAATCAATGGCTACAATAATAGTTCTGCATCCTCCGGACGCCATTCGTAGAGTTCCCACTAGATCTAGTCCCCAATGAGCAAAAGGTATTGGCTCAGAAATCGATTCCAAGGGGACAGCTTGGATATGAATTTCATTACCATATCTTTGGCATCGATAACACTTCTTTACCAATTCCTTGAAATCTTCCATTATTGATGACCAGTAGTATCCGGCCAATAAAACTCTTCGTGTTAAAGCTATATAACCACAGTGTGCTGACCCTTCACCATCATGCAGTTCAGATAACACTATTTGGGGCTCTTCAATCCCCAAACAACTCAAGAGAGGTCTACTACAAATTTTCTTGTAAAGGATGTCTCTTATGATTAAAAAGCCACGAGCCTTATTCTTTATTTTTCTTGCTACTGCTTTTCCCGAAGGCAAAATGCCATCTGAAATATATTGAAGAAGAGGATACCTCCAGTCTTTAGGTTGAACCACCTGCATACTTAAACTTTCCTCCTCTTCCTTGCTCTGATTGGGTTGAATGGATGGGCATTCTTGCACATGAATCCATGGTAAGGACTCAGAGTATGCTATGGTTGCCAAGGAGTCTGCTAGTGCGTTCTCCGATCTGGCTATATGCCCATAGCTGATATTTTTTAACTTAGCTGCCACCTCTTTAAGGATGAATAAATATTTAATCAACTGCTCATTTGTTTCCTCAGATTGACCTTGGGCATGATGGATAAGAAGCTGAAAATCACTCATCAACCTAACTCTTTTGGCTCCACAAAGCAAGGTTAACTTCAAACCAGCTATAGGAGCTTCATATTCGGACTCGTTGTTTGAAGCCCTGAAAGCAAAACATATAGCATGGTATAACTTGTCGTCGTACGAAGAGGTTAAATATAGCCCAGCACCACAACCCATGGTACTTGATCCACCATCTGTCCGGATAATCCATATCTTCTTAGTTTTTATCTGTAGTTTGTTTAATACTTCTGTCCAAATGGAATTCAACTAGGAAATCAGCAACATACTATGTTTTGATTGCAGTTCAAGGGAAAAAATCAATGTCATAGTCTCCCAATTCTACTGACCACTTAGTCATTCGGTTTGATATGTCTGTATTTTGAAGAATATTTTTCAAGGGGAAAGACGTCCGAACGACAATAGAATGAGATTTAAAATAGGGTCTCATCTTCCTGGCAGCAATTACCAAAGCTAGCGCTAGTTTCTCGAGTTTTAAATACCTTTTTTGAGCATCCATCAGGCTTTTGCTGATGTAGTACAGCGCACGAGGATAATTGCCCACCTCTCTTACTAACACCGCACTTATAGCACATTCGGAAACTGTTAAATATATATATATATATATATATATATATATATATATATACAACGTTTCTCTATCAATAGGTTTAAACATGGTTTTAGGGGAAGATAAATGCTTATTTATTTCATCAAAAGCATGGTCGCACTGTGGAGACCAGTTGAAGTCTTTAGCACCCTTTCAAGTTTGGAAAAACAGGGCACATCTGTCCGATGATCTTGAGATAAAACGATTTAAAGTAGCCAACCTTCCTGTCAACCTTTGCACTTCTTTAATATTCCGAGGAGAATCCATCTGTAATAAAGCATTAAGCTGGTCCGGATCAGGCTGTATCCCTTTCTCACTTATCACATACCCCAAAAACTTCCCAGATTGTACCCAAAAAACGCATTTTTCTGGATTTAATTTTAAATTAACTTTTACCAAGATGGCAAAAATCTGTTGGAGATCTGCCAAGTGTAATTCTTCTTCCACACTTTTTACCATCATGTGATCAATGTATACTTCCATATTTCTTCAAATCTGATCAACGAATGCTTTGTTCACCAACATCTGATAAGTAGCCCCTGCATTCTTCAACCTAAAAGGCATCACCTTGTAACAATGGAGGCCCATATCAGTAACAAAAGCAGTGTGTTCCTGGTCCTTCAGATCCACTTGTATCTGATTATAACCAGAGAAGGCATCCATGAAGGATAGCAACTTGTTCCCAGATGTGGAGTCTACCAACTGATCTATCCGGGAAACAGGATACAAATCTATTGGGCAAGCCCTGAGAAGGTTAGTAAAGTCGATGCACATAAGTCACTTCCCATTTTTCTTTTTTACTAACACTGGATTGGCTGTCCATAAAGGTTACTGAGATTCCTTTATGTTCCCCATCTTAGTAAGCCGATAAACCTCTTGAACTATTACATCAGCTTTCTCCTTAGAAAAAGCTCTTCTCTTCTGCACACCGGGCGCTACATCTCTCCAGATGGATAGTTGGGGTGATATAACAGTTGCAGGCACTCCGGTTACATCAGCATTACACCAAGCAAAAATGTGGTGGTGGTTTGCTAAAAAGGATAACACTTTGCTTTTTAGTTCTGATGTCATCTTAGATCCAATCTTGACACATTTTCCTTCAACCAGAGAGTGAGTTTCAACATCTTCAATTGGTATTAAAACACCATGAGTCTCTCTAGGGTCATTAACCGAACTGCTAATCTTCATTTAACCAAACTGCCCCACCAACTGCTAATCTTCATTTAACCGAACTGCCCCTAAAGTCCTAGGAGCAAGTGCTGTTGCATAACATTCCCTTGATATTTTTTGACTACTCCGGACAACTCCCACTTGTCCTTGAACAACATATTTTAAACATTGGTTAACTGTTGAAGCCACATCATGCATCCTGGAGAGCCAAACCTTCCCAAAATGGCATTGTAGCATGTGTGACAATCTACCACAACAAAGAGTACCCTGCCCATTTTCTTGAAATGGCCTTTGACCAACAAAGCCTCCTCCTCGAATTCCTCGACTACATCGGCAAAGCTTCCAGTGAAACCCACAATGGATCTGTTTGAATGTTGAATCACTGTCGGACTCTTCATTTGTTTGTAAGAACTCAAAAAGAGGATATTGGATGAGCTGCTAGTGTACACCAAAACTCACCTAATGTCATTGCCCCCAATTGATGCTCCTATTACCACGACATCTTCACGAGGACCAACTATATCCCTCAATTTTTCTTCATAAAAAATAATGAAGAGAAAAGGAATTTGGGATTGATAGGAGGACATGCCTCCCTCCAACTGAGTAGCCATAGTGTGAACATGCCTCTTCCTTAAAGAATGAGTTGGTGCATTCATCGTATCTCCCATAAATATGGTAAGTGACTCAAAAAAACCTATGAGTCCAGACACCGTCTTGGTATGCTCTGTTATAACACCCACTTTATTCCGGGCTGGATCAGGATCCAAATACTCTGACTCTACATCGAATCTCTCAATAATCACCATGGCCCCGTCCGGAGCCAATGTCCCTACATTGTTTGTTGGGCCGGTCTGATGGGAATTATCAGGCATATTCCCACTTCTTCCCTTGACATAAGCACCTAATTTTCCTCTTTCAATCAAATTCTGCACCTCTTGCTTCAAAGCGATGCAATCTTCGGTGTTATGGCCAATATCATGGTGATATTGACAAAAACAAGCATTACGAATTTCACTTGGAGCTTGAAGCATTGCCGGCTTCCTAAAATGCACCTCATCTTTCGTTTTGTCATAGATGGTTGCCACATTCTCTTTTATTTTGGCAAAACACTGCTGACACTAAGCTGGGGCCGGGTGAGATTGAGCCTTGGCCATGTTGGGACCCTGTCCGACCTCCTTAGCCTTGCATCCGGACTTATTCTGGTTTGGTGCAGCTGGGGCAGATCACACTTGCCTGTGCACCCTAGTATTTTTTGTTTCATCTACATTGATTTGCTTTCCCACCTTGTTCAACAAGCCACTCCATGTCACGGCCTTCTTCCTGGTTACCGAGTCGGCCATATTGCCAGGGTTCAAACCCTATCTTAGAGAAGCTATTGCTACTTGTTCAAAGTAATCAACTAATGCATTCTTTGTGTTCACAAACCGACTTATATATTCTTTCAATGATTCATTTGGCTCTTGGGCACAATGGATAATAGTGTCTCCATTTCCATTCACCGTCTTACTTCCAACAAATTGCCTCTGGAAAGCCACCCAAAAAGTATCAAAATTTCTGATGCACCCCTGTGGTAGGCTGTTATACCACTTTAGAGCACTCCCTGTAAAACATTGAGAGAAGGCTCTACAAAGCAACTTGTCATCATCGTCAAAATTCATCATAAAATTTATAAACTGCTCTAGATGATTATCTGGATCTTTGCTCCCATTATATTTTTCCATCTTAGTACTGTCAAACCTCTTAGGAAGGTTTCCAGACAGTATTTTAGAAGACAATAGAGATTGTCTCCAATTCCGGCCACAACTAAAAATAGTATCTTCATTGGGAGTTGCAAAGATACCTGGTTCATCATGGAAAGCGAAAGGATCCATCAATAGCTGGTCAATGTCCCTCCGGCTATGGCTATAAGATGAACCTTCACTTAGATGCCTCTTCAACCTTCCATGTTTATCCCTCTTTCTTGAATATTTTTTAACCAACTTTTGCTTCTTCTTAGACCTGCCTTCATCACTGTTGGATGACAAGGACTCCTGAATTCCATCCTCATTCGAGGAGCTACTAGAGGATTCTGACTCCGAGCTCTCCACCGGTTTAGACCGGTGAGACTTCTTTGAGCTGACATGAGTCTTTTTAGTACTCAAATGGGTCTTTGCTTATGGGTCATACTCCCTTGGATTGTTAGTGTGGTGAACGACTGACACCTTTGATTTTTCTTTCAATCCTAATCCATCTTTTAGCAGCCCTCAAGGCTTCTATTTCAGCTTTCAACCTGTCTCGTTCTTTGATTGTGTACTCATCGGTCTCTCCCACCACCTCTACCAAAGGTGGTGACACTGCTTGCTCGTCCCGATTCATCCGAACAGTTTTTTTGTGTTGGTTTCGAATGCTAGATTCAGGCACCTTCTCCTCCCACTGTGGTCGCCAATTTGGTGGTGATTATTTTTTACTGAGGGTAATTTTGTCAGATGTTTTGTGATATTTCAAGGGTATTAAATGTTTAAATGTTTTGTAGTAAGAGATTTAAGCTGACTGGTTGTATTAAATGTTCATTACCCTTATTAATGAAAGTGGTTGGGTATTTATACCCTTAATCATGGGCCATATGGTCTTTCAGGTCAAACTTATGAAATCGGGTCGAGTTCAAAAACCCATTAGTTTATTAAGCAGATTAGCAATTAGTTTAGTCAAAAAATGTTTAGTGTTCTTAATACTTTTGTCCTGTCCGGATACTTGAGTCATCTTCATTCATTTGACATGAGCTTCTAAATCACGCTTTCTTTTTACAAGTTTTCAAAATTTTATAAAGTCTAATTGTATTTTTTTTTCTTCTGTCAAGTAGTTTTTGTTTAAAAAATCCAAAATAAACTTTCTGATCTAATAACTTAGATCAAACATATGAGAAAATAAAATAAAAAAATAAAAGAAAAACCAAATGTATCATGAGCGGGTAAATGTAAATTAGCCTTAAAAAAATTTTACCATATGAAAAAATAAGGTATAAAATACTACTCATTCCCTTCTATTACGATGAACGTTTAAAGGTTTTACACGGAATTTAATAAAAGCATGATAGCTTTGTTTTGTTGTGAAATCCCTAAAAGTAAAGATTTTGATTGGTTTAAAATAATATATAGTTTTATTAAAGACAAGAAAAAAAGAATTGGTGGGGGAATATAATAGATTATTTGTTAACTTTATTTAATGCGGTTTTGAATAGCACTACTACTATTAAATTGAAATTTTAACATTTATGTAAAACAAGGCTTATAATGGAATGGAGGAAGTACTATTTTTATTTTTGTGATTCTAATTATAAATAAATAAACTATATTTACTGGTATATTTATGAATTTTATGGTGAAAGAAGTAAAAAAATAACTCGATCGACATTGTGACAAAAGTGAAATTGGATAGTATTTAAAGCAGCCGCCGATTTCTTTTTTTCAAATATAATTTTTTTTACTGATGAAAAGGTTACATAGATGTAACTATGGTATCATGAATGGAATTCAACCTATTAAGAACAGCTATTCTACTAATGTACATTTTATAGTGTTTCGTATGGTTCAATAGAGATTTTGAATATTCCTTGTTTTCCAAGTTTAAGTCACTTGTTCCTTTGTCTTTCAGCTTTGCTTTAGCTGGTATTGGTCTCCTTTTCTTTTTTTGAACCTGTACCTGCAAGACCTTCAAAATTTGTGATGGTCAAGGATCACATTTCCAAATGTTAGTAACAACTATTATTTTTTCAGTCCTTTAGACTACTTACAATAAATATTATGTGCTAAGAGATGCATGTATATTAGGTGATAAATAGAAGGAGTTTAGTTTGGTTTGTATGGTGTGTTTCGTTATCCAATTTGCGGTAAAATTTGGTTCCATGTAAATGTTTCTAATGACCATATTAGATGGTATAAGGTTTCTATAGCATTGAGTTATTAAATTTAAATACCAAGGAACTGATCTGTAACTAAGTATATTATATAAAATTAGAGAATCGATCTCTATGTCAACTCTCTCTACAATATAGACAATATAGTAAGCCATGTAAGAGTGTCTACAATCTCTATGTCAACTACCAAATAGTCATTTTATCTTCATTTGTCTTGTCATAAAAACTTATAATTTTTATAAAGCAAGTGATTTTCACCTCATAAATGCAACATATACCACAACTTAAATTGAAATTTATCAAATAAAAATATCAGGACCTCGAGTTTAAATGGTGTGTTAAAATAATGTACACTTTAAAGGTAAATAGTGCTTTTATAGTTCGCAGCACCTCGAATAATATAGTGCGTTTAGAGAACCTAACACTTCGAATAATATAGTGTGTTTAGAGAACGTAACACTTTGAATAATATAGTGCGTTTAAAGAATGTAGCACTTCGAATATATATAGGGTGTTTAAAGAACGTAGAACTTCGAATATATATATATATAGATAGAGTGTGTTTAAAGAACGTACCACTTCGAATATATATAGTGCGTTTAAAGAACGTAGAACTTTAAATATATATAGTGTGTTTAAGGACGTAGCACTTTCAATATGGTTGTTTCTAAAATAATGTATAAACATATAGCAAAATAATTTAATTGTTCATGTTTAAAACAACCACTGGCAAAAAAACGGCTTTTATTAACATCTTCAAATATTTACACAACACCTCATTAAACCCTCATTGGGTTAACAGGGTAGGAAAGAGTATGCCAATTGTTCAAAAAACTTTCGAACAAAAAATCATTCCCAATACAACTTCAGATGTTCTATATTTCATGGATGTTGAAGTAGCCTCATCTGCTCATCACGAAGGCGATATATATCTGATATTATTCTCTCCATAACCATATAAGGACCTTCCCAATTCGGAGCCAGCTTTCCAAGTCGTTTATCCTTTATGTGGAGGAATACTTTCCTCAAGACTTTGTCACCTACTTTAAAATCCCTTATTTTCACCTTCGAATTATATTGACTCTTCATCAAAGTTTGATAATGAGTCATATTTACATGTGCTCTAACGCTTTTATCCTCACTCAAGTCCAAATATGTTCTTTTTACCTCTTCATTCAGGTCCTCGGAATATTAAAGTACCCTGTAAGAAGGTAACGTAGACTATGCATGACTAACAATATCTATACGATACACCTAGGAAAATGAGTTTCTTGAGTAACGTATCTAGGAGTTGCATGATAAGACCGTAACACCTCTTGCAAATAGTTAGGCCATTCCGCTGCAGTCCCTGTTAAACTCTTCTTCAACCGTTCCAAAATAGATGTATTAGTCACTTCCACCTAATCATTTTCTTGTGGATGCAAATGTGTAGAAAAAATATTGTGTAATACCCCTAGAAGCACAAAAATAAGTCATCTCTCTGTTGTTAAATTGAGGACCATTATCTGTTGTGATTTTTCGAGGGACACCAAAGGGACAAGAAATATTATTCCAAATGAGCTTAATAACATCCTTACCTTTTGTACCAGTCAATGGTTCAACCTCGACCCACTTAAAGAAATAATCCACTGCTACAATGATCGTTTGACGTCCTCTAAAAGTCATAGGTAATGGTCCTACAAAGTCTATTCCCCGTCTGTTGAAAGGATAGCCTCAACAATAGACATAAGTGGAACTGCTGGTTTATGAATAAAATTGACAAAGCGTTGACAAGTATCACATCCTCGAACCAAAATTCCAGCATTATTCATAATTGGAGTCCAATAATAACCTGCCAACAAAACTCGATGTGTCAAAGACTTGAATTCATAATGTGTTGAACCTTCCCCATCATGTAACTTTGATAAAATCTCTTGGAATTCCTACTTACCCAAACACCTTAGCAATGGTCTACTCAACGATTTTTCGTATAACACCGCGTCCAGTACAACATAACCATGAGCCTTGTATTTCAACTTCTTAGCCAACTACATATCTTGAGAATATTCATCTTAGCAAAAAAATTAAGGATATCAATTGTTCTATTACTTCGAATTATATCTAGGGTGACAAATACTTCCTCACCATATATACATTATTATGATCGTGATAAAGTCGAAGGAATCTCGTGTAACAATATCCAAGGGTATTCTTCTGTACAAGAATTTTTTGTTTTTTAAAGAATCTGTAATTGTATCTTCTCCTCGGTCAATATTCTCTACAATCACTTTGTCAAAACGAAGGACTAGATTTTGAAGCTCACGTTGATACACAATGAAATGATATTTTTTAGCCTTGGAAACACTTGCCATATGGTTTGCCACTAATTGTGAATATGCTTCAAGAGAAACTATTGTTTCCCCACATATATTTGCAAGCCTTAGATCAACCAATGCAGCTCCATATTGAGTTTTATTATTCGATGCATGAAAACAAAATATAATGGCTTGACACATCGCCTCCCCAAAAGGAGCAACCAAGTGAACTCATGCACTAGACCGCAAAATACTAGACCCACTGTCTGTCTGAACCATCCATATCAAAGTTTTTGGTAAGTTCTTTGTATCCATCTCCTCGCCCGATCTACTCGAATTAAATTTGACCAGAAAATAAGCTAAAATCTAAGCATTGATATGCATTTGATGAGCAAAAGCAATATCAAAATCTCTCAATTCAACTAACCACTTGGTCATCCTACCAGAAATGTTTGGGCGTTGTAACATATTATTTAGTGGGATAGAAGTTTGAACCAAAGCTAATTTTAATAGCCTCAAATATATTTTCTCTGATGACAACAAACTCTTACTAACATAGTAAACCGACTTCGAAACTCCCTTATCTTCAGATATCAAAACAACACTTACAACAAAATAGGACACTACTATAAATTAAAATAACTCATTCCCAGTCCAAGGCTTAGATAAGATCTTTGGGATAATAAAAGTTCCTTAATCTTTGAAAAAACTGCTTCACAATCTGTTGTCCATGTACACTCATCTGTCCTGCGCAACACTTGGAAATTAAAGGAAAACATTTTTCAGAAAGTCTTGAAATGAACCTATTAAGAGCTGTTAACCTTCCCGTCAGAATCTGCACCTCGTTTATAGTTTTAGGTGACGTCATTGAAACTAGTGCCTTAATTGCTGTGGATCAACTTCTATCCTTTTTTCACTAATGATATACCCCAAGAATTTCCCGGATCGAACTCCAAAGGTACACTTTTCAGGATTTAGCTTCAACCAAATACCCGTTAATTTCACAAAAGTGTCCTCTAAATATTTTAAATGTTCACCTTCTGTTTAGCTTTTAACCAACATGTTATCAATGTATACCTCCATATTTATCCCAGTCTGATAGGGAAAAGCCTTATTCACCAACCTCTCATATGTTACTCCAACATTCTTTAACCCAAAAGGCATAACTCTATAACATTGTAAGCCTCGATCAGTGATGAATTTAGTTCTTTCCTGGTCCTTTGGGTCCATTTGTATTTGATTATACCCTGCAAAAGCATCCATAAAAGATAAAATTTTAATTCCTGAAGTAGAATCAACTAATTGATCTATCTCAGGAACATGAAATGGATCTTTAGGGCTAGCCCGATTTAAATCCGTTAAGTCAACGCACATTATACATTTTCCATTCTTATTTTTTACTAAGACTATGTTTGTTGTCCATAGAGGATATTGTTCCTCCCGAATATGTCCAACCTTAGAGAAACGTTCCACTTCAACCACAATAGCTTCTAACTTCTCAGCAGAAATAGCACGTCTCTTCTGAATTATAGGTTTGATCTTTGGATTTATAGCCAGGTTATGACATATTACTTCAGATGGAACCCCCACTACATCCTCTGTTTTTCAAGCAAACACATCCAAATTATCAAATAAAAATTATAACAAATGATAACGAAAGGTTTGTGACAGCAACGTTCCTATTCAAAGAGTCCTACCATCAGAAAAGGTATACTCCTCTATATCTTCAGTCAATGTTAAAGAACCCGAGGTTTCGCTCAAATTATCAACCATCTCTTCTTCCAAGGTCAACCCCTCATTGCTATTCATTCATTTGGTCTTCATTATTTGAGCCTCGAATACGAATAATTTTTGTATAACATTCTCTAGCCAGCTTTTGGTCACTTTAAACCACCTCAACACGATCTCCAACCACATATTTGAAACACTGATGAACAATAGAGACTATATCGTACATTCTTGAAAGCCAAGATCTTCCAAAAATAGCATTATAGCTAGTTGGACATTCGACGGCCATGAATAACACTTGAACCATGTTCTTAAAATGTCATTTTCCTAAAGATACTTCACCCTCAAACTCTAGAATCACATGAACCTTTAATTCTTTAATCCTAATTATGATTCAATATGATTAAGAAATTCGAGGTGGATTACACATCTTGTCATATTTTGACTTAAACAACATATTTGTAGAAATTCTTGTATCTATTAAAATACTTCGAATTTCCAGCCCAACTATATCTACCCTAATAACCACTTCATTTTCATGAGGACATGATATCCCCCTCAAATCATCCTCATCAAATACAATAAAAGGAGTTTCATTCTTTCCATACAAATGAGTAGACAATTTTCCTTCTATATGAGTAGTTAAACTCACCACATGTCTTTTCCTGGAGCTATTTATATTACCAACCAGAGAATCTATCCAACAAATTGCCAAAGATTCAAAATATTCACACAAGCTTTGAACTCGACCTTGCTCCACTAGCTCATGTACAACCATCAAAATTAACTGATCTGGACCTGTATCCAAATATTCCGATGCTGCATCAAAATCATCAGATATTGTATCTAAAATCATTATTAAACTTTTTTTCTTTGAACTCGAATTAGTATTTTGTTGTTTCGATGTGCTCGGAGTTTTCGAACCATTGCTTTGACATTTAACATAAGCAGCCAACTTTCTATATTATATCAACACTTGTAGCTTTATTGAAGGCTATGAAATCTGTTGTATCATGCTTAATATCATTATGATACTTGCATAATTTGTTATTGTGTTCTTCTCTTGGTTTGTATATTAGAGCACGCTTCTTGAAACTCTCATAGCCCTTGGATTTTTCGTAAATTGAAGAAACATTCTCAGTCAAATCAACATAATACTATAGTTTTATCCATTGATTCAACCTCCGTCTTTGAAATTGGTAATATGTGGCCTGCGTTGGATACCCTCTAGTCCAAAGAGGTAAATTGTTGTTATTATTTTGAGGAGGTGGATGATAATTCCAAGTATTTTCTTGATTATTTGACACCTCTATATTAACTATCGACCCTTATTGAACCTTGGTTGATTGTTCCACTTTAATTTGGTCCTCGACTTGAGCCATGAGTGCCCCAAAGGTTAACGCTCTTTTTTTCTTGTTTCTTCTGCCAAATCGCATGGTAACAATCCTTTTCGAAATACTGACATAACAACTAACTCTTCACAATTATCTAATCCCGCTTTTGTCAACATAAAATGCTTCATATAACCCTTCAACTTCTATCCCACATCTTTATTACATTATATTATTATATCTCTATTATCACGCATTTTTTTTCTTCCCACTAACTATCGTATGAAAGGAGTATAAAAATCCCTAAAATTGGTAATAAATCCCCTCATAATCCTATTAAACCACTTCAATTTAGTGGCTTTGAATGTTTGAGAAAAAACTCTGCATACTAATCTATCACCGTCTTCAAAATTCATCATGTAGTTCTTGAATTGTTCGAGGTGATCATCATGATCCTGTATCCCATTGATTGTTTGAACTTTAGAGATATCAAAACGCTTCAGACGAATGATAGACCTTATCTCGGCTGTTAGAAATAAATTTCTCAAGTCTACTCCTTGTACATACTGGCCATCTCCTCATATTCCCATTACAACATACAAATTCTGATCAACTATGCATGTGTATTGTTGGATGTATTCCCTTGACACCATTCAGCTTCCCTCAAACAACGAGGCAAATTATGTATTTTTTATTTATACTGCTTGCGTAATCTTTGAGGCTGGCCTCTTTATTCTTTCGAGGATCCCCAATACCTGTTTTGCTTAAGGAATCCTTTCTGAGATTTTGAACTATCAAACTTATCATCACTACATGTTACATACCTATGCTTATCTATATTATCTTTTCGTGATGTACGATGCTCTTTATCAGTTTTAAAATATGTTTTCTTGTGTTTACTTCGAATCTGATAAGCCCTGTATGAACGATCATATTGACCTTTTATTTCAAACTTCTCTTCAACTTGTCGTACCTTGGACTTCAACGTACCTGACTGAATATTATGTTCCCTTTGAATATACTTTTTATTTAGAGTTGTGATTTTGTCCCGCAACTGATTCATCCTAGCTTCGATTTCGGATTGAGTCGGATGAAACAAAATTTTCTCATCTTCCTTACCTTCTCCTCTTTGCAAATCAGATTTCAACGTCTCGATTACCTGCCAGAGGACCGTGGTCATCCCATGGTTCCATTGTGAATTAAGATCATTTTATAGCCAATTAAAAATTCAATTATCTCTGGTTTTGTATTACGAATTCAAAGTACCAATCGACTGAATTCCCACTATGGTCGCCAAGTTGATAAGTGTTAATCGGGTTCTTGTGAGAGAAGAATAATATATGATTTTAGAGAGAGAAAGTAGAAGTGGAGATCAAGTTAATTTGATGAAAATGTCATGTGTTTATTCTCATCTTTAGCCATTGTATATAGGCGTTATGACTTGGTGTAAGTGAATTAGTTACACAAATGGTCTAATTACACTTTCAGTCCCTCACCTTTACAAATGACCCGAAAACAATCATTTTACTATCCTTTTTTATCCTTTTACTATACAAATTTTTACTTAAGACTTTTTAGAGAAATAAACACGCAAAGTAGACAGTGAAAATGCTAAAAGCCGTAATAAACTAATAATTGTTCACCTTTTCAAAATAACAATGTTGTTTTATATTAGAAGATAAATATTTGTTGGGTTTTATACTACAAGATTTATATTAAACCAAACTAACTCAATATTCTACCGACCCGGATCCGATTTGGATAAATCACACCTTTATCAGTATCTCTCAAGTCCTTGCGAAAATATTGAGAGACGACTATATGGAATTGCTTCAGATCAGAGGTTGGCGATTCCTTGGATTGTCTCGAATGAATGTACGTAAGTTCCTAGTCGTACTTTATTTTGATGATGGTTAAGATCAGAAATATTAGTTACTCGTTTTAGGCAAACTAGAATTGTGTTGGTTGTTACTTTTCTTACACGTGTCACCACAACATATGGTCTAGGTTATTCAAAAATTAGGAGTTGGGACTCTTGTCATTCCCATGATACAGTCATTTCATCTTTCGTATGCTAATGACCGTGCGGGTCGGAGATTTCTCTATAAATACCATTCATCGCCTCACAACTCACCCTCAGCATATTTACAACTCACCCTCAGCATATTTATAGAGAGAGCTTTGCTTCCCCAATGTTAGAGAGTTAAAGTTTATTACCGAACCAATCACCCTGTAATGACCATTTTTTATGAGTACAAGCTTCAACGTCCTTGACTAGTTTTCTATAGTTTCCATGATCGAAGAAAGGCAAGCTGCAGGCATAATCAACGATTCATAAAAAATAAACACCAAAGTTTTTACTTCAGAATTGTTTCCCCCTCTACTTTCGAATTGATGCACTCATTGCCCAAAAACACCAGAAACCTACCCAAAAAACCCGATACGTCAAACAACGATAAGGCTCCGGCAGTTTCCCGACCTTAAATTTATCTTCCGCAACCATTCTCGAAGCTCGTGCTAAAGAGGCTCTTCAGAAATTGTGTTACTTGCCAATTAGTGACTCTGGTTCCATCATTTTTTAAACAAAATGATCCACAACATGTGAAGATAAACTCTACTCTACAGCTGTCAGGATAATTGCCAATGTTGCTGCGATCCCTAAGGGATTGGTGGAATATGAGAGTTCAAAAGGAGGATTCGAGAAATTCATGAAGATAAAAAACATAATCTCGATGCCACTGGTAAAGTCAGGGTCGGAGAAAGTGCAAAAGATAACATGAGCCACAAGGAAATTAAAAAACCTGTTACCGAACTATAGTGAACGGAAACTTAAGCAGACGATTTACTGCCCTTAGAGATATTAGAATTTTTTGGGAGTAACCTTCGTGGATTAGGCAATGAGCATCTAATTGGGTTGTATAACGACAAGTAACTCTATTATAGGGAGGACGAAGGTTCGGAACTAAAGGCACACTAGGGGATTCCGAACTCTGTCACTGTACATCTTCCTATTAATAGAGAGACACCCATTTCCAACAAAAAATAGAGGTGATGGTAATATTTTCTGACGATTTGGACTAGGTATCTGCTTTCCTTTGGACCCCTTAGTCGTAAGGTATTTTGAAATGGTGGAATTGTTCCCTAGTCAGGTTAGTCCTAATGCATGGTTCACCCTGATGTCTGACATCATGGCTTCACGTTTTTATTTATTTATTTTGATGCACATAAAAGAATTATTAACTATTAACGCAATATTCAGGAGTCTGCGGCATCCCTTCTTATACGCCACCCTTGGGAACGACTATAAAATTGTTAATTATTTACTAGAAACTGATAAAGCACGAAAACATTTTTTTGTTCGTTAGTGGTGTTTGGGAAAATTATTGGTCTCACTCAAAGAAGAAAAATTTGAGGCGGATACCTATGAAGTAGACATACAAGGTTAATTTTCTTGTTACTTTATTTCTGTCATGACTTCAAGTTTTAACATTGTTTTTTTCGGCTTGCAGTTTCAAAGGTCGAGCTACAAGTTTTGAGGAAGAAGCATTTGATAGCTGCGAAAAACAATTTCATGGCTATAGATGTTTTACAATGTTAAATGTGGTTCGTAGCCATCAATAGGGTTCCTCTGAATGCGATCTTAATGAGGATCAATTAATGACTCCTCCCAACGTTATTGCGACAGTGACAAGGCTAAGAGCCCGCGATGCACGATTTTTTCTAATTTTTTACTTTGAGTGAATAATGTTATATATTATCCGAAATCGCATCAAATAATATATAACAAATCGTGGAAAAAATAATAAAACCCTTTTGATAGATTCATCTATAGAAGATACAGAAAATCAAGAATACTTACGGGTTTGCCTGCTGCTATCCATCTAGTATTCTCTACAGTTCTTTTGCGTTCTTTAGCGATTCCACGTTCTCCGGCGATTCCGTTTATGAAACTAAGAGACCTGCAGAATCAGATTAGAGAAGAAGGAAAAGTTTCCAGACACTAAGGAAGCGGCCGTATTTCTGATTAGGGTTTAGAGTGATGAAATACCTAAACCTAGCCCCTTATTTATAGATTTTACAATGTAAAGCCCAACATTGTAAAGCCCATCCTTTGTTACTTCCTTGTGTCCGGGACCATAACCCAATAAATTGATAATTCAATTTATATCCCTGATTTATCAATTCAGGCTTAAGTGTTGAGATTTGGGCCCTCTTCATCACAGTGCCCAAATTCAACCCGGTTACCACACTTGAGCCCATAACGCCTTTTTATCCATAGGTCCAATTTAGTTAATTAAATAATTAACTCGACTACTTTTAATTTGGACTTCCGTAAGACAATAATCGAATATGTTTATTTAGCATGTCGGTCGAAATAATTGTTAGTCTATAAATATATTAGATAAATATATTCCAACAATCTCCCACTTGGACCGTCATATGCTACTCAAAAATACATATTCAACTTTAATGGGATCCCTATATTCATTGTCAATGGGCAAACGGTACAACCCCGTACATGATTGATAACAATAAAGGACTAAAGACCTCTTTCTCGTCATGTGAACAATAGGATGCAACAGTAATCACATTACCATAATCAATCAATTACTTGGGCCAATTAGTAATATGGCTTGTAATCGTACATATCTACTCTTAAATGGTTCATACTTTTGGAGATCCAATACAATACAGATATCAATAAATATTTCCAAGCATATATATTGCAATAAACTTTAATGTGCACAATACTGCAAAATATAACATCAGATCCTATTACAAACTCTCCCACTGAAACTAACAATCCTCTAAATCAACTACACCCATACTGATGGTGTGTCCCTGGAAAACCTTAGGTAAAACCGCCTTTGTTAGGGGATCTGCTATCATGGAGTTTGTACCAATGTGCTCTATACTTATCTGACCCATCTGTACTCTTTCTTTAACAGACAGAAACTTTATGTCTATGTGTTTGGATTTAGACGCGCTCCTGTTGCTGTTAGAGTACTGTACCGCGGAATTGTTATCGCAATATAACCTCATAGGGCCTTCTATCCCTTGTACAATGCGTAATCCAGTAACAAAATTCCGCAGCCATAGTGCCTGGTTTGATGCCTCAAAGCATGCAACGAACTCTGCTGCCATGGTGGACGATGCAATAAGTGTTTGCTTTACACTTTTCCAGGATATTGCACCTCCAGCCAATAAGAATATGTTGCTTGACGTGCTTTTTAATGTGTCTGTGCATCCACCAAAATCCGAGTCAGAATACCCGATGATCTCCAGTTTATCCGAATTCCTATATGTCAACATGTGCCCCTTTGTTCCTTGCAGATATCGGAGTACTCTTTTAACTGCTTTCCAGTGATCCATTCCTGGGTTACTAACATATTTCCCCAACATGTTTACAGCAAAGGCAATGTCCGACCTAGTACAAACTTGAGCATACATTAAACTCCCAACTGCAGAAGCATAAGGGACCGTTTTGATTTCCTTAATCTCAAGTTTTGTCTTAGGACATTGACTCAGACTAAGCCTGTCACCCTTTGCTATATGGGTACTTAAGGGTTTCAATCTGCCAATCCGTAACGTTGTAACATACTTTTAATGTATGCTTTTTGTGATAATCCAAGAATACCACGAGAACGATCTCGATGTATCTGGATTCCTAACAACAAAACTGGCATCACCAAGATCCTTCATATCAAACTTGTCTGATAAAAATCTTTTTGTAGTGTGTAACAATTCCTTATTGTTCGAGGCAAGCAATATGTCATCCACATATAATATAAGAAATATGAAATTACTCCCACTGAACTTGTAATAAACACAATCCTCAACCGAGTTGATCTCAAAGTCATAACCGACTATCACCTCAAGGAATTTGTGATACCATTGACGAGAAGCTTGTTTAAGCCCATAAATGGATTTCTTAAGTCTGCAAACCAGATCTTTTAAGTTACTTTCTACAAAGTGTTCTGGTTGCATCATGTAGATCTTTTCCTCAATATTACCATTGAGAAAAGCGGTCTTAACATCCATCTGATGAAGCTCAAGGTCAAAATGTGCAACTAATGCCATGATTGTTCTAAAGGAATCCTTCGTCGATACTGGAGCGAAAGTTTCTTTAAAATCAATCCCTTCATGCTGAGTATAACCTTTCGCTACAAGACGTGCTTTATGTCTTTCCACATTACTCAAGGAATCACGTTTGGTTTTGTAAACCCATTTACAACCAATTGCCTTTTTCCCTTCAGGTAATGGGACAAGATCCCATACCGCATTATGCTGCATTGATTTATACTCTTCTTTCATAGTGTCAATCCACTTTTGAGATTCAGAGCTTGCCATGGCCTGTTTGTAGGATGAGGGATCATCTACAGTTCCAGCACATAACTCATCATGCTCCTGAAGATATACTATAAATTCTGGACCTATAGTACTATTCCTTTCTCTAGTGAACCTTCTTAATGGCACTATTTCCTCCTGTTGCACTTCTTGAGGAGGTAGAGTTTGATCATTATGAACGATGTCATTTTGATTCCCTTGTGGAAGATTATCTTGAGGTTTCTTTTGTTCTACCTGAATCTCTGTATCCTGGTTAGAACCCTCAAGTGGAGCATCAGTGTTAATCTGAGGATTACCTTGTTCTAATGGGATCGAAATGATTGGCATTACCGCCCAATCTTCAGATACCTCAGTATCCCTATTAAAACCTTCATGAATCTTTATGGATTCTTCCTCAAAATCAACATATGTTCCCTTATTCTTCCCCCCAAACTCAACATCCTCTAGAAACTTGGCCGTTCATGTCTCAAATATTGTACCAGTGAGAGAATCATAAAACTTAAACCCTCTAGAATGTTCGAAATAACCTATGAAGAAACAACTAACTGTTTTTGGGTCCAGTTTCTTTTCTTGAGGTTTGTAAGGCCTCGCCTCAGCTGGACAACCCCACACATGCAGATGCTTTAAATTAGGTTTACGCTCGTTCCAAAGCTCATATGGAGTCCTAACAGTAGCCTTTGTGGGTACTCGATTGAGTATATAAGCGGCACATTTGATGGCTTCCCCCCAGAGAGATGATGGTAGAGATGAGTGAGTTATCATGCTTCTAACCATATCTTTTAGTGTTTGGTTCTGTCTCTCAGATACACCTTTCATGCGAGGTGAACCGGGCATAGTGTATTGAGGGACTATTCCATACTTCTCTAGGTACTGTGCAAAGGGTCCTGGACGTTGTTCACCCGATCCGTCATATCTACCATAGTATTCACCACCACGGTCTTAATGCTTTTACCAAGTTGTTTCTCAACCTCGGTCTTAAAAGTTATGAACTTGTCCAACGCCTCAGACTTTTCATGAAGAAGATACAGGTAACCAAAACGAGAGTAGTCGTCGATGAATGATATAAAGTACCGCTGCCCGTTCCACGATTCCTGTGGAAACGGTCCACAGATGTCGGTATGTATCAACTCTAAGACTTCTTTCGCTCTATATGCTCCTATCCTTTTAACTTTGGTTTGTTTCCCTTTCATACACTCGACACATATACCGAAGTCAGAGTAATCAAGGGGGCCTAATAAACCTTCAGCAACAAGCTTGTCCATCCTAACTTTGGATATATGACCTAACCGCTTGTGCCACAGTTTAGAAGATCTTTCAGATTTAGTAATGTTGTTTGGTGTACGTTGTGTATTCATAGAAATATTGTGATTATTAATAGTATTCAACAAATACAAATTATCCTCTTTAATCAAATTTCTATTTCCAACAATCATATTATTTAGAGAGAGTGTAAAACAATTGTTTCCCATCAGACAAGAGTAACCTTGCAAGTCTAAAACTGGAAAAGAAATTAAGTTCCTTAGAAAAGTGAGAACATACATTACATCCTCTAAAAATAATACATGTCCAGTGGAAAGTTTTAAAGAAAAATCACAAATAGCTAAAACATCACATGAGCTCCCGTTTGCTTTGAAAATGGATCTTTCATCATCACTTAGTTTCCTGCTCTTTGACGTACCCTGCAAAGAAACACAAACATGAGTTGTGGCAGCCGAATCAACCCACCAAGTATTCCTATTCACAGAAACTATATTACTTTCTGAAACAACCAAAGATGTGGGAGTACCTTTGCTTATCATGTAAGCCCGGCGTTTCTCACAATCCTTCTTCAGATGTCCTTTCTCTTTGCAGAAAAAGCATCGACCTACAGTCGATTCCTCACGCTTTTTCTTCTTTACCGGACCTTGACCTGGTCCTTTTCCATCTGTTTTCCGCTTAGGTCCTGCCTTATTTGGTGATGTAATCACATTAGCCTCAGGCGCTGTGCCTTTAAGTCTTTCCTCCTCTTGTGCAACGTGGGAAATCAACTCATTGATATTCCACTTTTCTCGCATGCAGTTATAGGGGGACTGGAAATACTTAAACCGGTCTGGCAGCGAATGAAATGTGAATCCCACTATGCATTCCTCAGGTAAGTCTAAACCGATTGCCTTTAACTTTTGGCCAATCAACGACATTCCCAAAATGTGCTCCCGGATTTTACCTTTGCCATTATACTTTTTGGTAGCTAGCTCGATGAGCAAACGCTGCATCTCTACCTTTTCATTTTTGGCAAAGGCTTTCTCAATCTCTGTGAGAAAGACCGAGGCAGTGGTAACACCTTTAGGGACAGCCCCACGCAATGCTACTGGTATTCCCTGTAACAAGAGCGCCATGCATAACTTATTTGACCTTTCCCACTTTTCATCAGCCTTAGTTTCATCCGGTGTACTTTCCGGACTAAGGGGAGATGGTTTGGGAGTTATCACTGCATACTCGTAATCATGTACAGATAAAAACAGCAACATTTCTTCCTTCCACAATTGGAAGTCCGAACAATCCAACGTCGGTGGACGATTCCCCAAAAAATTGTAAGCCATAGATACTATAATAAGAACAATCAACACAGAACACATTTAGCATATTGACATATATCTGAAAACATATGAATGAATATGACAAATACATGTAAAACATAAAATTCATTGATAATAGATACCGGAGGGCAAATCATACTAACATGCAATTTTATGAGTTTGAGAAAAAAAATAGCATGATTATTATTTTAATTTTCTAAGTACCAATGAGACCTTCCGGAGGGTCGATGTCATTTACTTAAAATTAAAATCAACGCAACAACTATTTTCTGTTATTTTCTCCCGTTCATGATTAATTTAAACCCAAACGTGAACCTTCCGGAGGGCCGATAATATTTGAATTTAAATTAATCCCCGAACCTTTTGAAGCTTAGGATCCTTAAGAAAATTATTTTTAACCTTCCGGAGGGCCGATTAAATTAATTTCTTAGTTTCACCTACCGGTCTACGAAACCTTAGTCATGCATCGTCATTTAATCATTCACACACATAAAATTTAATTCTCAAATAAACATACAAAAAAATGTCAAAGCATCATATTTGTGAAATATATTGTTCAAATATTTTCAAATTAATAGTTTAATGTTTTTTTTTAAATAAAATTATTATTTAACTTAATATTTGCAGCAGCCTGCACGTGCAGCAGGCTGCTGCAAATATTAAACCCTGCTGCAATTTGCAGCAGGCTGTCTGCTGCTATTTGCAGCAGTCTACCTCGCTGCTGCAATTTGCGGCAGCTTACCTGCCTGCTGCAATTTGTAGTAGGCTACAGTGCTGCTGCAAATTGCGGCAGCTTACCTGCCTGCTACAATTTGCAGTAGGCTACAGGTCATGGACGGGCCCACCCTACAAATTTATTTTTAGTAATGCTGCAGGTTCTGGGTGGGTCCAGCCTGTATTCATCATGCTGTTTTTACCGTTTGGGTATTTTTTGTTGTCCCTATTCTTTCGGAGGTTACGGTGTTCATCGCCGGACAGCCTTCGATCAGCGTTAACATCAGGGGTTAAGCTGTCGATGAACCACTGTCCCAATAGTTTTGATTTTATTCGTTATTTTAGGATTGATTTGATGCTAATTTTGGGAGAAAATTTCCAGACATCAATAAACCCTAATTTTACCAAAAAAAAATTCCCCAAACTATCAAAATTGCAATTTACTCATTATAAAACATGTTTTCAAAACAAATAAATCACATAACATGCTTTTCATACAATCCCTAAATCCATGCCCTACCAATTTAATTAACACATAATCCCAATGACATGGATTCTTTATGGTTAAGAAAAATATGCATCTTTGTCTATCAATACTCAATTTGATTATTCTACTGAATCCAAAAGGGGTTTATTTGGCTCTGATACCAATTGTTATATATTATCTAAAATCGCATCAAATAATATATAACAAATCGCGGAAAAAATAATAAAACCCTTTTGATAGATTCATCTATAGAAGAAACAGAAAATCAAGAATACTTACGGGTTTGCCTGCTGCTATCCATCTAGTATTCTCTACAGTTCTTTGCGTTCTTTAGCGATTCCACATTATCCGGCAATTCCGTTTATGAAAAGTTTCAAGACACTAAGGAAGCGGCCGTATTTCTGATTAGGGTTTAGAGTGATGAAATACTTAAACCTAGCCTCTTATTTATATATTTTACAATGTAAAGCCCAACATTGTAAAGCCCATCCTTTGTTACTTCCTTGTGTCCGGGACCATAACTCAATAAATTGATAATTCAATTAATATCCCTGATTTATCAATTCAGGCTTACGTGTTCAGATTTGGGCCCTCTTCATCACAGTGCCCAAATTCAACCCGGTTACCACACTTGAGCCCATAACACCTTTTTATCCATAGGTCCAATTTAGTTAATTAAATAATTAACTCGACTACTTTTAATTTGGACTTCCTTAAGACAATAATCGAATATGTTTATTTAGCATGTCAGTCCAAATAATTGTTAGTCTATAAATATATTAGATGAATATATTCCAACAAATAAAAAGTCTACAAAGGGTCTGGCTCAAAAGAAAGCGAAGACGGATTCTACTGATGTGGAAAATGTAGCTACAAAGTTTGATGTCTAACCCAAAGCTCGCTCTACTATAGTAGAGGGAGCCAAATAAGTTACGGCTAACAAGAAGACCGAAGCTCGATGAGAAAAGAGGGAAAAAATAGTGTCCAAAGAGAAAACGATTCCCAAGAAAAAGAAAATTGTGCCCATAAATGATGTTAGAACTGAAGCTCCAGCTAAAGATCAACCCATTATTCTAGATATGTTTGAGCAGTATACTAGTCTAGACTATGATGAATGGATGTAGGTATTTTCGGAGGTAGGCTCGGTACAAGTTAACAATGAGCTTCACTAAAGAGGAAAATGATTAACCTCCAACCGTCCTAGTGAGAAACAATCGGATTTTGATGTCCATGGGAATTTGGAAGAGTTGAGGTTGGATGCTTATGTTCCCAGTCCCCTTAAAAATATTCTTACAAACCTAATGGGGTTATCAAGTGAATTGTTACCCTCGGTAGCTATCCTAAACCGAGATGATCAGCTAGCAAGCCTCTCGGGAACCGTATGTAGAAGGTTGAGGTGATAAGGCTTTATCGATTGACTTTGTGGCCACCAGATCCGTTTACTTCAACCAATTACGCTCTCTGTATTATCTAGTAGCTCCCTTTCCCATGCTAGAGAGGAAAGAAAAAAAAAAAAGTGATCTTTCAGGCGACTACTTCGTATCTCCTAACTTTAGGAAAATAACAAATCTTGGGAATAAAAAGTCCCAGAAACTAAGCAAGGTGTCCTTGGACCAACACCATATTTTCAATCGTACAGAAGAATGGGCGCGTGTTATTTTGAGAAATATTCATGAGGGAGAAAAAGCTCACCAAAAATAACTTAACCATTGCCAAAAGTTTATACGGGAGTAGGGAAAGAATATAACCAGCGGGTCGACTTTTTTCTTTAAAGGAAAAGAAACAATAGAAATTGATGTGAAAGTAGTCGAGGAGAAGAAACACAAGTTTGTTCAAGAATAATCTATTTTTAAAATTAAATCCAATGAGGGCGAAAAAAAGTTATTTGTTTTTATCAAGAAGAAGTTGGAGAAAGATAATGCAACTGCGTTAAAATGTTATGTTGAAGGATGTCTGAAGACCTTATCTACTCAGGAAGTTGGGGCTAAAGCTACGTTGATTCTTGACATCCTAAAAGGTTCTCGTTCTTAAAGCTTCGGTTATACTAGCAGTTCGTTTGTGAGAGGGGTCGTCCTTCAGGTGTTTTATGTGAAGATAGTGCAAGTAATAAAGGGTTATCGAGTGACGAATGGAGCGAAGGACCGGAAGAAAACGACACTATAGTATGTTCATAATAAACCCCCATTGATAATGATTCTACCCCTTTGGATTAATGACCTTAAAACCTCTCTTTATTTTTAAAATGTTCGTGTTTATATACGTCATTTTGCATTTGAAATATTTTTATGTATTTTCAGTCAATTTTAATTTTAGACTATGGTTTTCTTGTTTTAGGCTTTGAACAGTAACTCGTCCATGGACTATCGACTTTGGTGACAGATAGTCCCTGGACTTTCAAAAGTCCGTTGGTAGTCCCTGGACTATCCAGTTTGGTGACATATAGTCCTTGGACCCTATAAGTCCAAAATTTAAAAATATATGTGTTGACGAACTAAAGTTAAAAGACCATTTAGGTTTAAAATTTAAAAATACGAGTATTGATCAACCAATGTTGGAAGACTCCTTAGGTCCAATATAAAAATAAATATTGACTAACGAAGTTGGAAGACCTCTTAGGACCAAAATATAAAAAGTATGAAGGTCGACCAACCGATGTTTGAAGATCCTATAGCTCCAAAATAGAAAAATACGTGTTTGATAAAGAAATATAGTATCCAAGGCTAAAGTGTAATAAATAAAACTTAGAATTTATATTTCAAAAGCTATGAGACAGATTTTAGATTATACGGGGGGCTATCTTGCAATTAGCTCAATTTTGTCAGTCTTTTACCTATATATAAGGTTGAAGACAAAGTTCTGGGGATCAACACTAGTATATCTGAAATAAGACTGGCTTAACTTTTTATCTCAAAGTTCTATTATTTTATTAATTTCCTTAAAAACACAAATTACCTTGATTGACTATCACAGTGAGAGTAGATCGGTACCTTGATTTTGAAAATAAAAAAACCAAAAGTGTTTAATTTTCTGAGAGAGTTTTTATTGTTTTTGTTTGAATTTTTATAACTGTTCTAGGTTGATTTTTTGCAGTCATTCATTAACCAATTCTTCATAGTCACTTTTGAATCGACGATAGAACTAGGAAAAAATAACGATCCATCTGTTCGAAAGATGATTGAGGCACTTAAAACTGATCTGCATGGAAGAAAAGGTTTGATAGACGAACCAGTTCCAGTTCATCAAACTCATTTAGATATCGAAGTTCACATAAATGAACTTTTAGATACGATGTTGAATGAAAAATATGTTCAACGAGAGCGTGAAATTCAATCTAATAGGCTCAAATATGAGGTACGACATGTTGAGGAGAAATATAAGTTATAAAATTTATCCTATCAATTTAGACACCTCAACAAATTCGAAGTGATCGAATAAAATACGTTTTGGTTTTGAATTTGACGATGAGCATCGTATCTTGAAGAAAGATAAAAAGATAAACATAAGCATGTTAAATCTAGTGTGATGAATTTTTGGCGGTTCAGATTATGAGCAGCAAGGTAGCAAAAAATGCTTTCGAGGATTTTCGAAAAAAGAAACTAGTCGACCTCGAAAATCGCGTAGGAAAAGAAAATCTAGAAAGGAAAATGTACTATATTGTCTAAAAGAATCAGAATGGTGCAAGGGAAACAAATCGAATCATTGCACAAAAGCTAGATATCGAAATTTGTATGTTGTTATGGGATTTGAAGGAGAGGATATCAGTACGTGCAAGGAGTAGATTGCAGAAATTCTCCTTTGATTACTGAAACAAGGTCTGTTCCACTCTCAAAGCACTTTGATATTTCAAATGTTAAAAAGTTCGATGGGACTCAAGACGTCGATGACCACGTCGAATAATTTAAGAACTAGAAGATGAACTTCGAAGATGATGACAAGCTAGTTTGTAGAGCGTTTTCTCAGAACTTCAAGAAAACTACATTGAAGTGGTATGATAAAATTCTGAAGGGATCTATTGCTAATTTTATGGATTTTTATACAGCTTTTCGAAGATAATTTGTGGAAAGTAAGGAAATGAGCGCTAACGGTGGCATGATTATACAATGCAAGCAGGTTGTGGGGGAAAATTAAAGGATTATACAAAGTGTTTTGTTTTAACAAAAGCAGGCTTAGATGATTGTGAGGAGTTAGTAGCTATGGCACCTTTTGGACAAGGCCTATTACCAGGAGATTTAGCTAATGAGACAACAAGGAGAAGGTCATTAACATTTAGGGACCTTATGGAATAAGTCGAGGATCAAATTAAAGTAGATGAAGAAACTAGAGTTTGAGGAGGAAGTAGGTCTGGTCAAAGAACTTCTGGACTAGTGACAAATACTCAAGGAAACACTTCAAATCATCAAAAACACGTTTGAAGTCCAATCATAACTTACCTATTCGGTCAAAATGAACTGAATATCAAGGAGGATCATCTAATCACAACTATATACCAAGATCAAATGTATGGGTGAGAACAGAGCATTACGCAGACTTAACAGAATGTGTTGATTCGACCTATGAGAAGTCCAAAAGACCAGTTAGTTTTAATAAGCCTGCTCCAATAAAAAGGCCAAGAGAAGAAAGTAACAAGAAATTCTGTAATAACCTTAACGATATCGAACACGAAACTGCTAATTGTATTGCTTTAAAGAAAAAAATGCAAGTTTTGATAGAAAACAGAAAGTTGGACGATTTTGTTAAAAGCAAGAGTAATAAATCGAAGACACCAGATACATTGTCACAAATTATGAATAATTCAAATTCAAAAAAGAAAGATTGTTACTGATTTTGGATTCTAAATGTGATGACTTTGATACAGCTTCAAAATATTGGGATCCTGATCCAAATTGATTAAGCTTGATGTTTGTTGATAAGCCAGTTGAACAAGGACAAATACGAAGCATGTGTGCATACTTTGAATCATTGGTAATATTTGGGGGAGATTCAATGACTGGAAATACCAATAGTTCCAGGAAGAGGCATGTGGTAAATTTGACTAATCAAATCGAGGGGAAGATGTCCACACACTTGTATGGTAAAAAGGATATCCCTTTTCTTTATTTTGATGAGGATGACTTGAGAGGCATTCTAGGGCTACATGACGATGTAGTAGTAATTGGAGCTGAATTAGCAGGGGTGGAAATTCTACGCGTTCTAATTGATACATGAAGTTCGAAAACTGTATTGTTAAAGAAACTTATGACAGGATGTGAAAACCGCCTTGAATTTACCAGTCAGATCAAACAGTAATTAGGTTTATAAGGGTTACGACACAAGTAATTGGAGAATTCGAGGGGGAGGTCAGTTTAGGAAAAGGCCCTTTTAAGACAAACATGGCTTTCGAGCATTTACAATGTTATTTTTGGACGATCATGGCTTTCGAGCATGTATGTTGTTGTTTTCATTGCTCATCAACGTTTGAAATATGTTTTTGGTGACCAGGTTGGAGTAGTTTAAAGTGATGAGAAGGTAGCTCGGGAATGTTATGCAACAGCGCTGCGTGTTCGAGGCTCTACTATTGAAAATCAAAACGTATAATAGAAATCAGAGGGGTTGACCTCGGAAGATGAAGAAAGAGCTGATGATCCGAGGGAAATCCCAGGTTCTTTAATAGTAGGTGAGAGAACTCTTCGAATAGGAACAATGTTGCGACCAACGTTGCGTCATCAATTGTTGCAATTCATGTTTCCTAACATAGATGTTTCACTTGGAAAACAGAAGACATGGTAGTGGTTGCGATGGAAATAATATGTCATAGTCTATCCATTAATCCGAAGATTAAACCTATTATTCAAAAAATGAGAGGTTTTTCCCTTAAAAATTAAAAGGCAATTGTAGCTAAGGTGGACCGTTTGTCTAGCATCAGACATATAAGAGAGGCTCAGTATCGTTTTGGGACAGCAAATCCACTGGTGGTTAAAAATAAAAATAGAAAATGAAAGATTTGTGTTGATTTCACGTATCTGAACCGAGCTTCTCCTAAAGATCCATTTCATGTTCCTCGAATTGATCTATTAGTTGATTCCACTTTAACAAATAAAATTTGTCTTTCATGGATCCATTTTAGGAGTTTTGAAGCCAGTTTACAAGTTTGTTGCCAGCTAAACATAGGTATCTGAGACTTGAAATATTGGCATTGGCTATAGTGATGGCTGCTAGGAAAATGTGTGCTTATTTTCAAGCTCACGCCATTGTAGTTCAAACCTCGTATCCACTAAAAAATGTTATTTAACGAACTCACATTTCTGGCAGAATGACTAAAATTTCAGTGGAGTTTGGAGATTTTGATATCAATTTTTTTTTTCTCGAACAGCTATCAAAGCTCAAGCCTTAGCAAATTTTCTTGTTGAATTTCATTCTAGTAGATGCGACAAGGAGAAAGACAAAGAATATAAAACTGAAAGTTTTATATGGTTAGTTCGAACTGATGTTGGTTCTAGTCTTTTGGGATCCAATGCTGGAGTCCAATTGATTTTCCCAACTGGGGATGGAATATATCAAGCCATTAAATTTCGTTTTCATGTATGAAACAACGAGGCTGAATATCAGGCTGCATTGGGTGGTTTGAGGCTTGCTAAAATTTACAGGCAACTTCTATTCGTTTGCAGACAGACTTAGAGTTAGTGGCAAACCATATGACACGAATTTCTGAGCCAAACAAAGATCGGTTAATTCTGTATCTACAAGAGCTTAAAAATTTAACTTTTCTTTTGGATAAAGTAATTATAGAGCATATTAATCGAGGAGCTAATATGGTGGTTGATTCTCTGGCAACAATTGCTTATACAATAGAATATCCTTGGATATTATTTGAGGAGAGTCCCTCAGTTATAACAAGATCAGAGTGTTGCAAATATGCATATGAGATAATTGTAACAACGGATGTAATTCGAAGCGATTCGAAAACTAATATCGTAGATTTCTTGCTAAAACGAATATTGCCTCGAGATTTTTAGTTGGCCAAAATAGTGAGATACAAAGCTCATGGATATGTGGTATTTGATGGGATATTGCATCACAAATATTTCCCAAGGCATTTTATTGGAAGCAAGGAGATGAGAGCTAATTGTGATACAATTATCAAGTGCAAGCAGGCACCAGGAGAAAAATTAAAAGATTATCCTAAGATATTTATATTAACCAAAGCAAGTTTGGATAACTGTGAAGAAAATGTAGCGATGGCCGCTTTTCCTCAGGGTTTGTTGCCAGGGGATCTGGCTAATGAGACAACAAAGAGAAGGGCTTTAATTATTGGAGCATTGATGGCTCAAGTCGAGGATCAAATTAAGGTTGAGGAGTCTAGCAGAGTCCGAGGTGCACCAGTTAATACTTCGAAGAGTTCGGGAGATGCAACTAGTAATCAGGAGCAGCCCTCGAATGAAAAATAATAATGCTAATGGGAATAATCAGCAGTCGAGTCAGAAGAACAACAATTTTCCTCCTCAGAGTGGTGAATATTCGAACCACACTCCTTCCAACAATTACAACAGGCCTAGGCCGAATACATGGGTTAGGCCAGAGTACTATGCTGGTTTGACAAATAGTGTTTCTGTTATTTTGGATAAAACTAATAATTCTGTGAATTTTAGGAAACCTGCTCGTATCAGCAGACCGGGGGAAGAAAGGAAAAATAAATTTTTTAGGTATCATGATGATATTGGGCATGATACAAATGATTGTATTGCTTTGGAAAAAGAAAATCAATATTTGATTGAGAATGGGAAGCTCTTGACTTATGTGAAGTCACATGGAAGTGCATCAAAGAATAATGGTGCATCAACTTCGAAGGCTGCACAGCCAGTTGATAATTTGATTATTATGTATTCAAAGGTTGAGTCATTCGATGCTATTAATGAATATGTTGAAAAAGATCCGAACGTGTTGCTTTTGATGGCAGTCGAGGAGCCTGTTGAGGTTGTTTCTATAGAAAAGGGACATGTTCGGGAACTGTGCAAGTTTTTTTGAATGGTTAGAAATTTTTGGGGGCGATTCAATGACTGCAAATTCAGACAGCTCAAGGAAAAGGCATGTTGTCAACTTGACAACTCAAATTGAAGGGAGGATGTCAACGCATTTGTATGGAAATAAAGACATTCCCTTCATTTTGTTTGATGAAGATGATTTGAGAGGGACTTCGGGACCACATGAGAATGTTGTGGTAAATGGAGCTGAGGTGGCTGGCGTCGAAATTTGACGTGTGCTGATTGATACTGGCAGTTCTGCCAATGTTCTTTTTAAGTCCACCTATGATAGGATGACAAACCCTCCTCGGATTACTCAATCAGATCATACAATTATTGGATTTACGGGTGTAACAGCTCGTGTTGTTGGGGAATTCGAGGGAGAAGTTAGTTTGGGGAAGGATCATTCAAGAACAAGGTTCAATTACTTTTTGTGGTGGTGTATTGTCCGACAAGTTATAATGCTATTTTTGGAAGATCATGGCTTTCAAGAATGTATGGGGTGGTGTCAACAGTCCATCAATGTTTTAAGTACGTGGTTGGAGACAGAGTTTGAGTGGTTCGGGGAGGTAAAAATGTTGCCAAATAATGCTATGTCATTGCGCTTTGGGTCCGAGGATCCAACAATGGAGATTTGATGTGAGAATAGCAGTTAGAAGGGGTTCCCTCAGATTTGGAAGAAAGGGTTGACGATCCGAGGGAAACTTTGGGGTCCTTAATAGTGAGTGAAGAAATAGAGGAGTTTACTTTTTCAAACGGAAAAGTGCTTCAGATTGGAACTTTATTGACCCCTAATCTACATCAACAACTGCTTAATTTTTTGTCTCAGAATTTGGATGTCTTCGCTTGGAAGACGGAAGATGTAACAGGAGTACCTATTGAAGTAATCCGACATAGCTTGGCCATAGATCCGAAGGTTAAGCCAGTGATTCAAAAAAGAAGAGCATTTTTATCGGAAAAAATGGAAGTAATTGTTGCAGAAGTGGACCGGTTGTCTAAGGTCGGACACATAAGGGAATCTCAATATCCTTTGTGGACTGCGAATCTGGTAGTGGTTAAAAAGAAGAATGGGAAATGGATGATGTGTGTGGATTTTATAGATTTAAATAGAGCTTTCCCAAAGATCCGTTTCCAGTTCCTCGAATTGATCAGTTGATTGATTCCACTTCAGGCAATAAAATTTTGACTTTTATGGATGCTTTTGCAGAGTATAATCAGATCCAGATGGATCCGAAGGATCAAGAGTGCACGACTTTTATAACTGATAGAGACCTTCATTGTTATAGGGTGATGCTCTTTCGATTGAAGAATGATGGGGCCACTTATCAGAGATTAATGAACAAAGCTTTTGCTATATAGATCTGAAGAAATATGTAGGTATATATAGACGATATGGTAGTGAAAAGTTCAAGAGACGAAGTGCATCTTGATGATCTAAAATAACCTTTTTGGAATCTAAGAGCAATTAGGTTAAAGCTAAATCCGGAAAAATGTACCTTCGGAGTTCGATCGTGGAAGTTCTTGGGTTTTATTATTAGCGAAAAAGGAATATAAGCCGACCCAGAACAATTAAAGGCTTTGATAACGATGAATTCACCTCGATCAGTTAAAGAATTGTAAATATTGACACAAGGTTAGAAGCACTTAACCGATTTATTTCACGATTCTCTGATAAATGCTTTCCTTTCTTTCAAATGTTGGGAGGACCTAACAGGTTCGAATGGGCATCAGAATGCGAAGCAGCGTTCACAAGCATTAATTTTTTTTGTCATCACCAGAAATATTAACAAAGCCTCAAAATGGGGAGAAATTATTCTTGTACATCACCGTATCGGTTTTTGCACTCAATGCAGTGTTAATTAGTGAAGATTCAGGAATTCCGAAGCCGGTATATTAAGTTAGTAAAATTATGGTGGCAGTAGAAAAAAGGTATATGAAGTTGGAGAAGCTGGCTTTAGCATTGGTGATTGCTGCTAGGAAGATGCGTCCATATTTTCAAGCTCATACTATAGCAGTCCGAACATCATTCCCTTTAAAAAATGTATTGCAGCGACCTGATATTTTGGGGAGGATGACCAAATGGTCAGTGGAGTTGGGAGACTATGATATTTTATTTACACCTCGAACGACAATCAAGGCACAGGCATTGGCTGAATTTTTTTGTTGAGTTCCAATCAAGTAGATCAGATGATAAAGAAAGCATAAAAGCTTTGTATATAGATTCGAGGTGGATTGTTCGAACAGATGGAGGGTCTAGTATTTCAGGATGTAGTGTAAGAGTTCACTTAATAGCTCCGACAGGGGAAACAATGGTTCAATCAATTAAATTCAGTTTTCATGCTTCAAAGAATTAAGCTGAGTGCGAAGCTGCTTTGGCAGGATTGAGATTGGCAAAAATTTGTGGGGTGACTTCAGTACGTTTCGAAACAGATTCTCAGTTATTGGAGAATAAAGTATCTGGATTTTACGAAGCAAGGAAGGATTGTTTTATTTTATATCTTCAGGAGCTTCAGAATTTAATGCTTCTGTTTGACAATGTGGTTGTGGAATATATCGGGCGAGGAAATAACATGGTGGCTGATTCTTTAGCAAATATTGCGTACAAGGAAGAATATCCTTGGATTTTACTACAATAGAATCCTTCAATTGTTGCTCAACCTGTCCAATGTGAAGTTATAGAAGAATTTTTTACCATTGATGAAAGCCGACGTGATTGGCGATCGGATATTCTTAATTTTTTTACCCAAGGATTACTGCAAGATGATTCTCAATTGGCTAAAAAGTTAAGGGGTAAAGCCTTTGGATATATAGTTCTGGATGTAATTTTATATAAAAAGGCATTAAGCAGACAATTGCTATGATGTTTAGGCAATCAAGAATCACAATAAGTATTATCAGAGTTGCATGATAGAGAAGGGTTAGCTCATTGTGGGTTTAAATCTTTATCTCGTAGAGTTTCACTTACAGGGTTTACTGGCCTACAATCATGAACTATGCTTAAAATTTAGTCTGAGGATGTGATATTTGTCAAAGATTTGCGAATGTTATTCACAGACCAGCAGTGCCGCTTATGTCTAGATCTGAGGCGATACCATTTGATAGATAGGGAGTTGATCTGGTGGGACCTTTGCTGATGGCCTCTGGGGGAAGGCAAATGATAATTGTGGCGGCGGATTATTTTACGAAGTGGGCAGAAGTAGAACCGTTATCAGGGACAAAAGAAAAGGATGTCATTAAATTCATTGTGAATAATATATGTTGTCGTTTTGGGGTTCATCGGAGAATTACAACAGATAATGGCCCTCAATCTAACAATAAGGAAATGGATGCATTCTGTACTTCTAAAGGGATTCAACAATGTTTTTTTACGCCCTTTCATCCTCAAGCTAATGGACAAGTGGAAGTGAGAAATAGAACAATCTTAGATGGCTTGAAGAAGAATCTATCGGGGGCAGCAGGAAAATGGCCTAATTATTTGCAAGAGGTACTGTGGGCGTATCGAACAACTCCAAGAGAGGCTACAAAAGATACTTTTTTTGCTTTGGCATATGGCATGGATGCCGTTAGCCTTATTGAATCTACGATGTCATCTTTAGAATATCTCAATATTCTAAAAGATTTAATGATGAAATTTGAAGCGCAAATGTGGATCTGATTGATGAAAATATGGTTCGAGCTTATTTGAATACCTTACATTATCAAACTATCATGAGAAGTAGATATGATTCTGATGACGCGGCGGAAATAGAAGAAGAATCAACGATAGATGAAACCCTAATTCAAGAGTTACATGATGAAACCTTAATCTAAGGGTAACAAAAATTGAAATTTTCAGAGATAAAAATATATTATTCCAAAAACTTTAAATAACTTAAGGTATATGAGACTTTATATAATAACTTCTCAAAACCCTAAATTATAATACAAGGAAATAAAATAAATATTTTAAAATAAAATAAAATAAATAAAATAAAATCTTAATATAATTAGATTTGATTTAAATACATAAGATATTTGAATAAACTAAAATAAAATAAACAAGGCTTTTGTTTGGACTTTCTGGGCTATATCATCCTCTCGTGGTTGACAAGAATTCGTCCTCGAATTCACAGCACCATCACCATCAAGAACCCAAATTATTTATTTTATTTCATTCAATCGTTACATTGGGAATTATATTTGTTGACTTTATCAGAATAAGATAAATTCTTCTCGAGTGTTCCTTATTTGAAGTCACATTGAAGCCATCTAGTTGAAGGAAAAAAATAGTTTCGAAAACCTTTTCATAGCCTGAAGACAACATCCCCATGTCCAGTTGATGAAAAAAATGGTTTTGAAAACCTCTTCATAGCCTGAGACAGCATCTCGATAAGCAATTTTTACCTTGATTCGACGATTAGTAACCAATTTAAACTCCTTCAGTAACCTTTCAATACGATCGTCATTGAAACGATTGGTATGCCCCCTCATACTCTAACGATCTACCCGATCTTCATGACCATGTGTATTGTTCTCTTCTTTAAACCTTGAATTAGAATAGTCAAGCTTTAGAAACATGCTTCCCCATAGCAGGAACTGAGGCTCTGATACCAAACTGATAACGCGGCAGAAATAGAAGAAGAATCAACGATAGATGAAACCCTAATTCAAGAGTTACATGATAAAACCCTAATCTAAGGGTAACAAAAATTGAAATTTTCAGAGATAAAAATATATTATTCCAAAAACTTCAAATAACTTAAGGTATACGAAGTTTTGTATAATAGCTTCTCAAAAACCTAAATTATAATACAAGGAAATAAAATAAATATTATCAAATAAAATCAAATCTTAATATAATTAGATTTGATTTAAATACATAATGTATTTGAATAAAATAAAATAAAATAAACAAGGCTTTTGTTTGGACTTTCTGGGCTGCATCAGATTCGAAGCTAAAAAGAAGAGAATTTATAGAACTATATTCGGTAAAATGGCTCCAAACTGAGAAGGGCCTTATACAGTTGTTGAAAGAGTTAAGCCAGAGTCTTATCGTCTTTGTGATTTCGAGGGGAGGATGCTACAACATCCATGGAATATTCAACATTTGAACCTTTATTGGGAGTATACATGTTGACATGTGTTTATACTTTGGAGTTTTTGTTTTTAATGGCGTACTCTTTCTTACCCTGTTGGCTCGGGAAGGTTTTAATGAGGCGTCACGTACTTGTACATATCCAAATTTATCAATAAAGTTTGTTTTTGGCCAATGGTTATTTTACGTTTATTTGGATACTATTTTAACAAATCATCAAAGATTGATCACCTTTGAGATTAGTTAAGGGAAGTATATTCCGAAGTATTTATAACACTTTTCGAAGAAATAACCATGTTTTACAACAATTTTACATTTGGAATTTCGAAGTAAATGTTTTAAAACTCACTGAGAATTTTGATGAGATAATCAAGCTTAACAATACATTCATACCTTTTTGAAGAAGACAATACTTGTTATTTTTTAAGATTTTGCATATATTTGGTATTTAGCATAGAATAATATAGAGAACAACGACATAAAAAGGAAGAACACTTTGTCATTCAGATCGAGTTGTTACAATACAAAAAGAGATATTCTGATTAGACAAGGACAAAAAAACATTAAACTAAAAAGTAGCTAGTCAGAAGATTCTTCTTCTTCGGGCGATTCATCCTTTGAAGATGATTAGCTGGGAACAGGGTCGTTCCAAAAATTTGTGAGGTTCATTTTTAGATAGGGAGCATGGAGTTCTCCAAGGAGAAGGATAGTTGCATCTTCTTTCTGCATATTTTTTGAAAAGCTCAGCTTCGACAATAGTTACAGCAACAACTTTTTCTGTTTCGAAATTCTTCTTCAACTTTTCTATTTCATCGGACAACTCTTTATTTTTTACTTCACAAAGAGTTAGAGAATTTTGAAGTGTGGTAGAGTTGGACTTTTCAATGTTCAATTCAGCGACATGCTCGGTTTTGAGTTTCTTTATTTTGTCTTCATGAGACTTTGTCAGCAGTTCTGTGTCGACCATATGCTTGATTCGAAGATGATCCTTTATAGAAAGAGCGTCATTTATCTGCTCGGATCTAGCTATCTCATAGGCATAAAACTGCTCGGATACTTTGTTATATAAGGTCTCTCTGAATTTCTTTTCAGACTCATAAGCTTCCTTATAGTAAACCATATCCTTGGCTAGCTGTTTCAGATGGTCTTAAGAGGCTTCAATTTGAAAGGCAAGAGTTTTTACACCAGCATTAAGACCGGAAAATGGTTGAAGAGCGATAGCATTTGCAGGATTTGGTGGAGGGCTGCGATATTCCGAGGTACTAGGCTTGTCAATCATATCCAAAGATGTAACATGTTTGAAGGAACGAGTCGATTCTAGAATATCTTTCTCTGGAGTAGGCCTCGCAAAATCAAGCATGTGATTCTGAATGACTTGAAGGGTAGGATCCTCGTCGCCAGTAAGTGCCTCTGTGTTTTCAAAATTGATGAACATATCTGGGTCGAAACTTGTGGGACAATGATAAATTGAAGGAGAAACGTCATCGATGACAATCACAGGATTGTCTTGCGTGGAATGATCTTCGGTTGAAGGATTTGGGGCGTATTATTGTTGTTGGTTTTGAGCAGCATCGTCTTCATGCTCATCAATCAATTTGTACGAGGTGATTTTTCTTTGTTTCTTCTTCTTTCCGAAGACATCGAAAGATTTTTTCTTTTTTTTTGATGAGTTTTCTTGATTTTCTCTTCTTCGATAGGTGAAAGAGGTTGTTCAGCAACTTTGTGTTTTCAACGCTTCGATTTTAAGGGTGTGGAAGGGTTGGCACCAGATGTGCTAACTGGCTTTTCTCTTTTCTTCTTTTTGGTGATTTCTTCTTTTTTCTTTTTAGGTAGATGGCTGTCTGATCTGTTCCGAATTAGGTGGAAGAATTTACAACCAGCTTGCGGAATTCGTTGGCATACAAGCTTTAGATCTGGGTTAGAAGATAAATCTTTGGGAGGTAGCTCACCTTCTGTGATCGGAAACATGTGGCATTGGAGGAAGTTAACGGGCTGGAAGGCGGTATGAAGGCGTTATTCCACTCTTTTTCAGCCCAGACAGCCAATTTTTGGAATATCACCTTCGCAGCTTCTCGACGAGTGGAGTAGCACTTTGAAGTTTCTGGTATAAACAAACAAAAAAAAAATTTAAGTAAAAAAAAAGAAAATATGTATTAAAAAGGTAGAAAGAATTTTTTTAGAGAACTTACGATTGCTTCTCTAGACCATAGCTATCTTCGAAGGATTGTCTTTGGAAATCGGCTTGCCATTCTCCCAAGCTCCAGATATGAAAACAAATCTTTGTTTCCAGAACTTATCAGCCTCCAAAAGATCGTCAATGATTTTAAGATCATCCATCAATGTAAGGTAATATAATGGAAGCTTCAGACCTTTTGAAAGCTGAGTCAGTGAAATGAAGTCCTTGATGTTGATCGGTATTTTGGATAGGCGAGATGCCATGATCATTGGCATTAGGGTGAACCACAGGTTTGGAGTTACTAGGGTAGGGCACAAGCTAAGAACTTCGAAGTACTCTACGATCATCGGATCTAGTGGAAATCGAAGACCCCAGTTAATGATTTCTAGGTAAACCACTAGTTCATCATCCTTGCAGTCAAGGGGAGTTTCTCCTTCTTTTGGTAGTCGAAGGGTGATGTTTTCTCTCATTCCCCATTTTTTTTAGGAAAGAGGCTTGGCTTTCTTTTTAATATATGTATCGAACCTTTTTCGAGGCGATAATATATTTGCTCTCGAGGTTTCTCAGATTCCTCCCAATCTTTGCTCTTTCTTCCTCGGAAATGGAAAAGACATTAGCTTCTTCCTGAGATTCAGCTTCAGCATCGGATTTAGTAGTCTCCGAGTTAGATTCATTGGATTTGGAAGTACGCTCCCGAGGATCTTGAGAAGTGGAAATGTTTGCTTCTGAAAGAGGAATAGAAGTTCGAATTGTTTCTTTTGTTGTGTCTCTCTGAGGAGGATCGATAGTGGTGGTTTTCGAAGGAGATGGAGTTCGAAATTTTTTTGATTCATTTCCCATTGCGATGAAGGTGTTTTTAGGTTTGGTTGAAGAAGATTTCTTTGAGGAAAGGTTATTCGTTTTCATTTTCAGAGGAGAAACTTTGCTTTGAGTTGAAGAAGTTCGAGGGATTTTAGGGCCAGAGATTCTAGATGACGTTTGATCTTCGATATTTGGAGTAGGAGAAAGCTTTGGAACTTTAGTAGGATCAAAATTACCGTAGTAAAAGGTTTCTGTTATAGTTCCGATTGGACCACCGAAAATTAACCCTTCTCTTCGATGCTCTTCGACTCTTTGTGTTATGCAAAAATAATCGTAAGAACCAAACACCAGGTTGCTATCAGTATTAGAAGATTTTGGTGTTTTGGGTAAAATGGCCTTCGACTTTTTGGTTACTGGTTTCTTTCTCATAAACCAAGAATGGGTTGATCAGAGAGGATGATGATTGATCGGGAGATTTGAGTTTTGCTGTAAGAATCTTGAGAATAAGGGAGGAGCATATGAAAGTAGCCAAAAAAGCTCTTACTTCTCTCTAAAATGGTTATGTGTAAAGAGACTTGAAATGAGAAATGAATGGTATTTATACTCAAAACGGTGAAGACGTGTGAAGATAGACAGACCCATTTGGTGATAGATTGGAATACGAATCGCTGGGTGGATTGGATGTTTGACACTTGTAAGGTGTACATCACAGATGAATGTAACCCTTATGCATGTAACCGTTACATTCGAGGAAGGAACACTTACACAATATGTTAAGGGAAATTTTTATTCGAAAAATTATTCGAAGTGATTACATCGACTTCTTTGGTTACTATTCAAAGGTTATTTGTCCATGGCTTCAAATATATTAGTAAGATCACTTCGAATATGGTTTTAAGAGTTTATAATTTTGATATCATATATATGCTTCGAATAATAGTTGGAGCTAACAACTTCGAATAGTTATTTTTATGATGACATATTGGTTATTCGAAGACAATGACTTCAAATATAATGTTTTATATGATTTATGGCAGGTTGATGATTCAAATATAAACACTTTTGAAGACTTTTTAGTTCTCATTGATTTACTGACATGGGAACTATGGGGTTCAGATATGGAAATGGGTTTTGAAGAATTAATTTGTAAACAATGTAAATTCAGGGACTTGATTGTAATTAGTGTAAGTTTTGTCTTTAATTTGTGAATGATGTAAGTTTTAGGAAGCTATTGTGACTTTGCATAATTTGTAAGGATTAAATAGCAATTAGTCCATTTTTGTAACAAAATCAGTTTGAGACTAAGTCTTGGCTCCTCTATATAAAGGACCAGACTATTCTAATAAAGAGTTGAACACTTTTACTTGAAACTCATTTGTATTTGTGTTTTCTCTCTCTAAAAAATCTTAAGCACTTTCTCTCTTTACAATTTCTCTTTAGAAATTTACCTTAGCAGATCAAAACCTTATCACCACACAGTCAGCGACAACCAATGTTGTTGACTGGTTCGGCATAATATCTGGATCATTTCGGCAAAAATCATTAATGTCATCCTCCAAAATATTCTCCAAAGACCGTTGTATTACGCCATCATAATATACATTATCAATTTTATTTAAAAATGTCTGTGAAACTTGAGTGTAAATACCATCAATAGAAGCATCAGGTAAACCTAATGTGTTATCGTTTGACTCTGGAGCTTGCAGTTGATTCAGTTTTGGTACTACAATTTCACTTTGGATTAGCAATTCTGAATTTGCGCACACCACTGTTGGTCTTTGAGGTACATCTCCGTATTGGTTTTGTTCTTCTAACGATGGTCCTCCTTGGCTAAGTAGTTCCAGCTTCTCACAGGGATTGACACGTTATAACTCTTCTGGAGCTACGTCTTGTGTTAGCATTTCTCTCTTTGCCAAGGCTATTTGTTGTTGTTGTTCTTCTTCTTGTGGGTGTTGTTGTTGTTCTTTTTGTTCTTGTTGCTGTTGTTGTTACTGTTGTTGCTGTTGTTGTTGGTGGTGGTGTTGTTGTTGTTCTTTTTGTTGTTGTTGTTGTCTGTCGGCCTCCTGTTTCATACAAATTCCAAAATAAAAAGGTGGAGGGGTGAAGCATACTATAACAATAGTTGCGAACAAATCGCATGCTAACCTGAGATTTGTTTGAGTTTTCCATCTCAAACAAATCGCATGGTAAGCTGCGATCTGTAAAATAACCAACTCAATAGATTATAAAACAATTTGCAATATACGATGTGAATTGTTTGGACAGGACTACACAATAGTCCTGATATTTTTTTGCAAGTTATCATGTGATGCGAATTGTTTGAATATGTATACAATGATAAAACCACCCTTACTGTTTTAAATACATACACCTACTTTGTTTTGAATATGTATACATCAATAAACATTATTATAGAAACAATTTCATCACAACAATAAATAAGATACCTGAATCTTAGTGTACTTTTGATCCACTTACATCTTTAAGCCTATTTGGGTCTGTACGTCCAGATTTTTTTATGCTGTCACTTCTTTCTCACGAACTTCTATCTCCTATGCTATGTGAAGTACGAGTTGTTGGTCATTCAGAAGAGACTCGTGTTTTTCTTTCTCCGTTGGAGGACTCAGAACTGTGGATGCCTCCTGTGTAGGAGGAGACTTGTCTGTCTGTCTCTCCTTGTTGTCCGTCTCTGTGGATACCAACAACTCTTTCTGCATGTTACCAAATGGTACCGGTATGGGTGAATGGTTCCCATCATAATCCCTCTCTTCCGGCAGTACTCCAGCAGCATCATGCTTTTCAGTATCCTGTATTTGCCCGTCCTGATTCGTGTCCTTATCCTAATTGGCTGCAGGGCTTCCAATCTGGCAAATTAGCTGAGAGAGAGCATTATGGAGTTGTTGTGCTTCAAGATCCGCGATCTTCAGTTTTAATTCTTCCAGCTGAAAAATTAATAGCAGATGTTTTATAACATATTACATGTTGATTAAAGCGATTATGTAAGGCTTAATTTCATACTTACTTCTTTTGTATGTTTTCTATCTTCCTCTCGTACTTGTTCTTATCGGTGTATGTCTTCAAACGCTTTAATTCTCATATAGTTGTAGACTTCTTTGGAGTAGCGACTCTGCGTTTGAGGACAAAATTACTCATTGTGTCACTCATACTAGTGGTGCCCTCGTCGTCGGGCTCCTGCTCGGATGTGTTGATCGGTGGTGGTGGAATCGTTTTCTCGGGGAGTATTTGTGCTTGGGGTCTGACTGAAATCACCTGATTCGATTCTTTCTGTTTCTGTGATGCGCGTCTCCTTGGTTTTGGGGCTGTGCTTTTCTTCCTTTTCTTTGGTCTTTCTTCTGGTGAAAGTGATTCAGCATCTGCATCTCCACTATCTACTCCTCCTCCGAAAGCTTCTCTTTCAGCCTCACTAAGACATAGTGGACCTTCCAAAGCCTACTAACAGAGGAACATGAAAGTAAATAGCTGCAAGCGGTTTGTTTGGAAAATATCAGGATATAGACAGACTGACTATTTTCTGCAAGCAATTCGCATTGTATGCTGCGACTTGTGTAAAACTCTATCAGTTTAGAGTTGCAAACAACTCGTATGCTACCATGCGAATTGTTTGCAACTAATAAGCTGCGAATTGTTTAATACCTTAATTATATAGAGTAGCAAACAGAACGCATGGTAGGCTGCGAACTGTATGATACCTTATTCTAATATAATACAAAATAAAACTCAGGATGGGATGCAAACTGTTTTCAACCCCAATTCAATAACTATATAAAGCTCATACTTGATCATCTTTCAGATTGGGTATTTTAACAAGCAGCGACACGGTAGAGGCTTGGCACTTTAATCCCAACCATGTTGTGTGCTCCATGATGAAGGGCTACATGGGGAAAAGTATTATCATCAATATGCTCTGTACATAACTAATTTTTATACTTAATAAATCAATCTTACAATTAGAAGGGCGACGCAACCGACGACTATATCGGGTTTTTCGATAGCTAAGCAACTCCTGATAGACTGTCGAAGGGTGAAAAATATTGATCCGGACCAGTCGTAATTATTTATTTTGCTGAGGTCTTCGACAAAATAAAGCGTACTGCAACCCAGGATATCTCCAGATACGGAGTAGAATAGGGTTGAGCACAAAAACAGTATCAACAGCCGTGCAACATCTTCCAACTCATGCTCCCCCCTTTCGTTTATGGCTCTTTCTATACCTTCCTGTAAAACCCATGACAACATGCTATGTTAGTAAAGTACAGCATCCTGCTTTATAAGATGAGATCTATTTTTTAAAGTACATTTAGTTGCAATGATGGTTGTTAACAGCATTTCCTTTGTACCATGCTTCATCCCGAATATGATCTTCACATCGTCTGCAGTTAGCTTCACAAACTTTGAGCCAATAAGGAAGGCGTCTTCATCGACGGAGAACCTCTCGAAAATATACTAAATGATCGAATAGAATTTCTTCTTCGGGAGCTTTGCCTCATTACGGATGTCGAAAGCCGTTTTCAAAAGTGTGTAGAAAGGTGTGTTTTTTGCAGCTTTGATGGGGGCACGGGTAATATGGTTCTCTTTCAACAGCTTGAGAAGGCTCGCCAACCCTGACAGGTAATAGCTTGGTTTTGTTGTCATACTTCTTGCACAAACACAAATAAGTTGGAGTGTCACACGCATCGCATGACAAGCTGTGAACTACATATCTATCAGTTGGAGTGTCACACGACTCACATGACAAGCTGCGAACTGCTTATATATCAGTCCGTATTTACAAACATTTCGCAGGCTCGGCTGGGAATTGTTTGGAAATATAAGTTGCGAAATGTATGGCATACACATTCAATCAAGCTGCGAATTGCTATGAACTATTAACATAGATGAAGCTGCGAATAGTTTGCATCCTAGGTGACGAAGATGCGAATCGTATTACAGCGCACACGTACAAGCTGCGAACTGTTCTATTTTTTACATGCACGTACCAGGGATCTGGGAAATATAGAAAAAAACACCAAAATCAACAATCAACTACCTAATGCACATCTAACATACATCACAATTCTCAGGAAAGTATTAACATCACATGCAATCCAACTTCTATCCTGAGTTCGATGACAAACCCATATCATCACTAAATACTTGATTCCGGTTAAGAAAAGAACGTCGATCATGAAATAACAGAAACAAGTGGTTTGATAACATCAACAACGCAAAAAAATACATTTTCAACGACGATGCTTACCTAATTACTGTACAACACTGTAATTTCAACGGCTGTCGAGCAGTTCACGGCAACTTCTCCAACAGAAGGTGGTTAATCGCTTGACAGAGGACAATAGGTTGATCGGTACAATTCCGGTGAGGGTTCGAGGAACGACTGGTTTGAAGAGAGAGGCTCGAAGGGTTTCGGGTTGGAGAGAGAGGCTGGATTACGAACAGTTTCCTTTTCTTGTGGTTTCTAAAAAATTAGAGGTGTTTGGGTTGGTTTAGGGTGATGGGAAGGGGGAAAAAGTGTGTTTGAAGTGAAAAATCGGTATATATAGTCGGGGCGGGGGGGGGGGGTAATTTTGTCCAATTTTTAACTCAAGGTACTAAGTAACACTATCCAAAAAGTTGGGTACTACTAGGTAATTACATACTTGAGCGGGTATTTTACTGGTACTTTTCTCTAATATCAAACTCAAGACGAACTAATAATATAACTAATTAAATTAGAATAAAATGATTTACTAACATATACCAAAATTATGTACTAATTATTAACAGATAACAATTAGCATTAGATTGTAGTGTTTTTTTATAGAATTGACTTAAATCTACAGACTAGTGGTTAATTTTTTTTTGTAACAAAAAACGATAACTTGAATAGGTACCCACGGATGGGTACCCGAACCCGGCGGGTTCGGGTGTGGGAAAAAATATTACTACCCGAAGGGTACGGGTTTGGAAAAATATAGACGGGATGAATTACAGGTTTAGCTATACCCGCACCAATCCCGACCCATTGCCATCCCTATTTTAAAAATTAAATAAAAAGAAAAAGTAGGAAAGAGAAATTTTTGTTACATGGTTGTTCATAAAGGGTGAGGCTAGTTAGGGTTTTAAAATAATGTTAGGTACTAGATGGTAATTAGGTAGTTGAGATGAGTATTAAGAGATAATTGATCAAACGTTGGCTACTAGATGACAATAAAATAGTTGAGTAGGTACCTTATGTGTAATTTCCATATAATTAATTGGTGTTACATCATACACAAATCCACCTAACACACAATATTGCCAACAAGGCATTTAGTCAACAGTTAAAAGGGTAACTAAAGTCCAGGGACTATTAGTAATACAATTTTGAGGTGAATAGGTTGCTTGGTGGCAGCTTTACGTCAACCATGAGATGTGAAGGACTACCTTTATGCAAACTCGATAGTTTATGGACTCCCAAAGGACTTTTGAAAGTCTAAGGACTATATGCATTAAAATCGATAGTTCATGGACTAATTATTGTTCAAATCCTACTCGTGTTCATTACTTGGATATTTTTTAAAGTTCTCCAAACATACTTAGGGTGCCTGACTTTTGTTACGATTTATCCCCTTTTGTTAGACCAATTAAAACTTGTCTATTTTGTTAGGATGACTTTTTAAATCGCCCGACACTTATTTCCGTTTTGGTAGACTTTATAAAGTGTTAGGTGTTCCTATTGTTATCATCTTTCTATTGGCCTATTAGCTGCTGGCATTTATTAATGTTTAGTTTCATTTTAAAATAAAAATGAATCTTGATGTTTTGGAAAGAAAAAACACTTTATTAATTCCAAATGTCTCGTTAAACATTCTCGCGCCACCTGGATATGATAGTGTATATCCCTATAGTTCAATAAACATGCTCTACATATAGTAGTAAGGTACTCGTTAAAATCTTAAAGATTACGATAAAGTTTCATATGCTCTATGTTTTTAGGAAGGGTTGGCTCGTTGCGCGTACAAAACACTGACAATGACAATTCTGTAAGGTATTATTGGCCTACACTTATGACTGAAGCTACAAAGTTAATGAGAATGTGCAGCAACTGTCAAAGATTTATTAATTCCATTCATATGCCAGTTTTACCACTCAAATCCAATTCCAAGGCTCTACCGATGGGTATACATTTAGTTGGGCCTTTGTAGATGGCCTCGGAAGGAAGACATACAAAAGTAGTTACATGGATTATTCCCTAAGTGGATAGAAGAAGAACCGTTGTCTGGAACCAGCGAAAATGATGTGATAAAGTTATTATGGGCATATAGAACCACGTTGTGTACCGCAACTCAAAAATCAGCATATACACTAGTTTACGAGATGGATGCCATGACACTATATGGGATTATGTTACCATTGTATCGCATTGAGAATTATTCTGAAGATGATAATGATGACGGAAGGAAAGCCAAGCTTGATCTGATTGAACAAATAAGAAGGAGAGCGTAGCTAAACTCTTTTTATTATCAGACACTAATGAAGAGTAGATATGCATCCAAAGTTAGACAACGAGAGTTTAGGGTGGAAGACAAGATTTTGAGAAAAATATTTTTACCTAAGAGGGAAAAAATGTTCGGAAGGTTGGCACCAAACTAGGATAGTCTGTACACTATAACTGAAAGGGTAAAGCCCGAAACGTACGTGTTAAGAGATCAAGAGGAAATACCACTTAGAAATCCTTGAAATATTAGACATTTAAAGGTACATCTAGAATAAACATTATTCTTTTGTACAATTTTCTTTTTGTTATATGCATTAATCGGTCGCGTACTCTTTCCTATCCTGGTGGCGCAATAAGGTGGTAACGAGGTGCTTATATAGACAATTTGTCAATAGTACACATATTTTATTATTTTGGATTTAAGGGTTCAATCAACTTTAGTTCACCAACACGTATATTTATATTTTGGACCTAAAAGATATTCCAACTTCAGGTGGTAAGCACTTGTACTTTTATATTTTGGACCTAAGGGATCTTCCAACTTTGGTTGGTCAATAAATATTTTTATATTTTAAAACTAAGGGGTCTTCCAACGTCAGTTGGTTAACACACGCATTTTTATATTTTGGACCTAGGTGCTCTTCCAACCTTGGTTGGTCAACATGCATTTCAAAAATATGATATGATATATATTTTTTATTGGAAAATGATAACTTTGAATTAAAAGGATTAAACCGGAGTCTAAAATTAAAGCTGAAGAAAAATACATACGAATATTCTGAATACAAAATAACCTGATTAAACAAGATATCTTTATAAAAAAGAAGAAGTTTTAAGAACGCTGGTGTGAAGAACTAGAATCATTATCAATGGGTAATCCTTCCGTACCCAATGATCCATCATTACTTGCACTATCTTTACAAAAAACTCACTTTTAATATGACAATAAATTTAAACCCGGGATCATTCCATGGATGTCAAGAATCAATGTAGCTTTGGCCCCAACAACTTGTGTAGATAAGGTCTTCAGGAAGCCGTCAGCAAAAGATTCTAATACAATTGCATTATCTTTCTCCAAGTTTTTATGGAGAGCATCAAAATACTTTTGCTTCGTCTTTTTTGTTTTCAATTTTAAAAGTAGTCAATTTTTGAATAATCTTGTCCTTCTTCTCTCTAGCTACTTTCACGTCAATTTGTAGTGATTCTTTTTCTTTCGAGAAAAGGTCGACACGCTAGTTACTTTCAAGTCATGCTATGGTATAACCTTTCAGCAATACTTTAGTTCTTTTAGGTTGGATTATTCTTTCTCTTCGAGATCTCTTGAAGGAGCATGCACCCATTCTTCAGCATAATTGATAAAATGGTATTTGTTCGAGGATAGTCGCTTAGCTTCCTCGAGTTGTCGTTCCTAGGCTTTGTGATTTTCTTCAAGTTAGGAGATCCGCAGTTTCACTTAGGATATTTCTTTGCTTTCCTCTCAAGCATTACAAATGGAGCTAGGACTGTCCAAAAAATCCGAAAAATCCGATATCCGACCAAAATATTTTGTATCGAATCCGAAAAATGGATAATATCTGTATTAGGAAGAAAACGGATAATATTCGTATTCGGAAGAAAACGGATAATATTCGAATCCGAAAATAACGGATACGAATATAGCCATATCTGTATATGAAATATCCGATATCCGAAATTTTATATATATATATATATACATATATTAATTTAAGCATTTTTTTAGCTATCCCACATTGTAAAAAGAAAAGAAAATTACTAACAAAGTTGGCCATACATATGGAGGGTTGCTTCTTTAAAAATTGTATATTATCCCACATCTAAAGTTGCAAACAAAGTTGCTACCAAGATGTCTATAAAGCACATGATGGATTTTATAATCAAGTATATATTTTTTTAGTCTTATCCAACATCTAAAATGTGAAAAAGAATTGATACCAATTGAAAAAAAAATTAGATACGAATTCAGATTTGGATAGTGATTTCGGATTTCAGATCCGGATTCGGATATAAGCAGATTCGTATCTGAAATATCCGTTTGACAGCCCTACATGGAGCTACCATGTAATTAAGAGAGGAAGCGTGTGAGTCTGACTGGGTAAGTTGAAAGAATTTGGTGGGAACAGAGTCAATCGATAAAGCTTGATCACTAGAACCTTTTGCATGGGGTTCCGAGAGGCTGATTATATGATCATCTGGGGTCGGGATATGTACCGAGGATCAGAATTCACCCAAGCACCTTGGTAGGTTAGTAAGAATAATGTCAAGGGAACTCTAAACCTCAGCATCCAACCTCAACTCTTCCAAATACCTGTATATATCAAAATCTGATTGTTTATAATTAGGGACTCTATAAGCTTCATCATTTTCCTCTTCAGGCTCATTATTAACCTGTACTAAGCCTACCTCCGAAGACACTAGCATCCGTTCTTCAAGGTCTGGAGTAATGTACTACTCAACCATAGTTTCAATGATGGTTTGATCTTTAGTAGGACCTTCGATTATAAGATCAGCTACGAGCATCATTTTCTGCTTCTTGGGCACCATTTTCTCTTTGGGCACCATATTCTTGTCTTTCGCCCATCAGGCTTCAGTCTTCTTGTTAGCCTCTATTTCTTTGGCTCTCTCCATTTTATTAAAACCAATCTCGACAGACTTTATTTTCACTCAATGACTGGGTGCTCTTTTCCGGGTAGGAAGTAAAACTCACGCATTAGGGGCCCCTAGCCTCGGCATTATGGCATACGCGTTTGGATGAGTCATTAATTGATCCTCATTAATATTACCTTCAGAGGAATACCATAGATGGCTACAAACCAAATTCATCATTGTAAAGTGTCTATAGAATTCATTAGCCCAGTTCTCCCGAGCCCAGACACTTAGAGCTGTGAAAGTCTTTTCCATAGCTTTCCAATGATTCTTGCTCAAAGCTTGTAGTTGTGCCTTTGGAACTGCCGATAGAAAATACCAATGTTAAAATATGAAGTCATGAGAGAAAATACCAATGTCTACTTCCTCGGGAGCCGCCTCGGTTTATTTTTCTTTACGTGAGGCCAATCCTTTTCCCAAGCACCGCTAACGGACAAAAAGCGATGTTTCTAGCTATTATCCGTCTCAACAAATCATTAAATTTTTTGTAGTCGTTCTAAAAGGTGACGTAAAAGAAGGGAAGCGATGGACTCCTAGATATCATGGTAATAACTAAGAACTCTTCCATCGATATCGGAATTTAGGAAACTGAGTGAAACTGTGATCCAAAACATCAAGGTGAACCATATATTAGGACTAGCCTGATCGGGGCACAATTCTACTAGTTCGAAATACCTTACGACTGAGGGATCCAAGGGAAAGCAGAGCCCCCAATTCAGAATGTCGGGAAACATTATCATCGTCCTTCTTCTGGCGAAAAAGGGTGTGTCTCTAATAGTAAGGAGACGTACAGTGAGAAAGTTCAGAATCTCAGAGCGTGCCCTCAGTTCCAAACATTCGTCATCCGCATAGTAGAGGTACTTTCCGTAATACAACCCAATGAGATGCTCTTGTTCCAATCATCGAAGGTTACTTACCAAAACTCTGATATCTCCAATGTCAGTACATTATTGGCTTTAGATTTTGGTCGTTCGGGTTCGGTAGCAGGTTCTTTACTTTCCATGTGTCTCCCGACATCTTTTACAATTTTTCAAACACCATCGTTAGCAATGGCATTAAGATTGGGTTGTTGAGGTTCAAAGATTGCTCGAATCCTCCTTTGAACCCTTCAATATAACCAATACCTTAGGGATCGTAACAATATTGGCAATTATCCTGACAAAAGTAGTAGTGAATTTTATCTTCAAATGTTGTGAATTATCTTTGTTCGAAGACTCGGAAACAGATTCACTCATTGGTAGGTAATATGACTTCTGGCCAGCCTCTTTAACACAAACTTTGGAAACGGTTGCAGACAATGGAATTAAAGGTCGAGAAAATATCAGAGCTTTGTCGTTGTTTGATATATCGAGTTTTTGGGGGGAAATATTTGGTGTTTTTGGGTAAGGACTACGTCAATTCAGAAGAGGATGGGAGAAATGTTTTGAAGTGATTCTTGTTTGGATTGAAGTTTCCGTAAGTAGAAACATGGTTGATTGTTTTTTTATGAATTCTCGATTATGCCCGCAGCTCGTCGTTCCTTGTTCATAGACCTTATAGAAAACCAGTTAAGGGCGTTGAACCTTGTTCTCATAAAGAGTGGTCACTTTCGAGTAATTCAGTCGGTAACGAATTTTATCTCTCTAGAAATCGGGCGGCAGATCTCTCTCTCTCTATAAATGTGTTCACGGTGAGTTGTGAGGCGATGAATGGTATTTATAGTGAACTCTCCCACCCTCAACAATCATCTGCATAAGGAAGCGTAAACGGTCGTATCGCGGGAAGGTGAAGAGTCTCCGTTCCCAATTTTTGAATAACTTAGCTCGTATGTTGTCGTGACACGTGTAAGAAAAGCAGCAACCAACATAATTCTAGTTGGCCTAAAACGAGTAAATAATAATTTCGACCTTAACTATTGTGGAAACTAAGTACAAGCTAGGCGCTTGAGTACATTCTTTCAGGACAATTTGAGGAGTCACCAACCTTTGATCCAAAACAATGCCACGTAGTCCTCCCTCAATATTTTTGCAAGGACTAGGGGGACTACTGATAATGGTATAATTTATATGAACCGTGTCCTAATAGGTAGAATATTGATTTAGTTTGGTTTAACATAAATCTTATAATATAAAACCAAACAAATGTACAACATTGAAAGCATCTGATGCAATAATAAATATACACGACTTGAGATTAATAGGATAATGTGATTAAATATCCATAAATGGATAAGTCATGTGGTTTTGGCTCATCATTTTTATTATATAAAACAATATTCCCCATTTGGAAAGCGTGAATAATTATTATTTTATCACCACTTTGACTTTTTTTTCTATTTTCGTTGTTTATATCTTTAAAACTAGTACCAAATATATATCGAAGCTGTATCCACTTTAAATATTTCTAAAACCATCAATCGCAATTTGAATTATTGAACTTCGAATAGTTCTAAAACCATCAATCGTAATCTGGATTTTTGAACTACCGCTTTAAACATTATCTAATTTACCCTTTCGTCACGGCTGAATCGAGCTTTTTTTTTTACACTATTCTTTTTATATTAAATCCTCTTATCATTATATTTATTTGTTGATTATAAGATTTTATGAGTTTCAATTTCAATCATAATATATTTTATTTTATATCTTGATAGGTTCGAACTATGTTATTAGAACAAAAAGGTTATTTTTATTTTTTATTTTTTTTCATCCAGAACCTTTGATAGAATCTTATATTTTAATAGTATTTATTTTAGAACAAAAACGACCAGACAGAAAAATAGACCATCTGAAACTAGATGGTTAAAACGGTTCGGCTAACGGGTGCCAATGCTTTTTCACATTTTAAGGTACTTTTAATAAATATAGTAGTTACTAGAATTTGTAGTTTTTATTTAGACAAAACTACTCTCTTACTGTATATAAAATACGTTAATATAAATTAAAAAATATTTGTGATCTAAAAATACTGCATAACGTGTATATATATATATATATAAAATAGTGATTTGAAACCATTTTTTATTTTTAATAATTTGATTTTAAAAGATCTTATAAATATTTTTTATATCTATTTTCAAAAATATTTTTATATAGCGAATTTCATTTGATTTTTAAATATAAAAGAATATATCTTTTTAATATTAAATTTGATTTTGTTATATTTATTTTTTATATATCTTTTAAAAATAATATATTAAGATTTACAACTCCTTTTCAAAAATATTTTTTATAAAACAAATTTGATTTTATTTCTCTCGTTTCTTAAAAATATATTTTATATAAGATAATGGTTTTATTTTCATATATCATTTAAAATATCATTTAAATATTAAATTCTATTTTTCTATTTTAATTTTAATATATCTTAAAAAAAATAATATATTTAAATTTAAATTTATTTTTATTAAGAATAATTTTTTTTATAAAATATAAGTCAATAAAAATTATAAGATTATTTCCATAAAAATACCAATATAACATTGATTTCAATGTCTTTTTGGTCCGGATGTCGATGTCTAATTCCATCTAAATACCACGCTTTATTATGCCTTTTTAATATCAATTATGCTTAATAATTTTGATATATTCTTGTCTTTGAAACTCGGTTTAGGACAATAAAACTCCTCCACTATTAGTCTGATTCGAATAGCGTCGATTAAGAGTCACACTCCACAGGAGTCTAAACTGATTAAGATCGATTCAAAATTAGGTGATTTAACAATTGTAGATGTGCTTAAACTAAATAACCATCCATGGATTTAATTGTCATTAATTGAATGACAGGAGTGCTGAAAGTGGAACCATTTTAGGTTATTATTTCTTAGAAGCTCTTCGTGTAGTTTTCATGTTTGGTGCTTTTGTTTAACGTTATTAGCTGATTTATCTTGCATCAATGGAAATGTTCTCCATCATTATATACATTATGCTATTTCTGTAGTATAAAATTCGAATTAATATATCTATTATTTAAAAAAATAATAATAAACTTGTCGAATGATGAATTATGATTTAATATATTTTGAATTTGTTCAATGATCTGTTGTTATGTTTATGATGTATTGTTTATTCCATCCTACTATGAATACTGGTTTATATCTGATTAGACGGTGTCGACAAATAAATCCTCCATTTATTAAAGTCACCTGCTAGTACTTTAATATATAAGAAACTAGTCATTTTGAGTCACTAAAACCTTACATGGCTAGTCACTCCAGTCACCAGTGATGGTATGTGTTATGGGAAAAACCTAAAACTTGCTAAGTTAGTAATATTATTGATTCGAGAATATTTTTCACTATATCTCTTTACAAAGTTGTTTGTTCCATATATATATTATTTTTGGCCATAACTCCCAATTAATTATAAATATTTAATGGGCCATAATCATTATTAAGTTGATTGTTATAAATTCTTCTTAATCAAGATCCTCAGATATTTGACTCTTGAATACCTATCCTTGATTAGTGGCCATTAATACAGTCTACAACACTCACTTCATTAACACTTGTTGTCGTAACGGTTAGTTTTACAACTGGTCGTGCATAGCATCTTTTGCTGTTCCGCTCAGTCGGCACTAGGGCTGCCCTAGTCAGGTCTGATGCCGACTCGTCATTGGTCGAGTGATATCGCACGCTAAGTTCCTCTATCGATTCGAGCCGAGCGTGCTTACTTCTGATCGTGCTCTACTCGACTGTAACTGAGCGCATACTAGTCTCTCTGCGTTTGCTTTGACCGAGCGTGCGTATTTCTGATCATGCTCTTCTCGATGTATGTTTGAGTACACTCGGTCTTGTATATTTCCTCCTCGGATTGAACACTTGGTCTGCTCTTCTAGTCTTTCCTTTTGTTCCACTCTATATAGTCCTGCTCGGTTTTGTTATGCTCTACTCTGCTTCGCTTGGTCCTGCTCCGCCTAATTCTACTATATATGATCCTACTCGGTTTTATTCTGCTCTGCTCTCCTTTCCTTGGTACTGCTTTGTCTAATTCCGCTCGGCTTCGATGTGTATCCTTGATATTGATTGTGGATACCTACTAATTGGAATAATAAAAAAAAAGACGTGGGTGACGTATCAGTCTCTGATTTGGTAGCGCTTGTCGATTTGGTTTTATTTTCTAACAAGTTACTGTAGAAAAGTATGCTAAGTGTTTGAGGTCTCGATGCATGATTCGACATGTGTCATCATTGTGATGACGGTTGAGTAAGTGAACCGTTTTGGTAAGTATTTAGAGGTTTTTTAAAAAATCTAAGTATTTAATTCTGCAAAGATACTCTTTGTGAACATTTCTTGAGAGAGATTTGGAAAGGAGAATAACGATTTTTGTCGCAATTAACCAGCATTTTGACTCACTCGTTGGAGAGGATGCCAGAGATACAATCAGAGAGCAAAGTATCAAAACAGGTACGTATTCTCTTGTTGGTCTTCTACTGGTAGTTTTGGTACACAGTCTAAGGAAAAGGAGATTTAAATAGCTTTAAGGGCTATTAGAATTCTGAGAATGCATGATTTGTCGTCCAAATATTGGGTTTATTGAGAGTATGGCCACGTATCATATGATCAATCGTAATCTTATAACCACTATTGGGTAATTGCATTCGGTTTATTCATGGTGCGAAAGAAAATAATGAAGAAGAAAACAATGGAATTGAAATTGAAGTATGAGGAGATGGACGTATTAGAGGAGTATTTTGCCAAATTTACTCCAAAGTATGGGTATCTGACTAACGAATCCCTAATGGAGTTTAGGAGTATGTTTGTGTTTCCCGACAATGTGACCATTAGGGCGCCTTGGGCGGGGGACCAACCTTATACAACGAAGGAGGGGGAGACCTGTTTGTTTACAACTTTGTTTGATTGGGGCGTGCAGCTCCATTTGCCACCACTAATTAGGGGCTTCTTTACGCCAACTTGGCAAGGCATGCGCGGAGACAGATGTAGGGAGCAAGCAGTTCCTATAGATGATGACGAGCACAACGCTGTTGACCGCGCAGAATAATGAACTACTGAAGAAGAACGAGGTACTCATCGCGCAGAACTCGCAGATGATGGAGCAAAATATTCGACATGCGACCAAGGTGCAAGAGCAAGCCTCCAAAGTGGCTGACCTCTTAGTAGAGCTGGGTGATGTGAAAAATCCGTTGGCTGAACTAAGGAGCGAACAAGAAGAGAGGCGCGGTGAAGTGGCTGGACTGAAGAAAAAAGGTGGGGCCGACTTGGAAGCCAGCGAGCGCCAGGTAATGCAAGTGGCACTGGGGAAAGTTCACAAGGATAAGGTGAAGCTAGTGGATGAGCTAAAGGCCCTAAATCCACACATGGATTTTGGTCCATATCAAAAATTTCTTGTGGCAGTCGAGACAGGAAAGGTAGGCGTTCTGATGCGGCGACAAATCCTGCCGATACGTAGCGTAATAGTAATTTGTAAATACATTGTTTTTGTGCGACACAACTTAATTTGCCTTTGTAATTTAATATGTGTATGTTGTTGGATGATTTGTACTAATTGCATGGCGCATGTTTATACTTTTAAGTTGTTCGGATAGAGAAAATTTTCTGCAAGATCGAGCACAGTGGGGCTCAGTGCGTAACTTATGGCTAACAAAGTGGCCATAGTTGAGTTCGCGGAGCGACCAGTTCGGCCATTTGCGTAACCCAGTGGGCTTGGAGTAGTTCGCGTTTATTAATACCTGAGTGCGGTATTGAGCACATTATGGCCCGTTAACATAGCCCAGCGGGAGTGGCCAATCAGCCCATTTGTCATATTTATTAGATCTTGTCTAAGTGTGGCATATTATGACCCCTATTGCCTAGCCTTTTAGGCGTGGTCGGTGACCCTGCGGCGGAGTTACAGAAAGTAAGTATAAACACAAAATTGGCGAGAAAATATAAATGTATTTATGATAGATAAGTAGATGCCTCATTAAAAAAAACCATCTGCGTTATCAGAAGGGAAAAAGAGTGCATCAAGAATTTTACATCGCATTATGGTATACCTTAAGATGATTGATATTCCATGGGTGTTTTAGAGCTTTGCACTTGGTATCGGCGAGGTGGAATACTCTATGATAGCCTTTAGAAATTATGGTATAGGGGCCATCCCAATTAGGTCCAAGCTTCTCGAGTTTCTGGTCGCCCGATCCTTGGAAAATCTTTTTCATAATGAGATTGCGTACGTGGAAGGTCCGCGACCGCAGTCGGGAATTAAAACGACTACGCATCCGAATTGTGTAATGCTCTGCTCGTATGCTCGCCTGGTCCTGCCCTTTTTCAATTAAATCGATGTCTGCTGCTCGCCCGACGTCATTATCTGTTTCAGCCGGTACGACGACCTCAGTTTCATAGAGAAGGGAGAAAGAAGTCACACTTGTTGTGACCGTTGGTGTTGTTTGATATGCCCATAACACGTCGGCTAGCTTGTCTGGCCAACTTCCCTTTTCCCCGTCCAGTTTTTTCTTAATGCCGTCGAGGATTGTACGGTTGGTGAGCTCGACTTGCCCGTTCGCTTGTTGGTAGTCGGGGGTGGTAAAGTTTTGTGTGATGCCAAATATATCAAGAAAGGTGGAGAAGGCCTTGTTTTGGAATTGAGGCCATTATCCATCATTAGAACTTATGGTATGCAAAATGTGTGAGTATTTGGTTGTGTATGAAGTCACATACCTGTTGGGATCGGGTGCACGCTAATGCTTTCGCCTCTACCTACTTGGTAAAATAATCTACTACGACGTTTAAAAATTGGCGTTTCCCTATAGCTATCGGAAAAGGTCCAACGAGATCAATGGCCCATTTGTCGAAAGAGCAGGGAATAGAGTTAGCTGTGATTGGCTCGCCCGGTTTATGAGCAGAGTTAGCATATTGCTGGCATGGATGGCATTGTTGAACTAAGTGCTCGGCATCGGTGTCAAGTTCAGGCCAATAAAACCCTGCAAGAAAGAAACGACGGATAAGGTTGCGGTGACCGCAGTGCGCCCCAGAGTCGCCTGCATGTAAATCATAAAGGACTAATGAAACTTCTTCTTTATTTAGGTAGCGGAGGAGTAGCCTGGTGGTGCTCTTCTTGTATAGTGTGTTGTCGAGTATGCAGTATTTGGCCACTTTGACCTCGAATGTAGAAGCGAGAGCTTTATGTTATGGTAGATTGCCGTGGGTGAGGTACTCGTTAAAGGGGTTGCACTAATCGTGGGTATTGTAGACCAAAAACATCTGCGATGTCTGGCTTAAATGAGATGTGCTTGGAACTTCCTGGGTGATAAGAAAAGAGTGGTCGGCGGCCGCGACCGCTTTGGCTAATGCATCGGCCTCAGAGTTGGCGAGGTGGGGTACTGTTCGTATTGGACAGAGTGGAACCCAGCTTCGATTCATTTGAGGATCGCGAGGTAAGTTTTGGTGCCTTCCTGCTTAGAATCGAAAATACCCTTAGCCTGATTGATAACTAGCTGGGAGTCCAAGCGCACGTGGAGGTTGGTCGCACGGCAGATTTGTGTGAAACACATCCCTCCAGTAACTGGCTCATATTATGCATCGTTATTTGTTGCTGGGAAGTTGAATCGGATAGGTTGCTTAATTTTCTCTCCTACTGATGTTCTTAAAAGAATTCCGGCTCCGCAACCAGAGTTAGAAGATGCACCGTCGACTTCTAGGGTCCTGGAACTCCCCTCCATGCGGGAATCAGGGGTTTCGCCAGTTGGGGGGGGGGGGGGGGGGGGTTGGAGAATTTGGTTAGAAAATCGGTTACAGCTTGGCCCTTGATTGCTCGACGTGGTTTGAACCGGATATCGTACTCTCCGAGTTCGATGGACCGTTTAGTTAAACGCCTCAAAATGTTAGAGTTATGCAATATCGTGTGTATGGGGAGGATGTGCGGACGATGATAATGGGACTTTGGAAATATGGCCGCATCTTGCGTGCTGCTACCACCAGACCCAAAACAAGTTTTTCAAGATCCATGTAGCCCGTTTCGGCATCGGCTAACAATTTGCTAGTGTAGTAAATTGGGACTTGAAGCAGTAAGGATATATATACAAAGAGTCGTCATGCGCTGGAGTAGTAAGGATTTCAGGAAAGGTGAGATATGCTTTCAAAGCGGTGAAGGCGGTGTTACATTAACTAAAAACGCGCTGACAGCATGGGCAGAGACAACCAAATGTATATACAAAGAGTCGTTTGGCGTTGGAGCACTAAGGATTTTGGGAGAGGGGAGATGTGCTTTCAAATCGTTGAAGGCAGCGTCATATTCACTATTCTAAGAAAATTTATTCGCGCCTTGTAACACTCCAAAGAAAGGGTGGCTTTTGTCTGAGGCCTTGGATATGAACCGGGACAAGGCCGCGAGGCGGCTGGTTAGGCATTAGACTCCTTTGATGCTGGATGGGGAGTGCCATTTGCAATAAAGCCTGTAATTACACGGGATCGGCCTCTATACCTTTCTTCCTGATCACATATCTCAAAACTTTGCTTGTTCGGACATCAAAATAGAATTTTAGTAGATTCAACTTGAGGTTATACTTACGTAAGATGGTGAAGACGTCCTGCAGTGCTCTTAAAAGTCGGTCGACATCGTTAGTTTTGACTATCATGTCGTCGATGTAGGCTTCTAGGTCATGGCCTAACTGATTTTTGAAAATTTGGTTGACGAGGCGCAGGTAGGTGACCCCGCGTTCTTTAGTCCGAACGCCATGAGAGTATAGCAATAAAGGCCTCGCTCGGTCTGGAAAGAAACGTGTTTTTTGTCACTCGGGAGCATCCGAATTTGGTTATACCCATAATATGTAGCCATGAATGACATGTAGTCGCAACCAGATGCAGATTCGACCAGTTGATCGATGCATGGCAAGGGGTAGGCATCCTTCAGGCATGCTTTGTTTAAATCAGTGAAGTCGACGCACATGCGTTAGTCGCCACCTTCTTTTTTACTAGTACTAGGTTGGCGATCCATGCAGGGTATCGAAAGCGGCGAATGTGGCCGAGCCCAAGTAGTTTGGCGGCCTCCGAGGTGATGACTGCCTGTTTGTCACTTGAAAAAGACCGGCGATTCCGTCGCACAGGCTTGGCTTGTCTGTTGATGTTTAGCTCGTTGCATATGATAGCCGGGTCAATGCCTGTAACATCCTGCACAGTCCATGCAAAAACATCTAAATTTCTACATAATAAAGCTAACATGTGTCCAAAGTTTCCCTAAGGCGGAGGACACGCCCGTTCGCAAGTGTTTCGCTCGACAGCGTGTTCCTCATTATCACGGGGGTCGTCCATAACATCGGGCGAGGGCCTGTTGGTTGGTTGATCGGCACCACCCTCGCCGACTAATTGTTATCTGATAGGTTTAATGGGATCCACGATCACCGAGTAACATGTCCGTGTTGCTCGCTGGCTTCCGCGGATGATTCCTAATGAATTGCCGACTGGGTAGTTGACGCATTGGCAAAAAGTGCTAGGTGGTCGATTCCATTCTGTGTAACCATGGGCGTCCTATGATTGCATGGTACAGGCTCGGGTTTTTCTGAAATGAGAAAAATAGTATTGAGCTTCTTCCTTGTTGCCCTATAATCTGCCTTTACCAGCAGCTCGACTTCCCCGACACTTTAAGAGGTTTTGCCATCACACCCTTCTAAAGTGTGCTGCGTGGGTTTATATGGTAGGACTCCCAGCATTTGATCGTAACTAGGGTTGAAGATAATGTTGGTCGAGCTACCGCCGTCGACCAGTATTTTTGTCACCATTACTCCTCCAATGTCTAGAGTTATTGTCAGCGCGCCCTCGTGGGGGGTGGCGACGTCTCTCATATCGTTGTCGTTGAGAATGAGGTCATCAACTCGGTCCCGATAGTGACTAGACGACCCTTCTACGGAAAAAACCTGCTCAGCTAAAGAGCCACCTACGGAAATGGTAAGCATCCATTATTGTTTTCATGACCCAGCAAGCCGATCCTCCTGCCGGCCAGGTAGCTCATTGTTTTGAGGCTCCTCTTGTTTATTTTGAGTGTTCTCCGTGTTGCTGCTCTGAAATCCTAAGGCTGGTGTCGTACGAATTGGATTAGTAAGCCGTTTTCCACTAGTCGCTGGATTTCTTCCTGTAATTGCCAGTAGTCGTTCGTTGCGTGACCGTGATCATTATGGTATGCACAGAAATGCCGTGTTGAACGCTTGTATCCCGGGGCAGACATAGATCGAGGGGCCTAATATCGTATCCTATCTCTAGTGCGGTCCTAAATGGTGGAGATAGACTGTGAGTTGAGTGAATTGTCGCGCCATGTTTTCGTACGCGGCCATGCGTTGATTGGTTGTGAGTCTTGTAGATACCCTTCTGGGTCAGTCGCTCCCTCTCGATGATGTTCCCCTGTAACCGTCATCTCATCTTGGAAAATCCCTGTGATGCTCGTCATGGATTCTGCCACTTCTCTTCAGCATTTTTGATGGTTGGAGTGGCCTCTCCCGAGGGCGGTGAGACTTTGGTGGCGCCATCTACCTTAATGAATTGGTCTGGTCGGGCCAAGAGGTCACCAATTTTATCACAGGGCAGGCGAATTAGATCATCATAAAGCTTACTTTGCCTCTCTAATCCCTGCTTGAAGAAAGCCACCGCCATGTTTTCTTCTAGGTTGGGGAGTTTGTTCATGACATGCACGAATCTTCCGATGTAGCCCTTGAGGGATTCTCCCATCGTTTGGTAGAGGTCTATAATGGAGTCAAGAGACAGTTTCGTAATTCCTTGTTACATACAAATCGGTTCCTGAATGCACTCCAGAGTCCTGCGAAATCGCTTATGGAGTCTTTAGGGAGGCTGCTGAACCAGTCCATCGCGTTGCCCTTAACGGTCATGGAAAAACGCTTATACAACATAGCGTCATCTGGATTAAAGATGAGAATCATGTTTCTGAATTGCTCCAGATGCCTTTCAGGGTCCCCCGATCCATCATAAGCCTCTAAATGAAAAGGGTCGAATTTCCTTAAGAGTTGAGCGGCAAGGATTTTTTCGGTAAATAGTGACTCTTTCAGAACGTAGGCGGCCATAGTCGGGTGCACATGATCATACTGGTCGCTCGATCCTTCCTTACCATCCTTGGGTGCGGATTCCATCTGGTGTTTTTGCCCACCGCTGTCTCCCATTCCTTCACCGAGCTTGTCCCTTTTAGAGGATCCTTCCTGTATTGCTACTCGACTTACTTCGATGACTGATTTGGGTGGACGTGGTGATCATTTAAACCTGATTTCGACGTCAACATATTAACAGCCTCCTGCAGCTCCACCATGGTCACTTTGTTTGCTAGGTCCCGACTTCCTGATCGCGATCAATAAAAGCTTCCGAGGTCAGTAAGAGCTACAATTGCGTACATGCCTTTGTATAACGGGTGCGCGCAAGCAAGTTGTTGTGTACTTTTACAAAGGCTATGAAGCCAACTTGTAGAAGCTGTAAGAAGGCTCGGAGGTGATCCGGAACAAAGCAATGACCTCTTGGCTTGTTTCAAGTATCACCTCTCTCCAACTTTGGCAGCAGCATAAAATATCTAGTTATTGTGTATATACTTTGTAAATATAACATGAGATATTGCAAAAGCCAAATGTGAATGATGATGTAGGATACGCCTAGAGAATTATCACCTCTCTCCAGTTTTGGCAGCAGCTTAAAATGTAAATGACATCTTATTTTTATTACAATCATCTACGTGTTTAATTTTCAAGTGACACGAATTATATTATTCAACACTCCCGAGGATAGGGAAAAAGCCAAGTAGGGCCATATAACGCTATTATTCTAACACGCTGTTAATTTTTACTATAAATTCATTGGGGATGATAGTTATATTTTTTTTATCGATTCGCAAGTAAGAAATAAAATTGAGTTGCATAGTTAAACAAAAAGTAAGGGAAAAATTGTGTAAAGATATACTTAATACAGTATTAAAAGAATTAAGACCAGTATCAAAAGATTTAAAAGTGCTAATTAGCTGTTTTAAAAATCTAACGGTCTAATTTTTTTAGTAGTTTTTTTTTTTTTTTTAAATATATGATATCGACAACTTGTTTGATTCGTCTCGTAAATATAAATATAACGGTGGTTTTAGTTTTATTTTAGGAATTATAAATAAAATAATACGAACTTTAATTTTTTTTTATTAAAAGTTACTTGATAATATTAAAAAAGAGATAGTATAGTATTTTGGTAGATCCTTTTTACTAAATCTGGACAATCATCATATTTGGCATCAAATGTTAATTTTGAACTAATATTGAGACTTTTATGGGAGTTTCCAATAAAAAAAAAATTTATATCATTTTTTATAATAAAATTAAATGATAATAAAAATAAGTTTATTTTTTTTATACTAAAACTTTTATGATAATATTTTTTTTAAAGTCACAAATTATTTACCACAGATAATATTTGGTGACAAAAATTATTTCTATTTTTTAATGATGAATTACAATTTTATGGCAATAAATATACTTGTTCCACAAATTTGACATATATGATATGACAATTGTTTTTTTTCTATGTTACTACAAGATTCAAAATTTTGTTGTCGTTAAATTATTCCTCTAGTATAATTGTAAATTCATTTTACAACAAATAATAAGTCGTCGTAAATAACTAGTATTTAAAAAAAAGTTTGAAATAAATATATTCTGTTGCTCTTTCTATTACCTTTTTAGCAATGATAGATTTGTTGCAATGACTATCCACTCATCCGCATTTACCTCTGGTTCTGCTGGTACTTCCTCAGGCCTACTGGAATGAAACTCTACTAAGAAGTTTGCTAAAGCTTTCCCTTTAATAGTCGTTTTTGGTTCGAAATCCCCAACTCGACCGACCATTTTGATATACGGCTATAAATATTGGGTCGTTGTAAAACACTTTTTAGGGGGAATGCTGTTCGAACCATGATAGAATGATCTTGAAAATATGGCCCCATTTTTCTAGCAGCTGTTACAAGAGCCAGTGCTAATTTTCCGAGCTTCAAATACCGTTTTTCAGCATCCAATAAACTTTTGCTCACATAGTAGACAGGTTTAGGGATCCTATCCTCTTCTCGAAGTAAAGCCAGACTCATCGCATGATCTGAGACCGCTATATATAGGAACAAAATTTCTCGGGGTAGTGATTTTGTCAGCAGCGTTGGGGATGATAAGTAATTTTTATTGTTGAGAAAAGCTTCGGTACATTCAGATGTCCACCTGAAAGTTTTAGCATTCCTCAACACTTGAAAAAAATGTGCGCATTTGTCAGAAGATCGCGAGATGAATCTGTTCAGTGCTGCAAGTCGGCTGGTCAAAATCTGTACCTCTTTAATATTCCTTGGGGATGCCATACTATTCAGGCCGTTTTACTAGGGTTTGGTCTGCCTCTATCCCTTTCTCGCTGATCATGAACCCTAGGAATTTTCAAGACCGAACTCCGAAAGAGCACTTCTCTTGATTCAATTTGAGGTTCATATTTCCTAGGTTCTTGAATGTTTATTCAAGGTTGGAAAAATGATTTTCATCAGTAACGCTCTTGACCAACATGTTATCAATATAAACCTCAACATTTCTCCCAATTTGTTCCTCAAATACCCTATTCACAAGCCTCTGATAAGTAGCCCTACATTCTTCAGACCGAATGGCATAACCTTTTAACAGTATAAACCCCTCAATATGATAAATGTGATGCTTTCTCGTTCTCCACGATCCAGCTTTATCTGGTTGTACCCTGCCTAAGCGTCCATGAAGGATAATAACTTGTTCTGGATTTTTTGTCCAGCGTGGATATTGGGATTCCCTTATATGTCCTACCCTTGTTAGCCTTTCATCCTATAAAATAATTTCTTCAGCATTTTCTTGGGAGAAAGCTCGGTGCTTTTGCGTTATAGGTCGAACACTTGGAATTATGGACAATTGATGATAAATAACACTCTCTTAAACCCCTGTAACATCTTCTGAGCACCAGGAAAACAAATTTAGCTTTTGTCCAAGAAAATCAATCAATTTCTTTTGAAAAAATGGGGATAGGTTTACACCAATCTTCAAAAGCTTGCCTTTAGAAAATTCTTATTTTTCACACTTTTCATCGATAATCAATAATCCTAGAGTCTCCCTAGGATCATCTGCAGGCTCCGGTCCAGGGGTCGACCCCACAAATTTCTAATCCCTTACATCGACCATCTCCTTATCCGATTTTGTTGTCAGTGCTGCTCGGTAACATTCTCTTGCTGTCTTTTCGCTGCTTTTGACAATGCCGACAAGAACCGTAGAGGTTACGGCATGCATCATTGACAACCAAGATTGGCCGAAAATTGCGTTATGCGACGTAGGAGCATCTACCACTATAAAAAGGACCGTTACTTCCTTTTTGAAAGGCCCTCGCCCGAGCTCGACCACACATTCGAACTCACCGACTACCTCGGTTGATGCTTGCGCAAACCCAATAATAGTTCGATCTGATTTCAAAATCACTGGTTTATTCCTAAACCCTGAGAAAGTTGATAAGAAAATAATGTTAACCGAACTCCTAGTATCCACCGATATTCTTCGAACCTCCTCACCAGCAATAGCCGCTACCATTACGATAAGGACCGACGATGTCTCTCATATCATCATCATCAAAGCACAAAATGGAAGATGGGTTCTGGTATAAGTGAGGCGAAGATCTTGGCTCTAACTTTGTAGCCAGATTAACCACGTGCCTCTTCCGAGAAGAATTGGCAATACCTGTCATTGAGTCGCCTCTGAAAATAGTAAGAAACTCAAAAAACTTACACAAGTCGCTTACCTTTCCTCGTGCCACATGTACTACTTCCTCAATTACTACGATCACATTCCTGTTTTTGTCCGGGTCCATATACTTAGTGGACACATCAAATGAATCAATGATACTTGCCATTATTTAGCTTGTTTCTTTACGTACTCAAGAAATTTTCCATTGTCAATTTGCCCTTGCACTTCTTTCTTGAGCACAATGCAATCTTATGTCTAGTGAGCTACGTCCTCATGATACCTACAATAGCGGTTGTTTCGGCCTTCACAGGGAGTTCCGATCGGAAATGACTTTCGGAAGCGTACACTTTTCCTTGACTTGTCGAAGATAGTTGGAACACATTCGGTCAAATTAGCGAAGTAATCAAGTCGAACCCATTAATTTGATATGGGTCGGTAATTGTTTCCCTGGTAACTACTTCGTACCCTCTGCGTCTGATTCCCTGATCCTTTCCTATTTGATTGATGTCTTCTTGTGCCACATTTTTTATCTGTTGTGGTTGAGGAATCATGGCTTCTTTTAGTCGAGTCTTCTGATACGTCCCAGCCGAAATTAGCGTGGTTTGCTGGATTTGTGTTGCTAACTCTGACGCTTCAGTTTCTTCAATCAGGATCTGGTTTTCTACGTGAGCTAACAAGGCAGAAAAGGTAAAAACATGTTTTTTCGTTACTGTTTGTTTCATCGGACCAGGCAACAAGCCTAATCTATAACTAGTTAGAGCCATACTTTCATCGCAATAGTCAAGATCAGGCTTCACATCTATAAAGCGTCGAGTATAATCCTTCAAACTTTCTCCAAACTTTGTCGGCAATCGACAATTGTATCTCCGTTAGCTCGAAAGTTCTTAATTCATACAAACTGATACGTGAACATCATCCAGAACATACCGAATTTTTTAATGCATCCCTGCGGCAATCGATTGTAGCACTTTGATGCCCGGTCTTTAAATGTCATTAAGAATGCTCGACAGATCAACTTGTCATCGTTGTCGAAGCTTAACATAAAATTCTTGAAAGCTTCCAGGTGGTTGTCAAGGTCTTTCTTTCCGTCATATTTTTTGAGCTTCGAGATATCAAAGCATTTCGGGAGATGTCCCGATAAGATTTCATCTAAAAGGGAAGACGACCTCCAATTATGTCAGAGGCTAAAAGTTTTGCCTCCTAAACCTTATGCATGACTTGAAAATAACCTTTTTTCAAGTGGGTTTGCAAATTAGCTTCCAACCCTGTAGCCATAAGACTGGCTCCCTGATGGGAATTAAAACAGGGGGCCATTATGTTGTTCCATGTTAACTATGACTGTACGCACCTTTTCAGCAGACGTCGGAGTCACTTTGTCGACACTGTCACCTTGAGGTTTGGCTATCTTTTCTCGTTGTGACTTACGCATTCGAAGCTATTGCTCCCTAGTCATTCTTTTATCCTTTCTAAGGCATCGAAAATCCATGTCGAGGGAAGAAGACTCACACATATTTTCCCCAGTTTAATATTCATCCCTGGTCTTTCTTGAAACCTCGTCAGGGCTTCGCAGTCGAGCTCTACCTTTCTAATAGTCCACTTCATCCCGATCGACAACGCGATTGGCCTCTTTTCCTTCCTCACACGATCGTTTGCTTCGACCGTCGAACCGACACTTCTTTTCAGCCAAAGCCATCTTTTTCTCAGCATTTAGCTTATAAATGTCATCCAATAACTGTTGCCTGGTCATGATTAGGGTCGACCGCTTGCTTCGGCCCTGATTACCCTGGTCGTCATCACCAAACAGCTCTTCAGAGTACCGACCCTCTGAATAAGACATCTCATAGTCAGAACATCTCTTCATTGTCTTTCCGTCTCTAGCCTCGGTATTCATTCCTCGAATTTTAGGTTTTTTATAGGGTCGAGATTTTGGAGAACCTGATCTCCAGGTATCACTCGTTCCCACAGACGGCACCAATGATAGGGTGTCAGGCGAACAAGTACAAGATTTTAGAGAGAGAATGTAGTCAAAATAAAGTACCACTGATTAGAAAGTACCCTCGTCCCAAAAAGGGATCTTTCCTTATATAGTGCTAGTGGTGGGCTCCACTGTCACATGCTATGTTTACTCTAATTATATGCTAGCCCTCATATTTATATTTATGTCTTACATTTTTTATCTTTACAAGTTGGTCCTTATACACTTATACATTATTAATTGGAACCCTTATTAATGTTGGCATTTTATGCCCTTATCACCTTTAACTTTGTTACAATCATAGACATGTCCAGAATATTCTCACGGATAACATATTTTCCATTGTACTTTCTCATAGATATCCCATTAATGAGATATTGTACCTTTGCATTATCATTTTTGGAAAATGCTTTCTCAACTTCTGTGAGAAAATCTGAAGAATTAGTAGAATCTTTTGTAACAACCCCACCAAATGCAATTAGTATCCCTTGAAGGATAATGTCCAATCACAACGGATTAGACCGTTCCTAGTTTTCATAATTTGTTTTCTTAGGTGAACTTTATAGTGTAAGATTACCTAGTTTAGGTTTCATTAATGCGAGGTCATACTTATATAAATTTAAGTACTGCTCAATGTCTTCTTTTCATTTGTTAAAATTTGAGCTATCCAACATTATCGGTTTGTTTCCCATCTTATTTTAACTCATCACATGAACTCGAAAATAAATACAATAAAAAACACATAAGTAATAAACGCAAAGATTGATTTAACTTTCTTAAGTACTCGTAAAATCATTTGGATGGCTGATTTCATCTACTTAAATTAAAAAATCAAACAGATCATTTTTAGTAAAGTTTCTCCAGTTCATGATTAACCAAATCTAAGGATCGAAAATATTTGATATTAAATTAATTCCTTGAACCGTTTCAGATCCTAAGATCCTCAAGCAAAGCAATGTACCGTCTAGAGGACCTATCAAATGATTCCATGAATCTCTTACAAAAATATAAAACTTTAGTCATACATATTCATATAATCATTCAAGAACATAAAATTTTACTCCATAAATACATACAAAATTAATCATGTCCAAAAACTTATAATATGAAACAAATTAGAAAAAAAAATTAACTCATTTACTTATTTTTTCACAAAACAAATAGCATATTGGGGTTAGTGGGCGCACACCTATCCAATGAAATCTCGTTAAATTAAGCCAATGTCCAAATAATCTAATTTATTTCGTGTGAGTGAGCGGCTGTCCAGATAGGTCTAATTCATTTCGTTAAATTGAGGTTTGGTTGATTCTAAATTTGGGAGAATTTTTGTAGAAACCAAACAAAATTTGATTTAAAATAAAAACAAATCTTAAATCCTATCAGTACAATATATTTATTTAATAAAACATTGAAACACATATACATGTTTTTATGAAAAATTATAAAAAACATTATTTACAAATAAACTCTATATCCATATCATACCAAGTCAATTAACAAGTAATCCCAATAGTATGGATTGGTATGTAAAAAAGCATACAATTGTTTCAATATAAGATTTATATAAGCTTTATCATATGAATCACAGGAGGAATTTTATAGCTCTAATATCAACTGATAGAACTAACTGAACTGCCTCAATATAATCTATCACAAAACGGAATAATAAACTTTTGTATGATTAACTAATATACATAAGATAAAATGTAGTTACACCTTTCTTTGTTGCTATCCATGTTTTTGATTGAATATTTCTTGATGTTTTTGTCACTATGAGTATAATTATAAATCTTCGTCCAAACAAAACAACGACCGTTCTTTCTGGGTTTAGGTCAAAGAACTGTCTCAACTCGAGTATCTCTTTTGTAGGAAAATATAACTATATATTATAGTTGCAGAAACACATTTACTTTATCTGCTTTGTGGGCATGGACCATAAGCACTAAAATATTTTTCTCAATTTAGTCCCCAAATTGTTAGTTCTGGTATACTGTTGAGATTTTTCTTAGGCTGAATCCTTTATATTGTACAAATTTAACATTATCACACTTATACCTCCGCAACGCTTTTTTAGTTATTGACCCATCCCTATACAATTATAAATAATATAATTATTCTAATAACTTATAAATTGGACTATTTTATGACAATAACCAAATCTGTATTTAACATTCAGATCCATAATTATTCCACCAATTGTAATATGTAATCATTTTGATTGTACTTATACTACTATAAGTATATATTTTTGTATTTGTTGTTGTATGGTTTTGTTGTTATTTGTTTTTTACTAAGATGCAACTAAAAAGAAAGAAAATGTAGTTTAGAACTTTCATGTCTAAGATGTTGGATCAGCTCTGTATAGTGCATTCTTGCATATTATAAGAGAAAAAAATATTTAAAACACAAAGATTGTTTTTTGTCACTGTCATGTTAGAGGCGGAGTTTGTTTCGAGACAAGTAACTTTATATGATCACCGTGATAGAATGCAAAATAATTATATATATGTAGTAAATATTATTGCATATTTAGGTGCCTAAATTATAGCATAATTGGTAGTAGCTTAAATTATAGCCTAATTGGTAGCTAATGACTTCATCTCTTCATGGTGTCAGACTAGGGTTATGGTTTATCTCTTCTTGCTTCCGCGTCCTACTACGTTGTTGTCTTCTCTTCTCTTTTCTTTCTTGATTCTCCTTCTTCTATGATTCTTTTAGTAGATATGGGAGAATCCAGTACTAATACGTCTTCTTCCTGCTTTCACCCTGAACTTTTTATCTCCAACATCTATACATATATTCCCATCATTATTGAGATAGAGAAAATTTCATATATCAATTAGGAAAAATTATTCGAGGTTAATTATTCAAGATAGAGGAAGGTAAATACAAAGAGATGGGTCCTCTTACCGATGATGAAGTAGAGATGTGAGATACCTAAGATATTTTTTTGGTTTAGTTGATTTATTCCACCATCCCCACCGATCTCTTGACCACTGTTATTGAAGCAAAGATTTCAGTCATCACTTTGTGGAATTATGTTCGTTATTTATTTCAAAATAATGAGAAATTGTGTGTCGTTGCTTTGGAACACTAGTTCAATAACAGTTATTTACAAGATTTATCGTTCGTCTTTGCTTATTTCCAATACCTCAAGACTCTCTCCGACCAACTAAAGAATGCGTGGGCTCTGGTATCGGCCAACTATATGCTTCTTCGTATGGTGGATGGTCTTATCCTCGTATACAAAGGTGTAGCTTATGTAATTTGACAAAAGAATATTCTACCATCATTTTAAGAAGTTCGATCCATGGTGTTTTTTGAAGAAACTATCATGAAAGAGGCAGTAGGTATGGATGATGATGGGATGATCGTGGCTACTCGTGTATCAAATGAAACCCCTGATCATCAAACTCCGAGTCAAGATCAAAGATGTGACAAATAGTCCAAGAATTACAACAACAACAAACATCGTAATAACAGACAATCCGGTGGTAAGTTATGACAGACTCTAACTGGGGTGAGGGAAGTACTAGATGTGGAGGCCATCGTAGAGGTGGTCAAAATTCAGCAGGTGATCTGTCTTGGACGACGCCTCCTTGGCGGGCTTGGATGCACTCACCCTGGACTGTACCACTTGCCCATACCTTATGCAATCTTAAAGCATGCCTACTGGACCGCGGCAACCCAGAATCTTAGGCTCCAAACCCTAGCAACAAGAACACCATGCATATGTAGCCTCTCAGTAGACTCCGATTCATGGTTACGGTTATAACCTACCTTTGTCACTTAATCATCTCTTGCATACATCTAAACTTATTAAAAAGTTGGTGTCAATTAGAAAGCTTACAACTGACAATCATGTGTCAGTGCTGTTTGATCATTTTAGTTTTGCTATGCATGATAGTACAAGACCCTTTTACCGTATCACATCTTCAAGTATACTACTTGTCAATCGTGTGTTGTAGGGAAACATATAAAATTTCCTTTTGTTCACTCAACTTATACTATTTGTATGCCTTTTGATATTACTCATCGTGATATTTGGACTTGTCCATATTTGAGTTATCAGGGACATCGATATAATGTTATTTTCTTGGATGATTATTCAAATTTTTTGTGGACTTTTCCTATTGTTAATAAATCATAAGTTTTCTTAGTTTTTAAAAACTTCCAAGATCATATTCGTACCCAATTTGAACGAGATATTAAAACTATACAGTGCGGTAACAAAGGAGATTGTAATGAGTAAAATGAATTTGAGTACATTAATCGGTCATATGATAAGTGTGACGAAAAAATGAGTCAAGACCGTTACACATCGAAGAAATAGGCAAAGTCTAAACATCATTACGATTTCAAAAAATCTAGTGGCGACTCAATTTATGATTTAGATTTTTTTCCTCCGGAAAGAGATTATCGACGCAAGAGTACTAAAAAATAGGGTTTCAAAAAATGGTCAGACTACCTTTGAACCTCTCCTCAAGTCAGGAATCTGAAGAAAAGAATTAACATCGATAACAGGCGCCTATTTTCGAATTTAGGGGTTGGGCGGTAACCATTACTAAAGTGGAACAAATAGCACCACAAATCCAGTTCCCTTTGGGCAATTTCGATAAAGGTCTATATGTGTTGGTAAATGAAGGCCATGGAGGTAGTCTGTATAATTCCGGGCATAATTAGAGATTATCTCATTTATCTATCAAAATATTTTCAGCGCGCATCCAGAATCGTTTCGATGTCTCAAACCTAGAAAAGTTTGATGGAAATAAGAATCCGAATAGCCATAATGAGAAATTCAAAAACATTATGATAAACTTCGATGATGACGACATGCCACTGTGTCGGGCATTCTCTCAAACTATTAAATATGGCTCCTCAAAATGGTAAAACCGTTTACCGCAAGGTTGCATTAAGAATTTCCATATGTTATGTACCACATTTCAACAATATTGATCACTGACAAAAGTTGGAGAAATTCTGATGGAGTATAACATGCAATTTGTTAGTATGCAAATTGAGCTCAAAGGTTGTGGAGATAATGGGGGTTGTGAAACGCTTAGGATGAGACTTCTACCTAGGATTTTAAGGAATATTGCTGGTAAGAAATATGATATGACTTTTGGTGTTTTGCTAGTGCAACTAGAAAAAAGATACTTGTTAAAGAAACTCAAAAGTCGGAATTTGAAATAATATCTCAACAAGGAAAGAGCTCACAATCTCTAATGGTTATTTACGATTAGCCACATGCCCAAGTCGTTCCGCCACTACCAATCCAAGCTTATCATTCGTTGACCAATTTTTGACCTAGAATACGTAAGCAAATGCCAACGAGGCCAATGATAAATCAACAAGTCACAAGTATTCAACTGGTGGCCAATTTTTGACAAAGTCTGAAAGCATATATAGTAGTGAAACACTTTCTAATCTAAACCCTAACGGAGGGTAAAAGGTTATAGGTCAGATATCTTTAAGGGCGAAATCTTTGGTAAGGTTGGAAATCTTCTAGGGTCAATTCTGACCAAAGGAAAATACCTCACTTTTACAATTTCACTTATGATGTATTCACTAGAATATAGTATATTTATTATTTATTAGTATAAGATTTAATGGGATTTTCAGTCTTTAGACTTGGCCCAAGATAATGATCCGCCCTATTAGTCCCATGAGACCCATAAGGCTAAAGTTAGCCTATAAATACTCTTTGAGATTGCATCTAACGAGGATGAACTTTGTTTCTCTAAAAAATAACTAAAGCAACTGTATTATCTCACTACTTTTCATCTCACGTTTATTACAACTTCACTATTTTATTTTAATACCATTTAAACCAAAATTATCTTTGTCACATTGGAAATCATAATGGGAGCAGTCGAGTAAGGTACCTAGATATAAAAAAATCAGAAGCCCGACATACAAGATTTACATTCGAAGTTCTTTGGAGAATGGATCATAAAATGCATATAGACCCTCGTCTTGAGAACGAAAGAGTTAGAATCGAAGAGGAGCATGCACATACATCACATGTAAATAACAAAACCAAAGAAAGGCTTCTCATGCAAGAGGAGCGAGATAAATTAATAGCATAAATTGAGGATTTTAGTGCTCATAGACAGGCTGAGAAAGATCCGGTGGGGAAGATTCCATCAGATTATCGAAAATTGGATGAGCCCGATTATATCCACAACATAATCTGAAGAGGTGCCAAGATAACCGATCTCCTAAAATTCATTAAGCTCCTTAAAAGAGCATCAAACCAAACGTTATTCTAGCACTTTAGTTTCTAATGAGGGCTCTATAATAAAGTCAAAAGTTTTCTCATTCTCATCTCACAATGATCATTTTAATAAACAGAAAAAAATTCAACCAGAAAAGTGCAGTCTAAGAAAAATTCAAATGAACACTATAAGTCAAGTAAGTAGGATTCTTTAGGAAATATAAGGTATAGAAGGGTAAAGAGAAGCAAATAGAATGTTACGGAAAAATGAAAGGATCAATTGATAATAACATGTACCATTTGTTGAGTGATTCAAAAATAAGTGAGTTGGTAAGTTCTTAATATAAAATTTGGTAAAGTGCATGGGCTTTTATTTTAATTTATGACATTCAAGCCCTAATTTTTAATGCGATATGTACGCTAAGAACTCACATTAACTAGATTTATTGTTGAACATAAAATACATACATCGAGATCATATCACAATATTATAGTAAGGAAATAAAAAGTTTGTATATTATATTAAGATATAATGAGAAAAGTCATCTCATTTGAAATTTTCCAGTTGATTTAGAAATTCAAAAGATACATCATATTCCATACGTTTTTACACTTGAAATTTTGACTAACAGAATTTATGAAAAATATTCTAAATAAATGCTTAAATAAATCTAGAAGAACTAAAATTATACAGTAAAACATAGAGAGTACTAAATATGAAACAATTTTTTCTTCTAATATGTATTTCAACGATAATGAGTAATGAATAGTAGACTTATTAGAACAGTCGATCAGCGATAATCAACAAGTCTTCAAACTTTTCCCATTCTCTTCCATTGCACTTTATCTTCGTTAAATCCAATCATTAATCATAGTCTATTTCCTCAATCCGTGCATGACGTTTTTTTATAATAATTTTGCAGCCCGGTGGTATTAGAAGTTTAATTTGCTCTAAAAGAATTGAAGTCTGTTGGGCGCTAGTACAACTCCACACCATTAACTGGATCAGGTTCGTAAGAAGTCCAAAAGGGTTGTGAGTAAGAAGTGAATATGTTTTTATCAAAATCCAATTAACTTCTAAGAATTTGATATTTTGTGGTAAATTTGGGAGTTTAGTAATCTTAGTGCAGCCCCCTATACGAAAATGTGTTAGGGAGTGGAGATGCTGAATGGAAGATGGGATCTCATTTACACCTTTACAATAATCGAGATTTAAATATGCGAGATTTTTGAGATGTTGTATGGACTCAGGGATCTCCGTCAAACTATCACAATAGCGAAGATTTAAATGTGTGAGGTTTTTTAAATATTGTATAGATGATGAGATATTCGTCAATTTAAAACAAAAGCTTAAATTTAAATGTTTGAGGCTTGTCAACTGCGATAAAAATGATGAGATTTCTGTCAAATTATAACAAGAGGCGAGATCTAAATATTTTAGGCTACTAAGATGTTTTATGGATGATGAGAAATTGTCCAAAACATTATTGTGAGTAAGACTCAGTTCTTCAAGATTAACTGCACCTGAGAGATCTGGGATTTCAATTAAACTCTCGCAATATCGAAGAGAGAGAACTTTTAAGGTAGAAAGATCCTGCAACAATTTAACAAACTTGTATAACAGTTGATAAAATCACTACAAATGGGGCTCTAATTGCTAACGAATCTTATAAGTATTCTATGTAATTGGAACAATATAAATTAAATTTAAAAAAAAAGGATGAGTCATAATTAAAACATTTGAATGAGGGCGGCTAAAATACGTATTACTTAAAGTTATGATAGACACAAACCAAATAGATATAAATCTTACTTGTGTTCCACTCCAAAGTCGTTTGAGACGGCTACGAAACAGGCGTAGTTCAACCAGATTGGTTGGATTAAAATTTGATGGCAAATACTCCAACGGGTAGCAATTCCAATAAAGATACCTGAGTCCCTCCGGAAGTGACTCAAGCCCACTGGGAAATTGAATTTTGGAATCATCCAAGTAGGATCCAAAATCATCCAAGTAGGATCCGATAATTTTGAGGAGTTTCAGATTGTGCATCTTTGCGAAAGCTTGAGGATCTAAATTCATCTGGTTTACTCCTCTCACATCGAAGAGTATACTTTTGATCTTATCTGTCCCCTAATAGCAAAATAAAAATTATTAGCAACTCATAATTAGTATACAAACAAACATAGAAAGCAAGAAAGTTAGACATGATTCTTACAGTGTTTTTTGTCAATACATCGTACACATCCTCATAACGCCGTAACCTGCTTCGTGATCCAACTTTTTTAGATTCTCCAATGACGATATTCCAACCCATTTCTTGTACCAAGTCATGCATTTCTACCATATTAAAGTTAGAAACTTCACCATAACTCTGACTATATCCCTCTATGGTCCTAATATATATAAGAGACTTGTCAATGAGAGCCTCCATTCCCGAATGCGAAGAGACATAACAGCCATCAAGTATATTTCTAACCCTATCAACTTCTTTACTTTTAAAGAGGCATGAAATATCCAGAAATATCTCCTTCTCTTCATGATTTAGACTATCATAACTTATTTTTAACACTTCTAAAATTTTCATATTAGAAACTTTCTTTAACTTTCGCAATTCACCTTCCCAATCTCGAATGTCCTTCTTCCCACGTAAGGATGAGCCAAGTACTTTCAATCCTAGAGGTAAACCTTGTGCGTATTCTACAATTTTTTTTGAAATCTCCAGGTAAAGCTCTATTGGTTGGTTTTGGCGGAAAGCATAGAAACTGAAGAGCTCCAAAGCCTCATTGTCATCTAACATCTCCATATTATAAAAATGTGTTATGTCATGAGCATCAAGAACATGTTTATCCCTAGTAGTTACAATAAATCTACTTCCTGGGCCAAAGTGAGGGGTCCCACGCACTCCAGTCAAAACTTCAAGTTGTGATGAATCATCAACGTCGTCAAGAACCACTAGAACTTTTGCTCGCCTTAGCCCGTCCTTTATGGAGGCATCTCCAATACGAGGTGTGTGTATCTCCAATCTCTTGTCTTTTAACAGTTCAGAAATAAGTTTATCTCTGATACTAGGTAGACCTTCTTTGTTTACCTGTTCCCTAACATCTCTAAGAAAACAAGAGCTGTCAAAGTTGGACGATATTTTGTTGAAAAGTTGTCCGGCAATGGTAGTCTTACCTATTCCACCCATTCCCCAAATTCCTACCATACCAAATTCAGGGGATTCAGTGCGTAATAAACGAATGATTTCCTCCATACGTGAGTTTATTCCCACCAATCCACTGTCATCACACGCATTATTGGAACTGTTTTTCAACTTTTCCCAAACATCCGCTACAATGCTACGTACCAGAGTAGCCTCCGATCTACAAATCAGATATGGTCAAAATGAAATAATAAGTAAAAGTAAGGACCAAAAGGATATTTTACAAATTGTGAGTTTTGGAATTTACCCAATATTACATGAATGAAAACCAGATAGATTGGCTGCACATTTCATAGCATTTCTCCATATCTGCTCTTCCGCCGGGATTTGATATTTTGTTAGGAGTCTATGGAATGCACTTCCGAATTTCTCAGTCTGATTACGTACATCTGAGGGATCCACTTTGTAAAAGACAGGTATAACAATCTGTTTCAGTGCATCCCTGCACTCGAAAATCTTCCGGAGCTCTTCCAAGCACCATTTGGAATCAGCATACTTTTTCGAGAAAATTATGATTGCAATCTTAGATTGTTCGATTGCGCTGATGAGTGCTGGAGAAATCTCGTCTCCCCTAATCAGTTTTTCATCATCGATGAACGTCTCGATCTTTCTAGTTTTCAAAGCATCCACCAGATGGCTGACGATGTTGTCACGAGTGTCTTCCCCTCTGAAGCTGAGGAAGACATCGTATTTAGGAAAAGGAGACGAAGAAGAAGACGCCATAAAATATGGGTAGGTAAATCTAGAAGCTCAAAAGGATTGGTTAATTGAAATCAAACTTGGGTGCTCAAAAAGCTATGCTTAGATAGAATATTTTGTAGCTAAACGGTTAGCCCAATCAAAGAAGACAGAAGAATTGTTTCAATAATAAAATCATGGTTGAATTCGGTGACCTTCCTAGAAATTTCTTGGATAGTATCGTCATTTATTTTCGTGTCATACATAATACATTAAATAGCTGCCATTAGCTTTGTTTGAATGTTTCGTACAATTTAGAGTTCTTGAATCTCTCTTCCTTTATTTTTAGAGAAATTTATTACATTCACAAGCCTAGTTGACACTACTTTACTATAAATCAATTCTTTTGCTGTCCCTTCAAACAGCGTCTTTAGTTTGATGGAAGAAGGTATATAAGTTTGGTAAGGTTTTGATCTGCAACTCGTTTCTAGACTGACTATCGATGGGGAGAGATTGTTTTTGGACTTTCAAATGTTCGCTGGTAATCTCTACGTTATCTCGTTAGGATAAAATTATTTGTCTTACATGTGTTGACTATCAATTTTTTTTGTAACAAATAGTTCATCCACCATTTATTTTCAATAAAGTTAGTCTTTTAACTTTGTATTTTTGATAAAGTTAGTCCCCTTAATAAATATGTGCTGATGACATGCATTATCAAGAATGGATAGTTCAGGGACTACCAACGGAATTTTGAAAATCCAAGAACTATATATCACCAAAATGGATAGTCCATTGACTACCAACGAATTTTTAAAAATCCAAAAACTATGTGTCACCGAAATCAATGGTCTTGGGATGAGTTACGGCTAAAACCGTCTAATAAAATAGTTTTAACTAAGTAAAATAAACATTTTTATTTAATGTTGTTGTTAATAGTTTTCGTCTCATGAGTGATAAACTAGATCCAATACCTATGCAGTCCTACGACATACATGGTTATGTGGTATTTAAACAAAGTAAATTTCATTGTGGTTGATTCAGAAAACAATAATAAGAGATGCAATTTAACTTCACATATTACATGTACATGTTTTAATTCATATAATCAAGACTAAAGACTGACAATTGGTAAATCCAAAGCTTGTAAAAGTAGAAGGGGATTTCAAGTTATGTAAAGATTGTATGTCTAAGTTTAATAAGTTTTACTTAGTGGTCTATTTAGAGTTTAATATAGTTTTAATACCAAAAATGACTTTATGGATTGATAAATAATTTCAACTCGTGATTGTGCCTTTTGTCTTCTAAACTTCAAAAGCTAAAGTGTCAATGATGAACAAGTTTCCGTCTTTATATTTGAGAGGAATGTATGTTATGTATAAGTCATTTATAGTTTCCATTTGGTTTTTACTTATTTGACTCATATTGTTTTTATGATATTTTATACGTAATTTGTTTTAAAAAATATTTTTCTTCTCTTTTCTTTGTTTGACTAGTGTGGTTAGGTCTGTTTTATTTGAGATTAAGAAATTCATTGATTTTATAATAATCTATATGTTGGTACAAATGTTCTAAAATCTTTTTTATCTAAAAATTTAACTTTTTAAAATTCAACCTACGTGTGGTATAGATGTTTAGGTCATATCTGTAAAAAATAGGAATGACAAGCTTATTGATTATGTTATTTTCACTATTTTTTACGAACCCAACTTTGAAAAATGTGTTAGATTTATGAGCAGAGGAAAAACGAAACAATGCCCAAATTCAACCCGGTTACCACAGTTGAGTCCATAACGCCTTCTCACCCGTAGGTCCAATTTAGTTAATTAAATAATTAACCGAATATGTTTATTTAGCATTTTGGTCCAAATTATTGTCAGTCCATAAATATATTAAATAAATATATTCTAACATTTATGAACAAGTTTTAGTAAGTAGGAACTAAAGATATAACCACCCATATCAAAAAAAATTAATTGTGTGAGATTGAGAGATGATCATAACACTTTAAAAGAGAACCTTTTTCAAATAATATGCTTAACTCAATATTCATTTAATATTCTTAATAAATCATATATACATATTTTAACGAAACTAAGATTGTTTTAATATTGATTAATTACATATTTCAATTGCAACTTTATTTTTTAACAAAAAACTTGATTCTTTGTATTACCAATCATTTTTTTAATTGATATATTTTTATGTTAAATTATAGATTTAAAAGTTAATTTTTTTTTTATGGTTCGATAATTTTCGAGTGTAGTACTCATCAAACTTAGATAAAAATCGTACACTTGCGATTTTTATAGCAGAATCAAATTCGTTAAGTTTCTAACATTATTATCTGAATTACCATTAGTTTATTGATCACCTGCAATAAGCTACGTATTTTACCACGTTCGACTAATGTTTACGTTAGACCAATGTTTCTGTATGCCCCGGTATGCAAGTTTTAATGTTTTTCATGGTTATTAAACTCAACAAATCAAAAAACTCGTTAACTCATTTACTATTTTTAGACCCTCTATCCAGTTTCATCAACCAACTCGTTTAGGACAATCAAGAAAATGATTACACATATTCATCTAGAGAACCCGAAAACTTTATGTCAATAGATCTAAAGTCGATGGTGCCCTTATAAAATAAAACTCTCGTCAAGGGTACCATAAATACTTGGATATCATCACTTTGTTCGGGTTAGAGATGAGTTATATTGAAGATTGTGTGTATCGCAATTTCAGTGAAAATAAAAGAATATACTTACTCAGCTATATAGCTCATGCGTCGCACAAGAATTAGTCAATTGACTATCCATTTTGGTGACATATAGCCCATCGACTAAAAAATTTTTTGACTTAGTCCATTGACTAGTAATTTTGATAAAGTTAGTCTCATGTGCATATTTATTTAGGAGACTAACTTGATGAAAAATGGATAATCAAATGACTAACTTTGTCGAAATGAATTGTTAAGGAACTATCTATCACAAAAAAAAGGATAGTCAACACACATGGGGAGATTAACTTTATCCAAAATAGATATTTAGAAGACTAAATTATGACGTGTTTTAGTCGTAGGACTATCTAAATATATAAATTATTAATAATCTACGTCAACCCATCTTGGACCTATTAAAAAATACACTGGATTCATATTACAAAATAAAAAAACAACAAATATTCATACACAAATTTTATAAAAACAACAAATTTTCATACACAGACTTTATAACAAAATTGATATTTCGACTATTCAGTTTTTAACAATGAATTCCTCTTGATTCATTTCTTCTAAAAAATAAACTTATCAAATATGCACAAAGAACCTGCACACATGAAATTGTGTTAGTATGGTCATATGTGATTAATCCATCGAGTTAGAAATTTTATTTTAAACTTTAAGTATCATGTTAACATCCTGCTTGATAGATGAGGTGTCATTTTTTTTATTGTTCGCGTGTCACTTTTTTTAGATACACATCACATAATTCTCCGTTTTAATTTTACAGAAAACCGTAGAATGCTTTTCTTCTAAGTTTTGATCTAATGAGAAAAATTTACAAACCCAAATAGATGGAGGATGAACATGAAAATTATTTGTCGTTGACCAACATTTTAATATAAGAATATAACAAAAAAGATTTATTTGTTTTTCAATTAATTGAGCTCCACAACTTCCATCGTGCAATTTCGTTCTCCTTCGGATAGAACCACTAGAATTTGAATGATTCGTATATAATAAATTAACTAGTCGAGTATTGTCCTGGGCAAAAAGTATTAAAAAAACTTTTATTAAACTGGAATTTTTTATATTATAAATTAATATAAAACTTTTTCCTATCATCCTTTCAAATTCAGATGACTTTTATTTTATTACATGATATAAAGTATATTTAAAAATATCATTGGTAAGTTTAATATATATATAATTTGTTATTATATATTCGAATTTTGGAATTTCAAACAAATTCGTGCGGACTAAAATATTATGTAAAACAACATGACGGTAAAATAAAATCATGTATATTTATAAACATTGTATTATAGAACAATTATATATTTATAAACATTGAAACATTGACTTTATATAAAAGTATTATAAGAAAACTCAAAACCAAAATATGTTAATAGTAGTAGATGCAGTGGTAGTTGTAGCAGTAAATAACAGGAGATGCGGACCCACATGAAGATGCAGTGGTAGTTGTAGCAGTAAATAACATGAGAACAGGTTCAAAGAATTTTGATTGACACAAGTAATTCTACCAACATCTTGTTCATGATTACTTATAAAAGAATTCCTTACCCTCTTGTAATCCGAACGTCAGATAGAACTATAGTTGGTTCACAAGGGTAATAACTGAAGTAGTGGGGGGATTTGAAAGCTTGGTAGAGCTAGGTTGAGGGCCTTTCAGAAAAGAGGTCGAAATTATGTTAATAGTAGTAGATGCACCAACGTCTTATAATGCCATTTTTGGAAGGCCTAGGTTATCGAAAATGCATGGTGTTATTCCCACAGTTCATCACTGTTTAAAATATGTTATGGGAAATAATACTGTAACGATCAGAATCAGTCACATAATGACTAGAGAGTGCTACCAAATTGCTTTGTCTTCATAGCAAATTCGAGGAGGTGAATCACCAAAAACATAGCAATTAAAGGGACTTCCTAAAAAACAATGCCTTTCGATGATCCGAGGAAGTCCCTCAGACTTTTAGTTCTTGATGATCCACGTGGAAATTTTGAAAAAAATTGGACAAATCTCTCAATTGATTTTAGGGATAAGTTGATTATTATTTTTATCTAGAAAGTTAAATATGTTTGTTTGGTGTGCAGAGAATGTAACAGGGGTACCTCCAGACATAATTTTCCATAAGCTTTCACTTAGGAATAATGTAAGGCCTATTATACAAAAAGAAGGCTTGTTTCTCAAGCGAAATTGGAGGTAATAATTGCAGAAGTAGAGAGCTTGTCTAGCATAGGACATATTTGAGAGTTACAGTATCCTTTGTGGGAATTAAATTCAGTATTGGTTAAGAAGAAAAACGCTAACTGGAGAATGTGTATATATCTCAAAGATTTGAATAGAACTTGTCCAAAAGATCCTTTCTCGGTGCCTCACATAGATCAGCTAGTAGATTAAACATCAGGAAATCGGTTGCTATTGTTTATGGATGCCTATGCAGGTTATAATCAGATCAAGATGGATCCGCAAGATGAAGAAAATATTTCGTTAATACTGGAAGAGGTCTATACTGTTATAAGCTAATACAGTTTGGTCTGAAAAATATAGGGGCAACTTATCAGCGCTTAGTAAACAAAACTTTTGAGGAGCAGATTGGGCGAAATGTTGAAGTTTACATTGATGATATGTTGGTTAAAAGCTTAAGAGAAGACGAACATTTTGATGATCTAAGCGAGATCTTTAACAACTTGAAAAAGATTATTTTGAAGCTAAATCCGGAAAAATGTACGTTTGGTGTTAGATTCGGGAAGTTCCTCGGATATATAGTGAGTGAAAAATGAATTGAAGCAAACCCATTACAGATACAATCTTTGACAACCATGACTCCTCCCTGGAATTTCAAAGAAGTCCAGCTATTAACCGGAAGATTGGTAGCGCTAAATAGATTTATTTCTTTCTCCTCGGATAAATATGCACATTTCTTTCAAGTCCTTAGAAATGCAAACAATTTCAGTTGGATAAAAGAATGTTTTGAAGCGTTTCATCACATCCAAGAGTACCTCTCTTCCCCGAAAATTCTTTATAAACTAGTGGAGCGGTTAGTTGTCTACATAGCAGTCTCAGATTGTGCTGTGAGTGCTGTGCTAGTTTGAGAAGAAGAAACAATCCAAGACTAGTGTACTATATTGGCAAAAGTTTGCTAGATGCAGAAAAACGATATTTGAAGTTGGAAAAGCTGGCTCTTCCTTTGGTAGCAGCTGCTCGAACAATGAGACCATACTTCCAAGCATATTCTATAGTAGTTCGAAGAACTTTTCCTTTAAAAAGTTTGGTTCAAAGACCTGGAATTTAAGGGAGAATGACAAAGTGGTCGGTTGAGTTAGAGGATTTTGATATTTAGTTTGAGCCTCAAACAGTTATTAAAGCACAAGTTCTAACTGATTTCTTAGTAGAGTTTCATTCTAAGCGTTCAGATATGAAGATCGACGAACCTAAGTTTGAGGCAGAATGGCTAATTCGAATGGATGGAGGATCGAATATATGTGGAAGTGGAGTTAGAGTGCAATTAGTTTCCCCGAAAAGAATTGCAGTGTTCCAAGCCACCCGATTTGGATTTAAAGTAACAAATAACGATGCGGAATATGAAACAACTTTAGAAGGATTGAGGTTCGCACAAATATGTGGAGCTAAGAAAGTTAGATTGTTAAGTGACTCGCAAGTTTTGATCAATCATGCATTAGGAGAATCTGAAGCATGAAAAGATCATTTAGTTAAGTACTTGAAAGCATTAAAAGATTTTACACTTATTTTTAAAGATGTTAGATATGAACATGTTCGCACGGAATAAAATTCGGTACCAGATTCTTTAGCATCTACCTCGTATTTTGAAGATTATCCATGGATTATCACACAAGAGCATCCTTCGATCACTAAAGCTTCAAAACAATTAGCTCCATTTGTTGAAGAGAACTTTCAAGGGATGATTGTTAAAACAAGTGATTGGAGATCGGAAATTATTGGGTTTTTAGAGAAAGATGAGTTACCCAAGGACAAGTCACTTGCCAAGAAAATACGTTTCAAATCTCATGGTTATATAGTCCCTGGGGGAATAGTATACAAAAAATATTTGAGTTGACCTTTATTCAGATGTCTGGATAAGAGTAAATTGCAAATAGTTTTGTCAGAATTGCATGATGGAGAATGGTCTGCGCATTGTAGTTACAAAGCTTTGATTTGAAGGGCATTCTTAGCAGGGTAATATTGGAAAACTATATCTTCTGATGCGAAAGAAGTGGTGAAGAAATGTGACACATGTTAGAGGTATGCTAATGTAATTCACAAACCCGGGGTTTCCCTTGAAAGTATATCCGAGGCATTGTCGTTCGATCGATGGGGTGTTGATTTAGTTGGCCCGATTAGTGAAATTTTCATGTTAATAGATACATGCAGATTTATGTGGCCCAATTAGTCCAACATCAGTTGCTCGTAATAAATACTTTCTTTTACTTGTTGATGACTATATTTCTTGGATGTGGGTGTATATAATAAAAGAATAAAGAGAGGTATTTGATATCTTTATAAAATTCAAAAGATTTGCTGCAAAATAGATCTAATTACACGATAATAACCTTTTGTATTGATCGAGGTGTGAGTTATTGTCTAAGAAGTTTTTAGATTTTTGCGAAGAGAACAGTATCTAAAGTCATCTCACGACACCATACACTCCACAACAGAATGACGTTGTGGAATGCAGGAGCCAAAATGTAATGAATACTGTAAGGAGTCTACCTAAAAGCATGTTCAAGAATAAGAAGTTGATTTTAATGAAATTTTCGCACCTGTGGCTAGACTCGATATTGTGAGATTGATTATTCCCTTTTAGCCTAACATGGATTGAAGATTTATCACTTAGATGTAAAATAAACATTTCTAAACGGTGACCTCTCAGGGAGAAGTATATGTTGTCTAACCAGAAGTTTTTGAAATCAATAACGAACCACATAAAGTATACAAGTTGTCAAAGGCATGTTATGGTTTACCACAGGCACCGAGGGCGTGGAACATTCACCTCGACTAGACTTGCAAAACTCTTGGTTTTGTAAAGTTCTCGCAAGAACAAGCGGTCTACATTAAAGTAATGGTACATAAGTTTTGATAGTGGGTGTGTATGTTGACGATTTAATTATCATCGGTTCAAGTATGAAGGTAATTAAAATGTTTAAGAAACAAGTTATGGATGAGTTTGAGATGAGTGATCTCGGGTTACTCTCTTACTACCTTGAGATTGAGGTGGAGCAGAAGAAAGGTTACATAACACTCAGATAAACAGCCTATGCAAAGAAAATATTACGTTAATTGAAGATAGCTGATTGTAATCCTACCAAGTATCCCATATAAGCAAAGCTAATATTAATGGAAAGTTGGTAGGTCCCACTATGTATAAGGCGCATCATCGAATATCATAGTCGTCCAGATTTGTCATATGATGTCGGACTCATGAGTACGTACATGGAGAAACCTACTATGAATCATCATCAAACAATTAAAAATATTTTTCGCTACGTAAAATGGTCCATAACCTATGGATTGAAATATGAAAAAGGGAAAGGATCTGAAGATCTAGTTGGTTTTACTTGTACTGAGGAATGGCATTCTATCTCAATGGTAATTTGATCACTTGGAAATCTCGGAAGTAAACTACTATGGTGTTGTCTTCTTGTGAGGTTGAATTTATGGCAGCAACTGCAACGTCAGGCAAACATTATGGCTAGGAAACCTGTTGAGGGAGGTGACTAAAATGAAACCAAAGCCACTAACGTTGTATATTGACAATAAATCTGCAATTGCATTAATGAAAAATCTTGTATTTCACCGAAAAAGCAAACACATAGACACTCGCTTCCACTTCATCTGCGAATGTGTCGAGAAGCACGAGATAGTCGTGGAATTCGTTTGCACCGGAGGCAAACTTGCTGATATTCTCACCAAAGCTCTAACAAGGCTCAAATTTGCAAAAATGTTAGAATTATTCGGAGTAAAAGATCTCTACAAAAGTCAAACTTAAGGGGAAGATTGTTAGAATATTTTAAATTTGACAGGTCATTATGGAAGTTATGGAAATTAAGGAAGTTAATATTATGTAGTTATTTGACATTTCCTATTTAAGAAACCCTTTGGATTGTAATTTAGTACGTGAAATGATATTTGTATTTTAAAATTTAAAAAAAAACTTAGTTTCTTAATCTCTCATTTTGTTTTCTTTCTTTTTAGAAAAACTAATACACATTTTATTTTTGTATGGAAACCAACATATGATAAGAAAAAGATGTATTTGAAGCTATATTTATTATAATAAAAAAAATATTTCAACGACCATTTTGACGACCTCAAGAAATTTACCGGATGCACTTCTGTTAAACTTAATTCTTATGAGCCACACAAACGTGTTGGATGGAGCTCATAAGACTAACTTCATATAACCATCATGCCAAAATATCTCAAAATAAATTTATACTTATTATAGAACTTTTATTTGTGATTTGGAAATATATATTCTTCAACTAATGTACAAAAAAGACATACTTAGATAACTTCGTGGATTTTCAATCTACCTACCGTACAATTCACCAAGTAATAAAAGAAAACTAGTTTGTCAGATAATGACCAATATGATACTAATTCGTCAGGTATTTATCGGGTAGTAATTCATTAGGTATTAGTAGCTCAAAAAATTAATCATCTTCCTTTCATGTTAGTGAGAAAATATTAATTGACTAAAATCTATCTAACGTCATTATATTTTACAAACTCTAACATATAAAAACCTGTTGACAGAAAAGAACCATATAAATTCGAACAAACCTTCTAAATCCTTAAATTGTGATAGTAAAGAAGATGACCAAGACTCAGAAAAAACTAAACCACATGGTATTGCTTTTGCTTCCAACCAACCTGCAGAGTATGAAGTTGACTTCTTTATTCGATGATTTTCCCATCAGAAAATTATTCGTCATGATTATAAAAAGAAGGAAATTTTTTTGTTTTAAATGACTAATTTTTTACAACATCAAAATTCACATACCATCAAAAATATACTTCCCCCATCACGAAATCAGTGATAACTCTGTAATTTCCTATTGGAAAATAAGGTGGAGTATTAGGTTCCACTTTCATCCAACAATTTAAGACTTTTCTTCTATATAGAATATTATCAACCCAACTTACTCTAAACAATTGGGTGACGATTCCTAGCATTATTGTAGCATTTGCATTGGATGAGAAACCCTTTGAACTTTCTAACATTATGCACGAATGCATTCAACAAATTTTATGTGTCTAGTTTCTACTATTTCACCATCTCAAAATACAAAGTGTGGTTATACTTTATTTTTCATATTGTGGTTGGAAATAAAAGAATTTCTACATTAAAAGAAATTAGGAGTCAGAATCATTTAACCTTACTAGCGAAACTGAAAGGCGTTGGATAGTGTGAAGTGTGTCTAATTATGAACATAGTGTTAAATTTTATTCTTAATTTTCTAATATACTCATCATAAATTTCTTTAAAATTTTCAAAAACTAATGCAATTTTTAGAGATTGGAAAAAAGGTACTGCTATTTATTTTATGTGTTTGGTTTGTAGTTTGTTTGTATAAAGTTTTGTTTGAAATGTGTAAAATCTATATGTGGCATGTGTTGTATGTGGTTGTAACATTACCATGTTTTAAAATATATGATTGATAGTTCCATCAATCTTTACAGGAGATGTTAGAGTAAAACAATGTTTGGAGGACTAAATTCGTGGCACAAACTACTTATTAAGTACTTACAGAGAGAGAAGATACACATTTTAAAAAGAGAAACTAATATGTAATCATTGTGTAATTATTAATCAATCACCTTTCCCAAAAAATGTGAGGTGCTTTTATAGTACATTTGTTGGGTCCCACATGTCTAAAGAAATTATTAATTGTGGTACTCGCCTCAAGTTTATTGTGTGTTACAAATTGGTTCTTTAATATTACATAATTATCATTTACTCCTAAAAGACTTTCTTTATGTAAAATTACACACTTAACTTTCTTATGTGTTTTAGTTAATTTATTCTTCCGTCATCAGTAGCCCACAGTCCTTGTGAAACTGTTCAGACAATGACTGTTATATGACCCATTATGTCTTCATCGAACTATTTGATGCTTTAACTATTAATTTATCAAGAGAAAAACCTTTCTTCAAATATAAAAAGTCCCTCTTCGAATTTAGACCGTCGTTCCTCATCGAATTTTCTTGATTCTTTCACTTACCTATAAATCCTCCTCGAATTCTTGAAAACTAAATATTTCTCAAACTTTTTTCCCTATAATTCTTCATTAAACGTTTTCTTGGGTTTTGACTTGTTGTTCAAAAAATACATCCTTGAATTTTATCTATTCTTTTAAAATCCATACGAAACGTCTTCCCAAACGTTTCCTCACGTATGAATTCATGACGTTTTTTTAAACCACCAATAAGAAAACTTTCCCCCGATCAGGTTTCGATTGGGATGCCTCTTGTGTGTCCTTCATTTCGGCACGAGCTAGCCTAGGAGCGGTATTACACATCCATATGCACTTATTAATCCTATCTTGGACAATTTTCCCTTAGGCTAACAACACTTTGTAACCTTGGGCCTTGTCATCGTTTAGACCTATTTCTCTCCTATAAAACCCCTAACACCTCATAAATCCCATATTAACATTTTTTAAAGAGATAAAGCTTTGAAAAAACTATTTTAGTGGGATAAATGGTTTATGCTAATGAATATACGTATTTCATAGTGGTTAACTATCATTCCAAAAGCCGAGGAAAATAAAGTTGCCTTTTTGTACGTTGAACCAGAGCCCTAACCGCCCGTAATTACATACTACAATGTCTGGCCTCCCTCAAACATCTGTTCTCAGCCCCCAGTCACACTTGCCCAAGAATTGACAAAAGTGACTCCAACATGGGAAAAATAAACATTCAAAAAGCTCATCTTCGAAAAGAAAAAGACACCATAAGGAAAGTAGACATAAGTACATCAAATTATCCAAAGGGTCACCGTCAGATGTTCCTGCCACTTCATCTTCTAGTCCACATGGGACTCCTCGTCCAACACCAGAAATCTCACCTCAGAAGTTAACTAAAGCTGACATTATTCAGATGACAAAGCAACCCCTCCAACCGATTCCAGAGACTGAGTCAAACATCTCCCCAAGTCATTCTCATACTGTCAAATTTGACGATAAAAAAGCTAAGGAATCTCTAACCTTAACTCCCGATGGAAAGCTAATGCTAATTCTGCCACTTCTCAAGATTTTGAGGAGAAAAACAACATTATTGATCTGCCTGAGAAAACGTACGATGCCACTGCTTTTCAAATTGAGGAGAGGAATTCTCCTACAAGGAAAAAAACCAAGTCAAGATAAGAGTCGTCAACAAAAAGTTTATGGCCTTAAAAAAGTGAAATAGAAATACTATAATACATTTGAAGAGGCCAAGCTAAGAGCTAGGTGGGGAATTCCTTCTATAATTTCCACCTATTTTCTAACTGCCGGAGAGAATCCATTGTCAGTCAAAGATAATGAATTGATTGTGTATATGGAGGTGATGAATTGGATGTTGCGCTACACTCTATACCTTTCTTCATGGAGTATTTTTCGATGATCAATATTTGTCCTATCTAGGCCGGACCCAACATGTGGTTCACTCTTATGGCCTGTGTCGTGACCTCTAGAATTTTGGGGTGAGTTTTTCTTTTGAAGAGTTAGTTAGCCTCTATGGTTTGGCAAAAAACACGTACTTCCTTTTTTATTCTTTGACCTTCAGTCGAGATCAGAAGGTTGTTAAGGATTTACTCGATAGAGACAAGAAATGGAAGTAACAATTCCTTTTTATCTTAGGGTTTTGGGAGACAAGATATAAGGCCACTTTTAAGAATCCTCACAAGTTGTTACTCGTCTGGACGAACTGAGGTATGCTTCCCCTTTATTCTCCTTCAGATTTTTCTTATATATATTCTTATATCTTTTCCATATTAAGTATAAATAACAATGACTAGCATATCCAAACCTTATGCCGATTTCATTTCGAAGGTAAAAACTATCTTCACCAAGCTGCATTTGTGGGCCAAGAATTCCTGATCCTATAGGTTTCGACTATGTTTCACTCCTACCAATCTTGCCAAGAGTCGCATGTGGAGGTTGAATCCATTAGAACACTTATCCTTGAAAGAGCTCATGATTTCTTCTTCTCAACAGGATGTCTTAGACTGGCTGGAAGCAAAAGATGTTGTGGGTTTTATTACGACGAGAGATATCTCAAAATTCATTTAAATTATTAATCAAATAACTCTTCAGAAAAAGAGAAGGCCTCTGGCATTGAGACTCATGGGGATGATGAAAATGCTAAAAATTCGAAGGTTGAGAAACTTGAAGGGTCCGAAAAGCTTTCTACCCAAGTACACAATAAACATCCCAGTGAGGTTCCTCATAAGAATAAATTCCAATGAAAAATGGAAGAACATCTTAGAAGAAATGCCAGAGGCTTCCAAGGTTATTAGTTTCCCAAAAAATAAAGTAGGTGAGCACTTCAAACCCTCTCCAGAAAAGATGGCCATTAAATCTGACTCCTACTAACTTTCACTAATCGATGTGACCGTTCAAGACCCTCAAGATAAAATTCATAATGGTGATTGCTCCTCCATTTTGGTTTCCTTTCATGTTGGTTCCTTTGATAGTTTGTTTGAAATTCCTTGACTGGACGAATTTTTTATTCAACTTTGCAAGTTGCTTCATTTATCTTTTTTTATTGGAAAGAAGATGAATAATTTGAAGGATCTAAAAGTTACTACAAATCCAAAGCCAGCCAAATCAAAAGTTGATGAGCTCAAACAACAAAATCCAACTCTTGAGAAATATGCCTGATGAGTCTGAATGTTGCTACCTCTCCGGACGGGGACAGTTCGAACTAAGATCACCAGACCAGACAGGGCAGTTCGAATACCTAGCCCATTGGACTGTTCGAACTATGACTAAAGTACTTAAAAACCTAAACACTTCTTGACTAAGCTGCTTGCTCTTCTACTAAAAGCTCATGGGTCTTTGAACATGACCCGGGTCCATTAAACATGACCCGAAAGCCCATAAAGCCCAAATACAAAGGTATAATTACCCAACCACCAGCATTAAATAAGGGTAATGAAAATTAAATAGAACCAGGCTGCTTAATTCTCCCTCTACTCTCTACTTAAACATTAAACACCCACATACCTCCACAAACTCTAAACAAATTACAAACTTACCCTCAGACGGAAATTAACCAAACCAAATTGGCGACCACAGTGGGAGCACAAAGGTGCCTGAATCGAGCATTCGAAACAAACAAGAAAAGTCAGTCGGAATGAATCCGGACGCCCCGGAAGTACCTCCAGCTTTGCTCGAAGTGGTGGGTGAAAACGATGAGTACACCATCGAGGAGCGCGATAGGTTAAAAGGCGAGATAGAAGCTCTGAGGGCAGAAAAGGCTAAGATGGGCATGCAAGAAAAATCAAAAGCATCAGTTGCTCATCATACCGATAACCCTAGAGAGGATGAGCCTTCAAAGACTCATGTGAGTACCAAAAAGACTCATGCCAGCTCAAAAAAGTCTCACCGGTCTAAGCCATTGAAGAGTTCTGACTCAGACTCAGAGTCTACTGATAGATACTCGGATGAGGAGGGAGTTGAAGAGTCCTTGTCCTCTAGCAGTGATGAGGGCCGAACTAAAAAGAAGCAAAAGTTGATAAAAAATATTCAAGAAAAAGGGATAGACGTGGGAAATTGAAGAAGAATATTGGCAAAAGGTCATCTCACAGCCGGAGGCATGTAGACCGGATACTGATGGATCCTTTTACCTTCCAAGATTCTGTCCGGAAACCTCCCTAAGAGGTTTGACAGCACTAAAATGGAAAAGTACGATGGCAGTACTGATTCAGACAACCATTTAGAGCAATTTAAAAACTTAATGATGAACTTTGATGATGACGACAAACTACTTTGTAGAGCATTTTGCCAATCCTTTACGGGGATTGCTCTAAAATGGTATAACAGCCTACCACAACGCTGCATCAGGAATTTTGATACCTTTTGGGTGGCCTTTCGAAGGTAGTTTGTTGGGAGTAAAGAGTTAAAGGGCAACGGGGACACAATAATCCATTGTGCCCAAGAACCAAACGAATCATTGAAAGAATACATAAGTCGTTTTCTAAACACTAAGAATGGGTTGGCTGATTGCTTCGAGCAAGTAGCAATAGCCTCCTTGAGACAGGGCTTAAACCCTGGGAATTTGGCTGATTCGGTGACTAGAAAGAAAGCCATGACTTGGGGAGGAATGCTGAATTAGGTTGGAAAACAGATTAACGTTGATGAAACAAAGAAAACTAGGGTGCACATGCAGGTGAGGTCTGCCCCGGTTGCACCAAACCCCAATCAGAATCAGTCCGGGAACAAGGCGAAGGAGACCGGACAGGGGCATAGCAGGGCTAAAGCTCAATCTCAGCCAGCTGCACCTGCTCAGAGTCAACAATACAGAAATAAGAGAGGGACTTAGGTTCAACCGGAGTGGTTTGCAGAATTGAAAGAAAGTGTGGCCACCATTTATGATAAAACAAAGGAAGAGGTACACTATAGAAGACCGGCCGCACTGGAATCTTTTAGAGAACATCGTAGTAACTCTTTCTGCCAGTATCACAATGATACTGGCCATACCACCGATTGATTGTATAGCCTTGAAACAAGAAGTTCAGAACTTGATTGAAATGGGAAAGCTGGGGGCATATGTTAAAAGAAGAGGAGGTAATATGCCTGACAATAATCACCGGGTTGGTCCAAGCAATGCTGCTCCGGAGGGAGCTATGGTTATAATCGAAAGGTTTGATGTGGAATCAGAATACTTGGATCCGGATCCAACTCGAAATAGAGTGGGTGCCATTGAGGAACGTTCTAGAACAGTCTCCGGACTCATTAAGTTTTTTGAGTCACTTACAATTTTCGGAGGGGATACTATGACAGCTCCTACTGCTTCTTCAAGGAAGAGACACGTTCATACTTTAGCTACCCAGCTGGAAGGAGGCATGACCTCATATCAATCGCAAATTCCATTCCCCTTCATTGTTTTTGATGAAGATGACTTAAGAGATATAGCTGGCCCTCATGAAGATGCTGTTGTCATAGGAGCATCCATCGGGGCAATGACATAAGACGAATCTTGGTGGATACTGGAAGTTCAGCTAATATCTTCTTCTTAAACACTTATAAGAAAATGAAAAATCCAGCCGTAATTCAGCGTTCAGACAGATCAATTGTGGGCTTTACTGGCAGCTCAGCTGATGTGATCGGGGAATTCGAAGAGGAAGTTTTGTTGGGCAAGGGCCCTTTCAAGAAGATGGCCAGGATACTTTTTATTTTGGTAGATTGTCCCACTTGCTATAATGCTATTTTAGGGAGGTCTTGGCTCTCTAAGATGCATGCAGTGGCCTCGACAGTCCACCAATGTTTGAAATATGCTATTCAAGGACAAGTGGGAGTTGGCTGAAGCAGTCAAAAAATTGCAAGAGAATGTTATGCTACAGCCCTGGCCCCTCGGACGTTGGGGGCAGTTTGTATCGACGAGCAGTAGCAGTTTGAGGGGCTTTCTGGGGGTGAGAATGAAATTGATGACCCCAGAGAGACCCCTGGAGTATTGATACCAGTTGAAGAGGTTGAAACACATTCTTTAGAAGAAGGGAAAAGTGTCAAGATAGGGTCTAAAATGCCACCCGACCTGAAAAATAAGATGTTAAAGTTCTTGAAAAACCATCAACATGTTTTTGCTTGGTGCAATGCTGATGTGACTGGGGTTCCAGGTGATGTTATATCACATCACCTATCTGTCCGAAGAGATGTAGCACCAGTGGTACAAAAGAGAAGGGCTTTTTCCAAAGAAAAGGCTGATGTTATTGTGCAAGAGGTTAACAGGCTCACCAAGATGGGGCATATCAATGAGTGTCAGTATCCTTTGTGGACTGCCAATCCGGTCTTGGTGAAAAAGAAAATTGGCAAGTGGCGTATGTGCATTGACTTCACAGATCTCAATAGATCTTGCCCAAAAGATTTGTATCCAGTTCCCCGAATTGACCAACTAGTAGACTCCACCTCTGGGAATAATCTGCTGTCCTTTATGGATGCTTTCTCCGGGTACAATCAGATCCAAGTAGATCCGAAGGATCAGGAGCATACTACATTTATCACTGATAGGGGTCTTCATTGCTACAAGGTAATGCCATTCAGGTTGAAAAATGTTGGGGCTACTTATCAGAGATTTGTGAACAAAGCCTTTGCTGGTCAAATTGGAAGAAATATGGAAGTATACATTCATGACATGATGGTGAAAAGTATGGATGAGAAATTGCACTTAGCTGACCTCCAAGAAACTTTTGCTAACTTGGTAAAAGTAAATTTGAAGCTAAATCCAGAAAAATGTGTGTTCGGAGTGCAATATGGGAAGTTCCTAGGTTATATAATAAGTGAGCAAGGGATACAACCCGATCCGGACCAGCTTAATGCTCTATTCCAAATGGAGCCTCCTCAGAATATTTAAAAAGTGCAACGATTGACGGGGAGGTTAGCTGCTTTAAACTGATTTATCTCAAGATCATTAGACAGATGCGCCCCGTTTTTTCAAACTTTGAAGGGTGCAAGGGGATTTGCTTGGACCTCACAGTGTGATGAGGCCTTCAATGAGATTAAGAAACATCTGTCCTCCCCCAAAACCTTATTTAAACCAATTGATGGAGAGACATTCTTCGTATATTTGGCAGTTTCAAGTTGTGCCATCAGTGTTGTGTTGGTAAGAGAGGTGGATAACTACCCCCATCCCGTATACTACATCAGCAAGAGCTTGATAGATGCAGAAAAACGTTATTTAAAACTCGAAAAGTTAGCGCTAGCCCTAGTGATAGCTGCAAAGAAGATGAGGCCTTATTTCCAAGCTCATCCTATTATCGTCCGAATATCTTTTCCTTTGAAGAATGTTCTCCAAAAGGCACACATTTCTAGTAGAATGACTAAGTGGTCGGTAGAGTTGGGGGATTTTGATATAGAATTTTCTCCCCGAACAGCAGTTAAGGCCCAAGCTGTGGCTGATTTTCTAGTTGAATTCCACTCTGACAGAGATTCGGAGTAGACTACTGAGATGAAAGACAAAAAGGTCTGGATCGTCCGGACGGATGGTGGATCCAGCACTATGGGATGTGGTGCAGGGGTGTGCTTAACTTCTCCATATGGTGACAAAATGTACCAGGCTATATGTTTTGCTTTCAGGGCTTCCAATAATGAGTCCGAATATGAAGCAGCTATAGCTGGTTTAAAATTAGCTTATATTTGTGGGGCTAAAAGGGTCAAGCTAATGAGTGACTCCCGGCTTCTTATCCACCATGCTCAAGGTCAATCTGAGGCTAAAAAGGAGCAACTAGTGAAGTATTTACTTCTTCTTAAAAATGAAGCACTCAAGTTTAAAAGCGTTGTTTATGAGCATATACCCCGGACATAGAATGAATTAGCAGATTCATTGGCAACTACAACTTACACAGAGTCATATCCATGGATCCATGTACTGGAGAGCCCCTCCATTCAACTTAATGTGGGTAAAGAGGATGAAATTTTTGAAGTACAGGTGAAGCAACTTCAGGATTGGAGATTTCCTCTCCTACAGTACCTCTCCGATTGTATTTTGCCTCAGGATAAATTGTTAGCGAGAATAATGAAACACAAGGCTCGTGGTTTTATTATACTAAGAGTCATGCTGTATAAAAAGTCTTACAGTAAACCTCTTCAGCGGTGTTTGGGAGATGATGAGTCTCAAGTAGTCCTCTCCGAATTGCATGATGGTGAGGGAACAGCTCACTGTGGATTTAGAGCTTTAACAAGGAGAGTTTTACTGGCCGGTTACTATTGGCCATCTATCATACATGATGCTAAAGAGCTGGTAAAAAGGTGTGATCCATGCCAGAGATATAGCAATGAAATTCATGTTCCAACCATCCCTTTAGAGTCAATTTCTGAGCCTATACCTTTTGCTCGATGGGGTTTGGATTTAGTGGGCCCTCTCCTTATGGCGTCCGGAGGGCGCAAAACTATAATTGTGGCTATAGATTACTTTTTGAAGTGGATTGAAGCAGCCCCCTGGCATGAACAACATCAAAAGCTGTCATAAAATTTATTTTATCCAACATCTGTTGCAAATTTGGTGTTCTGCAAAAGATAACGGCAGACAATGGGCCACAGTTCGACAATAGAGAAATGGAGAGTTTATGTGCCTCAAGGGGTATACAACACTATTTCTCTTCACCTTTCCACCCACAAACAAATGCTCAGGTTGAAGTGGCTAACAGAACTATACTTTCCGGTTTAAAGAAGAATCTGGAAGGAGCTGCTGCGAAGTGGCCTAGCTATTTGCAAGAGGTCATGTGGGCCTACCGGACAACACTTGGGGCTGCAACACAGGAGTCACCCTTTGCCTTGGTCTATAGGATGGATGCAGTAGCTCCCATAGAAGCAACTCTCCCATCATTTCGGGTTCACAACTTCTCCGAATGCGCTAACGAAGTGGCGATCAGAGGTTAGTTTGACCTGGTAGAAGAAAGACGAGTTAAAGCTCACATTAGAGCTACACACTATCAGGGTTTGATGAGAAGCAGATTTGCTTCTAGAATTAAAAGAAGAGATTTCCAGCCAGGGGGCAAGGTATTGAGGACAGTCTTCTTACACACTAAGAAGAAGCTGCTCGACAAACTGGCCCCAACTTAGGAAGGACCTTATATGGTTATTGAAAGGCTTAAACCTGGAACATATTGGCTAGAAGACAATGATGGAAGAGTTTTGACCCACCATTGGAATATCGAACATCTCTGGATGTACTTGGAGTAGCATTTGTGTAAATATTTACTTGTTTAAACATCCATGTAAATATTTTGGGGCATACTCTTTCCTACCTTGGTGGCGCAGGGAGGTTTTAATGAGGTGTCTGGGCTTTTTAATGAAATTTGATGCCTTCTTAAAAACATTTCCGAAGTATTTTTACTTTGTTTTTTGTCACACCATCCGGATTAAAGTAATAGAGTGATGACCACTTAAACATTTGTCATCGGAGAGCTTAAACACTTTCACTTTAGGCCATTTATGAAATAACTAAGGACTATTTAAACACTAGCCACCAAAATTGAAACAAACTATGAAAGGATGCAAAAATTGTGCAAAACAAGGATATTCATTGAAATAACTTAAGTTCCTTGGCCTTCCAAGTACTTTTAAATAGTAAAACAAAGTAAAGTATCTATCCGGTCAGATACTGGACACATTAACAAAAAGAGTGCCTTGGCCTTCCAAGGACTTTAGTTTAGATAACGTGAAAAGTGAAAAAATAATTCATAATTTAAGGCTGAGCCTTTGAAGATGGCTCAGCCTCATCCATCTTCTTCTTCCCCTTGGGATCGTCTTTCTTTTCAGGAGGACCCTCCCCGACATTTTCTTCTGCCTCGTCAGAAGAGGAAGCGCTGGAGTAGTCATGCAAGTCTCCATCAGCCATGGTGTGGAAGGGAAGGTCTTCATACTCTACGTGAAGCCACAAATCACCCAAGTTCCTCTTCGGGAACTTCTCATGGAAGAGCAGGACCATGTCTGATTTCACCTTGGCATACATTTCCTCTTGAGTGTCGATCACGTTGTTGGCATAAGCATCGATCTTGGCTTGGATTTTGGCCTCCTGCTCCCTTAGCAGATCAGCTTTCTCCTCTGCAGCCTTGGACACGGTGTTCTCAAGCGCAATTTTGTCACTTGTCAAGTTATGAATAACTTGATCCTTGGCCTTGATCTCTTCTTTTTAAGAGTTGAGATCTTTCTCTGCTCCGGACAACTTCTCACGGAGATCCTTGATGGTGTCTTCCAGAGTAGCAACTTTAGTGGTCCACCCCTCTTGGTTCTTTTTCATCTCCTTGTTCCCCCCCTTTAAAATATCAGCATGTTGAGTGGCAGTGAGAAGATCATCGGACAGCCTCTCCTTATCAGACTTGAGGTCTTTGATAATGTCGGCCTGACTTCAAACTTGCTTCTCCAACGCAAGCACCGGCTGAACACTACTTAATAAAGAGTAAGCTATAATGTCCCTTTCACTTGAAACAGTAAAAGTTTTACCATTATAAGGCCCAGCAAAATCGTCTCGGGGGAGGTTGATAAAGTACTCACCAAGCCCACCAAGACCAGTGATGTCTACCCCATCAATGCTAAGACCTCCCCCTTCGACCTCATCAGTTTGAAAGTCACCAGGTATCTCTTCTGCTTGTGTTGGGTCAGTGGGATCAACCTGGGGGAGAGGCTCCGGAGGCCGGAGAGAAAGTTCATCACCCTTAGAGGTCTTCTTCTTCTTGGCCTCCCTGTCCTTGCTTTCAGCTCCCCGTTTACGGTCTCTTTTGGAAGCCCTTGGGGGTGTTGGGGAGTGAGCTTCTTGCCTAACACTTTCCTGCTCTACCACTTCCAAGAGAGCAGCACCAATCTGGCTTGGGGGTGGCCCCTCCGGATTTGTTAAAATAGCTTCCTCCACCTCAGTAAGGTCCGCTCCACCTGCCACTTTATTGCCCTTCTTCTTTTTTCCTTTCATCTTACTCGGGGCCATTGCCCGGCCTGGCAAGTAAAGTGTCCCATCTGGTTCGTGTGTCCTCTTGAGCACTACATCCGGAGGGGGTTGAGTGGTGAGCTCTTCCCATGTTAAGTCCCTCCGGCCAGTAGTGTTCCAGAGGTGAGACCTTGCTAAGTTTCCCCCCATGAAAGCATCGGGAAACCGGTTTCCCCATTTCTCAGAAGCCCAAGTATTGATCTTCGTGCAAGTGACTTGTCCGGACTTTAGGTAGTCCGTAAAGTCTTTGGGTAGCACTGCTAAGAAAAAAAATAAGAACAGTCAATTTAAGCAAATTTGATAAAAGAAGAGATAAGAATATAAACAAGGAGCCCTACGATCACTCCTCCATCTGCTGGTGAGGAGTCTTGGGTTGACTCCAGCTTTGATTTTCCTCGCGTTCTCCCAAACACCACTTACGAACAGGAATTGAGTCCTCCAATTCCTCTCCGACTCTAGCAGGTTATCCACTGCTTTGAAGTTATCCTCCATGTTAAAATGATAGAAGGGGATGTGGTGGTTTCTGCAGAGAGTAGCCACATCAGCAAACTCCTCCATTGGTAGAGGGATCCCGGAGAGCCTAGAGGCCATGATGCAGGCCATGAGGGTGTACCAAGCATTGAGACTCAACTGGCTTGGACAAAGCTTTATCAGATGAAAGTATCTGACAATCTATGGGTCCAAGGGAAATCTAAGTCCCCATTTAAACAGCTCCATGAAAATAACTATCTCGCTCAGCTTACAGTCCATGGAAGTTTCGGGGTTTATAGGGATTCTTATCTTCACATTCTCTTGAATTCCGCACTTTGTACACATCCGACCCAGCTCAGCTGTGTGGATGAAAGCGTAGTTTATCTTTTGCAGGGCAAGGAGATACTTAACATTGACCTTGTGAAAACAAGGCCCCAGCTTTCCTTCAAGACACTCCGGCAGATCCGGATGCCTCAAGCACAACTTTTCCTTGCCTTTATCTTTTTGCGCAGCAACAGCACTGCTAGTCTGTTCGGAAGGTTCGGACTAAAATGGAGCATATTCGATAGAATCCTCCATTATTTCCTCCATGATTGAGGAAGGGTTTTCAGTCGCAGTGGTGAGAGGGAGGTTTGGATTTGGCTCAGCCTGACTTCCGGCCTGATGAGCTCCAGTACTCTCTTGATTTCTAGCCTCTCATTGGGGCTCTGTTGTGGGTGTTTCTCTTTGGGGACTTGAGCCAATGCCCTCCGAACTTGACAGCCTGTCCCTAGGTGCCCTAATGGGTACTTCTGACCCAGTACTACTGTCTTTGGCACCTGATACAGAGGTGCCCTTAGAAGCCTGCCCCTTGACTAGTCGGCCTTTTCTCCGATCAACTAGTTTATGAGGAGAGGTTTCAGCATCAGACCCCATGGCTAAGAATGGGGAGGGTTTTTTAAGGCTGGTGACTGTTAAACCTAGTTCGACGACGGGTTCCGAATCTTGAACCGAAGAACCTGAGAGGATAGGGGAAAGACTGGTTTGAAACAACCTCTTCGGTTTGACACCCTTTGAGAAGGAAGAACCATGGTCTGACTCTGTGGGTGAAGTTGCTGGTTTGTCGATGGGGGAAGAGGGTAAGCCTGCTGCAATGCGCCTTTCCCTTTCAACCTTTTGCGCTTTTTCTAATTCAGAGAGGTTGAGCCACCCGCCTTTGATCAGAGCGTTCCTAGCCGTGAACATAAACAACCTGAGTAAAAATTTGTTTTTGAGAGAAAAAGCTTCGAGGATTTGCAGAGTGAAAATGAAAGTGATGGTGAAACAGTAGAAAGTATTTCAATTTATAGTAAATCTAAAAAAGGAGTCTTGATTCTTAGGAGAATTCGAAAAGATTAGTAATGATTAAAAGACGGCGCTGATGTCACCCTCATTAATGAAGAGGTTGCTTTTTGAAGAAGGTGGGTGCGAAATTCAAGGTGAAAAAACGGCTGAAACAACCAACCAAAAAGTGACACGTGTCCGATGAACTCTGGCAAAAAACCTTTTAGATTCACAGATTTTTTTAGTCCAGATAAAGCCATAGCACAAGTTGAAAGACCTGTCCGGGTAAAACTGCCCCCGACGTCGGACTGTTTTTCAGGTTTTTGGAAAAGGTATTTGAACAAACACCTAAAAAAGGGGTTCTTGATGAGTCTGAATGTTGCTACCTCTCCGGACGTGGACAGTTCGAACTAAGATCACCAGACCGGACAGGGCATTTCGAATACCTAGCCCATTGGACTGTTCGAACTATGACTAAAGTACTTAAAAACCTAAACACTTCTTCACTAAGCTGCTTGCTCTTCTACTAAAAGCTCATGGGTCTTTGAACATGACCCGGGTCCATTAAACATGACCCGAAAGCCCATAAAGCCCAAATACAAAGGTATAAATACCCAACCACCAGCATTAAATAAGGGTAATGAAAATTAAATAGAACCAGGTTGCTTAATTCTCCCTCTACTCTCTACTTAAACATTAAACACCCACATACCTCCACAAACTCTAAACAAATTACAAATTTACCCTCAGACAGAAATTAACCACACCAATGCCGACACAATTATTGAAAACCTGATCTTAGCCGAGAATTATATCATGCTCTTTGAAAAGTGTTTCCAATAGTATTGGGATCTTTACGCAAAGCATAATGTCCCTAAGGATACATTCATCTCAACTTACAAAGAAGGAAATGACAAGGCTATGGATGGCTTCAATAAGTGTTTCAAGGATTTTGAGAGAGTCATAAAAAAAGCAAGTTATCTTGGCTAACGCTGAGAAAAATAAGGGAGACGTTTTTAAGGCTTGTGCTACTAAATATGTTGACAAATTAAATGCAAGGGATACAACCATTAGGTCTTGGTTGATCATAAAAATTCATGACTACTACCCTGATTTGAACTTGGGTAGCTTTTGGGAACATGTCCTGGTCGATGAAGGTGATACTGAAGATATAGAATCAGATTAAGTTGATTCTTCCAAGTCTTCAGAATATGAAGCTTGTAAAGTCCTTGTTATTTTGGAAGCAATGTTGTTTAAGTCCTCAAGATCTTCGAGGCATTTTTGTGAAAGTCCTCAAGATCTTCGAGGAATTTTTTGTGAAAGTCCTCAAATTCTTTGAGAAATTTGTTTGAAAACCTCTTAGATTTAAAATTAAATCGTTGGATCCTGAACCAATTCAGAATAAGGTGGGAGTCATAACAGAACAAACCAGGACGGTCTCCGGACAGATCACTTTCTTTAAGTCACTCACCATCTTTGGAGGAGATACTGTGACAGCACCCACCCCGTCATCAAGAAAAAGACATGTACACAGTTTGGCCACTCAATTGGAAGGAGGAATGTCTTCCCATCAGTGTCACCATTTCCCATTCATAGTTTTTGATGAGTATTGTTGTTGGGCCTCGTGAGGATGTGTTGGTTATATGAGCATCTATTGGGGGTAATGATATACGACGGATTTTGATAGATACAGGCAGTTTGGCAAACATCTTCTTGTTAAGCTCCTATAAACAGATGAGGAATCTGGCTGTTATTCAACACTCAAACCGAACTATTGTGGGCTTCACAAGGATCTCTGTGGATGTAATTGGGGAATTTGAAGAAGAAGTATTGTTGGGCATGGGGCCTTTGGAAAATATGGTGAGGGTACTATTTGTTTTGGTAGATTGCACCAAATCATACAATACGATTTTTGGGAGGTCTTAGCTTTCCAGAATGCATGTTGTGGCCTCAATAGTCCATCAGTGTTTAAAGTATGAATTTCAAGGGTAAGTAGGTGTTGTCCGAAGTAGTGAGAAGATAGCCGCGGAGTGCTATGCAACTGCTTTTGCTCCTAAGACTTTAGGGGTAGTTCAGATTAATGAAAATTAGCAATTACTGGAGCCTTTTGAGAAGGAGAGTGAGATTGATGACCCCAAAGAGGCTCCTAGTATTATAATATCAGTTGAAGAAGTTGAAACCCACCCCCTTGCAAATGGTAAAAACATCAAGATTGGTTCCAAGCTGGCACCAGAACTAAAAAAGTAATTGTTGTTCTTTTTACTAAAAAATCAACACGTCTTTGCCTGGTGGAATAGTGATGTAACCGGAGTACCCGCAAGCTTTATCTCACACAAGTTGTCCATCCGGAGTGATGTTGCACCTGTTGTACAGAAGAGAAGAGCTTTTTCTAAGGAAAAAACGGATGTCATTGTTCAAGAGGTTGATCGACTTACCCGACTAGGACACATAAAGGAATCCCAATATCCTTATTGGACTGCCAATTTGGCTTTAGTCAAGAAAAAGAATAGGAAACAGCGTATGTGCATGGCTTTCACTGAACTTAACAGAGCTTGCCCAAACGATTTATATCTTGTCCCCCAGATAGAACAATTGGTAGACTCTACGTCTGGAAACAAGTTGATGTCATTAATGGATGCTTTCTCCGCGTACAACCAGATACAAGTCGATCTGAAGGATCAATATCATACTATATTTATAACACACAAAGGTCTTCATTACTACAAGGTGATGTCCTTTGGGTTAAAGAATGCTAGGGATACTTATTAGAGGTTGGTGAATAAAACATTCGCTAATGAGATTGGAAGAAATATGGAAGTATACATAGATGATATGATGGTAAAAAACTTGGAGGAGGATTTGCACATAATTGATTTACAAGAAACATTTGCTAATTTAACAGGTGTGAATTTGAAATTAAATAAAAAAACGTGTGTTTTGGGTCCGATTTGGAACGTGTATGGGTTATGTGATAAGTGAGAAAGGTATCAATCCCGATCCGGATCAGCCTAATTCCATATTGGAAAAAGATCTTCCTCGGAATGTTAAAGAAGTTCAAAGGTTCACCAGAAGGTTGGTTGCCTTAAACCGGTTTATTTCAAGGTCTTCGGACAAATGTGCTCTATTTTTCCAAACCTTGAAGAATCCTAAAGACTTTAATTGGTCTCCATAGTGCAACCAAGCTTTTGTTGAGATACACAAACACTTATCCTAACCAAATACTCTTTTCAAACCCGTTCAAGAAAATACACAATATGTATACCTGGTTGTGTCAGAATGTGCTATAAGTGCAGTTTTGGTAAGAGAAGTGGACAATTACCCTCGACCGATATACTACATCGACAAAAGGTTATTAGATGTTGAGAAAAGATATTTACAGCTTGAAAAGTTGGCACTAGCCTTAGTGACTGCAGCAAGAAAGATGAAGCCATATTTTCAATCTCATTCCATCATTGTCCGTACATTTTTTCCACTAAAGAATTTTCTTCAAAAGGCAGATATATCAAGCAAGATGACCAAATGGTCAATAAAATTGGACGATTACGACATTTATTTCCACCTCCCCCCCTGGAACAGTAATCCAAGCTCAATCGGTGGCTGATTTTCTATAAGAATTCCATACAGACACGAACCCCAAACAAAATTCAGGAGATAAAACCAAGAAATAGTGGGTGGTCCGAACGGATGGTGGTTCAAGCATAATGGGTTGTGGAGCTGGAAGTTTCCTAACCTCTAGGTATGGTGATAAGATGTACCAATCTATATGCTTTGGATTCAGGGCCTCTAAAAATGAGTCTGAATATGAAGCAGCCACAACTACTCTTAAATTGGCTTTCCTGTGTGGCGCTTAGAGACTTCGGTTGATGAACGACTCTAACCTGCTCATCTATCTTGCTCAAGGTCACTTTAAGGCCAAGAAGGAGCAACTAATGAAGTACTTACTCGTTTTAAAAGAAGTAGAAACAACTTTCAAAAATATTTGTTATGAGCATATTCCCAGATCAGAAAATACACTAGTAGACTCTTTAGCAACTATAGTATATTCTGAGTCCTACCCTTGGACTCACGTACAACAATGCCCGTCCATATAGCCAAGTCAATATAAAGAAGATGGGAAAAGTATGAGAACATATGTGATTCAACCTAGAGATTTGAGATATACCCTCCTTAAATATATTTCTAATGGGGCTTTGCCTTTGGAAAAAGTTATGGCAAGACACGTGGTTTTTTGATAATAAGAGGAGTTCTCTATAAGAAATCCTTCAGTAGACCTCTCCTTCGTTGTTTAGGGGATAAAGAATCTCAAATCGTCTTGTTCAATCTGGACGATGGGGAAGGCTCAGCACATAATGGCAGATGCTCAAGAAATGGTGAAGAAATGTGATCCATGTCAAAGGTATGACAATGAAATTCATGTGCCAACAATACCTATGCAGTCTATTTCTGAGCTAATACCTTTTGCCAGATGGGGAATGGATTTAGTGGGACCTCTACCTATGGGATCCTAAGGTGCATAACTATTATAATTGCTATTGATTACTTCTCAAAATGGATAGAGGAAGCTCCCTTGGCAGGGACCACATCGAAGGCTATCATTAAATTTATTTTATCCAATATTTGCTGCAAATTTGGGGTCCCTCAAAAGATTACTACAAACAATGGCCCACAATTTGATAACAAAGATATGGAGAATTTTTTTTCTTCTGGAGGTATTTAACATCGTTTTTATTCTCTTTTCCATCCACAAGAAAACGGCCAGGTGTAAGTTGCAAATAAGACCATTTTGTCTGGATTAAAAAAGATTATAAAAGGTGCTGCGGGGAAGTGGCCAAGCTATTTACAAGAAGTGTTGTGGGCCTACTGAACTACTCCTCGGGCTGCTACATAAGAGTCTCATGTTGCCTTGGTGTATGGGATGGATGCAATTACCCCCATAGAAGCTACCTTCCCATCATACAGAATCTACAACTATTCCGAACAAGCTAATGAGATAACAATTAGGAATCATTTGGACTTAATAAAAGAAATAAGGGTTCCAGCATACTTAAGAACAACTCACTACCAAGTTTTGATGAGGAGAAAATTTTCCTCCGAGGTCAAAAGAAGAGATTTTCAACCCGAAGATAAGGTGTTAAGAAATGTTTTCTTACATACCAAGAAAAAGCAGTTCGGTAAATTGGCTCCGAACTGGGAAGGTCCCTATGAGGTCTGTCAAAAGCTCAAACCTGGGACATATGGATTTCAAGACAAAGAAGGGAGAATTTTGAAGCACCTATGGAATGTTTTTTATCTCAGGTTATATTTAGAGTAAAGTTTGTGTGTAAATATTTAATTGTTAAATTTCAATGTAAATATTAAGGGCATACTCTTCCCTACTCTGGTGGGTCAGGGAGGTTTTAATGAGGTGTCCAGTTTCTTTTTCAATAATATATAATGCATTCTTCAAAAGTATTAGTGGTTTTACTACAATTCAATTCAAGTATAAATCACTCATTCAATACCTTGGATCTTTAGTGGATCGGATAAACTTGATGGTTGGTGATGACTATTAAATATATGTCATTGGAGATATTAAATACTCTCACTTTTACACTTTTGAAATGCTAGGGCCTACTTAAACATTAGCCATGAAAAATTTAAGGAAATGTATTAAACAGAAAGAAAGTTTGATAAATTAAACCGGTTCAGACTTAAACCGAACAGTAATACAAAACATGCCTTGGTCATCTAAGGACTTTGGGTTTTCAAAGGACCTCTTTGGACTTCAACCGAATAGTAATACAAAATGTTCCTTGGCCATCCAAGGACTTTGGTTGTTCACAAAACAAAAAACAATATATGATAAAAACTCGGGCCTTGTTCCCTTCGGAAGTTCCTTCACCACCACCACCTTTTTTGGGACTTTTGAGTTCAACACTTGAACTCTCACTTGTACCTTCTTATTCATCAGTGGAATCAAATCCACTAGAATAGTTATGCTTATCGCCATCTTCCATAGTATGAAATTGGAGGTCTTCGTAATCCACATATTTCCATAAGAGACTAAGGGTCCTCTTAGGAAAGGTCTTATCGAACAATAGCACCATGTCAGATTTAACCCCATCATCTCGTTTTTCTAAGGAATCTATTACTCCATTGGCATACTCCAAAATATCGGCCTTGATAGCCTGATCTTTCTGATTCTGTAGGACCTCATTTTCCTTGGTCATCTCTGAAACCATGCTCACTATCTTAGTCGTCATGTTGGTCAGGGTTTGAATGGTACCATCCTTAGTATTCAACTCCTCATTTAATGATGTAAGGTTTTGTGAGGAAAACGTTTCTAAGTCAGAGTACTTAGAATGAAGCTCAGTTTTAGTTGTTTCTGATGTGGCTAGCTTAGTTTCCAAATCCTCCTTCTCCTTCATTGCCTCTTTCTCATTTTTCAGTTCCTCTATAATTGCTGAGCACTTAGGAGACTGATTGACAGAGATTATTTGTCAGAAGTAAGGGAATTGATAAAGTTGGTCTAACGTTTCACTTGCCTCTACAGATCAAGAACTGGCCGGATATAACCGAGATGGGCATGGCTTAGGACATCTTGTTGTCCGAATACAGAGAAAGATTTCCCATTGTAGGTCACCATGTTGGAGGAACTAGGAGGACGATAGGGACCTGCAAAATCATCCTTCTAAACTACAAATCAATGTCTTGAAGGGCATTGATGTCCACTTCATCGTTCCCTCCACCAACCATTTCTCCAGACTGAAGGTATGTTGGGATCTCCCCTTGCAGAGTGGGGTCGGCAAGGGCTAGTGGTGGTTGGATTTCCGAAGGAGGAATGATTATTTCTTCCCCCGATGTGACCTTCTTCTTCTTGGTAGCTTTCTCATCGTTGTTGGCCCTGCGCTTCCTGTCCTTTTTAGGAAGCTTTGGTGGGTTCTTTGACCCTCCAGCTTCTCTCACTTTTTCAACTTCTACTACTTTGAGCAGAGCTGCATCAATGCCCCCCTGATTCTCCGAACCAGTCCCTTTTGTAGCTGTTTGAGCCAACTCTGTTGCAGCCTTCTTCTTTTTGTTCTTTATCTTGTTGGGAGCCATAACCCTGGAAGGTAAGAACAGCTTAGCATCGTTGGCTTCTATCCTTCTAAGAATCACATCAAGAGGAGAAGGGGTGATTAGCTTTTCCCATGAAAGGTCTCTCCGGCCTGTGGTGTTCCACAAGTGAGACCTCGCAAAATTGCCCGATGTAAAGAAATTGTGGAATCGATTCTCCCAACGTTCTGAAGTCCATGCATTGAGCTTTGCACATGTTTTTTTCCCTTCTTCAAAATGGTTGGTGAACTCCTTCGGAAGAACTAAAGAGAAATAACAAACTAGTCAGAATAAGAAAGCTTATAGTTTAAGAAGAAAAACTTGTACGAGAAAGATAAAATTACCAGTGATTTTCCACATACAAGTCAGCAAGCTAAGGTTGGTGTTGCCCTTAATCCTTTTTATTTTCCCATCTTCCACTAACAAATAGGAACTGTGTCCTCCAATATTTTTGAACTCTAGCAGGTCGTCCATAATGTGAAATTCATTCCTCATGTTGTGGTGGTAGAATGGAATCTGATGGTTTTTGGACAAGCTTGCTACAATAACAAACTACTCCATCGGAAGAGGGATATTTGACAGTCTCGATGCCATGATACAAGCAAGGAGTGTGTACCAGGCATTTAAAATTAACTGGCTGGGGTGGAGCTTGATCAAATGAAAATATTTAATGATCTCTAGGTCTAGTGGGAACCGGAGTCCCCAGTTTAGCACTTCGCTAAAGACTATCAACTCATTCAGTTTATAGTCCATAGGGGTCTCCAGAGTAATCGGTATCCTAACCTTTACAGACTCCGGCATCCCCTATTTTAGTTCGAATTCGGCCCAACTCAGTAGTATGGGTGTAGATGTACTTGATGTTTTGCAAAGCCAAAAAGTATTTGACACTGACGTGTGTGAAACAATGGCCTACCTCACCCTCTAAGAACTCCGTAAGCGAGTCGGATGAGTCATACAAACTTTCACCTTACTCTCACCTTTCTTGTCAGAAGCAGCATCTCTCGTTTGACCGGATTCTTCAGTTTCGAAGGGGACCTCCTCGATGTTGTCTTCCATAATCTCTTCCATCATTGTGGAAGGTTTGTCAATTTCCTGAGAAGAAGGTTGTTCAGTTTCCTGCGTTGAAATTTGTTCAGGTGGTTGAGCACTTGTTGCCTCTATAGGCCTAGTATCTAGTACCGTTTACAAATGGGAGGGCTTGGCTTGCAAAGCTGCTTTAACTACCTTATGTTTGAAGGGTTTTGACATTGATGGTGTTGAATGAGTTTTGGTTTGGCGAGTTATCCAACCAGGGGTTATCTTCTCCAATGACTTTTCTATGTCAGAGCCCATAGCTACAAATGGCGAGGGTTTCCTCGTGCTTGAACCTGCCTTCTCCTTAGAGACAGGATGTTGAGACTCTTGTACAGAAGAGCCATAAAGGAGGGGTGAAAGGTTTGGTTTAAATGAAAGTTGTTTGAGTTTAGGGTTTTTGGAAGAGGATGACCCTTGATCGACTTCCTGAGTTGGCTGACTGATTTTCTCGTCTAGAGAAACGGGGAGGCCGGCGGCGATACGATTCTCTATCTACCTTCATTGCTATCTCTAACTCTCATAAATTTAGCAAACCACCTTTAACTAAATCGTTTCTGGCCGTGAACATATAATCTCTCAAGAATAATTTGAAGGTGAAGATGAATTTCTCTCTACGAAAGCTTTGAGTGTGCAAGACAATTAAATAGTAAGAGAGTATATATATATATAATAGTTAAAAGCAGCAGTTACCAAGGAGAAGTTGAAAGGGATTTTTTGCAATGATTAAAGGTTGCGCATACGTATGAAAACTTGAAACCTAGGTAACTTTCTAGACCTAGTGGGTGCACCAATCTAGGAATAATAACGGCTGGTATGTCGAACCAAATACTAACATGTGTCCCACGATCCAAGAAGAAACTCTTAGAATTCTGGGAAGAAAAGTCAGTCCTGATAAAATTCAAACTGTGTTGGTGTTGAAAATAAGTTTCTTACTTCGGAAAACGTAAGCAGATCGAATGAAATTGATATTGAGTTGGTAGATTTTTTATCCCTACCAAAAATATTTTGCAAGGCCTAAAAAGGGGCTACTGATGAGTTAGGATATTACATTCACAACCTACCACTTAATCCGGACATCGGTAATTCAGACCATATCACTCCACTATAAAATCCAAACAGGACAAATGTAAACACCTTTTGACTCAGCTCTTTCTTAATCTACTTAAAAACTAATTGATCCTTAATCTCGACCCGGTTTTACAATTTGACCCGGTAAGCCCATAGGTCATTAATTAAGATTATAAATACCCCAACCACTCTCATTAATGAGGGTGATCAACATGTAAAACAAGCGGGCTGCTCAATTATCTCACTACTTATCACACTAAACACAAAATACCCCCTAATTACTAAAACACTTTACCAAACTACCCCCAGCCGAAAATAAACCAAACCAAAATTAACCTCAGTTGTTGTGCCTTTAAGTGTATCCTCCTCTTGTGCAGTGTGGGAAATCAACTCATTGATATTCCTCTTTTCCTGCAAGAAGTTATAGATGGACTGGAAATACTTAAACCGGCCTGGAAGTGAATGAAATGTGAACCCCACTATACATTCCTCAAGTAAGTCTAAACCAATTGCCTTTAACGTTTGGCCAATCATCGACATTTCCAAAATATGCTCCCGATTTTACCTTTGCAATTATACTTTTTTTGTAGCTAGCTTGATGAGCAAACGCTGCATATCTACCTTCTCATTTTTGGCAAATGATTTCTCGACCTCCGCAAAAAATACTGAAGGAGTGAGAACACCTTTAGGGACAACCCCATGAAATCCTACCAGTATCCCTTGTAACAAGAGCGCCATGAATAACTTATTTGACCTCTGCCACCCTTCATCAGCCTTAGTTTTACCCGGTGTATTTTCCGGAGTAAGGGGGGATGGTTTGGGAGTTGAAAATGCATGGATGTAATCATGTATAGATGAAAAACAACACATATCTTCCTTCCATAATTGGAAGTCATTAAATTTATGTCTTCTACATTAACAAAGTGGTATCGGAGCCTTCTTCATAAGATATTTGTCAGGTTAAAATGGAAAGAGATTTTTCAATCACTACACCAATAGTCTTCAATGAAGATAATTATCCAGCATGGGCAGTTCGTATGTAGACTTACTTGGAGGATTTGGATTGCTGAAAACTAGTATAAGAGGATTCCAAAATCAAAGGAAAAGAGGAAAAAAAAGATAGGAAAATTAAATGATTAACCTTAGGGCTCGTTCCCTTCGGCATTCTTCTCAACTTTTCCTTTTTGTTTTTCTTTATTTTCTTATTCACCATCATCTGAATCTTCCTCAGCTTCTCACTAGACTCAGAATCGACCAAGAAACACCTAGTATATCACATTCTTCCATAGTGTGAAAAAATATTTCTTCATATGGCACAAACTTCCATAACTCCCCAAGGGACCGTTTGGGAAAGGTTTCATGGAATAGCAGTACCATATATGACTTAACGGATTCTTCTCTCCGGTTAATGAATTTCAATACACCATCAGCATAAGAGTTTACAACATCAGATATGTCATTTGTCGTGTTTGCTATAAGATTGGTGATTTTATCTTCTTTTGTCTTCAGAAGATCTTCCATTTTTTCTTCTCATCTGATACATTTTGAAAGCTAACTTTATCCTTAGTCTGCTGCTCTTTCAAAGAGGATAGTTATTTTTTCATACCATCAAACTTGAGTTGCAACTGATTGTGATCGGACTTGGATTGGACCAGCTCATCCTTAAGAGTCTTCACTTCTTTGTTTAGATTTTCCGTTTTTTCTTTATTCGAACTGATGGTGTTCTGTGAAGTCTGGTTTTCATTACAAAGTTAAGTAATATCCTTGACTTGAGAACTAACCTGCCTCTCCAAGTCAATTATTGGCCTTATGTATCCTAAAATATTATACCCCATGGTACCATGCTCACTGGATAATTCGAAAGACTCACCATCATGTGTCACAGCATTGACAATGGTGGTAGATTGGGGAAAAGCCTTGGGAAAATTATCATTTTCGAATTCACTCAAATACAAGTTTCCAAGGTCATCTAAATTTACATCACCCCCAACATAAGGTTGGTCAGCAGCATAAAATATTAAGAAGAGAGGGTCGACATGTACTTCTTCTTTGGGAGGAACCCCTAAAGGAATATTGGAGGGAAAGTCTTTGAATCAGAGTATGATCTCCGAACTAGTAGAAGTTTTCTTCCCTTTTCATGCTCTATTGTCACTACCCTATGTGCTCCTTTTTTGGCCTTTTTTTTTCTTAACAGTTGGAGATTTTTAGACATCTTTAATCTACCACATAGTAACTGCCACAACTTCCAAAGGAGTTGCATCTATTTTATTCAAAGGTCTCATGCTTCCCTACTCAAGAATCACTTAAGATGGCGCCTCATCTTCAACTTCCTTCTTCTTCTTCTTCTTCTTCTTCTTCTTCTTCTTTTATTTTGATCTTTTCAAGATGATTGGGAGCTCCATTCAACCATTTTTCAGTTGTCCATTGATACAGTCTAGTAAAAGTAACTTTCTCATCTTCAAGGTGCTGAGAAAATAGCTTTGAAAAGATTATAAAATAAATATGAGTAGGGCACAAGTTGAGGAGTTCGAAGTATTCCACGATCATAGGATCCAATGGAAACCGAAGACCCCAATTGATAACTTCAGGGTAGACTACTAGCTCGTCATCCTTGCAATCCAAGAGAGTTTCTCATTCTTTAAGAAGTCAAAGAGTTATATTATCTCCCATTCCCCATTGTTTTTTAGAGCCGAAGCTTGCTATCCTTGTAATAAATATATCAAACATTTTTCAAAGTAATGATGTACTTAGCTTCAAGACCCCTCAAGTTCCTGCCAATTGTAGCTCTTTCTTCTTCAAAAACAAAGCAACTATTTGTTTCTTCCTGAGGCTTATGGGTATTTGTTGAGTTCCTATCATCAGATTAAACTTCGAGATCAGTTTTGGTAGCCTCGGAATCAGCTTCATTGTCCTTTGATGTTTCTTCTCGAGGATGTTGGGGTAATGGATTAACAATTTTTATAAATGGTTATTTGTTCGAGGAACTTCCTCAGTTACTTATCTCTCAGGACGAGCTTCAGTATCTGGATTCGAAGAAGGAGGAGTTGAGTTAATTTTTTATTCTTCTACCATGGCAATGAAAGTTATTCTTCTTCTGATTATTGAAGAATGATTCGAAAAGGGAATAATTTACTTTTTCCTTAAAGAATATTCTTCACTTATCAAAGGATAAATGTTAGTTTGAGATTAAGAGGCTCGAGGATTTTTAGGACCTTGGATTTTGGATGAGGATTATTCTTCGAATAAAGGAGAATGAGAAATAGCAGGAGCTTTAGTTGGATCAATTTTTTTGTAATAAATTGTTTTGGTGGTTGTTCCAACAGGAGTGTTATTGATTAATCCTGCAGCTCTATATTCGTCCACTCTTTGAGTAATGGTTACTTCATCTGGTCGCTTCGAATTGTTGCGTCCAATGGTTGCTTCACATAGTTGCTTCTAGTGGTGGCTTCGAATGATTGCTTCGAGTTTATTTTACAACAACTGACATGACATTTGGAAGAATTCGAAGACATATTAGTTCTCATTCATTTACTGACATGAGAACTAGGGGGCTTCTGATATGGAAGTAGGATTTTGAGGATTAAATTGTAAATAATATAAATTTAGGATTAAATTGTAAATAATGTAAGTTTAGTCCTTAAACTACTTGTAATATAAGTTTTTTTAGAACATTTCTGATGTATAATTATTAAGGACTCAAGAGAAATTTGTCCTCTTTTGTGACAGATTTTACTTTTGAGGCTAAGTCTTGGCTCCTCTATATAAAAGGCAAGACTACTCTAATAAAAGGGTTGAACACTTTTTCCAATTAAGCGTATTTTGACTTGAACTTTCTATCTCTAAAAACTCTCTAACTCTTTCTCTCTTTAGACTTCACTAATGACAATTTACCACGCTGAAATATTAACTTATCAATGAATAAAATAATATATTTTTATATTAAATTCAGTTCAAAACACTATAGTCGGGTTCATTCCCCCTCTTTTATATCATTTACAAGTTATTTTCTCTCTCCGTATTGAATATCTATTGATTATACATTTGAACACATCAAACTGCTCTAAATGCTGGTTGTGACTCGTAATAAATATTAAAACACGTTACTCATCATTATGTCGACATACATTATCTCACCTCAACCGTCAGAGTGTTCTGTTTTTTTGCCTCATGTACTCGTGTTTGTCCTCATCTATATTGGTTGTTACACTCATCTCGTATTGATCTTTACCATTGTCTAATTTATGACCCTCATCAAGTATTAATCTTTTCCCTTCGTCTTGCGTGTATTTACTTTGTTATCCGTTTCATCTTCGTATTTCTCGTCACCTTCATCTTTGTATGTATATTTATTATCCTTGACTTCTATGCATTGTCCTCATACATAGGAGATTTATCTCATGTTTTATCTATCACTTACCTTTTTTTAGTCTTTTGTATGAGCGTACCTCGTCAGCATAAATAATATATACTGCATGTAGAATATAGGAGTCATCCTTGATCTTTGAAGTAATTATGAAAAAAACTTGGTTAGCGAACTGTAAATTGAAACAAATTTGATGAGATAAAGAGAATGGTTGAGTGATTATAATATAAAAGAACATATAAATGTGACATGGTTGGTTTAATGAATAAAGGGTCTGCCACGTGTCATTGACGACATCACAACCCATGTGTTCGTGTTAATATGGTCAGGGCACATGCGTGTTTTCAAGATTTAAATCGGATTAAACCTTATATAATGGTTTTGTTGTTTTCATCAACATCATTTTCAGTTTTGTTGGATATTTTAGTGTAATTGCATTAACTAGTCGACCAATGTAGTCATAATATATTATCGAGAAAGTCGGAGAGTGTTGAGTACACGCTTGTTAGAATATATTATGATTAGTGGGTCTAATGGACAGATCCTTGTTCGGGTTAGATTTATTTGAATGATAAGGCTAATATGAAAATTCATGGAAATTTGAATTTGGAAAAATAATTCAGATTTGAATTTGAATTTTTAGTCAGTTTATCATTTGAAATTTTAACCGTTTTTGGATATAAAACTGTTTTACAGTTGGAGTATTTTGGTTGAATAAATAAGGATGGTTCTGTAACACAGGAAAACACAACAAAAAAATAATTCATTAGCGTTGTTCAAATGCATACGCTCTGATTTTATCCGGTTGAAAATTTTGGAGAACCACCAAAATAATTTCAATCTGAAACTGTTAAAACAAGACTTCAGAGTTTATCCGGAAATCTCTAAACAAAATTCCCAACAAAAGATTGAAATTATCTGAAGAGATTTGTATGAAGATTTAAATGAAGAGATTTGCTATCACTTTTAAGAGAATCCATAAAGTATTAGAGCATGAATGGAACTATGGTATCGTTGTCCTGTAAGTTTTTCTCCTATGTTATTGGATGAATTTTATTCATGGATGTCTAGTTTGTGATTATGGATGTCTAGGTTTTGAGATTATGAAAATGACGATAATCTCTGAATGGGATTAATCGTTGTTTTGATTTTTAGTTTTTGAAGAAAAAAATGTTATTTTCCTAACATGAATTCATGGTTAAAACTTGTTTGATTAACATGTGTTGGTCTCCTACAAAAATAATCATTATGTGGAAGGAGAAGTATTACCGTAACTTGCATTTAATGTTAGTTTGCGCATAATGTTTTCGAGCATTTGTACATTAATACAAGTGACCCCATGTATTGATATTGTGTAAAACAAATTGACACAAATTCATCTGCATTTGTTGAATACTGTATACAGCAATTTGTAATTTGTTTTAAAAGCAAATTTTTCCAACTTACAGTTGTTTTGCTCCTTTTGCATGTTTCATATTAAATGAACATGCAACATGAAATTTCCATGATGTTATAATTAACTGATAGTTGATTTGGGTTTTCATTAAAAATTGGTTTAATATGAAATTATTTACACTGCATGTCAAATTGTTATGGTTATTTGCGGTTACTGTGTTTTTTAAACTGCATAAAAATTTATAATTGTTTACTGTTTTTATACAAAATTGGCAAACTGCATGCATATAAAATAACTATTATGCAGTTAATTGGCTTATTAAAAATTAAGAACTGCAGGCAGAAGCATTATATATATATAGAAACATTATATATATAGAAAGTGCTATGCAGTTAGATGGTCTAAATGAATTTCTGTGGTAAATAAGAATCAAGTTAAAATGTAATTATCATGCAAATGATTGCTTGTAATTGGATTCTTATGGTAAATAAGAATTAAGTTAGAAGATAATTGTTTATGAATTTTTATTACAAATTAAGAACCGCAGGCAGAAGTATTATATATATAGAATAATTATATATATAGAAAGTGCTTCAATTCAGTGGTATCTATAATAAGAATTTATTATGATAAAACTAGAGTCGAGTATATTTGCTTACTGATACAAGTGCAGTGGAAGTGCGTAACTGCATGATAAAACTGAAGTTGCATTTTACTTTATAGCTTATAGTGGTTACTTTTCAATTGAAAAGGTATTGTATATTTAGTTTCAATATGGAGTGTATATTGAATAAAACTTTTTTTTTCCATACCACTAGTAAGTTAAATGCTATAAAAGATTAATAGAACTTAATGCGCAGTGTATAACAGTAGGAGTATATAAAAGACTCAATTATATATTTAGTTTATTTATAAGTTTTAAATTTTTTGATGTTATTCTTCTATAATATTGTTTACGATTTCAGTAAATTTTGATTTTATTTGTAAATCAGTTATGATTTGTTTATATGTGGATGACATGTTGATTTTTGGCATTGACCAAATCAAATTAATGAAACCAAGACATTCATATCATCTAGTTTGAGATGAAAGATTTGGAGGAAGCGAAGAGGCTTCTTGATATATGTATGTGAGGATTAAAACTAGGCTGGATATTTCCTTTGTTGTTAGAAAGCTTAGTAGGGTATACTAACAATCCTAGTTCACATCATCGGCAAACTTTAATTCGAGTATTACAAGTATTTGAAAAGAACCATTAATTATGGTTTGACTTATACTGGATTTATTTCCATACTTGAAGGATATTTGGATGCGAGTATTCCAATATGGAAGACTATTCTTCCACAAGTGGATGAGTATTTCTACTTGGGGGACGTATTATCTCTTGGACATCTAAGAAACAAACTTGTATTACTGATTCAACAATAGAATCAGAGTTTGTGGCCAATGTGATAGACAAGTTTATAAAGGCAGGTCTAGAAACTTAGTTGTTAGACAAAGTAAGATTCGTGAGCGCATCACGCATGATGTTATTTCAGTAGAGTTTGTGAGAACTGAATATAATTTAGCCGATCATTTAACCAATAGGTTAAAGTAGAGATTTTGTGCACAAATCGGCTATTGGGATGAGATTAAAGTCCATTTAAAATCTCTCTTGTTAAGATACCCAATTCCCATCTAGTATGACATTAGGTGCTGAATTCAATGTGGAAAGCTTAACATCTAGAGATTGGAACACATTCGTAGTATTATCCCAAAGTACGTGTTCAGACATGCAAGTTGTGGAGGTTGAAGTTTATCTTCTTAATAGATCTTTTGAAAAATTGCATATGCATGTGAAAGAGTAAAAGATCTACCTATTTAAGCATGAAGTTTAGCCGCTTCAAGAAGTTAGGACTTGGCTTTGATATGCTTAAGAAGGATAAGGACACAAGGCTAGTAAAAGATAGTGTCAAGTAAGAACATTTGAGAATGTAAATTTATGTGTATATTATCTTCGAGTATTCATTATGGATAGTAAAGGTTCAATCCTTAGTGATACCTTGATATTCAAATATTTGAAATGTGTAATATACTAATACGAAATTCAATCGTCACGATATTTCATTTATGCATAAATTTGTTATTTGTTGTGATTTTGTCTTAGTTAATTGTGAATTGCACTAAAATGGGGGAAGATTGTTGGATATTTTAGTGTAATTGGATTAACTAGTCGACCAATGTAGTCATAATATATTATCGAGAAAGTCGGAGAGTGTTGAGTACACGCTTGTTAGAATATATTATGATTAGTGGATCTAATGGACGGATCCTTGTTCGGGTTAGATTTATTTGAATAATAAGGCTAATATGAAAATTCATGGAAATTTGAATTTGGAAAAATAATTTAGATTTGAATTTGAATTTTTAGTCAGTTTATCATTTGAAATTTTAACCGTTTTTGGACATAAAACTCTTTTACAGTTGGAGTATTTTGGTTGAATAAATAAGGATGGTTCTGTAACACAGGAAAACACATAAAAAAAATTCATTCGCGTTGTTCAAATGCATACGCTCTGAGTTTATCCAGAAATCTCTAAACAAAATTCCCAACAAGTTTTCGCATTTACCCTTATTTAAAAAAAATTAATGTTAGTTAGTTTTGCTTTTTTGAGTATCCAATTGCGCCCAGTTCATTGTTGCAAATGGTTCGTTAGTTGAGTGACTCATTGCTCTTCCTCATAAGTATCTGCAAATTTTTGGTGGTGCTAGTCCAGTAATTAGCTAAACTTTGTATTGTTTAGAAAAAATAATCTATGTTGGGATTCGGGGGTTTACATGTTATAGTTCGTTTTTCAGAGTGTATCGATACCTTGTTAAAACTAAAACACACTTGTTAGAACATTGGTTGAGATTTTGAACATAGCCACGCGGGCTATCGGTCAATTTTGATTGATAAGTTTTTTTTTATCTTTTTACACAGCGATGGATACCAAGAGGGTGAAGGGTGTTAAAAGAGTCAACACTCATCGTCCTCTAATAGAATTTAATGACAAAAAAATAATTTGCACTAATACTTTGGTCAGTTAGTTGATTCGCATGACCAGATGATCAAATAAGAACATATTCAATTAGTATTGATTATGGGATTCCTAGTGAGATGGCTACTTGAGTTTTTGATTTTGGTGAAATACCCCACCAAACTAGGCTAGATAAGATTTGTTTCTTCACCATTGTATTTCATTAGCGTTTTTCTTTGTCTGTTACAAAAATAATGTAAGATTTTTTAGATTTATGTGAATTTGTCCTACCCATCTAACTATTAATTGATGATGCAAGATACTTATGATAATGCTTAGTTTATGACTTCTAGACAACATGGTCCACTTGGCAGACTTGGTATCAAACGTGGATGTGATAAAATTTTCTAACTCTCTCTTTTATTACGTGTCAATTTAAGGTGTGAATATAATTGTCAACATCGCCACTTCAGATTATAATTGGAAAAACTTCTTTATATTTGCATTTGGAAAATGAAAATACCAGAGTATGACCAAGTTGAGCTGAGATGGTTGCATTCTCATAAGATAAGGTTTGCTGAGTTATATTTTTTACTATAAATTTGATGTTATGGATATTCCTCTTACATATTTTGATATTTTTCTGATGACGGTGGGCTATAAATCTGATGACGGTGTTATCAGCTACCGTGTATTCTGTGCGGTTCTTAGATTTTCCTTTTTTGTTTATAGAGCTCAACGCCAGGGTGTGGTGCATTCAAGAACTCATCATGAAGATGGTAAATTAACATTGGTTGTTAGTAGAGAGGCAACAAACTCGGAGAATTTCTAAAGCATGTTATTGCAGCAGTTCCATGACTATGATCAAACTGCGGAATGTTATTGCAGCAGTCTACTTGGATGAGATAATTTCCACTATATGCATAGTTTATACAAAAACTTAATTTAATATTTGCACTCAAATATATGGGCTGGCTACGACTAATCCTATGTATTGAAGTCGATCACAATGACATTTGATTTCTTTTTTTTAACTCAGACGAGGTATGTTAATGACTTACTAGTCAAGGAAGATATTTCCACTGCAAACTAGTGCTCCACTCGAATGTGTGTTAATCTTTTGATTTCTCATTCTAATTGAGAACCCCTTTGGTGTCCTGCAAAGGTAAAAAATACTTTAGCGTCATTACAATATCATCTTTTATATACTTGTACAAATATTGTGTTTGTTGCGAACAAGATAAGTTATTTTGAACGATGTCCCACAAATTTAAATTGGTAATATGTTAAAAGAATTAAGAGGTACTTATTTGAACTGTTTTTTTTGGCCTCAAGTCAAACAAACCCCAGATCTTCAGCTCATTGTGTTTAACAATGCTGACTGGACTTGATATCTATTAGATTCTACTCATGATCAAACAACTGATTTAGGTTACTTACCAAAATTTTCAAGTTCGATTCTTAATTTTGAAAGACAAACTCGGACTCGTGGTTTCTCTCCTTCGTTTGAGGGAGGGAGGTTAAGAATAAGTCTCTAGTGAGTGTTGAAGATAGTTAACCACTACCACATACTTTGAATCAATAGTGACAAAAGAAAGAAGATGGTGGGAACAATATGAGTTAGAATATGAGTTAGAGTATCAGAACAAGGGTTATTCGGCTAAGGTTTGTGAGTCTTAGTAAAGATGATTCTATTATATCTTGGGTCAAGTCTTGGCCAAGTTTTTTAACCTCAAGATTTAAATTGAAGTTCCTAGGTTTAGTTAATAATTTCAAGCACAGCCCCTTGACATATATTACAATTGTAAGTTACTTGCAATTCATCCAAATTTGTTATGAATTGGACAAGGTAGTAACAAACTCACAAGTACACCGGATAGAGTATATATAATATGTTACCATATGTTAACAGATTTTACACAGAAAATACACACAAAAATTCATCATTTTACTCTCTTCTTTCCCTTCTTGATTTTATTTTACACAGAAAATACACACAATTGATTTTATTTTACTGAGATCCAACTTCATGAGGTGGTTGGGATGTACGGATGATGGGGTCAAAGAGAACGGTTTCGCAATAGTTTCAATCCATCATCTACCGTAAATACAATTTTATCTATGAGAATGGCCCCTGATCTACAAAGCAACGAAAAGCAAAACATATTTAGAAATAGAAAATAAGAGAAAGAACTCGTACCAGCTCGGAGTTCAGAAACTTACCCACAGCCCGATGAATCAATACCAGGTATGCTGCCGGCATTTTTCAGAGCACTTCTCCATCTGGCCTCCTCGCTCTGGTGATTCTTCAGGAGTATATGAAATGCAGTTCCGAAATCACCGTTTTGATTTTGTACATTTGCGGGATCTACTTTATAAAACACAGGTATAACGATCTGATTTCGTTCGTCCATGCACTCTAGAATCTTCACCAGCTCATCTAAGCACCATTTGGAACCAGCATAATTTTCCGAGAAAATTATGACTGAAATCTTAGATCGCTTGTTTGCTCTATTGAGTCCTATGGATATCTTGTCTCCTCGGTTGAGTTCTTCATCGAAGAACGACTGGATATTCCTATCTCGCAAAGCCTTGACTAGATGGCTGACGAAGTTGTAGCGAGTCTCACCCCTGAAACTGAGGAACACATCGTGATAAGAATAATTGGAATAAAAAGAACAGCCGTCGGTCAACTTTCCCAAGACATTATCTACAATTGTGTCTATGAGAATGGCGCCTGATCTACAAAGCAAGGAGAAGCAAAAATACAATTAGTAACAGGAAAGGAAGAGAAAGATTTTCTACAAACTTAGAGTTTATAAACTTTTACCTAAAAGTTGATGAATCAAAACCAACTATAGCGCCTGCATCTTTCAGAGCGCTTCTCCATCCCGCCTCCTTGCTCCTGTATTTATTCAGGAGTCCATCGAATGCAGTTCCAAAATCCCCCTTCTGATTTCGTACATTTCTTGGATCTACACCGTAAAAGACAGGTATAACAATCTTATTCAGCTCATCCCTGCACTCTAGAATTTTCACGAGCTCGTCTAAACACCAATTGCAATCAGCATAGTTTTTGGAGAAAATTATGATTATAATCTTTGCTCCTTCCATTGCTCTGATTATTGAAATCTTGTCCCCTCGGTTGTTTTTATCCTCGCAAAACGTGTTGACTTTCTTAATTTGCAGAGCTTTGAAGAGAAGGCTGGTGAAGTCGTAGTCGCTGTTTCCACCTCTGAAACTGAGGAAGATATCGTATTTGCCGATACCCAACTCATTTAAAACTGTACCTACAATATTATCCACGAGAGCAGCCTCGGATCTACAAGCCAAGGAGGTGCAAAAGGCAATTAGTACCAGAAAAAAAGAGAACGATCTTCAACCAACCGAGAATTCAGAAACCTACACACAATTTGATGAATCAAAACCAGATATACTGCATACATTTTCATCTACAAGAGCGGCGTCTGAACTACAAGCCAAGTAGGTGCAAAAGGCAATTAGTAACACAAAAAAAAGAGAACCATGTTCTACCAACTCAGAATTCAGAAACTTACCCATAATTCCATAAATGAAAACCATATAAAGTGGCTACAATTCCCAGAGCATTTCTCCATCTCCCCCCCTTGTTCTTGAATTTATTTAGGAGTCTATGGCATCCAGCCCCGAAACTCCCAGTCTGATACGGTATATCTGCCGGTTTTATATTGTAAAAGACAGGTATAAAAATTTGATTCGGTTCTTTGCTGCACTCTACAATCTTCACGAGCTCATCTAAGCACCGTTTAGAATCAGCATAGTTTTGGGAGACAAGTATGACTGAAATCTTCGATTCTTCTATTTTTCTGATAAGTGCAGGAGAGATCTCGTCCCCTCTGGGGAGTTCATCATCCATGAACGTCGAAATCTTCTTATTATTCAATTCACGAACTAGATGGCTGACGATGTTGAAGCGCATGTCTTGCCCTCTAAAGCTGACGAAGACATCGTGTTTAAACGAAGGAGATGAAGAAGACGACGCCATAATCTTTACATGGACAAAAGGATTGGTTCAACGGTAGAACTACTTAGACATAAGAATTTATAAACCAAATCAATGTAGGAATCAGACGTTGTTGGAAATTTCTAACCTGTCATGAAACTCTCTTAAAATGCAGACAGGCAGACACGTTGTCGGAATATTTCATACATGGATTTTAGGATAAATAACAAAGTGGCCCTCTATAGGGAAATTTAATTGAAATGCGAAATATGTTATAACATTTGTTACGAAATGCGGAATATATTAAGACTTTTTTTCGAATGCTGTATTTAATTAGACATTAGCTCTTTTGGTGGTTCCTTCGATTAATAAGACCATCTAAAGCAATGAGTCGGCGGCAATTTCCCCAACAAAAACTGAAAAATTCCTGCTACACATGTGAAGAAATTTTCCAACTATTCATCATGTCACATTATATTTTCCGCACTTCCGGATCATTCAACCGTATATCCTATTATATATTCTCTTTCTTATTTTATTATTCTTTTAATTAAATGAGATGCATGTCGGCCATCTCATATGACTTTGAAAACGAGGCACAAAGCCCTAAAAGTAACATTAGATGCGTCAAGAAGACTCCCTAAACTCGGAACATTAAAATGAAAGATTGAGAATGATCAATTGAAGTTTTGAGAGAATATAATATATCAAGATCATCAAAATTGGAAAGACAAACTTTTTAAAGGGTTGAGAATTTGAGATGTTGATCATGAGAGCTAGATAGAGAATTTCAATTTGCGAAGATGGAGTTAGTTTTAGAAATCTTGAGCTCAACAAAGATCTTGAGATGTTAAGGAGTTTGTTGCGTTTTTCAGATATGTGAAGAGAGGTGATCCTAAGATTACTCCAAAATACTATAACTTTTCATGTGAGTTAGATCCTTTCATTAGATACTTGGACTGTTATTTATTATAGTATTTCGAAGAGTTGAAGAATTAGGGATCACAAAAAAATTCGGATAGAGTTAGTCTGTAGGCTATCAATCAATATAATGGCTTTGAGCTGATTAGGTATTTGATATGTAGGAAGATCAATTTTGTATTTGCATGTGTTGGTCCATCGAGTCAGCCAGTCTGCAGAAGAGTTTGGTTATATGTTAATGTGTGAAATAGTCATGTTTGGAGTGAGTAGGTTCCTGAAGCATTGTAGAGTAGGAATGAAACCAAAAGGATTTGTAGTTAAGATCATGATTAAAAGAACATCAACATAGAACAGCTTTGGAGGGAAGCATTGAATTGTTTCACATTTCTTGTCTCTTTAAGATGTTGGAAACATTCAAAGTCGTATGCCTTGTTAGAATCATTTCTCCAGAACCTTCTTTTGAAGAGATCTCCCAAATCTAATTTGAGAATGGAATTCTTTATGTGAGCAATAACAGCTTTGGGGGAAGTTTCTCGTTGGTTGAATTTTTTCTTGTCTTCGTGCTGCCATAGAGTCCAACATATGACTGAGGGGAGAGTAGTTCTTATATGAACCTTGGTAGGAACAGACCATATCCAGAGACTGACAATGTGAGAAGAGTCATATGATTGCCAATTATGACTTTGAACAAATTTGTTGAAGTGTAGTCATACAATCCAAGGTAGGCTACATTGAACAAACTAGTGTTCAATATATTCAATGTTTCTATAATTTTTTCACTTGGAAACTAAAGTGATGTTTTGGACTGTAGGGTAGTGTCAACATATACCCAATTATGGAGAAATCTCCATAAGAGGAAGGAAAAGTTTACAATGGTGACTCTGTTCCAGATGCTTGAATATAACAGTGACGTAGTTCCTTTGAGACTTAGTGTATTCCATGTATCTTTGAAATAAAAGTCCCCTTATTCACTAGGTTTCCATTGGATCTTGTCTGGGATGCGAGGCTTGATTGGTAGTCTAGATATTATGTTAATATCGATTGAGGTAATAGAAGCCAGAACTCTGTCTAGATTCCATTTGTTGTTTATCCAATAAGAGTTGACTTTAGTTTGAGTGTACCATGAGGTATCATTAGTGTTGCTGAGATCAATTAGGGGTTTGGAATGACACCAACGATCAAGCCAAAAATCATAGTTTCCTTCACCAATTGACTAGAAAATGAAATATTATGTTGTGTTTCTTATAGCATGAATCATCTTCCAAATTTGACATCTTTTGAATGATAATTTCACCTACATAGGATTAGCTGAACAACAGTACATACTATGCATAACTTTAAACCATAAGCTTAATTTTTCTCTGAATTGGTTCCAAAGTTTGCAAGAGTAAGTGAGTTGGATATCTTCAATTCTTCTAATATTAGTCCTCCTTATTTGTAGGGAAGACAAATCTTGTTCTAGTTAGCCCAGGAGATAGCCATATGATTGTCAGAAGATCCTCACAAATATATACTACAGATTCTTTCTATTCTTTCCATAATGGATCTTGGAAGAAGAGTGTGTTGAAGATGATAATTTGGGATGGCAAGCAGAATTGATTGGATTGGTGTGAGCCTTCTACCAAATGAGAGAAAAATGTGATCCACCAAGTGGATCTATTGGAAAATATCATTCGAAAATAGCTTTACTTATAACCTACAATATGTTGGATGTAGTTTTCTCTGTTAGTTGGAGATGAGTTAGGTAGAATTAAGATTGATTTCTCTTTGTTGATAAGTTTCCCACTCTGATCTTGAAACTTACTTATGAATCTGTTAAGAAGGGAAATACTGGATTTTGATATATTTGTAAAAATAATAGTGTCATCAGCAAAAGATAAGCATGAGATAGTATCATTATTAACGGTTTTATATCTTAAACTATGGTGATCTTGATATAGCTTTTTCAGGCCTCTTATTAGAAATTCTTGAGTTAAAATGAATAGACTATGGGAGAGAGGATCCCCTTGTCTAATTCCATTATAATCTTTGACGAATCCTTTTGCTTCACCGTTAAGAATTATTGAAAATCCAACATTTTTATAGATTTCATGATAAAGATGATGAACTTGTAGTTAAAACAAAATGTAATTAAGATTTTCTTAATAAAGGAAAAATATACTATATCAAATGCCTTAGATAAGTCTAGTTTAATGATTAACTTTCCTTCTCTCTTATTTATGTTGAAGGCTAGTTATTTAATGAGTAAGATATTTTATTGAATACATCTACCCTTTACAAATCCACTTTGCTCAGCAGACCTATAAGATTGAAAGTCTATCATTTATGATTCTAAAAAGAATCTTGTTAAATACATTACATAGACTTATAGGTCTATAGTTGTTCCATGTTTTGGGGTCTTCGTTTTTAGGTATTATAAAAATAGCAGTAGCATAGACCCCACTTAGAAAATAGGCACCATTGAAAAATGCTCTAATAGCTGACCAAAGATCAGTATATATATTGTAGTCTAGTATTTCTAGTAGAATTTGATGTTGAACTCATCAACACCAGCAATGTTGTTACAATTTACGACATTAACAGAGTTAAATAAACCTTGATCACAAGGTAAAATTAATAATAAGTAGTTATCTTCACTTTTAAGAATTTTAGGAATAATAATTTGAATACTAGTTTTGTCAGGAGAGAAAGTATTGTTTGTTAATAGAGCTTTAAAAAAGGATATAGATGTTGATTAAATTTCATAAGGGTCTTGACTCCAGACATTGTTGACTTGTATTCTGTTAGTGCAATTTTTCTTAATATTCTCTTGACATATGAATGAAAGACATCTGTATTTCTTTGTCTATATCTTGTCTAGTGTGTGTCACACTTTTGAAGCCAATATATTTCTTCTCTCCCAAGGTACTGTAAGTGTTGAACATTTGCAGAATCTAGTTTGGTCTTGTTCTCCATTATTGGAGAGTCTTTATCGATGGTTTCCTAAAAATTAACATTTTCCTCAGGTAATGCAACGGAGTTAAAGATATTACCAAAAGTATCTCTGTTCCAAAATGTCAGAGTAGATTTTAGCCTCTTTAGTTATAGCCAAAATCTTTGAATAAGGAATCCAGATATATCTATTTCCAACCTGGTCTTGATAGTTGAGTAGAAGTTAAGATGTTGAATCCACATATTCTAAAATTTGAAGATAGATTTGACCTGATTTTTATTGGTGGATGGTTTGATACAAAGAGGAGAATGATTTGATCTTGTCCTGACCATAAGTGTAACTGATGTAGAAGTAAAGTAATTTAATCGAAGAGAATTGAGTAGAACTTTATCTTGTCGCTTCCATTTGTGGGAGTTACTCCAGGGGAATCTAGAGCTTATGTACCACGCATCAATTAAGTTACAATCAGAAATAAGATTGTTAAAATCATCAATACTACGTAAGCAAGTACTAGAACAAGAGATTTGTTCTAATGGTTCAAAAATTGAGTCGAAGTCACCCATAAGTTTCCATTATTTGTTTAAATATGCAGCATCTCTGATTTTGTCCCAAAAAATGGATCTTAGGTCTCGAGTGTACTTAGCATAAATTATGAAGATGGTGAATTCTTTCACAAAAGATGAGTATTGCATATTTAAGTAAATAATCTGGCCATAGTCAAGAAGAGTCTGAACTGTTTAGTTGTTGTTTTAGAAGGCCCATATTTTGTTTGAGCTGTTGTGCATATCATGGTGAAATCCCAAATATTGTAAACTTTGTTGTAGGTTATCTTTGTCTATCATTGGTTCTTGTATAGTTAAGAAGTCAATATGCTTTAATCTTGTGATTGATTTGAGTCTTCTCTTTTTTGATTTGTTTATTATTCCACGAACATTCCAGCAGACGATTGTTAGAGTCATTTGAGATAGCCAGTTTGAGATCTCGCAGACGATCTAGTTTGCATTGCTTTGGTTGTAGCTATATTTGATGAACTGTTGGATTTGATAAGTTTTCTTGAGTTTTTCGTAACACTTTTGGATTGATTTTCATCTTTCATAGAAGTGATTTTGATTAATTATTCTTCTTTAGTAGGATTTGTTAGAGAAGAAGCTGTGCTGCCAATAAAGTGAGATCTGGGAGAATTGGTGGTGAGTTGATCATGATCAGTGTGAGATGTTGATGATATTTTAACTCTCATTTCCATAGCATGGAGAACTTCCTGGATTTCAGCTTCATGGATGACAGTATGAGAGGATGGGATGATGATAGTATAGGGTTGGATCTGATTTTAGGTTCTAGTGAGGGACTATGAATGGTTTAGAGTTTCTGTCAGGCTATAACGATGGATGAGTTGGGTTGAGAGTGATGATAATAATGATCTTGAGTATGATTAAATTGAGGTTTTGATGGCTTTTGAGGTTTTCGGATAAGGTTAAGCTTTTGGATCTAGGTTTCTGTAGGCCTGTGTTGGGAGGAGAAAGGTTGGAGGATCTGAAAGCTTGATAGGCTCTTGATTAAGTCTTTTGCAAACTTTTGAATTATAACTCATATGATAGAATTCTGAACAATAATGAGGCTTCTCATTGAAAGTTTTGATAAAAAAAAAACCTTCATCGTTATCAAACTTAATCCAGATCTTTTTTTGAAGTTGTTTCGAAAGATCTATTTCCACCCAAGCCTTGCAACATTTGTACATTGACTGGTTTTTGGAGGGCACCCAGGTGTCAGTTGGATTACCAATAGTTTTGAATAATTAATTGATTGAGTATGGGTTATATAGATAGGGAGGCATGTTGTGAAAATTAAGAGTCCACTAGAGGACCCTCGTTATATGCTTGCCAATAGTCCAAACTACTTTTTTCCAAATATATTTTATATTTTTTCTACACTGTAATTCAATGATAAGATGTATTGGATCCCATAGAGTGCTAAATGATCTTTTGAATTTAAGAGATTCTAATTTTGTTTTGAATCTCAAATATTTGAGGTCTGCCATACGATAATTTTGCAATTAGTGTTATCTTGGCCTGAGATTCAAGAATTACCTTGTCTGATTTTTGGAAATCTATAGATGTATAATGTTCGTGAATTTTTATATCAACTTTTTCATGGATAAGTTTCTAGATAAATGGATTTGGATTGGTAATTTCAGAATAACATTTCCATAGAGTCTGGATTGGATTAGTTTTTATGTAAGTTTGATGTTGATACATTGGGTTATTTCGAAGATCAAAAGGGAGTTTAAATGGAAGGTTATTGGTTGCAGGTGATGGGTAGATTAATTGGAGAGAAAGGAAAGCTTTGGATGGGGTGGTGATAAGGTTCATCTTCCTATTTAGAGATGCTAGTGGTTCGATATGCTTGGATATATTATTATTCGACAAAGGGGTCTGAAGATGGACTGGATGCGGCTTGAAGAATTGATTAGTTGAAGCAACATTGGGAAGATGTTGAATAATCTATAATTATTACTTAATATATATTTATATTAAATTTATTATTATTCAAATAAATAATTTTATACGTAATATACAATCTCTTTCAATTAAAATTATAAAATTAAATTCGATTGAATGTCCAAAAAAACTTCAATTTTTAGGTAAAGTAAATTATGAACTAATGAAATAAGGGGTAAAACATTCAAAGTTTGTTGTCTGAATGAAATAAACAAAATCGCTATTTATAGATCTAGAAAAATAAAAAAATAGGGAAATGTCATCAAAGATACATAGAACAAATGTTTTGTAGACTTACTAGATTTTTAGATCTCTATTTGTTGATACCAGAGTTTACCCTACTGAAAAAAAAAATCCCATTTTCTCATTCAGTATATCGACTTAGGGTAATCAAAGCGACATGTATCATCGAAATCAGTCCATCGACGTGGAAATTAGGTTTCTCTTTTCATAGAAGAAAAAATCGAGCATGAACCATTATTTTGTAAACTTAATAGCTTTTTAGAGTTTCTCGATTTTAGGTTATTTCATCTGAGCATACAACCAGAACCAACGGGTGATTTGTACGAGCCTTTTCTTTTACCGGTTCGTTTATCAGTCAGGTGAGTTGTTTTGTACGAGCTCTCTCTATTTTCAGTTTCATTCGATTTTTTTTTAGAAACATAATGTATGATAGTACGTTTTCATGTGTTTTCCTTTTGTAATAAGTTATAAACTAGTTGTATTATGTATTTGATTTAGTTATTATATTTGTTTCGGGTGTGAAATAATATATATAATCGATTTTAGAGTTTTCAAGCATGTGTTGTTAACGAGCGAGTTTATTAGAAGAAGAAGTGAGATTTGTATGTGTGCTTATAATATTCATGTGCACATGAACATACGAGTTTAGTTAGGAATAGTTATGGTTCACTATTAGATTCCTTTGTAATTTACGATGTGATTCATATGTAATATACAATGCGATTATTTTATATTACAGTAAACATGATATTTCTTTGTTTACTAAATCGTGCGAGTTCTTTTATATTAGACCATGCTAGTTTCGGTTTGTTAAACATAAAAGTTTTCATATAATAGACCATGCTCCTAACTATTTCTTAATTGTTTAATGCAGGTACCCACGAGTGTGTATTTTCAAGCATGGTCACTGATGACTCCGGAATTTGTTGTCACTCTTTATGACAACCGGACAGGGTTAATCCGAACAACATCCACCCACTAAACCATCCGGACTGAACTAATGTACTAAAAACTTAATCACTTCATGACTAAGCTAATTATCTACCTGCTTAAAACTAATGGGTCTTTGAACTCGATCCGAATCCATAAGTCAACCCAAAAGCCCATGTGGCCCACAATTAAAGGTATAAATACCCAACCACTTTCATTTAATGAGGGTAATGAAAATTCAATACAACCAGGCAGCTCAATTCTCCCTCTACACTCTATCCAATCATTAAATACCTTCAAAAAACCACAAAATTCTGGACAAAATTACCCTCAAACGAAAATAAACCTCACCAAATTGCCGACCACAGTGGGAGGGACGACGGTGCTTGAATGTAGCATTCAAAACCATAAGGAAAAACCAGTTCGGATGAATTCAGACGTGCAAAAAGTACCATCAGCTTTGGTCGAAGTGGTGGGAGAAAATGATGAATATACCATTGAGGAGCGAGATAGGTTAAAAGCTGAAATAGAACCTCTGAGGGCTGCCAAGAGGGCAGATGTGTGCATTAAAGAGAAGTCTAAGGCGTCAGTAACTCATCATACTAACAATCCAAGGGAGCATGAGCCCTCAAAAACCCATGTGAGCACGAAAAAGACTCATGATAGCTCAAAAAAGTCTCACCGGTCTGAACCGGTGGAGAGCTCTGATTTAGACTTAGAATCTTCCAACAGCTCCTCAGGCGAAGATGGAGTCAAAGAATCCCTGTCATCCAGCAGTGATGAAGGCCGTTTGAAAAAGAAACAAAAGTTAGTAAAAAAATACTCAAGAAAAAAGGATAGGCATGGAAAGTTAAAGAGGCATATAGGCAAAGGATCGTCTCATAGCCGGAGACACGTAGATCGGATGGTGATGGATCCTTTTGCCTTCCATGACGAACCAGGTATCTTTGCAACTCCTAATGAGGATACCGTTTTCAGTCGTGGCCGGAATTGGAGATAATCTCCATTGTCCTCCAAGATCCTGTCCGGAAACCTTCCTAAGAGGTTTGACAGTACAAAAATGGAAATATACGATGGCAGTAAAGACCCTGATAACCACTTGGAACAGTTCAAAAATTTCATGATGAATTTTGATGATGGCGACAAGTTTCTTTGTAGAGCATTCTCCCAATCATTTACGGGGAGTGCTCTTAAGTGGTGCAACAGTTTGCCACAAGGATGAATCAGAAATTTTGATACTTTTTGGGTGGCTTTTCGAAGACAGTTTTTTGGAAGTAAGGAGGTAAAGGGAAATGGAGACACGATTATCCATTGTGCCCAAGAACCAAACGAATCTCTAAAAGAATACATAAGTCCTTTTGTAAACACCAAGAATGGGTTGGCTGATTGATTTGAACAAGTAGCAATAGCCTCTCTCAGGCAGGGCTTAAACCCTGGAAACCTGGTTGATTCAGTAACCAGAAAAAAGGCCATGACATGGGGAGGTTTGCTGAATCAGGTCGGAAAGCAGATTATGTAGATGAAACAAAGAAAACTAGGGTGCACAGGCAGGTGAGGTCTGCTCCAGCTGCACCGAATCCAAACCAAAACTAGTCCGGGAACAAGGCTAGGGAGGCCGGGCAGAGTCATAACATAGCCAAAGCTCAGTCTCAGCCCGCTGCTCCGGCTGAGAGTCAACAATCTAGAAATAAGCGACGCCCTTGGGTTCAACCGGAGTGGTTTGCAGAATTAAAAGAAAACGTAGCCACCATTTATGACAAAACAAAAGACGAAGTACAATATCGAAGGCCGGTAGCGTTACAGTCTCCTAGGGAGAGTCGCAACAATTGTTTCTGCCAGTACCACAATGATACTGGCCATACCACTGAGGATTTCATTGCTTTGAAGCAAGAAGTCCAAAATTTGATTGAAAGAGGATAGTTGGGAGCATATGTTAAAAGAAGAGGAGTAAATAGGCCTGATAACGCTCATCTGGCTGGTCCAAACAATGCAGGCGCATCGGCTCCGGAAGGGGCTATGTTGATAATCGAGAGGTTCGATGTAGAATCAGAATACTTGGACCTTGATCCAACCCGGAATAGAGTGGATGTTATCACAGAACATTGCAAGTCGGTGTCCGGACTTATCAACTTTTATGAGTCACTCACAATTTTCGGAGGAGACACCATGACATCACCAACTGCTTCTTCAAGAAAGAGGCATGTTCATACTTTAGCTACCCAACTGGAAGGAGGCATGACTTCCTATCAATCACAGATTCCATTTCCCTTAATTGCTTTCGATGAGTATACTTGAGGGATATAGCTGGTCCTCATGAAGATGCTGTTGTCATAGGAGCATCCATCGGGGGCAATGACATAAGACGAATTTTGGTGGACACCGGAAGTTCAGCCAATATTCTCTTTTTAACTTCCTACAAAAAAAATGAAGAATCCAGCAGTAATTCAGCGTTCGAACAGGTCACTTGTGGGTTTCACCGGAAGCTCAACAGATGTGATCCGAGAGTTCAAGGGGGAGGTTTTGTTGGGCAAATGCCTTGTTAAAAAGATGGTTCGATTATTGTTCGTCGTGGTGGATTGTCCCACTTGTTATAATGCTATTCTGGGGAGGTCTTGGCTCTCTAGGATGCATGCAGTGGCCTCAACAGTCCACCAATGTTTGAAATATGTTGTGCAAGGACAAGTGGGAATTGTTTGGAGCAGCCAAAAGGTAGCAAGAGAGTGTTATGCAACAACACTGGCTCCTCGAACATTGGGGGAAGTTCGGATCAATGAGGAATAGCAGTTTGAGGGGCTATCTAGGGGAGAGGGTGAAATTGATGACCTCAGAGAGACCCCTGGAGTTTTAATACCGATTGAAGAAGTTGAAACACATTCTTTGGCTGAAGAAAAAAATGTCAAGATAGGGTCCAAGATGACATCGAAATTAAAGGGTAAAATGTTAAAGTTCCTGAAAGACCATCAACATGTTTTTGCTTGGTGCAATGCTGATGTTACCAGAGTACCAGCAGATATTATATCACACCAACTGTCCATCTGAAGGGACATAGCACCTGTGATACAAAAAAGAAGAGCTTTTTCTAAGGAAAAGGCTGATGTCATAGTTCAAGAGGTCGACCGCTTACTAAAATGGGGCACATAAAACAGTCTTAGTACCATTTGTGGACAACCAATCCAGTATTGGTGAAAAAGAAAAATAGCAATTGGCGTATGTGTATCGATTTTACAGATCTCAACAGAGCTTGCCCAAAGGATTTATACCCAGTCCCCCGGATTGATCAGTTGGTGGATTCAACATCTGGAAACAAGCTGCTATCTTTTTTGGATGCCTTCTCCGGATATAATCAAATTCAAGTGGATCCCAAGGATCAGGAGCATACTACGTTTGTTACTGATAGGGGCCTTCATTGTTACAAGGTGATGCTGTTTGGGTTAAAAAATGCTGGGGCTACCTATCAAAGGTTGGTAAACAAGGCTTTTGCTGATCAAATTGGAAGAAACATGGAAGTTTACATCGACGACATGATGGTGAAAAGTATGGACGAAGAACTACACTTGGCAGATCTCCAAGACACTTTTGCTAACTTAGTGAAAGTAAATTTGAAATTAAACCCGGAAAACTGTGTGTTTGGAGTACAGTCCGGGAAATTCTTGGGGTATGTAATAAGTGAGCAAGGGATACAGCCTGATCCGGACCAACTTAATGCTTTACTACAAATGCAGCCGCCTCAGAATGTTAAAGAAGTACAACGATTGACTGGGAGATTGGCTGCATTAAATCGATTCATTTCAAGGTCTTCCGATAGGTGTGCCCCATTTTTTAAAACTTTGAAAGGTGCAGAGGATTTTGATTGGTCCTCACACTGTGATGAGGCCTTCGATGAAATCAAAAAGCATTTGTCCTCCCCCAAGACTTTGTTTAAACCCGTTGATGGAGAGACTCTTTTCATATACTTGGCAGTCTCTAGTTGTGCCATAAGTGCAATATTGGTAAGGGAGGTAGATAATTGTCCCCGTACAGTGTATTATATTAGCAAGAGTTTGATTGATGCAGAAAAGTGCTATTTGAAGCTTGAAAAATTAGCACTAGCCCTGGTGATTGCTGCGAGGAAGATGAGACCTTATTTTCAGGCTCATCCCATTATTGTCCGGATGTCTTTTCCCTTAAAAACGTTCTCCAAAAGGCCGATATTTCAAGTAGAATGTCTAAGTGGTCAGTGGAATTGGGAGATTTCAAAATTGATTTTTCCCCTCAGACAGCAATCAAATGCCAAGCGGTGGAAGATTTCTTAGTTGAATTTTACTCAGATAGGGATACTAAGAAAACAACTGATGTGAAAGACAAAAAAGTATGGGTCGTTCGGACTGATGGTGGTCAAGTACCATGGGATGTGGTGTTGGGGTATGTTTGACCTCTCTGTACGGTGACAGAATGTACCAAGCTATATGTTTTGCTTTCAGGGCTTCTAATAATGAGTCCGAATATGAAGCTGCTATAGCTGGTTTGAAATTAGCTCTTATTTGTGGAGCCAAATGGTCAAGTTGATGAGCGATTCTCAGCTTCTTATCCATCATGCACAAGGTCAATCTGAAGCAAAAAATGAGCAGCTGGTTAAATACTTAATTCTTCTCAAAGAAGTGGCACTTAATTTCAAGAGCATCATCTATGAACACATACCCCGAACAGAAAATATACTGGCAGACTCCTTGGCAACCATAGCCTATACTAAGTCCTACCCTTGGATTCATGTGCTGGAGTGCCCATCCATTGAAATCAATCCGGATAAGGGAGAAGAAAGTTTCAATATACAGAGAAAACAGCCTCAAGATTGGAGATTTCCTCTCCTTCAATATCTCTCATATGGCATCTTGCCTCCGGAAAAATCCATAGTAAGAAAAGTAAAGTAGAAGGCTCGTGGTTTTGTCATCCTAAGAGATATTCTTTATAAGAAGTCTTATAGTAAACCCCTTTTATGATGTTTGGGGGTTGACGAGTCTCAAATAGTACTTTCTGAGTTACATGATGGCGAGGAATCAGCTCACTGTGGATTTAGGGCTCTAACAAGAAGAGTTTTGTTAGCTGGGTACTATTGGCCCTCCATAATGCAAGATGCTAGGGAGTTGGTAAAAAAGTGTGACCCATGTCAGAGATATAGCAATGAAATTCATATCCTACCCATCCCTTAAGATTCGGTTTCTGAGCCAATACCTTTTGCTCGATGGGGTTTGGATCTAGAGGGACCTCTACCCATGCCATCCACGGGGCGCAGAAACATAATCGTTGCTATCGATTACTTTTCGAAGTGGATCGAAGCAGCCCCATTGGAAGGTACGACATCAAAAGCTGTTATAAAATTCATTCTATCCAAAATCTGTTGCAGATTTGGAATTCCACAAAAGATAACAACAGACAATGGGCCACAGTTCGACAACAAAGAAATGGAGAGTTTCTGTGCCTCTAGATGCATACAGCATTGCTTCTCTTCTCCTTTCCACCCACAAGCAAATGGTCAGGTTGAAGTGGCCAACAGAACAATACTGTCCAGTCTAAAGAAGAATTTAGAAGGGGCTGCTAGAAAATGGCCTAGTTATTTGCAAGAAGTTTTATGGGCTTACCAGACCACTCCCGGGGCTGCAACACAAGAGTCTCCCTTTGCCTTAGTATATGGGATGGATGCCATAGCTCCCATAGAAGCTACTCTCCTTTCATTTCGAGTTCATAATTTTTCCAAACACGCTAATGAGGTGGAAATCAGAGGCCAGCTTGACTTAATAGAACAAAGAAGAGTTAAGGCTCACCTTAGAGCTGCACACTATCAAGGTTTGATGAGAAGCAGGTTTGCTTCTAAAGTTAAGAGAAGGGATTTTCAGCCAGGGGATAAGGTATTGAGAAACGTTTTCATACATACTAAAGAGAAGCAGTTCGGTAAGTTGGCTCCAACTTGGGAAGGACCCTATGTGGTCATTAAAAATTTTAAGCGTGGGACTTACCGGCTCCAAGAAAAAGATGGAAGGATCTTGAATCACCCCTGGAACATTGAACACCTCCGGTTGTACTTGGAATAGAAACTACGTAAATATTTACTTGCTTAATAGTTCATGTACATATTTGGGGGCATACTCTTTCCTACCCTGGTGGCGCGGGGAGGTTTTAATGAGGTGTCTGGGCGTTTTTATAAAATTTGATGCCTTCTTAAAAGAGTCGGAGTGTTTCAGTTAAAAGCTTTCTCTAAACTTTTTTATCAATAGCAGACCGGATTAAATTGGTGGAGTGGTGACTACTTAAATATTGGTCATCTGAGAATTTAAACACTCCCACTTTAAAAATACTTGTGAAATAACTAAGGGTTGTTTAAACATTAGCCACCAAAAGTAAAAAAAAAAGTCATGAAACGATAGAGGAGTTATACAAAATGAAACTACTCATTAAAACATACGAAATGCCTTGGCCATCCAAGGACTTTGAATTGTCAAAATAAGAAAGGTTTATCCGGACAAGGACCGGACACGGTTACAAAAAATGCCTTGGTCATCCAAGGACTTTGGTTTAATCACAACAAAATTAAAAAGATAATTAATACTTTAAGACTGAGCCTTTGAAGATGGCTTAGCCTCACTTGGCTTTTTCTTCTTTGGGTCATCATCCGGACTCTCTTCGGTCTCTTCTTCTTCATCACTGGTGTCCTCACTAGAGTAGTTGTACTTATCGCCAACAGAGATGGTATGATGAGGAATGTCTTCGTACTCCACAAATCGCCATAAATCCCCCAAGGTCTTCTTCGAATTGTTTTCATGAAATAGTAGAACCATATCTGACCTAACCTCAGCATACCTTGCCTCCTGAGAATCTATCACCTCATTAGTGTAAGCATCCATCCTAGCCTGGATTGTTTTCTCCTGATCCCTCAACAAGTCAGCCTTTTCTTCCTCAACCTTGGACACCTTATTCGCAAGAGAGGGCTTGTCATTAGTGAAGGCCTGAATGGTGCTATCTTTGGCCTTCACCTCCTCTTTTGATGACAGGAGGTCTCTTTCCAGGACGAATTGTTTTAGTTGGAGTTCTTTGACAACTCCTTCCGAAGTGGCTAATATGTTAGCCAAGTCCTCTTAGCATTTCTTCAACTCCTCATTCTCTTTCCTCAATATCTCAGTATTTTGGTTGGCACTATGAAGATCGTTAGACAGTTTCTCTTTGTCAGAATTGAGGGTGTTGATGATGGCTGATTGATTGCGTACTTGCTTTTCCAAAATAAGCACTGGATGGACATGTCTTAGAATGGAGTGAGCAATGACATCCCTTTCACTTGAGACAGAAAAATACTTACCGTTGAATGTGACGGTGTTCAAAGAACTTGGAGGGTGGTAGGGCCCAACAAAATCATCTCTGGGGAGGCCTTCAAAATAAAGATCAATCCCCTCACGCCCGGTGATGTCGACACCATTAATACTGATACCCCCTCCTCCAACCTCTTCGGTTCGAAAGTCACCAGGGATCCCGGAGAGAAACCTCATCTCCTTTGGAAGTTTTCTTTCTCTTGGCGTCCCGACCTCCACCTTCTGCTCCTCCTTTTTTTTCCTTTTTAGGACCTTTTGAGGCTTTGAAGACCCAACATCTTCCTTGGTGCTCTCGTGTTCCACCACCTGTAGTAAGGCATCATTGATTTGCCCTTGACCTTGTCCCTTGGGATTTGTTGGGATAGCTTCTTCCACGTCAGTAGGATTGGCTTCTGCCACACCTCACCCGGCCTTGGCATTTTTTCCCTTCATCTTGCTTGGGGTTTTAGCTCTGCCTGGCAAGGCCAATTTTCCATATTTTCCCTCTGTCTTCCGAAGGATCACTCCCGGAGGGGGTGGAGTAGTTAATTCCTCCCAAGACAGATCCCTCCGGTCCGTTGTATTCCACAGATAAGATCTGGCTAAGTTGCCTCCGGTAAAGCAGTTGTGGAAACGGTTTGCCCATTTTTCAGCTGCCCAAGCATTCAGCTTGGCACAAGTAGTCTGCCCGGCCTCTAGGTAATCGTTGAAATCCTTGGGCAGCACTACTAAAAAGAAAAAGGAAAAAGAGTTAGATAAAAAAAATTATACGTAGAAGGAGAAATATCTGGTGAGATTATTACCATCACTTCGCCATCTGATGTTGAGCATGCTTGGGTTGACACCAGCTTTAATTTTCCTTCTGTTCTCCCAAGCACCGCTGACAAACAGAAATTGAGTCTTCCAGCCTTTCTCTGACTCAAATAAGTCATCCACCACCTTGTAATTGTCACCCATGTTGAAGTGATAGAAAGGGATGAGATGATTTCTGCAGAGGCTTGCCACAACAGCAAATTGGTCCATCGGAAGAGGAATTCTGGAGAGCCTTGAGGCCATAATACATGCCATAAGGGTGAACCATGCATTAAGACTTAACTGGCTTCGGCAAAGCTTAATCAGATGGAAATATCTGACTATTTCTCGGTCCAAGGGAAACCTAAGTCCCCATTTGAATAGTTCAGTATAGAAGACAATCTCGTTGAGCTTACGATCCATGCGCATCTCCGGATCGATTGGGATCCTTACTTTGACATTCTCTGGAATACCCCACTTTGTCCTTATCCGGCCAAGTTCAGTTGTGTGAATGAAAGCGTACTTAATTTTCTGCATGTCCAACAAGTATTTAACGTTTACCTTGTGAAAACAAGGCCCCACCATTCCCACAAGGCACTCCGGCAGGTCCGGGTGCTTTAAACATACTTTTTCCTTGCCTTTTCTCTTCCTAGCCATGGAAGTTTCACTTGTTTGCCCGGAGACGTTAGTCTCAAAAGGGGCTTCTTTAATGCTATCCTCCATTATATCCTCCATCACCATGGAGAGGTTGTCAGCTGTCTTAGGAAGAGAGGGGCTGGTGATTGGATCAGTAGGACCTTCGCATTGTTGAGCATCCTTTCCCTCTTGGGGTCTATAGTCCGGTTGGGGCTCAGACCCGGAGGTCTCTTTTTGAAGACTTGAGCTAGTTGCCTCCGGTCCGGACAGCTTGTCCTTGGAATTTTTGATGGGTGCTTTTGACCCTGTGGTTTTACTTTTTGCCCCGGATTTCGAAGACGTGGATTTTGGTTTAGGCTGTGTGCCAACAGCCTGCCCTTTAACCAGACGACTCTTTCGTCTATCCACCAGCTTCTCGGGGAGATATCAGCATCTGACCCCATGGTAATAAATGGGGAAGGTTTCTTGAAACTTGTGACTGCCTGTCCTGGTTCAACAACAGGCTCTGACTCCTGGACCGATGAGCCTGAAACGATTGGTGAAAGGTTGGACTGGAACAACCTCCTAGGTTTAGCACTCTTAGTTGAAGAAGAACCTCGGTCAGGCTCTGAACTTTGTGTGTCTGGTTTATTTACAGGGGAAATAGGGAGGCCTGAGGCGATGCGTCTTTCTCGTTCAACCTTTTGAGCCTTTTCCAACTCGGACAAATTAAGCCACCCACCTTTTACCAAAGCATTTCTTGCTGTGAACATAAACTCACACAAAAAGAAAGGTTTTTGAGAGATGAAAGCTTTGGAGTTTGACAGATTAGAGATAATGAAGATAATGAAATAGTGAAAAGTGAACTGATTTATACTAATCAGGTAGATAATGCTTCGATACCTAGGAGGATTCGAAAGGGTAGATGCAATGATTAAAGGCGGCGTTGATGTCATTCAGATTAAATGAAGAAGTTGCTTTTTAAAGCAAGTGGGAGCGCCATTCTAGGAGAAAAACGGCCGGTGTGACGAATCCGAGAAGGACACATGTCCTATGATCTCTGGTGAAACTGCTCAGCTTCTGAGGGTTTCAGTCCGTCCGGATAAAGTCGTTACACATTTTTGAAATGTCTAGACAAAGTTATAATTACACTTGAGCTATTTTTTAGGTCTTGCCAAAGGACTTCGAACACAACCTAATAAAGGGGCTACTGATGAGTCCGGAATTTGTTGTCACTCTTTATGAGAACCGGACAGGGTTAATCCGGACAACATCCACCCACTGAACCGTCCGGACTGAACTAATGCACTAAAAACTTAATCACTTCATGACCAAACTAATTATCTACCTGCTTAAAACTAATAGGTCTTTGAACTCGACCCGAAACCATGAGTCAACCCGAAAGCCCATGTGGCCCACAATTAAGGGTATAAATACCCAACCACTTTCATTTAATGAGGGTAATGAAAATTAAATACAACCATGCATCTCAATTCTCCCTCTACACTCTATCCAAACATTAAATACCTTTAAAATACAACAAAACTCTAGACAAAATTACCCTCAAACGAAAATAAACCTCACCAGTCACCAAACTGCAAGTAGTAACTCCGGCTGGAAGATATTACTTGCCATTTGTAGCTCCTATTCGGTTTAGAATTGTTAATGCACCAAGAGAAGTTGTAAATTCCTCCTATGATAAGTTATCTTCGGTTGGATATGCCAAAAGTGACTAAGAACTAGGTTGTTCGGTGTGAAGAACTTACTGAAATCATTAAACCACTTTTTGAAAGCCCATCGGTGTAGTTTTATGAAAGTCTATTTGGTAGCTTCCAAACGTTTTTTTATGTAACTTCAGTTAGCTACACAAAGAATAGAAGAAAAAAACTTAATGTTAAAGGACAATTGCAACTGATGAAATGATTAAAAAATAGAAAAATTACTTATGTTGCGCAAAGACCTCAATATTTTGCTTGGATTACTTTTCGTAGTGATTTTCTTGTTGTTCTTGAAGCCGCCGGTTATAAAGAAAAACTAGAAATTCCATGATTTGTTTGCTTCCACTAAGTCATTTAATATGTTTTAATCATATTCATGACGAATAAAGTAAAACGGATTTGAGGGTTCCTAGATAGTCCGATTATACCTACGAATTGCTCGATCGCCATTTTTATTATAAATAACATGTACGTCATTATACATGAAATCAAGGTGAACCGGGTCTTTTGGGTAGCTTGACTTGGACAACGACTAACCATATCAATGTACCCACTAGTTCAATAAATAGTGAAAACCGGAGCCCTTAATTTAGAACGTCAAGGTACACAACCAACTCATTTCGAGCATAAATCATTTGTATCTTTCTTGGTTTGCCTATTTTAGCATCCGAAGATTTCAATTCATTGTCACGGACTTTTGGATTTATACTTCTTTATCAACATCCCCAATGTTACTATGCTCTTTAGCTTCACCTACTAGTTGCATTGCACTTCTTCCGAAAGTTAGTAGTCTGCTTTGTGACTCCTCTTTTTGTATCCCATAACGTTGACATCACCCTAACTGAAATCTCTGAAGGGACATCGATACTTGCGAAATTATGTTTGGTTTTGAAGAAATAAAATTAAGAGAATTTGTTTTCCTGAAATTCTGAATATATTCAAGTTGATCAAATTACATATACATAACGGAAGCACGGTTTACGGAGGCAGTTGCAACTGCACATAATTTATAACGGAAACATATAAAATATAACTGCATACATATAAATAAAATACGAGATTAAATTAATTATGCCAACATTTCTCCCTCTTAATCTCGTAACTCAGGCTTCAAGTTGAACACACCAGTGGTATCTCTTAAGAACTCAAATCTGTCATGCGACAATGGCTTGGTAAACAAATCTGCAATTTGTTCTTCTTTGTTGACATGCGCAATATCAAGGATTCCTTGTTTTAGGGATTCACGCAAAAATTGAATCTTGATATCTATGTGTTTACTTTTTCCATGGAAGACTGGGTTCTTTGCTAAAGCAATTGCAGACTTGTTATCAACTCGCAGACTAACTTTTTCAACTTTAATTTCACATAACTCTTCCAACAACCTCTTGAGCCACATTGCTTGGCAAGCTCCTGCAGAAGCAGCAATATATTCAGCTTCACATGAATACAACGCTACAATCTTTTGTTTTTGTGAAGTCCAACTAATCAGATCACTACCCAAAAAGAAAACAACCCCAAAAGTACTTTTTCGATCATCAATGTCTCCAGCAAGATCACTATCAGCATACCCAATCAACTCTGGATTTTGTTGTTCTCTTTTAACATACTTCAAACCAAAATTGAGTGTACCCTTTATATATCGAAGAATTTGTTTGACATCACTCATATGTTTTATAGATGGTTTTTCCATGAAACGGCTAGCCACGCCAACAACAAATGATATATCAGGTCTAGTATGGACTAAGTACCTCAAACTCCCAATGACACTGCGATACATTGTTGCATCAACAGATGGATTTCCATCAGTCTTGCTTAGCTTTAGCCTTGAATCCATTAGTACACGATATGGATTACAACTCAACATTCCCATTTCTCTAAAATCTTTTCTGCATAACTTGTTTGGCTCAAAGTTATATGATCAGACCTCTGTTTAACCTCAATTCCCACATAAAAACTTAATAAACCCAAATCTGTCATGTCAAACATTTCTTTCATCTTTGCTTTGAAACTTCTCAGGTTCGCCAAGTTTGAGCCGGTTATTACTAAACCATCCACATAAACACCAACATACTGCATATCACCTCCATTTCTTCTTTTGTAAACTGCATGTTCGAGACTACATTTCTCGTAACCCAAATTCTTTAAACAAAAGTCTAGTTTTTCATTCCAAGCTCTTGGAGCCTGTTTCAAACCATATAATGCTTTCTTCAATTTCAGAACTTCATCTTCTCTTCCTTTCTCAGCAAAACCTGGTGGTTGCTTAATATAAACTAATTCCTTTAGATCCCCATTCAAGAACGCTGATTTCACGTCCATATGGTGTACTTGCCACCCTTCATGGGCTACTAGTGCCATAAGCAATCCAATAGTTTCTAATCGAGCAACTGGAGAAAAAACCTCGTCATAATCAATTCCATGTTCTCGAATGTAGCCTTTGACCACAAGTCTTGCCTTATATTTAATAATTTTAACGTCTGGATTCTTCTTCAACTTATAAACCCATTTTAAACCTATTGCTTTGTGTTCTGGTGGTAATTTCCTAAGCTCCCATGTTCTATTTTTCTTAATCGCCTCAAGCTCCTCCACCATTGCCAGCCTCCAATTTTCATTGTTGAATGCTTCTTCTTGCGTCGTTGGTTCTTCAATAGACAGAAGGCTCATATCTGAATCTAACACAATTTCCTTAGTTTCATCATATAACTCTTGTAAAGATCTAAAAATTTTTGGTGGAGTTTCATCGTCCTCGTTGCTAGGTTCCTCATCTTCTCTTCTATCATCCCAATTTAATACACTTTGAGAAGAAATTGATGGTGATTCAATATTCATAGATTCTACTTCTCCAGTTGAATATCTAATGGAAATAGAGTTACTGGGTTTAAGTTCCATAGATTCTACAGTGTCAGACCAGTTCTATTTCTCAAACTCTCGAAATACCATATCTCGACTCACTATTATTTTCATTGTTTTTGGATTCACAAATCTGTAGGCTTTTGAACCAGGTTCATAACCAAGAAAAACAACTTTGTTGCTTCGATCATCAAGTTTTTTCACATCATATTTCAGATTTTTAACATAAGCTATACATCCAAAAATTCGAAAATGTCTTACACTTGGTGTTTTTCCGAAGTAGACTTCATATGGTGTCCTTCCACTTATAGCTCTTGTGGGACAACGATTTAGAAGATAGGTTGCTGTAACTGCAGCTTCTGCCCAAAATTCATAGGGTATTTGTTTATCCTTCAATAAACATCTCATCATCTCGACAATGGTTTGATTTCTTCTTTCCACCACACCATTTTATTGTGGTGAATATGGTGCTGTCATTTGCCTTTGAATTCCATGAATCTCACAAAATAATTTGAACTCTTGAGACTGAAATTCTCCGCCTCTGTCTGTCCTTAACATTTTTATTTTCTTTCCCAATTGCGTCTCGACCTCTGCTTTGAACTTATTAAATCCAGTAATTGCTTCATCTTTTGATTTCAGTGGTTTTAGCCATATGTACCTACTAAAATCGTCAACAAAGAAAATAAAATACATGTTCCCTCCTTTGGTAATTGGTGAAATAGGACCACAAATATCTGCATGGATTAGATCTAACAATGAACTTGCTCGATAGTAACTTTATGTTGGAAAGCTTCCTCTGTGTTGTTTCCCAAGAACACATACATCACAATTCTGACAATCTTGTTTAAACTCAGGTAATCCATGTGCTAATTTATCTCGTCCAAGTTTTTGTAAGGCTTCAAAGTGCAGATGCCCATAGCGAGCATGCCACAAGCAAGAGTTTTCAGATTCGGTAGATAGGAGACATTGTGAAATTGCTTGATTCATTTTCATTGCATAGAGTGTATTTTTTGATCGAGGTATTTTGGCCACCAGATTATAATCTGCATAAAAAACACTTAGAAATCCACCTTCAACAACAACCTTTCCTCCTGACTCATCTACTTGTCCCAAACTAATGATATTAGATTTTAATCCTGGTACATAATAGACGTTCTTCATGCGCAAGTTTTTCCCGGTTTTGCTTCGGAAGTTTGCAGTTCCTCTTCCATAAATATTGGTCATAGAGCCATCGCCAAACTTTACTGTACCACTCATTGATTTGTCTAAGTCTTTCAATAGGTTCCGGTCCCCTGTCATATGATTTGAAGCGCCTATGTCGTAGTACCACATTGATTCATCAACACTCCCTTTCGTTGCCACTGTTTCAGATTTATCTCTGGCCAGCATCAATTTTTTCTCTCTAGAAAAAACACAATTGGTCTCCATGACTAGCAATGTATCTTTATCTTATACTTCTTCTGTTAGATTCATTGTTTCCTCTTTCTTCGGTTTGCAATCCCTAGCATAATGCCCAAAATTATGACATGCATAACATTGTACCTTTGTGATATCAAAGTTTGAATTTCTCTGGATATGTCCTTCTCCATCAACAGATTTTGATATTCCATAGGAAAAGCTTCTTCTCCCATAGCCAAAGCCACCTCTGTCTCTTCCTCGACCGCGACCTCGGGTCCCTCCAGAATATGTCAAGTTGAATCGTGACTCTCATTCTGCTTTTGTTAACAACACCTTTTCATCATGCTCTTCTTCTTCATCACCTTTAAAACGTTTTTTATGGGCTCTTAGTGCGCCAATAACATCTTCAAAAGATTTATTTTTGGCATCTCCAAATTGTTCAATTGACGCTGCAATTTGGGTAAACTTTGACGAAACAGATCTTAACAATTTCTTGTTCACATAGTCTGGCTTAATCACAACACCAAAGGCCTTCATTTGGTTAACCACTGTTGCCATTTTTGTTGCATACTCCACTACTGTCTCATTATTTTTCATTTTCATACCTTCAAATTCCCATCTGAACGCTTGCGCTCGCACCTCTTTGACCTCGTCTGCTCCTTCATTCATTTTGCGAAGAGACTCCCACGCTTCTCGTGCTGTCTCAATGTCACCCAGTTCCATCAATTGACCTTCAGTCAATCCTTGAGAGAGAATTCCATACACGATTTGATCTTGACGGAGATCAAATGGTTTGTCGGACAACACAGCATCCCAAACTCCATGAGCCCTCATGCATATCTTCATCTTTAATGCCCATCCTTGATAGTTTGTATCAGTGAGAATTGGATATGTAAGTGATAGATTTCTTTCGTTCTGTGACACTCTTCTCTCTGATTCTGTTGATTCAACGCTACCACCGCTTCTCACCACATTCGCATAACTATCGTTTTTCGACATTGGCTCTAATATCAAATGAAGAAAATAAAATTAAGAGAATTTGTTTTCTTGAAATTCTGAATCTATTCAAGTTGATCAAATTACATATACATAACGGAAACAAGGTTTACGGAGGCAGTTGCAACTGCACATAATTTATAACGGAAACTAATAAAATATAACTGCATACATATAAATAAGATATGAGATTAAATTAATTATACCAACAGGTTTGGCCTTTCGTAACAGGAGAACCATAACCGTGTTTTATTTTTACCGAAACGACTTTGGATTTCTTCACACGTGACATGGCTCTCGTATTAGAACCTCCCATAAAAATAAAGCAATATTGGCCTTTGTTTCTAGTATTTCCTTTGTAATGGACTAGCTTATGATCCGGAGCTTTCTCTGATGAAGACCAAGTAGAAGATGACGGAAAATCAACTTGAATGGGGTGCCTCTTGTATGGATATTTTCCTTCGTAATCAAAGTTATAGCTAATGACTTTTGGACCTTTAGTTTCTTGGATCCCAAATGTTCTTTTAGTTGGTTTTTATATTTTGGCTTTATCCTACATACATAGTCAATAAGTTAGGGCATTGACAGCACGAAACATATAACTAAAAAAAAGGCTTCAACGGTTGTTTGAGAAGTATGTTGTTGTGGTTATCGGAATAAACACTAAGGCTTGCAGTGGTAGGAGCAGAGAGCTTTCTACTTTTAGAAGTTGTTTAGGAAAAAAATGATACTAAGAATGGGGAGAAGTATTTATAAAGGATATTTTATTAGGGTTTTCTCAATTTTTAAGAATGAAAAATAATATATTGTTAATTTGAACAAGTTTGGAAAGGATATATAGTTAAAAAAAAGTAATCAGAAACATATTTCTTAAAAACCAGTTTCAATTTTTTCTAGAAGGAAATGGAAGTGAATCCACGGAGACTCAGCCAAATTTGAAAATTGAGGTTATTAAAAAAAACATATATATGAGTCTACTAAATTAATCAACTGTTTCTAACGAGTTGTTTTATTTCAAAATATGGAGCCGATCAGGGTTCAAAACAAATGCTACTACACTGTAAACCACTTGCTTCAGAATAAGGAGCCCATACATACGAAAACTAGAGACCGAAAATGGAGTCGAAAGAGAAGAAAATAAAAAGATCAGGAAAAGCAAATAAGAGGATTGATGAGACTTTTTCAGGATGCATTAAACATGTAGTTACAGTCTATAGGTTTAGCATTAAGACTCATTTCTTTGAGGACACTGCCAAGGTTATTTTTGAAAGCTGAGAATAGGTTAGAGAGCCAAATCAGCGAAGTCAGGAAAAGATAGAAGTTTGCCTTTACTTGGAAGATCTACTACACCTTAAAAGGCATGAAATCAACAAGGTTGAGGCCGCTATAGCAAAGATTCTGGAGCTTCTTAAAGGAAATAATGATACTTTAAATAGTCGCATCCACTTAAGTTACAATATTATTGAAATTAAGTACGAGCAAAAAATTGGTGATTTTAAAAATCTGCTTCATACTTATTTTATCAATTGTAGGCCGACTATGTTATCCGTGTTCTTGAGAATAAAATAAAGGTTCTCAAATATGAGATATGTTAGAATGGCGAGGAAAATCACACATCTCGGATCGGTTAAACATGGGAAGGATCGGTCGTATATAAATAAGAATTCTAGCGGCCAAACATGATAAACCAAGAACCGTACTCAAGGTGAATAATGTGCTATAAAGATCCTAATTTGGAGTGCTCGTGGCTCATCAAGCGGTGTGACTTGGTTGGAGGATATTAAGACGGTGGTAGTTGATTGAAGTGGTGTTAAGGAACAAGAAAATATGGTCTAATCGCAGGTGAGCATATAGAGATCTGTTGAAATGCTCTATGGGTGAGGTAGTGAAGTCTCACAAAACCTGATTATAGTGGACAGATGAAAATTCATGTGAGATGAACTTTGTTCCAGAAGAGGATTTGTTACGATGGCGACCAAAGTCTCATATCCTGTATCGGTTAAATTTGGAAAGGATCAGTGGTATCTAAGTAAGAACATATCTCAACTAGTATGAGGCATTTTATAGCTGGACGAAAAGCAAGGCCTTACGTGAATATATGGAGATGAATATGCAGTACCCATATTTCAAACAGAGGGATTCACTTGTGATTGAAAAAAATAGATTGAAAAGTTATTATAACCTCGTGAAGCTGTATAAGGGTTTAAAGGTAAGTATTTGTGATGTTATTTTTTTTTTGAAGTAATGCTTATTGTTTTTTATAGTTCCAAAAGTCTTTGAAGAGGTTTTTTTAGAGTAAAACAATATTTAGAAGACTTAATTTGCAATATTAATTACTTAGTAAGTATTTTTAGAGAGAGAAACTCCACATTCTAGAAAGAGAAAAGCTAATCATTCACGAGTCATCCTTTTCCCAAAATAGGTGGTGCTTTTATAATATAAAAAGTAGGTCCCCCAAGTCTAACAATTCATTAATTGCGGGACCAGTCCTCCACTATATTGTTTGGTATAAATTAGTCCTCTCATATTACATAATTGACAATTTATGGTTAGATACTTTCTTTATTAAATAAACTCCCTCATCTTTCATAGATCTTTCTTTCTCTCTTATCAGTAGCCTCTCACTCCTTATGAAAATGTTTTTGGCAAGGACTGCTAGGTACCCCTTAGATTTTATTCCTTGTTTTGCCCCCGGATTCTGACCAGTCTCCAAATGCTAATAATTTCATAAGGTCCTCTCAGCTTCAAACACTTTGACGTATCTCCTCGGCTTTGGATTTTTTCAAAATTCTCCTAACAAAGACTGTTAACTTTTAAAATTATCTTCCTCGAACTATTCTTTCTACGTAATTTATTGGGCGAAGATTTTTCTGCCCTCATAATTCGATGGGCTTCCAAATTTATTGTTCATATCGGCAGATGTCTTCGAATTTTATAAGAATCTATTATCCCATACGAAACATTTTGCCACTTTTTTCTTATTCATGACGTCACAAGAATCTCTAAATCATCAATGAAATTTTTTCTGTCAAATCACAAATCGATTGAAATTCCTTGGCGTGTTTCTTTTCCACACAACTTTATTTGAGCTTAATGTTTCTACTTTCCCATGCTATTTTCACACCTACTTCACCCATTCTTCCCCTAGGCAAGCAAGTCATGCATCTTTGGGCCTCAACACCTTTTTAGAGCCCTACTTCACTCTATAAAATATCTTTCCCTCTCCCTTTTCTAGTCACATGTTCTAGAGAGATAAATATCTGCCAAAATATTTATAGAGAGTGAAAGTGTGGTTTATGCTGCCAAAAGTCCGTCGAATTCAAGAGTGGTTGTGTATTAGTCAAAAGTTTGAGGAGAAAAAAGCAGCTGGTATCTATATCGATCATGAGCCTGAGCCACCGGTTACTACTTATTACGGTACTTGGCCTCTCACTAAAAACTCTTATGTCGTTATCCTTTTAACATTTGTTCTCAATCCTTTAACCCTAATTGTTAGATCTCTAGCAACAGTAGTCTAAAATCAATGGGAAAGGACAAACATTAGAAGAGATTCTTTGCCAAAAGAAAAAGCATCATAAAGATAAAAAAACCATTCCAAGAAACAAAAACATTCGAGGAGCTCTCCCTCGAATGTTCACAGCCCCACTGTCCAGCCTCAACTACATAAAGAAGAAGGCTCCTCATCGGATTTACCTGCTACTCCCTCCATAACTGCTCAAGGAAGCCGTAAGTTCACCCCGAAGAGATTCTCTACCAAAAGAAAAAGCATCATAAAGATAAAAAAACCATTCCAAGAAACAAAAACATTCGAGGAGCTCTCCCTCGAATGTTCACAGCCCCACTGTCCAGCCTCAACTACATAAAGAAGAAGGCTCCTCATCGGATTTACCTGCTACTTCCTCCATAACTGCTCAAGGAAGCCGTAAGTTCACCCCGAAGAGATTCTCTGCCAAAAGAAAAAGCATCATAAAGATACAAAAACCATTCCAAGAAACAAAAACATTCGAGGAGCTCTCCCTCGAATGTTCACAGCCCCACTGTCCAGCCTCAACTACATAAAGAAGAAGGCTCCTCATCAGATTTACCTGCTACTCCCTCCATAACTGCTCAAGGAAGCCGTAAGTTCACCTCGGATATTCCTTCTTAAAATTTGACACGAGAAGAAACTGCACAACTACCAAAAGTCACAATAACTGATGAGGAGGTTCAGTCAAGTAAACCAGATGCCACTAGGCCAAAAGACAAAACAAAATTAGTTGAGTCTTCTAAATCAGATAATCTAGATTCCCCCGAATCAAACGAGTGGAATGTCGGTTAGTCTTTATTAGCCTTAATAACTCATGATGATGCCACTCATCTTGAGACAGTCGAGGATCATTTTTCAAGAAGAGATCCAAAATCTAAAGGAGACATCACCCTCCCCCCTCGAAATTGATGCCCTAGTTGGTAAAACTTTTCGGGGCATAGAGAATAAGCATCTAGTGATTATTCAAAAAATCAAGTACAAGTACTTTGATCCATCCGAAGACACCATGGTGAGAACTCGTTGGGCGATTCCTTCTTACATAACCATCATGTTTCTGAGCACTGGAGAGACACCTCTGTCCATAAAAGACGACGAGTTGGTCGTGTATACAGAGGTCATGAACTAGGGGTTAAGATACCCTCTAGATCCATTTTTGTTGAGTATTTTGCCAAGATTAACCTTTTCCTCACACAAGCAAGACCAACATGTGGTATATGCTTATGGCGTGTATCATGGCGTCAAGGATTTCTGGGCATGGCTTTTCTTTTGAAGAGCTTATTGGATTCTCTAGTTTGGCCAAGAATCCATTTTTTCGCTTTTACTTCCTCACATTTCTCCGAGGATAAAAGATGGCGAAATATCTACTTAAAGCTGAAAAAAGTGGAAACTGATGAGTCCGAATTCTGCCTGCTCCCCGGACAGGGACATATCGGTCCAAGCTCTCCGGACCGGATAGAGCACTTCGAACACTTAGCCAATCGGACTGTTCGAACTATGACAAAAGTACTAAAAAACCTAAACAATTCTTGACTAAGCTACTTGCTCTCCTACTTAGAGCTCATGGGTCTTTGAACATGACCCGGGTCCATTAAACATGACCCGAAAGCCCATAAGGGCCCAAACATAAGGGTATAAATACCCAACCACCTGCATTAAGTGTGGGTAATGAGAATTAACTGCAATCAGCCAGCTTAATTATCTCTCTACTCTCTACTCCAAATATTAAATACCCTCACACTATTATAAAATACCAAACAAATTACAAGCCTACCCTCAGGCGATAATTATCCACACCAAATTGGTGACCACAGTGGGAGCACGAAGGTGCCTGAATCAAGCATTCAAAACCAGCAAAGAAAGTCTGTCCGAATGAATCCAGACAATCCAGAAGTACCACCAGCTTTGCTCGAAGTTGTGGGAGAGAACGATGAGTACACTATCAAAGAGCGCGATAGGCTAATGGGTGAAATAGAGGCTCTGAGGGCAGAAAAGGCTAAGATGGGCATGAAAAGTCCAAAGCATCAGTTGCTCATCACACCGACAACCCCAGAGAGCATGAGTCTTCAAAGACTCATGTGAGCACCAAAAAGACTCATGCCAGGTCCAAAAAGTCTCACTGGTCTAAGCCAGTGGAGAGTTCTGACTCAAGCTCAGAATCTTCTGATAGCTCTTCGGACATTGAAGGAGTTGAAAAATATTTATCCTCTAGCAGCGATGAGGGTCGAACTAGAAATAAGCAAAAGCAGATCAAGAAATATTCGAGAAAAAGGGATAAACATGGAAAGATGAAGAAGAATATTGGTAAAGGGTCATCTCACAGCCGGAGGCATGTGGACCGGATGCTGATGGATCCTTTCGCTTTTCACGATGAACCAGGTATCTTTTCAACTCCCAATGAGGATACTGTGTTCACTCGTGGCAGAAATTGGAGGCAATCTCCATTATCTTCCAAAATTATGTCCGACAACCTCCCGAAGAGGTTTGACAGCACCAAATTAGAAAAGTACGATGGCAGTACTGATCCGGACAACCATTTGGAACAATTTAAAAACTTGATGATGAACTTTGACGACGATGATAAACTACTTTGTAGGGAATTCTCCCAATCATTTACGGGGAGTGCTCTAAAATGGTACAACAGCCTGCCTCAGGGTTGTATTAAGGATTTCGATACTTTTTGGGTAGCCTTTCGAAGGCAGTTCGTACGGAGTAAAGAGCTAAAGGGCAATAGAGACACAATAATCCATTGTGCCCAGGAACCAAATGAGTCTTTGAAAGCATATATAAGTCGTTTTGTGAACACCAAGAATGGGTTGGCTGATTGCTTCGAGCAATTGGCAATAGCATCCCTAAAGAAGGGTTTGAACCCAGGCAATTTAGTTGATTCAATGACCAGAAAGAAGGCCATGACATGGGGAGGGTTGCTGAATCAGGTTGGAAAACAGATTAACGTCGATGAAACAAAGAAAACCAGGATACACAGGCAGGTGAGGTCTACCCCAGTGACACCAAATCCCAATCGGAATCCGTCCGGGAATAAAGAAAGAGAGACCGGACAGGGGCATGGTAGGGCAAAAGCTCAGTCTCAGCCAGCTGCTCCTGCTCAGAGTCAGCAATCCAGAAACAAGAGAGGGCCATGGGTCCAACCGGAGTGGTTCGCAGAATTAAAAGAAAGTGTGGCCACCATTTTTTATAAAACAAAGGAAGAGGTGCATTATCGGAGACCAGCCACATTGCAGTCTCCCAGAGAGCATCGCAATAACTCTTTTTGCCAATATCACAATGATATTGGTCATACCACTGATGATTGCATAGCATTGAAACAAGAAGTTCAGAACTTGATTGAGAGGGGAAAGCTGGGGGGCTTACGTCAATAGAAGATGAGGTAACATGCCTGACGACACTCACCGGGTTGGTCCAAGTAATGCTGCTCCGGAGGGGGGCATGGTTATAATTAAAAGTTTTGATGTGGAAACTGAGTACTTGGATCCTGATCCAACTCGAAACAGAGTGGGTACAATTGAGGAATGTTCTAGGTCGGTCTCCGGACTCATTAAATTTTTTGAGTCACTTACAATTTTCGGAGGGGATACTATGACAGCTCCTACTGCTTCTTCGAGGAAGAGGCACGTTCATACTTTAGCCTCCCAGCTAGAAGGAGGCATGACTTCCTATCAGTCACAAAATTCATTCCCCTTCATTGTTTTTGATGAAGATGATTTAAGAGATATAGCTGGCCCTCATGAGGATGTTGTTGTTATAGGAGCATCTATTGGGGGTAATGACATAAGACGAATTCTGGTGGATACTGGGAGCTCAGCCAATATCCTTTTCTTAACCACATATAAAAAAATGAAAAATCCAGTTGTAATTCAGAGTTCGGACAGATCAATTGTGGGCTTTACTGGCAGCTCAGCAGATGTGATCGGAGAGTTCCAAGAAGAAGTTCTATTGGGCAAGGGCCCTTTCAAGAAAATGGTCAGGATACTTTTTATTGTGGTGGATTATCCCACTTGCTATAATGCTATTTTAGGGAGGTCTTGGCTCTCTAGGATGCATGCAGTGGCTTCGACAGTCCACCAGTGCTTGAAATATGATGTTCAGGGACAGGTTGGAGTCGTCCGGAGCAGTCAAAAAATTGCAAGAGAATGTTATGTTACAGCCCTGGCTCCTCGAACGCTGGGGGAAGTTCGTATCAGTGAACAATAGAAATTTGAGGGGCTTTCTGGGGGTGAGCGTAAAATTGATGACCCCAGAGAGGCCCCTAGAGTGTTGATACCGGTCGAAGAGGTAGAAACACACTGTTTGGAAGAAGGAAGAAGTGTCAAGATAGGCTCCAAAATGCCACCCAATCTGAAAAATGAAATGTTAAAGTTTTTGAATAATCATCAGCAGTTTTTGCTTGGTGCAATGTTGATGTTACTAGGGTTCCAGCAGAAGTGATATCACATCACCTATCTTGTCCGGAGAGACATAGCACCAGTGGTTCAAAAGAGAAGAGCTTTTTCTAAGGAGAAGGCTGATGTCATTGTGCAAGAGGTTGACAGGCTTACAAAGATGGGGCATATCAAGGAGTCTCAGTATCCTTTGTGGACTGCCAATCCGGTTCTGGTAAAAAAGAAAAATGGCAAGTGGCGCATGTGCATTGACTTCACAGATCTCAATAGAGCTTGCCCAAAAGATTTGTATCCGGTCCCCCAGATTGATCAGTTAGTACACTCCACCTCTAGGAACAAGCTGCTTTCCTTTATGGATGCCTTCTCCGGATACAATCAGATTCAAGCAGATCCGAAGGATCAAGAGCATACCACATTCTTCATAGACAGAGGTCTTCATTGCTATAAGGTAATGCCGTTTGGATTGAAAAATGCTGGGGCTACTTATCAGAGATTAGTGAACAAAGCTTTTGCTGATCAGATTGGAAGAAATATGGAAGTGTACATCGATGGCATGATGGTGAAGAGTGTGGATGAGCAATTGCACTTGTCCGATCTCCAAGAAACTTTTGCCAACTTGGTAAAAGTGAATTTGAAATTAAACCCAGAAAAATGTGTGTTCGGAGTGCAGTCTGGGAAGTTTCTAGGCTATATTATAAGTGAGCATGGGATACAACCCGATCCGGACCAGCTTAATGCTCTATTCCAAATGGAGCCTCCTCAAAATGTTAAAGAAGTACAGCAGCTAACGGGGAGATTGGCAGCCTTAAACATATTTATCTCAAGGTCTTCGGACAGGTGCGCCCGGTTCTTTCAAACCTTGAAGGGTGCAAAGGGGTTCAATTGGACCCCACAGTGTGATGAGGCTTTCAATGAGATAAAGAAGCACCTATCCTCCCCCAAAACTTTGTTTAAACCATTTGATGGGGAGACACTCTTCGTACATTTGGTGGTTTCAAGTTGTGCCATCAGTGCTGTATTGGTAAGGGAGGTCGATGGTCATCCCCATCCAGTGTACTACATCAGTAAAAGTTTGATAGATGCAGAGAGGTGTTACTTGAAACTCGAAAAGTTAGCATTAGCCCTGGTGATAGCTGCCAGGAAGATGAGGCCTTATTTCTAGGCTCATCCCATCATCGTCCGGACTTCTTTTCCCCTGAAGAATGTCCTCCAAAAGGCAGACATTTCAAGCAGGACGACTAATTGGTCAGTAGAATTGGGGGATTTCGACATAGACTTTGCTCCTCGAACAGCAGTCAAGGCCCAAGCTGTGGCCAACTTTTTGGTTGAATTTCACTCCGACAGGGATTCAGAACAGACTACTGACATGAAAGATAAAAAGGTATGGGTCGTCCGAACAGATGGTGGATCTAGCACTATGGGGTGTGGTGCAGGGGTGTGTTTAACTTCTCCATATGGGGACAAAATGTACCAGGCTATTTGTTTTGCTTTCAGGGCATCTAGTAATGAGTCCGAATACGAAGCAGCTATAGCTGGTTTAAAATTATCCTACATTTGTGGGGCTAAGAGGGCATTATCGGAGACCAGCCACATTGCAGTCTCCCAGAGAGCATCGCAATAACTCTTTTTGCCAATATCACAATGATATTGGTCATACCACTGATGATTGCATAGCATTGAAACAAGAAGTTCAGAACTTGATTGAGAGGGGAAAGCTGGGGGGCTTACGTCAATAGAAGATGAGGTAACATGCCTGACGACACTCACCGGGTTGGTCCAAGTAATGCTGCTCCGGAGGGGGGCATGGTTATAATTAAAAGTTTTGATGTGGAAACTGAGTACTTGGATCCTGATCCAACTGGAAACAGAGTGGGTACAATTGAGGAATGTTCTAGGTCGGTCTCCGGACTCATTAAATTTTTTGAGTCACTTACAATTTTCGGAGGGGATACTATGACAGCTCCTACTGCTTCTTCGAGGAAGAGGCACGTTCATACTTTAGCCTCCCAGCTAGAAGGAGGCATGACTTCCTATCAGTCACAAAATTCATTCCCCTTCATTGTTTTTGATGAAGATGATTTAAGAGATATAGCTGGCCCTCATGAGGATGTTGTTGTTATAGGAGCATCTATTGGGGGTAATGACATAAGACGAATTCTGGTGGATACTGGGAGCTCAGCCAATATCCTTTTCTTAACCACATATAAAAAAATGAAAAATCCAGTTGTAATTCAGAGTTCGGACAGATCAATTGTGGGCTTTACTGGCAGCTCAGCAGATGTGATCGGAGAGTTCCAAGAAGAAGTTCTATTGGGCAAGGGCCCTTTCAAGAAAATGGTCAGGATACTTTTTATTGTGGTGGATTATCCCACTTGCTATAATGCTATTTTAGGGAGGTCTTGGCTCTCTAGGATGCATGCAGTGGCTTCGACAGTCCACCAGTGCTTGAAATATGATGTTCAGGGACAGGTTGGAGTCGTCCGGAGCAGTCAAAAAATTGCAAGAGAATGTTATGTTACAGCCCTGGCTCCTCGAACGCTGGGGGAAGTTCGTATCAGTGAACAATAGAAATTTGAGGGGCTTTCTGGGGGTGAGCGTAAAATTGATGACCCCAGAGAGGCCCCTAGAGTGTTGATACCGGCCGAAGAGGTAGAAACACACTGTTTGGAAGAAGGAAGAAGTGTCAAGATAGGCTCCAAAATGCCACCCAATCTGAAAAATGAAATGGTAAAGTTTTTGAATAATCATCAGCAGTTTTTGCTTGGTGCAATGTTGATGTTACTAGGGTTCCAGCAGAAGTGATATCACATCACCTATCTTGTCCGGAGAGACATAGCACCAGTGGTTCAAAAGAGAAGAGCTTTTTCTAAGGAGAAGGCTGATGTCATTGTGCAAGAGGTTGACAGGCTTACAAAGATGGGGCATATCAAGGAGTCTCAGTATCCTTTGTGGACTGCCAATCCGGTTCTGGTAAAAAAGAAAAATGGCAAGTGGCGCATGTGCATTGACTTCACAGATCTCAATAGAGCTTGCCCAAAAGATTTGTATCCGGTCCCCCAGATTGATCAGTTAGTACACTCCACCTCTAGGAACAAGCTGCTTTCCTTTATGGATGCCTTCTCCGGATACAATCAGATTCAAGCAGATCCGAAGGATCAAGAGCATACCACATTCTTCATAGACAGAGGTCTTCATTGCTATAAGGTAATGCCGTTTGGATTGAAAAATGCTGGGGCTACTTATCAGAGATTAGTGAACAAAGCTTTTGCTGATCAGATTGGAAGAAATATGGAAGTGTACATCGATGGCATGATGGTGAAGAGTGTGGATGAGCAATTGCACTTGTCCGATCTCCAAGAAACTTTTGCCAACTTGGTAAAAGTGAATTTGAAATTAAACCCAGAAAAATGTGTGTTCGGAGTGCAGTCTGGGAAGTTTCTAGGCTATATTATAAGTGAGCATGGGATACAACCCGATCCGGACCAGCTTAATGCTCTATTCCAAATGGAGCCTCCTCAAAATGTTAAAGAAGTACAGCAGCTAACGGGGAGATTGGCAGCCTTAAACATATTTATCTCAAGGTCTTCGGACAGGTGCGCCCGGTTCTTTCAAACCTTGAAGGGTGCAAAGGGGTTCAATTGGACCCCACAGTGTGATGAGGCTTTCAATGAGATAAAGAAGCACCTATCCTCCCCCAAAACTTTGTTTAAACCATTTGATGGGGAGACACTCTTCGTACATTTGGTGGTTTCAAGTTGTGCCATCAGTGCTGTATTGGTAAGGGAGGTCGATGGTCATCCCCATCCAGTGTACTACATCAGTAAAAGTTTGATAGATGCAGAGAGGTGTTACTTGAAACTCGAAAAGTTAGCATTAGCCCTGGTGATAGCTGCCAGGAAGATGAGGCCTTATTTCTAGGCTCATCCCATCATCGTCCGGACTTCTTTTCCCCTGAAGAATGTCCTCCAAAAGGCAGACATTTCAAGCAGGACAACTAATTGGTCAGTAGAATTGGGGGATTTCGACATAGACTTTGCTCCTCGAACAGCAGTCAAGGCCCAAGCTGTGGCCAACTTTTTGGTTGAATTTCACTCCGACAGGGATTCAGAACAGACTACTGACATGAAAGATAAAAAGGTATGGGTCGTCCGAACAAATGGTGGATCTAGCACTATGGGGTGTGGTGCAGGGGTGTGTTTAACTTCTCCATATGGGGACAAAATGTACCAGGCTATTTGTTTTGCTTTCAGGGCATCTAGTAATGAGTCCGAATACGAAGCAGCTATAGCTGGTTTAAAATTATCCTACATTTGTGGGGCTAAGAGGGTGAGGCTACTAAATGACTCCCAGCTTCTTATCCACCATGCCTAAGGCCAATCTGAGGCTAAAAAGGAGCAGCTTGTGAAATATTTACTCCTCCTAAAAAAATGAAGAACTCAAGTTTAAAGGTGTTGTTTATGAGCACATACCCCGGGTAGAAAATGAGCTAGCAGACTCGTTAGCAACCATAGCATATACGGAGTCATATCCATGGATACATGTGCTGGAAAGCCCCTCCATTCAACTTAGTAAGGGTACAGAAGAGGAAATTTTTGAAGTACAAGTGAAACAACCTCAAGACTGGAGGTTTCCTCTCCTGCAATATATCTCTGATGGTGTTGTGCCTCCGGATAAGTCACTAGCCAAAACATTGAAACACAAGGCTCGTGGTTTCATCATATTGAGAGAAGTGTTGTATAAAAAATCTTACAGTAAACCTCTCCTGCGCTGTTTGGGGGATGAAGAGTCTCAAGTAGTCCTCTCTGAATTGCATCATGGTGAGGGATCAGCCCATTGTGGATTCAGAGCTTTAACAAGAAGAGTTTTACTGGCCGGATACTATTGGCCATCAATCATGAAAGATGCTAAGGAATTGGTAAAAAGGTGTGACCCATGCCAGAGGTACAGCAATGAAATTCATGTCCCAACCATTCCTTTAGAGTCAATTTCTGAGCCTATTCCTTTTGCTCGATGGGGTTTGGATTTAGTAGGGCCTCTCCTTGTGGCGTCCGGAGGACGCAAAACTATAATTGTTGCCATAGACTACTTTTCGAAGTGGATTGAAGCAGCCCCTCTAGCAGGAACAACATCAAAAGTTGTTATAAAATTCATTCTATCCAACATCTGTTATAGATTTGGTGTCCCACAAAAGATAACAACAGACAATGGGCCACAGTTCGACAATAAGGAAATGGAGAGCTTTTGTGCCTCAAGAGGTATACAACATTGTTTCTCTTCACCTTTCCAGCCACAAGCAAATCGGCAAGTTGAAGTGTCTAATAGAACTATACTGTCCGATTTAAAGAAGAATTTGGTAGGGGCTGCTGGGAAGTGGCCTAGTTATTTACAAGAGGTCTTTCTCTAGACCGGACAGCTTCTCCCGGAGCTCTCTGATGGTGTCCTCTAAAGTGGCGACTTTTGTGGTGTTTGCCTCTTGATTTCTCTTCAAATCCTCAGTTTCTTCCTTTAACATAGCAGCATTGGAAGTGGCAGTGCGAAGGTCATCGGACAGCCTCTCTGTGTCAGACTTAAGGTCTTTGATGATGTCGGCCTGATTTCGGACTTGTTTTTCCAACACTAGTACAGGCTGAACGTTGCTTAACAAAGAGTGGGCTATGGCATCCCTTTCACTAGAAACGATAAAGGTCTTACCATTAAAAGTGACCGTGTTTGAGGTGCTCGGAGGAAGGTAAGGCCCGGCAAAGTCATCTCTGTGAAGATTGATGAAGTATTCACCAAGCTCACCAAGACCGGTGATGTCTACTCCATCAATATTGATATCTCCCCCCTCAACCTCATCGGTATGAAAGTCACCCGGAATCTCCTCAGCATGCGTTGGGTCAGTAGGATCAGCTTGGAAAGAAGGTTGCGGAGCTCAGAGAGAAAGCTCATCTCGCTTAGAAGTCTTCTTCTTCTTGGCCTCCCGGTCTGTGCTTTCGCTTCCCTGTTTACGATTTCTCTTGGAAGCCCTTGGAGGTTTTGGGAGGTTCGCTTCTTGCTTTTCAGTCTCTTGCTCCACCACTTCCAAGAGAGCAGCATCGATTTGGCTCTGGACTGGCCCCTCCGGGTCTATTGGGGCATCCTTCTCTGCATCAGCAGGATTACCGCCACCCACCTTCTTCTTGCCCTTCTTCTTGCCTTTCATCTTGCTCGGAGCTTTGGCCCGGCCTGGCAGGAAGAGTGTCCCATCTAGTTCATGGGTCCTCTTAAGCACAACATCCGGAGGAGGTTGAGTTGTGAGCTCCTCCCAAGACAAGTCTCTCCGACCTGTGGTGTTCGACAAGTGAGACCTTGCCAAGTTGCCATTGGTAAAAGCAGCATGGAATCGGTTCGCCACCTCTCAGCAGCCCAAGCATTAATCTTGGCGCAAGTAGTCTGCCCGGCTTTCAGGTAATCACTAAATTCTTTGGGGAGTTCTGTTGAGACAAAAGTAAGATCAATTAGTATAAACTAACTCTAAAAAAAAGGAAAGTGACAAAAATATAAGGCAGGAGACTTACGGTCACTCCTCCACCTGCTTCTGAGGAGGCTTGGGTTCACTCCGTATTTGATCTTCTTTCCGTTCTCCCAAGCACCACTGAAAAACAGGAACTAGGTCCTCCAATTCCTCTCCGCCTCCAACAAATCATCCACAGCCTTGAAATTATCCCCCATGTTGAAATCGTAAAAAGGGATGTGGTGGTTTCTACAAAGGCTGGCCAATGCAGCAAACTCCTCCATTGGAAGAGGAATCCCGGAGAGCCTTGATGCCATGATGCAGGACATGAGGGTATACCAGGCGTTGGGGCTCAGCTGGCTCGGACAGAGTTTTATCAGATGGAAGTATCTGACAATCTCTGGGTCCAGTGGGAATCTGAGCCCCTAGTTAAATAGCTCCGTGAACATAACAACTTCACTCAACTTGCAGTCCATGGGAGTCTCTGGGTGTACGGGAATCCTGATCTTCACATTCTACGGTATTCCCCACTTCGTACGCATCCTGCGCAGCTCAGCTGTGTGGATGAATGCGTAGTTGATTTTTTGCAAGGAGAGGAGGTAATTAACGCTGACCTTGTGGAAACAAGGCCCCACTCTTCCTTCGAGGCTCTCCGGCAGATCCGGATGCCTCAAACACGGTTTCTCTTTTCCTTTGTCCTTCTTGGCAACTATAGCACTACTGGTCTGACCGGAGGGCTCAGAATCAAATGGAGCCTCTTCAACGGAGTCCTCCATTACTTCCTCCATAATTGTTGAAGCGTTTTCAGCAGTAGTGGGGGGAGGGTTCAAATTTGACTCAGCCTTGTCTCCGGACTGCTGGGCCTCGGTGTTCGTTTGGCTTCTGGCCTCCGGTAGAGTTTCCGGAGCAAGTGCTTCTCTTTGAAGACTTGGACTGGTGCCCTCCGGACCGGACAGTCTATCCTTGGGGGTTCTAATGGGCACTTCTGACCTAGTGCTGCTATCTTTAGCACCCGACTTTGAAGGAGTGCTTTTAGACCCTTGGCCTTTAACTAACCGACCTTTCCTCCTATCGACTAGCTTCTGAGGGGAGTGCTCCGTATCTGACCCCATTGCTATAAAGGGTGAGGGTTTTTTGAGGCTAGTAACTGTTACTCCTGGCTCGACAGCTGGTTCCGATTCCTGAACTGAGGAACCAGAGATAATGGAGAGAAGTTAGTTTGGAATAGTTTTCTAGGCTTGGTGCCTTTAAGGAAGAAGAGCCTTGATCTGACTCTGTAGCAGAAGTGATTGGTTTATCAACAGGCGAAGTGGGTAACCCTGCCGCAATTCGTCTTTCCCTCTCGACTTTTTGAGCCTTCTCTAATTCAGAAAGGTTGAGCCACCCGCCTTTGATCAGAGCGTTCCTCGTTGTAAACATAAACTATTGAGCAAGTTTTTGCTTTAGAGAGAGAGAACTTTGAGAAAATTTTGCAGAGTAAATGTGAAAGAGATGGTAAAACAGTAGAAAGTGAGTTTGAATTTATAGTAAATCTGAAAAAGGAAGTTGATTCCTAGGAGAATTTGAAAAGATTGGTAATGATTAAAGACGGCAATTATGTCACCACCTTTAATTAAGAGGTTGCTTTTCGAAGAAGATGCGTTCGAAATTTAAGGTGAAAAAACGGCTGAAGCAACCAATCAGAGAGCGACACGTGTCCGACAAACTCTGGCGAAAACCGTTTTGGATTCGTGAAGCTTTATCAGTCCGGATAAACCCATAGCCCAAATTAACAGACATGTCCGGATTAAAATTACCCCTGATGTTGGACTGGTTTTCAGGTTTTTGACAAGAATATTTGAACAAATACCTAAAAAAGGGGCTCCTAATGAGTCCGAATTCTGTCTGCTCCCCGGACAGGGACAGATCGGTCGAAGCCCTCCGGACCGGACATAGCACTTCGAACACTTAGCCAATGGGACTGTTCGAACTATGACAAAAGTACTAAAAAACCTAAACACTTCTTGACTAAGATACTTGCTCTCCTACTTAGAGCTCATGGGTCTTTGAACATGACTCGGGTCCATTAAACATGACCCGGAAGCCCATAAGGGCCCAAACATAAGGGTATGAATACCCAACCACCTGCATTAAGTGTGGGTAGTGAGAATTAACTGCAACCAGCCAGCTTAATTATCTCTCTACTCTCTACTCCAAATATTAAATACCCTCACACTACTATAAAATACCAAACAAATTACAAGCCTATCCTCAGGCGATAATTATCCACACCAGAAACAACAATTCATTTTCTTCTCATGACATTGGGAGACATACTCTGAGTCATACCCTTTGAATCCTCACAAGTTATTTCTTTTATCGACCAATAATGGTATGTGCTCTTCAAACTTTTCTTTTATTTATACTTTTAACTATCTAAGTGTTAATTCCTCAAAATTTCATACAACCATGATCGGTATTTCTAAACCCTACGTTGACTTTATCCCAAATGTTATAACAGTCTTTACCGAATTGAATGAATGGGACAAAGAAGCTTGGGTATACAAATTCTGACTCTGTTTTATGAACACCAATCTAGCTAAAAGCCGATTGTGAAAATTGAATCCTTTGGAGATATTATCTTTGGAATAATTGATGACTCCTCTGTCACAACAAGAGGTCCTCGAACGATTAGAGCATAAACATATTGTCATTTATCTTTCGACGTGCTCCAGAGCAAAAAGTCATCTAGAGAATAGTACTAATGAAGAGGTAACAGTGAAAGATCAAACTTATGATTCAGAAGTGTGTAAAGCTGATAAAGCTAGAGTTTCTACTTTGGCTCCTCGGAAAACACATGTTCACCCAGTGAAGAAAAAAGACCCAAAGAAGAAAAACCCCATCATAGAGCCTATTTAAGAAATCTCTGAAGGTGCTTGAGATCAAGATGGGGTCCATTTTGATCAAGTACAAGACCTCCAACCAAATCCTAACTCAAGAAGTGATATTACTTCCGAATTAGCTCATCTTCCCATTCTCGAGGGTCGACCATCTTAAATTGTTGAAAAGTTTATTCAAATGGGTGATTCCTCGGGTTTTAACTCAGCGGAAGTTGGTTCACCAGACAGCACCTCTGAGGTTCCCCAAGGGGATGAATTTTATCATCGTGTTCGAAGATTGCTTCATGCCTCCGTCACGACGGGGAAGAAAATTCAACACTTGGAAAACATGAAGGATCATTACGAATCTGAGGCTCTACTTGCTACCTCAAGATTCGAAAAACTGAAACAACAATATTCGATCTTAGAAAATCAAGTTGATGCTCTCTTTGAAAAGTTAGTTGCCTCAGAAAATTATGTTATACTTCTGGAGAAGTGTTGTCAAGACGAAAGGGACATCTACAATCAGAAAACGGTTGCGCAAGATAAACTCATTGTGGCTCTTTAAGAAGTGCATCAATTATCTTCAAAATGATTTAAATATTGCTTCAAAGACTTTGAGAGGTAGTGAAGGAGATACAGTTTAAGATGTTTTATATTCCAAACATTCTTGAGGCTTCTTCCTTCTTTATCTTTTAACTGGTTGGTTCATGCTTCATTTTATCTGTTATTTCATAGCGGCCTTCCCAGTTAGGGCCTAATTTTATGAGGCTTTTTTCCTTGGTGTGAAGAAAAAAATTCCTTAACACTTTATCAGCCACCTTAAATTACCTTTGCTTTACTATTGAAGCATATATACTTCTCATTAGCGTTTGGTAGTGAAAAGAATTTAACTGCGCACGTCTTTTTTTTTCTTCCACGAAGTCAAGTTACACTGCTCTACTTTTATCATTTAGCTCAGAGGTATATGTTGTCACCCGATAAGATGGAAAAATTAGTTTTGAAGGAACTATCGCATCAATTCCATAAACCAAAGCTAATGGAGACTCTGAAGTCGCTGCCCTAAGGGTTGTTCTATAAGTCCAAAGAACTCCATGCAAGTAATCTGGCCACTTTCCAGCATTTCCTTCCAAATTCTTCTTTAAACCATCAATGATTGTCCTATTAGTAACTTTCACTTTCCCATTGGCCCGTGGATGAAAATGAGCAGAAAAACATTGTTGTATGCCTTTGGAAACAAAAAAACTCTTAAATTCTTTGTTATCGAATTGGGGACCGTTATGAGTTGTAACCTGGATTGGTATCCCAAAGCGACAGCAAATGTTCGAAGTGACGAATTTAATCACATATTTTTCATTTGTTCCAGCTAAAGGATCTTCATCAACCCATTTGGAAAAGTAATCAACTACCACTATTATTGTTTGTCTTCCTCCAGTTCCCATTTGTAATGGTCCGACCAAGTCAATACCCCATTGATCGAATGACAGCGCCGCAGAAATACTTTCAAAGAGGACCCCAGGTTTGTGCATTATATTAGCATACCTTTGACATGTATCACATTTTTTCACTAAATCTTTCGCATCACAAGATATAGTTGGCCAGTAATACCGTTTGAATCAAAGCTTTGACCGTTCCATGAGGTAATTCTGACAAAACAATTTACGATTCACTCTTCTCCAAACGCTTGAGTAAAAATTCCCCCAAAGAATCTGTAGCCATGAGATGTGAAACGTATTTTTTTTGCAAGCGACTTATCCTTAGGTAGGTCATCTTACTCCAAGAATTCAATGATTTCTGATCTCCAATCGCTTGCCTTAACACTTGTCCTTTCAAAGTTTTCTTCAATAATCACAGCTAATGGCTCTGAATCTTTAGTGATCGAATGATACTCATGTGTAATAATCCATGCATAATATTCCAAATACGAAGCAGTTGCTATAGAATCTGGTACCAAATTTTCTTCCGTCCGAACATGTTCATAACTAATACCTTTAAAAGCAAGTGCTAAATCTTTCAGCACTTTTAAGTACTTGACTAAATGATTTTTTCGTTCCTCAAATTGTCCTGATGCATGATTAATAGAAACTTGTGAGTCACTTAAAAATTTAACTTTCCTTGCTCCACATATTTGAACCAACCTTAAACCTACTAAAGCTACTCATTCTCCGCCTCATTATTTGTTTCTTTAAAGCCAAGTCGTATTGCCTGGAACATTGCAATTCCTTCTAGATATATTAGTTGTATTCGACCTCCATTTCCAGATATATTTAATCCCTCATTTGTTCGAATTAACCACTCTGTCTTAATGTTTTGTTCATCAGTCTCTATGTCTTATCGCTCAGAGTGAAACTCTACTATGAAGTCTGCCAAAGCTTGAGCTTTAATAGTTGTTTGAGACTCAAACTCGATATCAAAATCTCCTTACTCAACTGACCAATTGGCCATTCTTCCCCAAATATCTAGCCTCTGAAGCTAATTTTTTAGAGGAAAAGCTGGTTCTTGCTTTGGTGACAGTTGCTCGAATAATTAGACCATACTTTCAGGCACATTCTATAATACTTCGAACAACTTTTCCTCTAAGAAATTTGCTTCAAACACTTACAAACTTTTGCTAATGTAGTACGCTGGACTTGAAGTGTTTTCTTCCTCTCGAACTAACACAACACTCATTGTATAATCTCAGACTGTTATATAGATAACCAATCGCTCCCCCGTTATGGTTTAGAGAGTATTTCCATGGAAGAAATGTATTATTTGATCTGATGAAACGCTTCTGAACACTCTTTTGTCGAATTGAACTTGTTCGCATCTCTAAGTACTTGAAAGAAATGTGCACACTTGTCCGAGGATCGAGAAACAAATATGTTTAGTGCTGCCAATCTTCCCGTTAATATATGGACTTCTTTGATATTCTGACGAGGAGTCATTATTGTCAAAGATTTTATCTGTAATGGGTCGCCTTCAATTCCTCTTTCGCTCACCACATATCCGAGGAACTTCTGAGATTTAACATCAAACGTATATTTTTCCGGATTTAACTTCAAATTAACCTTTCTCAAGTTGTTAAAGGTCTCTTCTAGATCATCAAAATGGTCTTCATCTTTTAAACTTTTAACCAGCATGTTATCAATGTAAACTTCCACATTTCGCCCAATCATTTACTCAAAAGTGTTATTTACTAAATGTTGATAAGTTTTCCTTGCATTTTTCAGACCAAAGAAGCTTAGGTTAAAATATAAACCTCTTCCAGTAATAAACGAAGTATTTTTTTTCATCCCGTGGATCCAGCCTGATCTGATTATAACCTGCATAAGCATCCATAAACGATAACAAACGGATCCCTAACGTAGAATCCACTAGTTCGTTAATCTGAGGCACTATGAAATGATTTTTCGGACAAACTCTATTGGAATCTGTGAAATCTACACACATGCTCCATTTACCATTTTTTTGCTTAACCAATACTGGATTTGATGGCCACAAAAGATACTGCAACTGTCGAATATGTCCTATGCTGGACAAGTGCTTTACTTTTGCAATTATTATCTCAGATTTCTCTTGAGAGAAAAGTCTTCTTTTTTGTATGACATGACTTACATTGTTCGTGACTGAAAGCTTATGGAAAATTATCTCTAAACTGGAGGCACCCATATTACATCTTTTGCACACCAAGCAACCATATTTAGCTTTGTAGATGAAAACATAATAAATTTATCCCTCAAATCAAATGAGAGATTTGTTCCAATTTTTAAAACTTCTCCATCTGGGTATACGTAGTCTTCATAATTGTCACCAGGACCCAAAAGTCCATGCCACTCCATGGGATCATCGAAAGGAATTATTTTCGAGGAAGTTGCATTTAATTGAAATACTTTTTCTGTCTCATTCCCTAAACTTGCTTTGAAGACAAATCAATTCGGTAGCACTCTCTAGACATTTTCTGACTGCTTCTGATTATTCTGATATTATTTCCCACAACATACTTTAAACATTGATGGACTGTAGAAATAAAACCATGCATCTTTGACAACCATGACCTTCCAAAAATAGCATTCTAATTCTCCGACCACTTCAGTTGTCGCCCCCGTGAATCCCACAATGTTCTATGTGACCTTTGAATTACGGGAGGATCATCAATTCTCTTATAAGTACTCATGAACAAAATATTTGCAGAACTTCCAGTGTCAATTAGAATTCTTTGCACATGATCACCAGTTATTCCCGCTACAATTACCACTGCATCTTCATGTGGTCCTATCACATGTCTCATGTCCTCATCATCAAAGAAAATTATTGGATAAGGAGGTTGGTGTATATCTTGAGGCACCCACCTCTTATTGGGTAGTCAAACTAACAATATGCCTTTCCGGGAGCTATTTGAATTTCTTACAACAGTATCACCTCCAAAAATGGTCAATAACTCGAAGAATGCGCATAAATCATTAACGTTTCCCCTCAGAACAACCTCTTCTACAATGTTAATATCATTTCTTCCATCTTTTGGGTCTAAGTACTCTGTAGAAATGTCAAAAACATCAATTTATTTGTAAATAACCATCGCAGTCTCAACGTTTTTTGGAACAACCTTTGCCTTCGTATTTCTCTCGGAGTGCTTTTTCAAAAAGTCAACTAACCATTTTCAGTTAACGCATGTACCTCTTTTTTAAGGCTATGCATTCTTTTGTATCATGTCCAATACCCTCATGGTATTTACAGTACGTGTTCCTACATTTACTATCCCTCAGAGTTTTGATAGGAAAAGGTTTTAGAAATTTCACTGTATCCTAAGCCTTATCAAATATGGTTTCCACACACTGAGTTAAGTCTGCAAAATAATCTAGATGAATCCACTTGTTTGATATTGGCCTTGTTCCCTGTTCTGTGTTGTATGTTTGATGTCGTGCCTTTGGATATTGGCTAACCTATTTAGGTTGCGCATTTGTTCTAGGCACTTGCTTGTTGGCTTCAGATATTTGGAATTAAATCAAATGCCAACAAAGCCCGTGAAAAATCACAAGTCACAAGTATTCAATATGTTGTCATATATAGTTTCAAAAAACGTTTCTTATCTAAACCTCAACGGAATGTAGAATTTGATGGGTCATAAATATTCAGGGGCGAACTCTTTGGTAGGTTCTGAAATATTCGATGGTCAATTATGACCAAGAGCAAATACCTCACTTTTACCATTTACTTAGACATTTTAAAAATGATGTTTTACTAGTTTATAGTATATTTATTATTTATTATCATAATATTTAATGGGATTTTCGACCTTAAGGCTTCACTGAAGACAATGATCCGGTCTATTAGGCCCATAAGGCTAAAGTAAGTCTATAAATACTCTTTGAGATTGCATTTAATGGGCATGGATTATGTCTCTCGAAACAATATATAAAGTAGCTACATTATCTCACAACGTTTAATCTCACATTTATTACACCTTCACCATATTAATTTAATATCCTATGAACCAAAATTATCCTTATCCCATTAGAAACCACAATGGGAGCAGTCGAGTAAGGTACCTAGATATCAAAAATCCAAAACGTGACATAAAAGATTTGCCTTTGAAGTTCTTTGGAGAATTGATCATGAAATGTAGATTGACCATCCTCTTTAAAGTGAAGGAGTTAGAATGAAAGAGGAGCATGCACAAACATCACATGTATATAGCAAGATAAGTAACGAGGAGAAATTGAGGCTTTGAGAGCTCAGGGACAAGCTCAGAAGGATCTGGTGGGGAAGATTTCATCGGATTATCAAAAATTTGATGAGCCCGATGATAATCCACCACATAATACAGCGAGGTGTCAAGATAACCAATCTATAATATCCCATTAAACTTCTAAAAAGAGCATCAAGCCATATATTTCTCCATCCCTTTGGAGTCTACTGAGGGATTTATAACATAGTCAGAAGTTTCCTCATCCTCATCGAGCAGTGATATTTTTTAGAAAACGTAAAAAAAGTTAACGAGAAAAGTGCTAGTCTAAGAAATATTCAAGTGAATATCGTAAGTCAACTAAGAAATATTCTTTATGAAATATAAGGTATTAAAGGGTAAATAGAATCAAATAGAATATTATGGAAAGCTGAAATGGTCAACTGATCATAGATGAACCATTTGTTGAGTGGTAAATTCGTTGTTCAATCTGAGCCACATATTTTTGCCACCTTTAATGAAGATCATATGTTCAGTGGGGGTCACAATTGGAAGCAGTCGCGTTTATCTACAAAAATTATTGTTCAGACATTTACCTATGACTGTTGATATTTAAAAGATGGAGAAGTATGATAGAAGTAAAGATCTGGATAACTAGTTGTTGTGGAAGATGATTACAAGTTGTTGTGCAAAAAAATTTCTCAAACCTTTAAGGATAATGCTTTGAAGTGGTATAATAGATTACTATAACGATCGATCAAGAACTTTAACATGTTCTGGATGGATTTCTGAATATAGTTTGTGAGGAGCAACGAGATTAGAGGAAATATAGATAGTATAGTCCATTGTTGGGAGCACGCCATTAAAATTTTAAAAGATTAGACCCAACATTTTGTGAATACTAAAGATGGCTGGACACTCTACTTCGAACAAGTGCTATAGCAACATTTAGGAAAGGGTTGTTAGCTGGTGAGTTGGCTAGTGCAGTTACCTCTAAAAAATTGATGAATTGGGGTGCTTTGTTAAACTAGGTAGGAAACAAGACATAATAGAGGAAACGATGATATTAAGATAACCACGACAACCTAGAGTTGCGTTTCTCACTATTTTCAGATTAGTGGTCAGTTAAAAGACACTATTAGTAATAATCTGAAGGGTTTCGGACATTGTTCTTATAATCCTAAATCAAGCTAATCTATGCGGGGATCACAATTCATGCCTAAAGGAAATCGATGAATTCAGCCTGGTCACTTCACAAAAATAAGTGAGAATGTTACAAAGATTTATGATAAATCCAAGAACTATATACAATTCTGACGGCCCTCACCCATCAAAACTCCAAGGGAGAACAAAAATACATGGTTATGCAAGTATCACAATGACGTAAGATGTGATATTAAAGAATGTATCACTTTAAAGCAATAAATGCATTCATTAATCAAAAATATAAAGCTAACTAATTTTTTGAAAGCCCAAGTAGGTAATAGATTGCTGGAAAGTACAAGTGGAGTGCAAGAAAATTTACATGTTGTCCAAAGACAAGCCAAAGGGGCTTCTAAACAAGAAAATACGATGGTGATAGTTGAACAATTTGATGTAGATTTAAAATATTTAAATCTCGGGTCGGATCGTAGTTAAGTGAATATGGTGTGTGTAAGTTGTGGAAGGTTCTCCAAGGTGTGTCAATTATTTGAACCATTGACTATTTTTAGAGGAGATATAGTGAAAGCTCCTTCAAGATGTTTTAGAAAAATAAATGTATTTAGCTTGACCACATAGCTAGAAGGAAAATGTCTTCTCATTTATATCAAAATCCTGCTCCATGTATAGTTTTTGATGACGATGATTTAAGAAACATTGTTGGACCCCTTGAAGATTTTGTGGTCATTGGGGTTGCTATTGAGGGAACTAAAATCCAAACGATTTTCGTTGATACCGGCAGCTCAACTATTATTTTATTTTTTTCCACCTATAAATTGATGAAAAATTCATCCGTTATTCTCTGGTCATATAGAACTATATTGAGATTTACGGGAAATTTTGTTGTTGTTATAAGAGAGTTCGAGGGGAAGTAGTTCTTGGCAAAAGTGTCATTTAAGAAAGTTGTAAGAGTTCAATTTGTAGTAGTTAATTTTTTGATTTCTTATAATGCCATTGTTGGTAGATCTTAGCTATCCAATATTCACGTTGTTGCATTAACAGTTCACCAATGCTTGGAGTACATCGTTAGAGGCTAGGTATGGGTTGTTCTGAACAACCAAAAGGTGGCTAGGATATATTATGTCAGTATTCTTGCTTCGAAGTCTTTAGAAATTGTAAAAGTTAAAAAGGAATAGAAATTTCTAGAGTCATTTTCGGATCCAATCAAGATAGATGATCCAGGAGAGTCTCCTGGTATACTCATTCCGATTGAGGAGGTTGAAGCATATAATTTTACAGATGGGAAAATAGTTAGAATTGGAACTAAATTGCCAATAGAAATGAAAGAGAAATTGTTATCTTTTTTATCAAGAACTTGCATGTGTTTGGTTGCTGTAATGAAAATGTAACACGCATACTAGCTATTATCATTTTTATAAGTTATTTGTATGATATGATGCGGGCCCTGTAATACAAAGAATACCATTTTCTGCAGAAACATATGAAGCTATTGTCAACAAAGTAGACAAGTTAACTAAAATGGAGGATATTTGGGAAACCTAGTACCTATTATGGACTACAGATCGAGTACTTGTAAAAAATAAAAATGGCGAACTTGTATTGATTACACAGACCTTAACTGGGCCTTCCCGACGGTTGATTTCCCTGTCTCTCGAATAGATTAGTTGATAGATTTCACTTATGGTAATAAATTATTGTCATTTATGGATGTATCTATTGAGTACACTCAGACACAAAGGGGTCTAAAGGACTAGGATCATACTACATGTATCACTGACAAGGGGCTACATTTTTATAAGGTAATGCCTTTTGGTTTAAAGAATGTTGGGGCTACATACTAGCGTTTAGTGAATAAAAAGTTTACCAATCATATTATAATAAATTTAAAGGTTCATATTGACGATATGATGGTAAAAATTCTAATGAAAGAGGATCACTTGATTGATATCAAAGAAACTTTCTCCAATCTGGAAGCCATCCATTTAAAGCTTAATCCAGAGAAGTGCACTTTTGGAGTATGATCCAGAATTTTTTAATTTTATGTTATTAATGACAAAGGGCTTCTAGCTCACCCAGCACATTTAGATATAGTGCTAACTATGGACCCTCCTAAATTCACAAACGCGGTATAGGTGTTGACTGGAAGTTGGCAGCTTTAAACGGGTTTGTATCAAGGTCATAAGACAAGCGTGTACAATTCTTCCAAATGTGAAGAAATGCTAAAGAGTTCAATTGGTTCCCATATTCTGATGAGGCTTTCCTCAAAATCAAGATAAATTTATCTTCACCCAAAACTTTATATAAACCAACAATTGGAGAAAGGATTTATGTTTATTTGGCAATAAGTACACTGCTAGTTTGTGAAGTATATAGTTATCCTTTCCTATTTTATTATGTTACTAAGAGTCTGTTGGATGTAGAAAAGAGATATTTAAAGTTGGAAAATAAAATTTAGCCTTTGTAACAACATCGACAATGATGAGACCTGACTTTAAGCGCATTTTATCACTTTCGAACTTTTGATCCACTTAAAATTGTGTTAGAAAAACTCGATCTATCAGGTTGAATGACCAAGTGGTCCGTAGAATTGAGGGATTATGATATCAATTTCGTTCTTCGAACTTTAGTCAAAGCACAAGTAGTAGTAGATTTCCTGGTTGAGTTTCACTCAGAACGACCTTATGTGGAATCTTCTATAAATATACCTACGAAAAAGTGGGTAGTCCGAACAAATAGAGGATCTAGTATGGTGGTTGTGGGATCAGATTTTATTTTCCCCCTTTGGAGACGTAATATACCAAGCAATCCGTTTTGGTTTCAAGATATCAAACAATAATTCGGAATACAAATAACTAATAGTTGGGCTAAGAACTGCTCAAATATGTGGTTCCAAAAGATTTCGGTTAATAAGTGACTCCTAATTACTCATACACCAAGCTTAGGGACAATCTGAAATAAGAAATGAATAATTGGTGAAATATTTCCAAATAGTTAGAGAAACATCTGCCTTCTTTAAATGTGTCAAGTATGAGCATGTGTCAAGTATGAGCATGTGTCACAAGTTTAAATTTTGATGGTTTACTTTTAGCTAGTATTTCGTACACGGAGGCATATCCTTGGATTTCGATATAAGAGTGCCCTTCCATGACAACAACCCCACAAATATGAATAGAGATCGAATAATTTTTTCACGTATCCACAATAACCAGCCAATATTGGAGGCATGAAATCCGAGAGTTTATTACTAAAGGAAATCTGTATGAAGATAAAAGTATAGTTAAAATATTTAAATTTAAAGCACGTTGTTTTTTGGTCTTAAGAGAGGTCCTTTATAAGAAATCTATTATTAGGTCTCAGTTACATTCCTTCATATCTAATGAGTCTTAAGTCATCTTATCTAAATTATACGGTGGAGAACGCTATGCCTATTGCGGCTACAAAGCTTTGGCTAGACGGGTCTTGTTAGCGGGATATTATAGCTTATCCATCATGATGGATGCTAAAGAGATAGTTAAAAGATGTGATTCATGCCAAATGTTTAGCAACGCAATACATGTACCAGCAATCCCTATGTAATCAATATGCGTGGCTTGATCTAGTGAGACTTCTTTCCAATGACATTTGCAAGGTGTCGAACCATTATATTAGGAGTGGATTATTTTCTAAATGGGTAGAAGTTGTTCCTCTCTATGGAACTAAATTTAAGGAATCAATAAAGTTTCTCATTTCCAACATATATTGTATATTTGGAGATCTTAAAAGTATTACAACAGTAATAGGCGTCAATTTAGTAACAAGGACATGAAATAGTTTTATACAGCTAGATAAATTCGGCATTGTTTCTCTTCACTTTTTCACCGCGAAGCTAATAAGAAAATTTTGAACACAAATATTTTGAATTGTCTCAATAAGAATTTAGAATGTGCAGCAAGAAAATAGCCAGATTACTGACAAGAAGTCTTGTGGGCCTATCAAACTTCTCCTTATATTGCCACTCAAGAATCTCATTTTGCTTTAGTCTATGAGATTGATGCAATAACACCAATAAAATCCATTATTCCATCTTTTAGAGTTCAAAATTATTTTGAAGAGAATAGTGAGACTATAGTAAGAGCTTAGCAAGACTTAATTGAAATAAAAAGCGTCAAACCTCACTTGAGAATGATACATTATGAAGGTTTAATGAGAAACAAGTATGCATCTAAAATTTGAAGAATACAATTCGAAGTAGGGATAGAGTTTTAAGAAAACTATTTTTACACACCAAAGATAGGAAATTTCGAAAGTTGGCACTTAATTAGGAAGGACCGTAAATTGTAAATTAAAAGGTCAAACATGGAACATATCACATGGTTGATCAATAAATCATTCCTTGAAGGCACCTATGGTACATCGAACAATTAAGGCTTTATCTTGAGTAAATGTGTAAAGTATTTCCTTTAATTTGTTTAATGTAAATATTTGGGGGCATACTCTTTCCTACCCTAGTAGCGCGGGGAAGTCTTAGTGAGGTGTTTGGGTTATTATTAATCTACCACCTTTGGCTTCAAAAGTTTCTTGTATATTAAATTTGTTTTCCTTCGAATAGATTACCTCTTAATGGCTTGTTTTTATATTCTCTTGTTCATTTGGATGGATTACCTTCCAATAGATTACGTTCGAATGTTTTGTTTTTGTATTATTTTTTGCCTTCGAATGGATTACCTTCGAATGGCTTGTTTGTGTATATTTGTTTTCCTTCGAATGGCTTCTTTGTGTGTTCTTTTTTTCCTTCGAATGACTTGTTTGTATATTATGTTATACCTGCGAATGGAATAACTTTGAATGACTTGTTTATGTATCATTTTATGCCTTTGAATGGATTGTTTGTGCATTTTTTTGTACCTTCAAGTGGATTACTTTCGAATTTCTTGTTCATTTATTCTTTTATGTCTTCGAATGGATTATCTTCTAGTGTCTTGTGTATTCGCTCTTTTATTCCTTCGAATGGCTAAAATGGATTAATTTTGAATAAATAAAATTACGGTGTGAAACTAAAAAGTTGTAAAGGACCAAGATAAAAATGATGAGTTAATAACATGTACAAAAAATCCTTAGGTGACTGAAAGACTTAACGAAATCTGGATTAAACGTTACAAAATCTCTTGTATACGACAAGGACTTGCACAAAATTGATCTTTTGGCTTTTTCCATTGACATGCTCTTCTATTTATAGCTGTTATATAGAAAATATAATAATAATATTACAAATACAGAGTTTTATTATTCATTCGAAAAAGATCAGAGATCCCTACTTCATAGAGCTGGATGCTTCTTTATATCCCGTCTTACTCACATTTAATGTCCTAATTAATACACCTTCCTATAATTCAGTGCGCAGACCAACATTTATAATAAAGCTCTAATCACATTAAATCACTTGGTCAGTGTTCAACCTGATTTTAATATACTCTTAATTGTTCGCCTCTAAGTTCATGCATTGGTCGGCTTAATCTTCTCTGCTCGTCCTAGTTCTTTGTGCTCCAGCTCCTCGCTCGGTAAATGTCCAAGAATTCCGCTACGATTGACTCCTTCTCGTCCTAGTTATTCATCCTCCAGCTCTTTGCTCCGTTCGTCCTAGTTATTTGACCTCCACTCAATAGCATGAGCCGTCATTATCTAATATTCATTTGATGGTCATGTTAGCGTCTCGCTGCTCCTCGTTTGGTCCTTAGCAATTCTTTCCTTTAGTCATTATGTTGGTGCCTTCGAATTCCTCGGTTGGTCCTCGATAACGCAGTTATACTCTTTCTTATTTCTTAATAAGGCTTCGGTTGCGGCGTATTTGTTTGATTGATGTGCGTAGTTTCGTTTTCATCATCTGCTTATCTAAAAATGAGCTCGGGATAGATATACTCGTAATCCTTGATGATTCTACTATCCTCGCCTATAATAGGTGATTGGAATTTCCTCATCATTACTTCTTATGAACTCCTACTTCTGGAGTCCCTTTCATCACTATCATTAGAGTCTTCATTGGATGAAACATCAAATATTTCTAACTGATCAGTTATGGGCATACCTTGGGGCTATATTATTTCTTAAATCGGATCCGATAAAGACCCAAATACTAATGTAGCGAATGTGTTGTGAAACTATAAAACCATGTCAGAGTTAATTGAGGTATCCTTTTTGTGAAAGAAATGTAGGATTCACCATCATATGTGCCTAAAGCCTAATTTATCTTTTTTGAGGCATGAGCCTTACGACAAGCTACCTCTCTTTCCTATTTCTTTATCAAGGGCCTTCTGATAATTTTTCACCCTTAATTATCTTTCGACAATGCTCTTATCAGTAGATTGTTGATTCTTCAACGAAGTGATCTCTCCAGAGCTGGAGGGCTGCAACCCTTTAAAAGACGTCTTTGCATTGACAAGTTCTTCTTTGATTGAATTTCCTAGTTCAGATAGACGTTCAACCATAACTTTTTCCTCTTTTAAAGAAGCCTTATGATTCTTGTTCTCCTTTCTAAGAGAAGCAATGGTCTGTCTGTAGGACTATACTTCTCTCTTCAGCTCGACAATGGGCCTCATGTAACTCAGTACCGAATATCCCAATACGTCATTCTCCTTTGATAAATCAAAAGGTACACCATCAAACACCACATTAGTGGTATTGCTTGTAGATTCCAAAAATTCCTTCTCAAATTCATGGAAGTCAAACCCCCCAATACCTTTCATCGGGTTCTCATCTTCATATGTGTACCTCTCGAGTGTGAGGAGAAACGGGAAAGGAGGATCAGATACTGAAATTCATGGAAGCTCAATACTAGAGATTGTATGAGGAATAATATTTGAATGTGTCAAGTTTTTCTTTTTCATATTAATGGTGTCACTGTTTTATTTGCTTCTTTTGTGTGTCTTTTTATTCTAAGATATAAGAAGCTTTGTGGATGCATCACCCTCCTCAACAATGGTAGCAACTGCAGCCAACAAGGATGTATAAATCTCATATGGCTGCTCTTCGGTTCAAGCTTCAACAACACTTTTAGATGAGCCTGGCTTATTTTCCTGTCCTTCTTGTTTTGATTATTGGGGACTTAGTGTCTGCTCGGAAGATATATATTGCTATCAGTAGCTTTAACTCTCTTTAAAATAGAAGTTGGTCGGGGAGGGGTAGTGTGCACCGATTTCAACTCGCGTTGGAGGTTAGTCCTCCAAAAGACTCTGATCTAAGTTGGTACGGTTGAAGCATTGATGGAATCTATTAGGCTATTTATCCTCAACCTATTGTTTAAGCTTCATAAAATTAACCATCGTATTTTTTAGATAATGGATATAAGTCTTCGAAATAGCTTTTGGAAGGAATAAAAATTAAAGACAAGTTATAAAATATATACATAGGAAACAATAGAAGTTCAAAAAAGGATACATGTATTCTTCAATAACCCGGTAAGTCGACTGGGACTACAATGAGAGGTGATTTTCTTTTCATTCTACCACCAGTCACTTACGAAAAAAAACTGCATTTTTTATAGTTTATCTACCTCCAAATGATCACCTATCGCCTTAAATTCATTCCCATGTTGAAATAGTAAATAGAAATTTGGGAATTGTTGGACAACTCCACAATAGCAACCAATTATTCCATTGGCATTGGGATTTTTGATAGTCTAGATCTCGTGATGCATGACATCAAATTGAACCATACGTGTGGACTAGCCTGACTTAGATACAATCCCACTAAGCTAAAGTAGTTTATGATCTCATCCGGATAAACAACATGCTCCTTAGGACCATATCTCATCGTCCTCTCTCTAGATATGGGTAGTCTGACCTTAACCTATTCGGGAAACCACTTTGTACGAATGGCTTCTAGCTGTTTTCATAAAAATAAACATAGGAAATTTTGTCTAAGTCTGAAGGTGTTCAACCCTAACCTTTTCAAAATTTAGTCCTACACGTCCGACCATGGATTGAGGTAGCTCTACAGAATCTATTTCAAGGGCCTTGCATTTTCCTTTGCCACATTTGTTGCTTTTATTTTTCAAGTCTTCTTCTGAGCAGGCTTCAAAGTCTCTATGGTCTGACCAGATGTCTCGAAAGGAGTGTCTTCACTGATATCCTCTATGTTTTCTTCAGTGACCTTCAGATTTAATCTCTGCATGTGGTTGATGGGGGAGATATTCGAAGGGCTCAGCTTGTTGAGTGCTAGATGTTGTTTGACGTATAGGGAAAGTAAATAAAAACTTGGGTGTTTATTTTTTATGAATCGTTGATTATGACTGCATCTCGCCTTTCCTCGATCATGGAAACTATAGAAAACTAATGAAGGACGTTGAACATTGTACTCATAAAGAATGGTCATTTCAGGGTAATTGGGTCGGTAATAAACTTTATCTCTCTAAAATTGGGGCAGCAAAGCTCTCTCTATAAATATGTTGAGGGTGAGTTGTGAGGCGATGAATGGTATTTATAGAGAAAGCTCCAACCCCCACGGTCATTAGCATAGGAAAGAGGAAATGACCGTATCATGGGAATGGCAAGAGTCCAAGTTCTTAATTTTTTAATAATATAGACCATGTGTTTTTGTGACACGTGTAAGAAAAGTGACAACCAACACAATTCTAGTTTACCTAAAACGAGTAACTAATATTTTTTACCTTAACCATCATCAAAACTAAGTACGACTAGGCGCTTCGGTACATTCATTCGAAACAATCCATGGAATCGCCAACCTCTGATCTGAAGCAATTCCATATAGTCGTCAATATTTTCGCAAAGACTTGAGAGATACTGATAAAGGTTTGGTTTATCCAAATTGTATCCAGGTCGGTAGAATATTGAGTTAGTTTGGGTTAATATAAATCATGTAGTATAAAACTCAACAAATATTTATCTTATAATATAAAACAGGATTGTTATTTTGAAAGGATGAACAATTATTAGTTTATTACCACTTTAGCATTTTCACTATCTACTTCGCGTGTTTATTTCTCTAAAAAGTCTTAAGTGAAAATTTGTATAGTAAAAGGATAAAAAAAAGGATAGTAAAATGATTGTTGTTTGGTCGTTGGTAAAGATGAGGGACTGAAAGTCTAATTAGACCATTTATGTAACTAATTCACTTCCACCAAGTCATAACGCATATAACTAATAGTTGAAGATGAGAATAAACACATGGCATTTTCATCAACTTAACTTGATCTTCACTTATACTATCTCTCTGTAAAATCATATATTATTTTTCTCTCACAAGAACCAGGTTAACACTTATCAACTTGGCGATCATGGTGGGAATTCAATCGATTGGTACCTTGAATTCGTAATAAAAAACCAGAGATAATTGAATGTTTAATTGGCTATAAACTGATCTTGATCCACAATGGAACCATAGGATGAAAACGGTCATCTTGTTCGAAAGGTAATCGAGACGTTGAAATTGGATTTGCAAAAAAGAAAAGGTAAGGAAGATGAGAAAATTCTGGTTCATCAGACTCAATCCGATATCAAAGCTAGGATGAATTAGTTGCGGGACAAAATCACAGCTGTAATTGAAAAGTATATTTAAAAGGAACATAATATTCATTCAGGTAGGTTGAAGTCTGAGGTACAACAGGTTGAAGAGAAGTATGAGATAGAAGGTCAATTTGATCGTTTATACAGGGCTTATCAGATCTGAAGTAAACACAAGAAAACGCTTTTTGAATACGATAAAGAGCATCGTACATCACGAAAAGAGAAGATAGATAAGCATATGTATGTAGCATGTAGTGATGATGAGTTTGATAATTTGGATTCTTGGAAAGTATTTTTTAAGCAAAACATGTATTGGGTATCCTCAAAAGAAGAAACAGGCAAGCCTCATAAATCACGTAAGGAGTATAAATAAAAAATATATAATTTGCTTCCTCGTTTGAGGGAAGCTGAATGGTGTGAAGGGAATACATCCAACAATACACAGGTATAATTGATCAATTTGTATGTTGTAATGGAAAATATGAGGAGATGACCAGTATGTACAAGGAGTAGACTGGAGAAATTCCTTTATAACAGCCGAGATAAGGTCTATCATTCGCCCGAAGCGTTTTGATATCTATAAAGTTGAAACAATGAATGGGATACATGATCATGATGATCAACTCGAAAAAATTAAGAACTACGTGATGAATTTCGAAGATGATGATAGGTTAGTATGCAGAGTTGTTTCTCAAACATTCAAAGGCATTACATTGAAGTGGTTTAATAGGATTCTGAGGGGATCTATTACCAATTTTAGGGAATTTTATACTACTTTCCGACCATAGTTAGTGGGAAGCAAAGAAATACGTGAAATAAAGATATAATAATAAAATTTAAGCAAGTTGTGGGATAGAAGTTGAAGGATTATACGAAGCGTTTTGTGTTGACAAAAGCAAGATTAGATAATTGTGAAGAGTTAGTTGTTATGGAGCATTTCAACAAGGATTGTTACGAGGCGATTTGGCAGATGAAACAAGAAAAAAAAGAGTGTTAACCTTTGGAGCACTCATGGCTCAAGTGGAGGACCAAATTAAAGTGGAAAGATCAGCCAAGCTTCAATGAGTGTCCGGAGTTAATGGGGAGGTGTCAAATAATCAAGAAAACACTTCGAATTATCATCGACCTCCTTAAAATAATAACAATAATTTACCTTTTTGGACTAGAGGGTATCTAACTCAGGCCACATGTTACCAATTTTGAAGACCGATGTTGAATCAATGGATAAGGCCAAAGTACTATGTTGATTTGACTTAGAATTTTGCTTCAATTTACGAAAAATCCAAGGGCTATGGGAGTTTCAAGAATCTTGTTGTAATATACATACGAAGAGAAGAACATAATAACAGATTCTACAAGTATCATAATGATATTGAGCATGATACAACAGATTTCATAGCCTTAAATAAGGATATAAAAGTGTAGATATAATATAGAAAGTTGGCTGCTTATGTTAAATGGAAAAGCAATGGTTCGAAAACTCCAAGCACATCGAAGCAGCAGACTACTAATTCGGGTTCAAAGGAAAAAAGTTCAATAATGATTTTAGGTACGAAATCATATGATTTTGATGCAACATCAGAATATTTGGATATAGATCCAAATCGGTTAATTTTGATGGTTGTACATGAGCTAGTGGAGCAAGGTCGAGTTCGAAGCTTGTGGGAATATTTTGAATCTTTGGAAATTGTTTGGGTAGATTCTCTAGTTGGTTATATAAATTGCTCCAGGAAAAGGCATGTAGTTAGTTTAACTACTCATATAGAAGGATAATTGTCTACTCATTTGTATGAAAAGAAGGACACTCCTTTTAATTTATTTGATGATGATGATTTGAGAGGGATATCATGCCCTCATGAAGATGCAGTGGTTATTGGGGCAGATATAGTTGGGCTGGAAATTCGACGTATTTTAATAGGTATATGAAGTTCTATAAATGTGTTGTTTAATTCAACATATGACAAGATGTGTAATCCACCTCAAATTTGTTAATCAGATCGAACCATAATTAGGTTTACATAATTAATGCTCATGTGATTCGAGAGTTTGAGGGTGAAGTATCTTTAGGAAAAGGACATTTTAAGAAGAAGTTTCAAGTGTTATTCATGGTCGTAGAATGTCCAATGAGCTATAATCCTATTTTTGGAAGATCTTGGCTTTCAAGAATGTATGTTATAGTCTCTATTGTTCATCAGTGTTTGAAATATGTGGTTGGAGATCGTGTTTGGGTGGTTCAAAGTGACCAAAAGATGGCCAGAGATTGTTATACAAAAGCTCTTCGTATTCGAGGCTTAAATGATGAAGATGAAATAAATGAATACCAATAACGGGTTGACCTTGGAAGAAGAGAGGGTTGAGGATCTGAGCGAAACCTCAGGTTCTTTAATATTGAGTGAAGATATAGAGGAGTATATCTTTTCTGATGGTATGACTGTTTGAATAGGAACGTTGCTGTCACCAACTTTTTGTTATCATTTGTTATAATTTTTGTTTGATAATTTGGATATGTTTGCTTGAAAAATAGAGGATGTAGTGGGGTTTCCATCTGAGGTAGTATATCATAACCTGGCTATAAATCCGAAGATCAAACCTATAATTCAGAAGAGACGTGTTATTTCTGTTGAGAAGTCAGAAGCTATTTTGGTTGAAGTGGAATGTTTCTCTAAGGTCGGACATATTCGAGAGGAACAATATCCTCTATGGACAGCAAACCTAGTCTTACTGAAAAATAAGAATGGAAAATGGAGAATGTGCATTGACTTCACGGATTTAAATCGGGCTTGCCCTAAAGATCCATTCCATGTGCCTGAGATAGATCAATTAGTTGATTCTACTTCAGGAAATAAAATTTTATCTTTTATGGATGCTTTTGCAGGGTATAATCAGATACACATGGACCCAAAGGACCAGAAAAGCACTAAATTCATCCCTGATCGAGGCTTACAATGTTATAGAGTTATGCCTTTTAGGTTAAAGAATGTTGGAGTAAAATATGAGAGGTTGGTGAATAAGGATTTTCCTTCTCATATTGGGAGAAATATGGAGGTATACATTGATAATATGTTGGTTAAAAGCTAAACAGACAGTAAACATTTAAAATATTTAGAGCACACTTTTGTGAACTTAACGGTTATTCGGTTGAAGGTAAATCCTGAAAGGTGTACCTTTGGAGTTCAATCCGGGAAATTATTTGGATATATCATTAGTGAAAAAAGGATAGAGATTGATCCAGAGCAATTAAAGGTACTAGTTTTTATGACGTCACCTCGAACTATAAATGAGGTGCAGATTCTAACAGGAAGGTTAACAACTCTAAATAGGTTTATTTCAAGAATTTCTGAAAAATGTTTTTTTTTCCAAGTGTTGGGCAGGACAAAAGAGTGTACATGGACACAATATTGTGAAGCAGTTTTTTTAAAGATTAAGGAACTTTTATTGTCCCTAAGATCTTGTCTAAACGTTGGACTGTGGAGGAGGTATTTTAATTTATAGTAGTGTCCTATTTTGTTACTAGTGTTGTTTTGATATCTGAAGATAAGGGAGTTTTGAAGCCGGTGTACTATGTTAGTAAAAGTCTGTTATCATCAGACAAAAGGTAGTTGAGTCTATAAAAATTAGCTTTGGATTTAGTGGTGGCTGCTAGGAAGATGCAGACTTATTTTCAAGCTTACACTCTTGTGGTTCAAACTTCTATCCCACTAAATAATGTTTACAACGCCCAAATATTTCTAGTCGGATGAACAAGTGGTTAGTAGAATTGAGAGATTTTGATATTGCTTTTGCTCCTCGGACACCTATCAAAACTTAGACTTTAGCTTATTTTCTGGTCAAATTCCATTCGAGTAGATTGGATGAGGAGATAGATACAAAGGTCTTACCAAATTTTTTGATGTGGGTGGTTTGGACATACGGTGGGTCTAGTATTTTGCGGTCTAGTAGAAGAGTTCAGTTGTTGCTCCTTTTGGGAAGGCGATGTTTCAAGCCATGCTATGTTATTTTCATGCATTGAATAATGAAGCTGAATATGAAGCTGCATTGGTTGGTCTAACGCTTGCAAATATATGTGGGGCAACAACAGTTTATCTTGAAACATATTTGCAATTAGTGGGAAACATATGGGAGGTGTTTCCGAGGCTAAAAAGATCATTTAATTTTGTATCAGCGTGAGCTTTGAAATCTAATTCTTAGTTTTGACAAAGTGATTGTAGAGAATAATGACTGAGGAGAAGATACAATTGCTGATTCTTTGAAGAAAAATTCGTCTACAAAAGAATACCCTTGGATATTTTTACACGAGAGTCCTTCAATTTTATCACGATCACAATAATGTAAAAATGGTGAGGAATTATTTGTCACCCCAGATATAATTCGAAGTAATTGGACAGCTGATATCCTTAATTTTTTGCTAAGATGAATATTACCTCAAGATATGTAGTTGGCTAAGAAGTTGAAATACAAGGCTTATGGTTATGTTGTATTGGACGTGGTGTTATACGGATTGAGTAGACCATTGCTAAGGTGCTTCGGTAAGAAGGAATTCCAATAGATATTATCAGAGTTACATGATGGGGAAGGTTCAACACATTATGAATTCAAATCTTTGACACATCGAGTTTTGTTGGCAGGTTATTATTGAACTCCAATTATGGATAATGCTAAAATTTTGGTTCGAGGATGTGACACTTGTCAATGCTTTGCCAATTGTATTCATAAACCAGCAGTTCCACTTATGTCTATTGTTGAGGCTATCCCTTTTAACGGACGGGGAATGGACTTTGTAGGACCATTACCTATGGCTTTTGAAGGACGTCAAATGATCATTATAGTAGTGGATTATTTTTTGAAGTGGGCCGAGGTTGAACCATTATCTGGTACAAAATCCAAGTATGTTATTAAGTTTATTGGCAATAATATTTGTCGTCGCTTTGGTGTCTCTAAAAAATCACCACAGATAATGGTCCTCAATTTACAAACAAAGAGATGACTTATTTTTGTGCTTCTAGGGGTATTACACAGTGTTTTTCTACACATTTTCATCCGCAAGAAAACAATTAGGTGGAAGTGACTAATACGTCTAGTTTGGAAGGGTTGAAGAAGAATTTAACATGGACTACAGAGAAATGACCTAACTATTTGCAAGAGGTGTTATGGGCTTATCGTGCAACTCCTAGATACGTTACTCACGAAACTTATTTTCCCAGGTGTATGGTATAAATATTGTTAGTCATGCAGAATCTACGTTATCTTTTTACAAGGTACTTCAATATTATGAGGACCTGAATGCAGAGGTAAAAAGAACATATTTGGACTTGAGTGAGGATAAAAGAGTTAGATCACATGTAAATATGACTCATTATGAAACATTGATGAGGAGTCAATATAATTTGAAGGTGAAAAAGGGATTTTAAAGTAGGTGACAAAGTCTTAAAAAAAGTATTCGTCTATATAAAGGATAAATGACTTGGAAAGATGGCTCCGAATTGGGAAGGTCCTTATATGGTTAGGGAGAGAATAATATCAGATACATATTACCTTTGGGAAGGTCCTTATATTGTGCTACGATCTATAAATGCAATATTTACATTTAAAGTGTAACATTATTTTAACACACCATTTAAACTTGAGGTCCTAATATTTTAATTAGATAAATTTAAAGTTAAGTTATGAACATGACTCGCTTTATAAAAATTATAAGTTTTTATGATAAAGCAAATGAAGATAAAATGGTTAATTGCTAGTTGACATAGAGATTGTAGACAGTTCTACTGTAGACAAAAATGGATATTTTCTAGTTGACATAAAGAGCGATTCAATATACTTTGTTACAGATGAGTTCCTTGGTATTTAAATTTAATAACTCAATGTTATAGAAACTTTATATCCTCTAGTGTGGTCATTAGAAACATTTACGGGAAACCGGATTTTGCCACAGATTGGATAGCGAAACACCTCGTACAAACCAAACTAAATTGCTTCTATTTATCACCTAATATACATGCATTTCATAGAATCATAATATTTATTTTAAACATTGAAACCGAATACCTTAGTCTAAAAGACTGAAAAAAATAATAGTTGTTACTAACATTTGGAAATGTGACCTTTGACCATCGCAAATTTTGAAAGTTTTGCAGGTACAGGTTCAAACAAAGAGACCAATACCACCTAAAACAAGCAAAGGAACAAGTGACTCAAACTTGGAAAACAAGGAAAATTCAAAATCTCTATTGAACCATAAGAAACACTATAAAATGTACATTAGTAGAATACATGTTCTTAATAGGTTGAATTCCTAACATGATACCATAGTTACATCTATGTAACTTTCATCAATAAAAAAATTATTTTTGACCAAAAGAAATCGACGGCTGCTTTAACTACCATCCAATCTCATTTGTCACAATGCGATTGAGTTTTTTTTTTTTTTTTACTTGTTTCACCATTAACTTCATAAAAATACCGGTAAACATAGTTTATTTATTTATAATTAGAATCAGAAAAATAAAAATAATATTTTCTCGTTCCATTATAAGTGTCGTTTTACATAAATGTTAAAATTTCAATTTCATAATCGTTCTCGCTATTCAAAACATCACTAAATACAGTTAATAAATAATCTATCATGTTGACCCATCACTTCTCTTTTTCCTGTCTTTAAGAAAACTATATATTGCTTTAAACCGATCAAAATCTTTACTTTTTAGGATTTCACAACAAAACAAAGCTATCATTACTTTTATTAAAATCCGTATAAAACCCTTAAATGTCCATTACAATATATCGGAAAGAGTAGTATTTTATACCTTATTTTTCTAGATCTTAAAATTTTCATAAGGCTAATTTACGGATGGTAAGCTAAGAGTTCTTTGCTGCACAAGGACCGGTCTTCAACTTGGTGATGTTGTTGTGTCTAGACACGAAGCCAAAATGGTGTTTTATGGCAGGGTCTTTGATTCATCTGCATGCCAAAGAGAATATGCACCATATGTGTGTATGGAATGTAGGGATAAGTTTCCTAAAATTAATGGAAATGATAACGGTCATTTCCTGATTAACATGTGGAAATGATATCGGTCATTTCGAAGATTAATATGGAAATGATATCTGTCATTTCATCATATGTGGAAATGATAACTGTCATTTCAAAGAACAAATGTACACGGTTTATCTCTTATATAGACAAATTACTAACGGTTTGATCTTATCTTACTAAATACTGACATAATAACACATGTTTGTTCAATGTTTATCCAACATTCTCCCCTTAACATTGAACTCAACTCCTGTCTTCTTCGTGGTCTGCTGATCTTCCTCTTTATCTGAAGAGTTGTTGATGATCTTGTTGCCGTCTATTTCCCCGCTTGAGAAATGGCTGCCTTGCCGTCTGTTTCTCCGCTTGAGAAATGGCAGCCTTGCCGTTCTGTTTCTCCGCCTTGAGAAATGGTTTCCTTACCGTCTGTTTCTCCGCCTTGAGAAATTGCTGCCTTGCCTCTGTTTCTCCGTCTTGAGAAATGGCTGTCTTGCCGTCTGCAACACAGGCTCTGATACCAAATGTAGAGATAAGTTCCCTAAAATTAATGGAAATGATAACGGTCATTTCCTGATCAACATGTGGAAATGATAACGGTCATTTGGAAGATTAATATGGAAATGATATCTGTCATTTTATCATATGTGGAAATGATAACTGTTATTTCAAAGATCAAATGTACACGGTTTGTCTCTTATATAGACAAATTACTAAGGGTTTGATATTATCTTACTAATTGCCATCTGTTCAATATTTATCCAACATCGAAGAGGAGAACTCAAGTATGAACTCAAGTATTCACATGAAAAGACTGAAAAAATACAATCTTGCCGGCCAACATTTGAGTACGACAAAACTACTTTTTTAATATAACAAAATTATTTATAAATAAAGACATTGGTTTTATGGCAGAATCTACGCAAAGGATTAGCAAAGTCTAAGGGTCTAGCTAAGCGACGTTGTGATATAATTATAAAGGACGGTGAAAAAAGATCTTCGCTTCTGAATTTCACACACAATGAATATACTGGTCAAGTTTATATCCGAAATGGTATCCATGACCTATGGAGAGCAAATGATCTAAAGAAAACCGATTTATTTGGATTTGAAACTATTCAAAGAGGGGACAAACCAATACTTCAATTAATTTCAAGTAAGTTATTTTCTTTAATTTTTTGTTAAATATATACTTAATGAATTTCTCTTAATTAATGAATTTGTGGTTTTTATTGGTTATTGGAACAAAAACAGAAAAATCCTCCTTAAAAGTTAAAAGCACTTCTTCAAGATTTAAAGTGGTTTCAAGTAGGGTTTCAAATCTTGAATGTCCAAGCTTTGTTGTAAGAGTTACAACATATCATCTAAAGGAAACAATAATGGTAAAATTTACAACTTAATTCATGTTGCGTTATTTATTTACATCCTACTGTCACAATTTTGGTATCCTGAATGAATATGTTCATAATTTTTTAACTTGAATGGTCCATTCCAAACTCCAAATAATTTTTATAATTATGTATTTAAATTATTTACTAATTTATGTAATTTTAAAAACATTGAGTTTGTTATGTACCCGCAGCACTTGCCTATTAAATTTGTGAAAGAAAACAGATTAGAAAACGGTGTTGGTGAGATAAAATTAATGGACGACCATGGCAAATTTTGTGTGCAAAATAAATCAAAGGTGAAAACCACAACCACAAGCATGAACGGTATATGATTGGACGTGGTTGGGGCCAATTTTGCAGTCGAATAGAGTAAAAGAAGGTGATTCGCTCAAAAATAGGGTAATTCAGCAGGGCAACAACAAACCCTTACTCAAAATCTCTAGTAAGTTTTTATTTTTATTTATTTTAAATTCAACATTTCGTTGATTTTTTGGTACTTAAATCTTGCTTTTCAAGTTGTCACTAAGATGATGTATTTGAACAAATTAGCATAAGCGGTTCAGTTGGGGGTTTAAGGAATGTTTTTGTTTCTATTGTTTTGTTTCATGTTTTGTTGATTATCAGAGTTATGTTAAATACGTTAATGTATTTTCAATGAACTACAATGTACAATGCGTTATTTTTTTTATTAAAATCTCATTATATTATCTATTTATTGACTATTAATTTTATAAATATTTATGCATTATATAGATTTATTAGTTATGATTTTTTATTGTATTTTATATTGATAAATAGTAATTTATTAATAACCGTCCTAAATCAAAACATTTTCAAAATATTTTTGTTAAGGAGAATTTGTAGCCGCTACTCAACGAGTACATACAAGGTAAACCCTCCGTCTGACGCAATAGCATGCAAACTAACGCCAAAAGGTAAACTACACCATGTGTAACTAAGGGTTTGAAAAAGAAAGGTAACCACTTAGTTTTAAAATTAAATTACCAATAATTGTTTGGACTTTTTTTAATCTATATTATATATTCGGTTTTCTTATTACTATCTTAATCTATTTGTTTTTTTTCATTCAATCAATCTGTTCTTCGATTTAAGATTTTTTTTTCTTCTTTCAATAAATTTTTTTCTGTTGCAATTATCGATCGTATTTTTTTCTATTCTTCTGCATTTATCGAAGGTTGATCGCCACGAACTGAAGATTGTTGTCCCAAAATTGTTCTGATTTTTTATTATCTTCATTTTCAATCAACATTTATCCTCTATATGACGTCTTTTATCAGTATATGTACACTAAAATCTGAGAGTCTGGCGTTCATTTATAGTATGTCTGGATCTGTTATAATGGTCACATAATTTCTGCTTTGAATTTTCTTTTTTTCCCGGGACTCTAACGTTAGTAGAGAAGTTTTCAATTGACTTAGAGGATAACTATATTCTAGGTTTGTTTGTCGTTAATTGTAGGTCGATGAAAAAAAATATGTCTCGAACTTTTTCCACAATGCCTTGATCTTGGTAAAATATGTAGCTATTATCATTATGCCTTGTCATATGGTGGTGATTGATAATTGTATCTATAACACGATTGAAGCATTATTTTGAGAGAATTGGTCGTGCAAGTCAAGTTATATTTCACGCACTCTCTTAATATGGATAACCTCTTCAGAAATTATCTTGGTGTTGCAATGGTTCCAATGCTCAAACAAAAGAGGTTTATGTTTATGTGATGGTTATTTTTTTGTAAGAATGAGAATTATAATAATAAAACGAATCAGGAGTTTTACTCTGATATAATAATAAAAATAAAGATGTGTATTTTCTGTGAGAACAAAATGTTTCTGTAAGAAACTATATACAAATGAATTGTAGGTACAACTAATTATGAATATAATTAATACATTTAGACCACTACTTTCACGCCTAAATATATGGCTATAACTAGTGTAACCATCCATGTAGCCTAATATCTGTAGATATAATACAATAAATACAAAGCTAATCTAATAACTAGTGTTAAATGGGCTCCCGAAAAAAAATCCAAAAACATCATGAATAGATCGAGTTTTGTTCGTCTAAAAAAACAAAACCAATGTATTTTTGATTTTTTTCTGAGTTACGGTTTAAACGCTACAAACCTTTAAAAGAAATACAAATATAAAGTAAAGTTAACGTGTACACGTGTTTGATGATTTTACACAAAACATTATTCCAAGCACAAAGTATATTAACAAAAATTAGATCTTAATTAGTATCCTTTTTACTTTCTTCCTCATCTGACTGGCTCGAATTGAATTCAACAAAAACATTTGTCAATGCTTGAGCCTTTATTGTTGTTCGAGGTGTAAACAAAATGACATAGTCCCCCAACTCCACTGACCATTTGGTCATTCTCCCCGATATATCAGGTCATTGCAAAACATTTTTCAATGGGAATGAAGATCTGACTTCAATAGTACAAGCTTAAAAATATGGACGCATCTTCCTAGCAGTAATCATTAGTGCTAATGCCAATTTTTCTAATTTCATATATCTCTTTTCTAGCTGCCACCAAACTTTTACTAATGTAATACACCAGCTTCAGAACTCCTGAATCCTCACTGATTAACACTGTGCTCAGTGCAAAATCTGATACCGTGATATACAAAAATAACTTCTCCCCATTTCAAGGCTTTGACAAAATCTCTGGTGATGACAACAAATTTTTAATGTTTGTGAATGCTGCTTCAGATTCCGATGTCCATTCAAACCTGCTTGGTCCTCGTAACACTTAAAAGAAAAGAACGCATTTGTCAGAAAATCTAGAAATAAATCGATTAAGTGCTGCTAACCTTCCTATCAGAATTTGCACTTCTTTGATATACCGAGGTGAATTCATTGTTATCAAGGCTTTCAATTATTCTGGGCCAACTTATGTTCCTTTTTAACTGATGACAAAACCCAAAAACTTCCCCGATCGAACTTCGAATGTGCATTTTTTCAGGATTTAACTTTAACCTGATTGCCCTTTAAATTCAAAAAAACTTCATCTAAATCATCAAGATGCACTTCATCCTTTGAGATTTTTACCACTATGTCGTATATATATACCTCAACATTTCTTCTGATATGAGTAGAAAAAGCTTTCTTCATAAATCTCCGATAAGTAGCTCCAGCATTTTTCAATCCAAAGGGCATTACCCTATAACAGTGCATGCGCCTATCAGTTATGAAAATTGTGCACTCTTGATCTTTTGGATCCATTTGGATTTTATTATATCCTGAAAAAGCATCCATGAAAGTTAAAATTTTATTTCATGAAGTAAAGTCAATCAAGTGATCTATTCGAGGAACATGAAATGGATCTTTAGGATAAGCTCGATTCAAATCTATAAAATCCACACACATTCTCCATTTCTCATTCTTTGTTTTTACCATAACCGGATTTACCATCCACAAAGGATACTGTGACTCCCTCATGTGTCCGACCTTAGATAATCGATCCACTTCTGCAACAATCACTTCTGCCTTTTTCGAGGAAAATGCTCTTCTTTTTTGAATAACCAGCTTAACCTTCGGATCAATAGCCAAACTATGACGAATTACCTCAATTGGTACTCCTGTTACATCCACTATGCTCCAAGCGAAGACATCCAAATTGGAAGATAAAAAATCCAACAGTTGTTGACGTAGAAGCAAGGTCAATAAGGTTCCAATTCGAAGCACCTTCCCTTTCGAAAAAGTAAACTCCTCAATCTCTTCACTTACCGTTAAAGACAGTTGGGTTTCCCTCAGATTGTGAACCCTTTCTTCTACATCCAAGGGTACCCCTTCTAACTGTTATTCGTGTATTAATTCTCCACTGCTGGATCCTCAAATCCGATGTGCAGTGGCATAGCATTCCCTAGCAACCTTATGATCGCCTCGAACCCCCCCAACTTGATCTCCGACCGCATACTTAAAACATTGATGAACTGTAGATACAATCTTATATATTCTTGAAATCTATGATCTTCCAAAAATAGCATTGTAACATGTGGGATAGTCCACCACCATAAAAAGTACATGGACCTTCTTCTTAAATGGTATTTTTCCCAAACTCACTTCACCCTCGAATTCTCCAACAACACGATATGTTACACCCGTGAATCGAATAATCGTTTGATCTGATTGAGAAATCCGAGGTGGATTTGTCATCCTATCTTAGGTGGATTTAAAAACGACATTAGCAGAACTGCAAGTCTCAATCAGAACACGTCGAATTTCAACGCCAACCACCTCTGCTCCAATAATAACAGCATCTTCATGTGGTCCGACAGTCCATCGTAGGTCATCTTCATCAAACAAAATCAAGGGAATAGATTTCTTTCCACACAAATGCGTAGATATTTTCCCTTCAATTTGAGTTGTCAAGTTGACAACATGCCTCTTTCTCGAATCATCGAGTCCACACTAAAATTTTGGCTTGTCTCAAGACCTGAAAAAAGGGAGCGCACTTATCAGATGAGCGAGAAATAAATCGATTTAAGGCAGCCAGACGCCCAGTTAGGATCTGGACTTCCTTGATGCTCCGGGGCGGAGTCATATCGGTCAAAGCTCGAAGTTGGACGGGATCGGCTTCAATCCCTTTCTCGCTAACGAAGAAACCTAGAAACTTTCCTGACCGGACCCCAAAGGAGCATTTTTCCGGGTTAAGCTTGAGATTTATTCCCCGCATGTTATCAAAGGTTTCTCTCAGATCGGTAAGGTGGGCTTCATTCGTGCCGCTTTTAACCAACATATCATCGATGTACACCTCCATATTCCTCCCAATTTGACCCTCGAACGTTTTGTTAACTAGCCTTTGGTATGTTGGGCCGACGTTTTTTAGCCTGAAGGGCATTACTTTGTAGCAGTATAGTCCTCGGCCCGTGATGAATGTAGTACTTTCTTGATCCGCAGTGTGTAATTTGATCTGATTATAACCGGCGTATGCATCCATGAATGACAACAATTTGTTACCCGACGTCGAATCTACCAACTGGTCGATTCTTGGCATCGGGAAGGGGTCCTTCGGACATACCCAATTAAGGTCGGTGAAATCCACGCACATTCTCCATTTCTCGTTTTTCTTCTTGACCAGAACGGGATTTGAAGTCCACAACGGGTAACTTGCTTCCTTGATATGACCGACGCTGATCATTCTCTCGACTTCTCGTAAGATAATGTCTACTTTTTCTGGGGAAAAAGCCCGACGCTTTTGGGAGATCGGTCTGGCGTTTCTGTTGACAGTTAGCTTGTGAACAGCAAAAGATTCTGGGACCCCGGTGACATCTCTTGACCACCATGCGAACAAATCTAGGTTTTCCCGCAGGAGAGTCAGCAGCTGTTCCCTGAAGATCGGTAAGAGGCATACACCAATCCGCAAGAATTTCCCCGTAACGAATTGGTGTTACTCGCATTCTTCGTCCATCGTCAAAAGGCTCGGGGCTTCCCTGGGGTCATCAATGGGCAATGATTCCGGGGCGAGCCCCTTTAGTTGCTATTCTCGAGCTTGAATCATCTCTTGATCTTTTTTAGGTGCCAATGCTTCTCGGTAACATTCCCGTGCTGCTTTCTGGCTGCTTCGGACCACTCCCATGTTGTTTCCGACCACGTATTTTAAACACTAGTGGATTGTAGAAGACACCGCATGCATTCGCGATATCCATGATCGGCCGAAAATGGCATTGTGGGAAGCTGGCGCGTCTACTACCACGAATAAAACCGTAACCTCCTTTTTGAATGGGCCGCGACCTAATTGGACTATGCCCTCAAATTCTCCTATAACGTCGGTTGTTGACCCTGTGAACCCTACTATGGTACGGTCGGACCGTGCAATCACTGGTGGTGTCCTAAACTTGGCGAAAATGGATGCGAAGATTATGTTGGCCAAACTACCGGTATCCACCAAGATGCGCCGAACCTCATCCCCCGCAATGGCTGCCCCGATTACAATGGCATCCTCATGGGGGCCGGCTATGTCTCTTATGTCGTCGTCGTCGAAGTACAGAATCGGAGACGGGACGCTTCTGGACTGGGAGTAAGTTCGGGCCTCCAACTGAGTGGTTAGGTTGACGATGTGCCTTTTCCTAGACGAATGTGTAACTCCTGCCATAGAATCTCCCCCAAAAATAGTTAGGGATTCAAAAAATTTACAAAGGCCTCGTACATTACCGACGTTCTCCTCAGCTTCCTCCTCGATAGTCCCGATGATGTTGCGGTTTGCTTTGGGATTGAGGTACTCAATGGAAACATCGAAAGGATCGGTTACTTATGAAATTGCCATGGTGGTTTCTGGTTTTGATATTATCACGACTTCCTTCAAGGTCGTACTTTGTTGTGCCTTCTTAACATACTCCAGGAGGTTTCCGTGCTCTAAGAGCATATGTATTTCTTTCTTCAAGGAAATGCAGTCTTTAGTATCATGCCCAACGTCCTCGTGATAGCAACAATAGCGGTTATTCCTTTGTTCCCGAGGTGTTGGTATCAGGAAAGGTCTTCGGTACATTCCGCTCTTCTTAGTCTTCTCGTAGATCGACGCTACACACTCCGTAAGGTCTGCGAAGTATGCAGGTCGGATCCATTTGTTAGACATGGATCGTGAAGTCGTCTGACTCATTTGCTTTGGTTTTGGGCTTGATAGGACCAAAGGCTTGGCTGATACAGGCGGGGTCGGGTGTATCGTGCTGACCGGTTGGACTGCCCTAGCGTAATCCGACCGGGTTCCCTGCCTTATCACTACCGACGTTTGGGCACTTTGCTTAATTTGTACCGCCAACTCAGACGCTTCGGTCTCTTCGATCAATATCTGTTTTTCTATTTGAGCTAGAAGTGCGGAAAATGTGAACGCTTGTTTCTTCGTCACTGCTTGCTTCAGTGGTCCTGGGAGCAGACCCAAGCGGAATGCAGTTAGGGCCACATTCTCTTTGCAGTGGTCTAGCTCGGTCTTTGCATCGATGAATCGTCTGGTGTACTCTCTGAGGCTTTCCCCCAATTTCTGCCTGCAATTCATAATAGTGTCTCCGTTGGCCCGGAAACTCTTACTTCCCACAAAGTGTTGGCTAAACATTGTCCAAAACATCCCGAAGTTTTGGATGCATCCTTGAGGTAAACGGTTGTACCACTTAGATGCTCGATGTAGAAAATGGTGTTTCGTTTCCGGATAATCTCTGAAGTCTTGTAAACAATTTCTTATTGAAATATTTTTGGGGTTCTCCAAAAATTTCAATTGGATAAAATCAGAGATATGTACTTTGAACAGAGAGGATGAAAAAATGATATGATTTCCTTTTCAACAGAACCCATATTTATAAATTCGACCAACCAACATACAGTTTGGAAGTTAGGGCAGTTAGGGTCTCTCAACCGGTTTTGTGTTAAAACGGTCAAATTTTCAAATTTGAATAAAACGGTCAAATTTTCAATTTCAAAATTCTGTTGACTTGCAACAGTAGCCGCTAATCGTGATATAATCTAACAAGCGTGCACTCCGCACTCTACGACTTGTTTGATAATATATCATGATTAAATTGGTCGACTAGTCGATCCAATTACACTAAAATAAATAACAATCTTCCCCCATTTTAGTGTAATTCATGATCTACTAAACACAATCATATCAAATATCAAATTTATGCATAAATGAAATATCGTAACGATTGAATTTCACATTAGTATATTACACATTCCAAATATTCGAATATCAAGGTATCACTAAGGATTGAACCTTTACTATTCACAATGAATACATGAAGATAATATACACATAAATTTACATTCTCACTTGTTCTTACTTGACACTATATTTTACTAGCCTTGTGTCCTTATCCTTCTTAAGCATATCAAAGTCAAGTCCTAGCTTCTTGAAGCGGCTAAACTTCATGCTCAAATAGGTAGTTCTTTTCATCTTGCACCTGCATATGCAATTTTTCAAAAGAGCTATTAAGAAGATAATCTTCAACCTTCACAACTTGCAGTTCTGAACACATACCTTGGGATGATATACAAATGTGTTCCAATATCTTGATGTTAAGCTTTCCACATTGAATTCAACACCTAATGTCATATTAGATGGGAATTGGGTATCTCAACATGAGAGATTTCAAATGGACTTTAATCCCATCCCAATAGCCGATTTGTGCACGAGATCTCTATTTAACCCCTTGGTTAAATAATCGGCTAAGTTATATTGAGTTCTCACAAACTCTACTGAAATAACATCATGCGTGATACGCTCACGAATCATACTGTGTCTAACACCTAAGTGTCTAGACCTGCCTTTGTAAACTTGTCTATAAACATTGGCCAAGGCAGCCTCACTATCACATCTGATAGATATAGGTGATATCGGTTTGGGCCACAATGGAATTTCATACATTAAGTTTCTTAGCCACTCAGCTTCTTTACTCGCTGCTGCTAATGCCACAAACTCTGATTCCATTGTTGAATCAGTAATACAAGTTTGTTTCTTAGACGCCCAAGAGATAGCACCTCCCCCAAGTAGAAATACCCATCCACTTGTGGAAGAATGATCTTCCATATTCGAAATATAACTCGCGTCTGAATATCCTTCAAGTACAGAAGGAAATCCGGTATAAGTTAAACCATAATTCATGGTTCCTTTCAAATACTTGAATACTCGATTTAAAGCTTGCCAATGATGCGAACTAGGATTGCTAGTATACCTACTAAGTTTTCCAACAGCAAAGGCAATATCCGGCCTAGTACTAGTCATGGCATACATAAGACACCCGATGGCTCTCGAGTATTCAAGTTGAGATACAGCAATACCTTTATTAGGTAGAAGCTTAAGACTAGGATCTATAGGTGTGCTTACCGGAGAACAATCTTTAAAATTAAATTTATTTAATATCTTCTCAATATAGTGAGATTGAGAAATCGATATACTATTGTTCTTTCGCTTGATTCTTATACCAAGAATCATTTCAGCTTCCCCCAAATCCTTCATCTCAAAGTTAGATGATAAAAAATTCTTCGTTTCATTAACCTGATTTTGGTCAGTACCAAAAATCAACATATCATCCACATATAGACAAATCATAACTCCTTTACCAGAATTATCAAATTTGCTATATACACACTTGTCTGCTTGGTTAAGAATAAATCCATTAGACAATATCACATTATCAAATTTTTGATGCCAATCTTTTGGTGCTTGTTTTAAACCATACAAAGACTTTTTCAACTTGCATACCTTGTTTTCACAACCAGGCATCACAAACCCTTCCGGCTGTTTCATATAAATCTCCTCATCCAAATCACCATTCAAGAATGCTGTTTTAACATCCATTTGATGAATTACAAGATTGTATATAGATGCAAGTGCAATCAACAATCTAATAGTGGAAATCCTAGCAACCGGAGCATAAGTATCAAAGAAGTCAATGCCTTCTCTTTGTCTAAATCCCTAGATAACCAATCTAGCTTTATACCTTTCAATAGTACCATCTACTTTCATTTTTCGTTTAAATATCCATCTATTTCCCAATGATTTGCACCCAGGAGGTAAATCAGCCAACTCCCATGTATTATTATGCATGATAGACTCTATTTCATCCTGGATAGCTTCTTTCCAGAATGCAGCATCCCTTGATGCCATAGCATCACTAAAAGTCCTTGGATCATCTTCAATAACAAAACAGTATTGATATTGATAGTCAATCTTATCTCTTGACCCTTCAACTAAATATAGTTGAAAATCAGATCCGTACGACTTAGCTTTTCTGGCTCTAGTACTTCTCCTTGGTTCAGAAGGTCCAGGTACACAATTGGTACCACTTGATATATTTTCAATTTCACTTGAGTTCCTATTCAAAGAGTTTTGAATCAAATCTCTAGGTCTAGGTATAGAAGTAAATCTCTCTTCATCAAATATTGCATCTCTTGACTCGATAACTGTGTTCACCGACACATAGTCATTAGATTCTAACACATAGAACCTATATGCAATGGAATGCTCAGCATACCCAATGAAGATACAATCTATACCTCTTTCACCCAAATTTTTCCTTTTAGGTTCAGTGAGTCTTACAACAGCTCTACAACCCCAAACTCTCAGATAATTTAGTGTTGGAGGCTTCTTAAACCAAAGCTCATACGGGGTCATCTTATTCCTTTTAGTAGGAACACGATTCAATAAATAACAGGCTGTTAACATAGCCTCACCCCAGAATCCTTCACTCAAACCCGAATAGGACAACATGGAATTAACCATTTCTTTCAAAGTCCTATTCTTCCTTTCAGCTATACCATTTTGTTGTGGTGTATAAGGAGCCGTGGTTTGATGAATTATACCCGTAGACTGAAAATATATAGGATCATAATATTCACCTCCTCTATCCGTACGTAGATTTTTAATCAAATCATTCTTATGTAGCTCAACTTCTTCCTTATAGATTTTAAACTTATCAAGAGCTTCATTTTTAGCATGCAACAAATAAATGTAGCAATATCTAGATGCATCATCAATAAAAGTAATAACATACTTTTTATTTCCTAATGAAGGCGTAGCATGGAAATCACATAAATCACTATGTACTAGTTCCAATATTTTGGAAACTCGGTTAACATTATTGAAAGGTTTTCTAGTTATCTTAGTTAACATGCAAGTTTTACATTTTTCATTATTTGCATCAACAGGAGGAATAAGGCTCATTTTAGACATGTCTTTTATTCTTTCATAATGAACATGTCCTAATCTAGCATGCCATAATTCTGTTTTATTTATATTTCTACACACACTAGTGGAAGTCATGCAAACAGAATCATTTTCGAACGAAACATTAATATTTAACATAAACATACCATTACATAAATATCCGAATCCCATAAATACACCATGTTTTGACAAAACATATTTGCCACTTTCGTACACTTGTTTGAAACCACAATTGTTTAAAACAACACCAGACAAAAGATTCTTTCGAATCCCAGGAACATACAATACATTGTTCAATAATATGTACTTTCCAGAAGTAAATAGTAATTTAACATTTCCTAGTCCTTTGATTGGTTCGGTAGCAACATTTCCCATCTTAAGTGAAGGTCCATCTTCAATCGGTTGAAAATTACTAAACCATCGAAGATCTTTACATACATGACTTGTTGCTCCCGAATCAACCCACCAAGCAACATCATCATCCTGCACATAAAATGCTTCAGATATTAGAGATATATAATTTTGACCAGAATTAGAATTCTGAAATAAAATATGACCTTGTTGCTTTTCAGGATCCTTAGATCCACTTGAACCAGTATTGTGTCCACTTGAACCAGCATTGTTCCCACTTGGACCAACATTATTTTTGCCTTTTCCAACTCGACAATCCCTTCTAAAGTGACCAGGTTTGCCACATTTCCAGCATGCTATTTTAGGCTTTTTGCTGTTAAAATTACTGTTTTTGTTGTTTCCTTTAAACTTTCGTTTATTCCCCTTATCTGTATTTCCATTCTTAAAGAATCCACTGCTTTCAGCCATATTTACAGATGAGTTTCCCACTTGGTTTTTACCCTTGGGATTACTTAATTCATCTTGAGCCCTTAGAGACTCTTCAATCTTAAAATGACTACCAAGTTCGACTAGAGTCATTTCTTCCTTGTTGTGTTTCAGTGTGTGTTTAAAATCCTTCCACGAAGGAGGCAATTTGTCAATAACAGAAGAAACCGAAATACATTCGTCCATTTTCATATTGTGTTGAACAAATTGACCCAGAATTCTTAGTAGTTCATTATACTGTTCCATTACAGGTCTAGAGTCAACCATTTTGTAATTTATAAAATTACTAACCAGGAACTTCCTACTAGAAGCATCTTCTGCCATGTATTTTGATTCTATAGAATCCCATAATTCTTTTGCAGATTCAACATTTTGGTATACATCAAACAAAGTATCAGACATACCGTTTAATATATGGCCTCGGCAAATGTAGTCGTCATTCTCCCACTTGCTGCGCCTCCTCGTTTGTTCCAATGTTTCATTCTCAGTGATCTCTGGCCAGGGGGTACTCAAGACATACACAACCTTGAGTGTAGTCAACAGAAAATGCATCTTTTTCTGCCATCGTCTGAAATCATGTCCTTCGAACTTGTCCAACTAAGCGAATTTACTTGTCATCTCCTTCGCAGATTCTCCTCCGTTCGTCATCTCTATCTTCATCAACAAGACCAGAATATTTCAATAAAATGTAGAAAATGGTGTTTCGTTTCCGGATAATCTCTGAAATCTTGTAAACAATTTCTTATTGAAATATTTTTGGGGTTCTCCAAAAATTTCAATTGGATAAAATCAGAGATATGTACTTTGAAAAGAGAGGATGAAAAAATGATATGATTTCCTTTTCAACAGAACCCATATTTATAAATTCGACCAACCAACATACAGTTTGGAAGTTAGGGCAGTTAGGGTCTCTCAACCGGTTTTGTGTTAAAACGGTCAAATTTTCAAATTTGAATAAAACGGTCAAATTTTCAATTTCGAAATTCTGTTGACTTGCAACAGTAGCCGATTTAACCAAAATAAAATTTTTCCAAGCTGACTTGTCAGCTCGACCCCAGCCAGGGGCTCCGCCCCTTCGACCCCGCAAGGGGCTCCGCCCCTTGACCCCGCTAATCGTGATATAATCTAACAAGCGTGCACTCCGCACTCTACGACTTGTTTGATAATATATCATGATTAAATTGGTCGACTAGTCGATCCAATTACACTAAAATAAATAATACTCGATCCCTGAAGGTCATGGAGGAAGCTCTACATAGGAGTTTGTCATCGTTGTCGAAACTCATCATGAAGTTTTTGAAGGCTTCCAAATGATTATCTGGGTCCTTCTTCCCATCGTACTTTTCTAGCTTACAAATGTCGAATCGCTTCGGGAGGAGGCTGCTGCTGGAAGAGAAGACAACAGTTTGTAGAGATAGGCTAATCTCGGGAGACAGAGAGCCAGGAGGTTCGGGCAGAAGGAAGGATTCAGCAGTGATCGGGGTAGCTAAAACGGGGTCATGAGGATGCACGACGGGAGTAAATGGTTTGGAATTAGATCCCCAAATCAAGCCAGCACGTCGGTACTCTTCGGCTCGGTCTCCGATGCTAGCCCGCTCTTTGAAACTCCACAAATGCTTTTTCTTTTTCTTGGCTGGTGTTTGCTTCGGGTGTCGGGGTTTCATAAAACAAACATTCCCTCTCTATAAATGATCTGACAGCACTTTCTCTCTCTAGAATGCCTCTGAGAGAATACCAATCGACAAAAGCACAGCGGGAAGACGAAGAGTCTCCCTAAAAAACTAGTCTGGCAAGGACGTATCCCGTAAACAGGTGACATGTGTTGACCACCTTCTGACGAAGGCTTACCTAGGCTAGCCCCTTCGAACCGACTGATGAGATGGGCTTTCTTGACCTGATCCACCACGAAGAACCGGCCCATCACAGTGGGGCCAGGGATAGAAGCCCAAGAAAACGCGGGAACCGACCTGACCAGAACTGTGAACACCGGGAAAGGAATGTCTAGCAGAACGAGTGTTGCCTTCGGGTAAAGTCAATTAAAAAACACTTCGGGAGTGTCATCAAACACCCGTGGGACAGATCGGGACGGGCCACATCGAGGAATGCCCGACGATTTTGGAAAAGGGATAATTCATCCAAGAATAAGCCGTTGGCCCGAAGCACTGAAAAATGCGGACGATAGGTGTAGGCTCGGCTATGAGTCTCCGCTCCTGATACTCCCGAAGACTGGGGGGCAACTGATGAGGGAAGAATTCGCCGATATAAATAATGAGGGTTTAATTGTGGATAAAAGATACTTGGTGTAGTTATTAATGTGTTTAGGATCTCTTGTGGACGAATATATCGCTATGTCAGGTCTGTCCAAGGCTCCTAAGTCCCCGTTCTTCTACTCTTCCTTGGGAAACAAGTGGAAGATAGTTAACGACTTTCTGGAGGGACATAAGGGCTGGAAGCATCGGTTTGTGTTTCTGAGCGGGTGCTGGGAGAACGGTCTTCCCTATACCCCGGAGAATAAGAGACAACTGCTTCGGTTTTTTTTTTTTATATATAATACCGACGCTCCGTGCAGTGTCGAAGGAGTTCTTGCAAGGTCTAAAGAAGGACTTCTCGAAAGCTGCTGAAGACACTTTCCAAGTGTTGAAGGATTTTTCGAAGAAACAGTGGGGTCGGGCGATGCATCAGACCTTCAAGGACACCAACTTGCTCAAGAGTAACCTCTGGCGTTGCTCGTCGGAGATACTAACCATTGAGCAACTGCGGGAGCCCCCCAGTCTGGAGGCTATTATTGCTAAAACCGATGCTCCTTGGTATCTGTTGTACCTCCCGAAACGCAACAAGGCGCCTAGCAAGTGCCCAAAGTGGGATGACGAGGTTGGGGGGAAGAATGCAACTGGTGGGGAGGGAGCGGGTCGGATAGCAGCGAATGATGCTGAGGGTGGCGCATCTAACCAAGCCCAGCCTCCGGTGCCTAAGAGAAAAAACCAAACCGACGCTGAAGGGGCCAAGCAGAAGAAGCCAAGGCGGGCCAAAGAGAGCGGGGTCGTTGCTGGGTCGGACAATCCCACTGTACCAGAGCTGTTTGATCAGTTCGGTGGGGTTAAAGGTAAATCGCCAATGGATCCTGTAGTGGTGATTCCGGACGATGTCGACCTTCCCAACGCATCGGATCCAGTCGCAGCCTCCTCCAGCGGTCCTCAGTACCCGGTGCTAACGATGCTTGGTTCGCCGCACATAGAATAGGCTATTCTGCATCGAAACGCTAACGTTTTTATAATCGAATCCTAAAGGATTACCCTCTGACTCGTTGCTATGTACTCAAACTCGCCTTCGAGAAAGCCAAAGCTTATAGGAAAACGAAATCTGAGAAAAATCCTGCTGGTAATGGAGACCAGAAGAGTAGTGCCCCAGATTCCGTTTCCTTCTCTTCTTCGAGAGATGGTGGGTATGAAGCTAATATAGAAGTGAAGGTTCCTCTTGTAATTGAAGGTGAGAGTGAAAGTAGTACAGTATTAAAGAAAAGAACAAATTTAATATTTTGGATGATCTGCAAATACCACAAGTGACGCCCATTTTTGTTACGTCACTGGCCAAGAATTCGGTTGTTGATATCTTATCAAATACAGCAATGGCAACATGACAAACGAGAGGGTTACCGACAAAGGTACTTCCATGATCTCCGTAGTTTATAGCAGCCGCAACTTTTTCTGTTACCAGAACGGCTCCGATTGGTAGGCCTCGTGCAAGAGGTTTGGCTAGTGTCATTATATCAGTGAGTACAGACGATGCGTATGAATTTACAGACGATGGGGTCGGATTCTCCGACCGAACTACAGGAGAACGAGAGGAGCTGCTGCTGGAAGAGAGGACAACAATTTCTGGAGATAGGCTAATCTCGGGAGACAGAGAGCCAAGAAAATGAGCATGGAAAATGAGGAGCTAGTCGATGACATTACATACCTGAACTCCTCACTTCAGGTCAAACTTAAAACGTTGCAATGGACTGCGTTCCCAGTCTACAGTCGTAATCAGGTCACTACTCAAGGCCTAGTCCAAAAGCTTGGTTGTGTTTCTATCGAGAGCTCAATTCTATTATTCAGCCTCTAAAACTGGACTAATGTATTCCTATAACCAAACAATACGTATCTAGGATAGAATTGAGTAACAAACTTACGTGAGAATATTCTCTAAGTGGTTACAAAACAGTTAGTGTACATATTAAAAAATGTAGGCTGTATAGAATCAATTAATTGGATTCAGTAAATAAAAATTAGATCTCTCTCCCCCAAATTTATCTCTAGGGATTTCGAGTAAGGATTTGTTGTTATGCAGAATTACACCAATTTTGACCAAATGACCTTCCTTCACTCTATTTTGGATGCAAAACTGGTGCCAACCGCATCCAATCGAATATCGGTCGCGTTTCATTTTTATTAATTTTGCACACAAAATTTTACTATAGTCCCCTATTAATTTTATCCCAGCAACATAATTTTTAAACTATTTTCTTTCACAAATTTAATAGGCAAACGTTGCGGTACACAAGAAACATAAAAGCTCTCATAATTACATAAATTAATAAATCGTTTGAATACATATTTATAAAACTTATTGATCATTCAAATTATAAAGTTTTGAACATATTCATTCGGATATCAAAATTGTGACAGGATGATGCAAATAAATAATATAATACAAAAACTAAGCTACTTTTACCATGAATCTTTTTTATAGATGATAGGCTGTTCCTATAAAACTTGAGCATTCTTGTCTTGAATCCATACTTGAAACCACTTTTAAGTCTCGAAGAGCCACTGGCTTTATCTTTTGAGCATTATTTTCGTGTTTTGTTTTAATTACCAATAAACACCACCAAATTAATTAATTAAGAGAAATATTGTATAATATTATATAGTACATATTTAACAAAAAAATTAAAGAAAAAAATAAACTTAGAAATTAAGTGAAGCATTGGTTTCTCCCACTGCTTGAATAATTTCAAATCAAAATGAATCATTTCCCTTTATATCATTTTCTCTCAATAGGGTATTGAAACTATATCGATATAAGATGTTGTTGTTGAGTATTCATTTGAATAAAAACTTTCCATTGTTATGTTTCTTATGAGACTTTTTCTCTATGCTTTTCATAGTCTTTGTTTGTGTAAATATAATGCATTTTGGTTTCTTGGGTAGTTGTTGGAATTAAATGGATTATTTTCAGGTTATTTATGGTTGGAAGCAAAGCACATAATTTTGTCAACAATCGTTTATTATTGGACCTGAAGAGTCTTCCGACGAAAGTTGGTCGACAATCATTTATACTGGACCGGAAGGGCCTTCTATCGAAAATTGGTCGACAATTATTTATTTTTTGACCGGAAGGGTCTTCTAGCGAAAATCGTTCACTAGTTATTTAATTTTGAACTAGAAGGGTTTTCCAACAAAAGTTGGTCAATAATCATTTATTTTTGGACCGAAATCGTCTTCCAGCGAAAGTTGGTCAACAACCATTTATTCTCTATCTCACATTTAAAAACAAAGTTTATTAACTCAAAATAATATGAAGAGAATCAGTTTCATTGATAAATATAGGCATGCAAAATGTCTTGACAACATGAAGACTTCATAGCAATGCCAAGGGCATAACAAAGTTTTGTAAAAAATAAAGTCGGGAAACCATTCATGTTTCTTACTCCGAAAGAGCATCGTCGGATTCATCTTATGCGATTCAGACAAAGAGCTTTCCGACCATCATAACTCTCAGATGACTCATCATTATCTTCCAATGGAACACCTTCATGCGATACTTCTCAAGCATAAGCTCCCAAAAGCTGCATAACTTCAAGTCGGAAAAGCGCTCGTGTATTTCCAACACCATTTAGTATTTGGCCTTAGCATCTCTGGCTGGAGTTTAGAAGTGAAATCAGTAGCATACGCATCAAGAACGACCTTCGTATCAAACTTAACATGACACTTAGCTTTTTCCAATGCATTGACTGCTCGTTCGGCGAGGGTACTGATGAGTGTTTTCTTTTGAACGTTCAGCACTAAGGCATGTTGTCGATCACGATCGAACGCATCCTCCTCCACCTTGAACCGTTTCTCCCCATGCTCGATCGGTTTAAGTCGCTCCTTAAGATGGGTAACATTGTAGGCACCTGGAGAAATGTTGAAAGAGTATACAAAGAGATTTATTTTGAACAAATCTAGTTTGGAAAATTGTGTAGAGAATGTGGCGATGGCAGCTTTTCGCCAAGGATTATTGCCAGTGGATCTGGCCAATGAGACGACGAAGAGAAAAACCTTAACTTTTGGATCTTTGATGGCTCAAGTTGAGGATCATATCAAATTCGAGGAGTCGACTAGAGTCTGAGGCGGACCAGTTAGTACTCCGAAGAATTAGGACAGGCAGCCAATAACCAGGCGCAGCCCTCGAATGAAAATTGAAATGGTAATCAGCAATCAAGACAAAAGAACAACAATTTGCCTCCTCGGAGTGGTGGATATTCAAATCATGCTCCATCTAAGACTTATAACAGGCCTAGACAAATCAATGGGTCAAACGAGAATATTATGCTGACCTAAGAGAGAATGTATTCGTGATCTGGGATAAGACAAAGAGCTTCGTAAATTATAGGAAATCAGCTCCAATTAGTAGGCCAATGGAGGAAATGAATAACAAGTTTTGCAGATATCACGAGGATATTAGGCATGATACAAATGATTGCATTGCTTTAAATAAAGAGATTCAATTTTTGATTGAAAATGGAAAGCTCCTAACTTATGTGAAGTCGCAAGGGAGCGGATCGAAAAATAATGTTGCATCAACTTCGAAGGCTATTCCAGCTGAGAATTTGATGATTTTGGATTCACGGGCTGAACCTTTTGATGCTTCTTCTGATTATGTGGAAAAAGATATGAACAGATTGCTCCTGATGATGGTCGAATAGCCCATTGAAAAAGGGCATGTGCGGGATCTACGCAAGTTTTTTTAATCGTTAGCCATTTTCGGAGGCGATTCGATGACTGGTAATTCAGATAGTTTGAGAAAGAGGCATGTTGTCAACTTGACAACTCAAATTGAAGGGAAAATATCTACGCATTTGTATGGAAAGAAAGATATTCCCTTCATTTTGTTTGATGAAGATGACATACGAGGGACTACAGGACCACATGAAGATAATGTGGTTAATAGAGCAGAGGTGGTTGGTGTCGAAATTCGATGTGTGCTAATTGATACTGTCACTTTTGCTAATGTCATTTTTAAATCGACCTATGATAGGATGACAAATCCACCTCAGATTTCTAAATCAGATCAAACGATTATTGGATTCACGGGTGTAACAGCTCATGTTGTTAGAGAATTCGAGGGTGAAGTGAGTTTGGGAAAAGGACAATTTAAGAAGAAACTCCATGTACTTTTTATTGTGGTGGACTGTTCCACAAGTTACAATGTTATTATTGGAAGATCATAGATTTTAAGAATGTATAGGGTTGTATCTACAGTTTATCAATATTTTAAGTATGTGGTCGGCGATCGAGTTGGGGTCGTTCGAGGTGATCAGAAGGTTGCTAGGGAATGCTACGCCACTGCACTTCAGATCTGAGGATCCAGCAGTGGAGACTTAATGCATGAATAGCAGCTAGAAGGGGTACCCTCAGATTTGGAAGAAATGATTGACAACCCGAGGGAAACCCAAAGATCTTTAACGGTAAGTAAAGAGATTGAGGAATTCACTTTTTCGGAAGGGAAGGTGCTTCGAATTGGAACCTTATTGACCCTGCTTCTACGTCAACAACTGCTGGATTTTTTATCTTCCAATTTGGATGTCTTCGCTTGGAGGAAAGTTGATGTAACAGGAGTACCGATTGAGGTAATTTGTCATAGCTTGGCTATTGATCTGAAGGTTAAGTCGGTTATTCAAAAAAGAAGATTATTTTCCTCATAAAAGGCAGAAGTGATTGTTGCAGAAGTGGATCGATTATCTAAGGTCGGACACATAAGGGAGTCACAATATCCTTTGTGGACGGCAAATTCGGTTCTGGCAAAAATAAAGAATGGGAAATGGAGAATGTGTGTGGATTTTACAGATTTGAATCGAGCTTGTCATAAAGATCCATTTCCAGTTCCTCAAATAGATCACTTGATTGACTCTACTTCAGGAAATAAAATTTTAACTTTCATGGATGCTTTTGCAGGATATAATCAAATCCAAATGGATCCAAAAGATCAAGAATGCACAACTTTCATAACTGATAGGAGCCTGCACTGTTATAGAGTATTGCCCTTTGGATTGAAAATGCTGGAGCCACTTATCGGAGATTGATTAATAAAGTTTTTGCTACTCATATCGGAAGAAATATGAAGGTATATATAGATGACATGGTGGTAAAAATATCAAAGGATGAAGTGCATCTTGATGATTTAGATGCAGCTTTTTGAATTTAAGGGCAATCAGGTTAAAGTTAAATTCTAAAAAATGCACCTTCGGAGTTCGATGGAGGAAGTTTTTGGGTTTTGTCATCATTTAAAAAGGAATAGAAGTTGGCCCAGAATAATTGAAAGCCTTGATAACAATGAATTCACCTCGGTATATAAAAAAATGCAAATTTTGACAGGAAGGTTAGCAGCACTTAATCGATTTATTTCTAGATTTTCTAACAAATGCTTTCTTTTCTTTCAAGTGTTACGAGGACCAAAAGGGTTTGAATGAACATCGAAATATGAAGCAATATTCACAACAATTAAAATTTGTTGTCATCACCAGAGATTTTGTCAAAGCCTTGAAATAGGGAGAAGTTATTTTTGTATATCGCGGTATCGGATTTTGCATTTAGTGCAGTGTTAATCAGTGAGGATTCAGGAGTTCTGAAGCTGGTATATTACATTAGTAAAAGTTTGGTGGCAGCAGAAAAGGGATATATGAAATTAGAAAAATTGGCATTAGCACTGGTGATTGCTGCTAGGAAGATGCGTCCATATTTTCAAGCTCATACTATTGAAGTCAGAACTTCATTCCCTTTCAAAAATGTTTTGCAATGACCTGATATATCGGGGAGAATGACCAAATGGTCAGTGGAGTTGTAGGACTATGTCATTTTATTTACACCTCGAACAGCAATAAAGGCTCAAGCACTGCAGATTTTTTTGTTTAATTCCATTCGAGCCAGTGAGATGAGGAACAAAGTAAAAAGGATACTAATTAAGACCCAATTTTTTTAATATACTTTGTACTTTGAATAATATTTTGTGTAAAATCATCAAACATGTGTACACGTTAACTTTCCTTTATATTTTTATTTCTTTTAAAGGTTCGTAACGTTTAAACTGTAACTCTTAAAAAATCGAAAATACTAGTTATTAATTAGCTTCGTATTTATTGTAATATATATCTTTATTTTTATTATTATATCAGAGTAAAAATCCTGATTAGCTTCTTACGGAAACATTTTGTTCTCATCGGAAATACATATCTTTATTTTTATTATTATATAAGAGTAAAAAATCCTGATTCGCTTGATTATTATAATTCTCATTCTTGCAAAAATAAAATCACCATGGCTAACGATTCATACAATCCCAATCATAGATCCAAAGCACCAACTCAAAGGGTTCCGAATCGGAGACCAAACCCATCGATCCCTCACATGCCTTCTATATACATCATTCAATCCATCACATCCCTTCTACATTCGTCATTCAAACCAACCATGCCATGTTTTGGTTCCCATCAAATTAAACGACGTCAATTATCAATCATAGAGAAAATCAGTTATTCATGCCCTCAATACAAAAAAAGACCAGTTTCATCGATGCTAGAATCATATAACCATCACATGAACATGAACCTCTTTTGTTTGAGCATTGGAACCATTGCAACACCAAGATACTTTCTAAAGAGGTTATCCGTATTAAGACAGTGCGTGAAATATGACTTGACTTGCACGACCAATTCTCTCAAAATAATACTTCAATCGTGTTATACATACAATTATCAATCGCCACCATATGACAAGGCACAATGATAATAGCTACATATTTTACCAAAATCAAGGCATTGTGGGAAAGGTTCGAGAAACTTTTTTTTCATCGACCTATAATTAACGACAAACAAACCTCGAATAGAGGTATCTTCTGAGTCAATTGAGAACTTCTCTACTGACGTTAGCAAAAATTATGTGACCATTGTAACAGATCCAGACATACTATAAATGAACATTAGACTTTCAGATTTTATTGTACATATTTTGATAAAAAAACGACATAAAGAGGATAAATGTTGATTGAAAAATGGAGATAATAAAAAACCAGAATAATTCTGAAGACAACAATTCTCAGTTCGTGGCTATCAAACTTCGATAAATGCAGAAGAAGAATAGAAAAAAAAATGATCGATAATTGCAACAATAAAAATTGATTGAAAGAAGAAAAAAAATAATCTGAAATCGAAGAACAGATTGATTGAATGAAAAAAAAACAAATAGATTAAGATTGTAATAAGAAAACCGAATATATAATATATATTAAAAAAAGGCCAAACAATTATTGGTAATTTAGTTTTAAAACTAAGTGATTACCCTACTTTGTCAAACCGTTGACTAACGGTATAGATTATCTTTAAAAAAAAATATTTTAAAAATGTTTTAATTTAAGACGGTTATTAATAAATTACTATTTATCAATATAAAGTTCAACAAAAAAATCATAACTGATAAATATATATAATAGATAAATATTTATCGAATTAATAGTCAAATAAATGGATAATATCATTAGATTTTAATACAAAAAATAATACATTTTAGTTCAATGAAAATACAATAACATATTTAACATAACTCTTAGAATCAACAAAACATGAAACAAAACATAGAAATAAAAACATTCTTTAAACCCCCAACCGAAGAGAGCTTATGCTGATTTGTTCAAATAGATCATCTTAATGACAACCTGAAAAGCAAAATTTAATCACCAAAAAATCAACCCAATGTTGAATTTAAAATAAATAAAAACAAAAACTTACTAGAGATTTTGAGTAAGGGTTCGTTGTTGGCATACTGAGTTACCCCAATTTTGAGTGAATCACATTCCTTTACTCTATTCTGAACGCAAAATTGGCCCCAACCGCATCCAATCATATAACGTTCACGCTTGTAGTTCTCTCCTTTGTTTAATTTTGCACACCAGATTTTGCCTTCCTCGTCCATTAATTTTATCTCACTAATACCATTTTCTAATCCACTTTCTTTCGCAAATTTAATAGGTAAGGGCTGTGGGTACATAGCAAACATAAAAATTTTAAAATTACATAATTAGTAAATAATTTGAATACATAATTATAAAAACTATTTGGTGTTCGGAATGGACCATTCAAGTTAAAAAATTATAAATATATTCATTCGGGATACCAAAATTGTGACAGTAGGATGTAAATAAATGACACAACATAAAAATTAAGCTGTAAATTTTACCATTATTCTTTTCTTTAGATGATAAGCCGTAACTGTTACAACAATGCTTGAGCATTCAAGTCTTGAAACTCTACTTGAAACCACTTTAACTCTTGAAGAACTACTGGCTGTATCTTTTGAGGAGGAGTTTTCTGTTTTTGTTTTAATAACCAATAAAAACCACCAAATTGAAAAATATTATATAATATGATGAAGTATATATTTTTTAAAAAAATTGAAGAAAATAACTTACTTGAAATTAAGTGAAGTATTGGTTTGTCCCCTCCTTGAATAATTTCAAATCCAAATGAATCGGTTTTCTTTATATCATTTGCTCCCAATAGGTCATTGAGACCATTTCCAATATAAACTTGACCAGAAAATTGATTGTGTGTCAAATTCAGAACCCAAGATCTTTCTTCGCGGTCCTTTATAATAATATTACAACGTCGATTAGCGAGACCTTTAGACTTTGCTAATCCTTTGGGTACATTCTGCCACAAAACCAGTGTCTTAATTTATATATAATTTTCTGATATAAAAAAATTAACAAAAATTCAGTATGCAAACTTACCAATATATCCCTTTTGCGATAGTAATTTGTTAGATTTGCCGTAAAAAAAGTAGTCTCGTCATATTCAAATGTTGGCCGGCAAGATTGTCCTTTTTGAGGCTTTTCATCGGAATCACTATTCGAATCCTCCTCTTCAACACAGACATATGGTGGATATTCTCTGTCGCATGCAGTTGAATCGAAGACAGTGACATAAAACACCATGTTGCCTTCATGTCTAAACACAACAACATCACCAAGTTGAACACCGTGGGCAGCAACGAACTCTTTCCATCCATTCATTAATTTGCGACCGCTGATTTGGACTTTCCAGCTTTTTTGGCAGAGACTTGTATGGGAGTAAGTAGTTCTTAAAGAACATATCAGGAATCCTCTGAGAAGTACAACAATGAAACATGAAAAAGTAAATAGTTTACACGAACCAAGCACAACTTGAAAGAGTATAAAAGACTTACAAGTTGATGGGTGAAACCATGGAGACAAGGCTGGATGAAATGAGGTTTCGTAGGAGTATAGCATGTTGTTGTTGAGTATTCATTTGAAGAAAAACCTGCCATTGTTATGTTTGTTAAGTGACTTTTTCTCTCTTTAAGATGGATGGATATGCTTCATTTTGTCTTTGTTTGGGTAAATATAATGGCTTTTGGTTTCTTGGGTAGTTTTTAGAATTAAATGCACTCTTTTCAGGTTATTTATTGTTGGAAGCAAAACACAGAGAAGCTATTATTATCCATTGGGGAGGACTTGAGGATTCATCTTCATTCGATTTGATAGGAGCTTCTAAAACACGTTTCCTTTGGTACCGGTTTTCAAAATTTTATCACGTCTAGCTGTATATTTCTGTCACATAGTTTTTTGTTTTAAAAATCAAAATAAACTTTCTGATCTATAATAAAAAGATATATAAAATACTAATATTTTTAATTTTATAAACAATATTTACCGGTATTTTTATTAACTTAATGATTTGAGGGAAGAAGTAAAGATAAAAGAAAAAGAAAAAGCTCATTGGAGCAGTGGAGAGATAAAGAGAATGAAGCTAATTTGAAGCCTCACTTTATGCTAAGTTGGCAAAACGGTTCGCATCTCGGTAAACCCTAGCTATTAAAATGATACTGAAGCTATTTTTTAGTAAGTCTAGCGTAATATTGTTACGCCATCTCAAAACCAAATAAAAAGGTAGTTAGTGAGCTGACGGCTAACTTACTAACAACTTGTAATAATTAATTGGGTTTAAATAAACATGATAAAGATACAGTAAATATAAAATAAGAATAATTATTTTATATATAATAAAAAAATTAAAAAATAATGTTTAGAATGGATATTGTTTATATCTTTAAAACACTGGTTATTTTTTTTAAATATTGGAGTGAGATTATATATCCAATGTTACCTTTATTCATGTGTTATTTGTAAGAAATCAACTATATAAATATTACAAAAAAGGACAAGAGCTTGGATTTTGAGATTTGACATTTTATAACTTTTTATTATAAAAAAAAACAAGTTATTTTCTTTTTCTACAAATTCAACAATCGGTCGAGAAATCTTTTTACACCAGTTTATGACTTACGAAAATATATGAAGCAATCGATGGTGACCATAATGGGAGGTACGCTTGATACCTAGATTTCATATTTAAAATCCAAAATATAAACTTTCGAATCAATGTATTATCATGGATCCTAAAGTGGATATCGATTCGGTTGTGTTTGTTGAAAGGGAGGTGGTAGAGACAGGTATCAGTTGAAAAAACGTCTAGGTTGATCTGCAGGAGGATGATCAACATAATCATTTGAAATTAGTGTATCGAATGAATTAATTGCTATAAATACCCGAGTTCGATGAGCAGCTACTATAATATGGCTAATAATTTTAGCAAGCTCTCTAGATAAGGACTATATACACTTATGTTCAACGGTGTATGAGAAAGCCAATATAAGAAAGAGGTGGATTGGGGACTTCCTGATTGTCAACTGATATAAGGTTGATGGCGCTTCCAAAGCGTTTTCATATTACTAAAGTTGAAAGATTCAAAGGGACTTGGGATCCCGATGACTATATTGAGAAATTTCAGAATTACATAATGAATTTTGATGATGATCGCAAATTATTGTGTATAGCCTTTTCACAGATTTTCAAAGGCACGACCTTGAAATGGTATAACCGATTTCAAAATCGTAATAACAGTTATTTAAAAATATAAATAATTATAGATATTTACTTTTCAAAATCAGCTAGGCATCTTCAATTATTATAAACTCCTCCAATTTTAATGGGTTAAGTTTAATAAATAATCATAAACAATAAACCCAAATAATGGATAAATATTATAAAATTAATAATCAATAAATAGCTATAGATACATGAAATTGAAGTACCAAAAATAACATACTTTTAGTGAAAATACATTATTCGATAAACAACAAAACAATGAAAGCAAAAAGGTCCCTTAAACCTCAATTGAACACCTTATGCTAATTTGTTTCAAATCGATCATCTTAATAACAATCTGAAAAGAAAAAGTTAATTACTTAAAAATCAACTAAATGCTGAATTTAGAATAAGTATAAATAAATTACTTACTAGTGATTTTGAGTAAGGATTTGTTTTTGTTGTGCTGAATTACCCCAATTTTGAGAGAATCACCTTCCTTCGCTCTATTTTGAGTCCAAAACTGGCTCCTACCGCATCAAATCATACACTGGATCGCTTTTTTTTTCTTTAATTAATTTTGAAGACAAAATTTTACAATGGTCGTCCATTAATTTTATTTCACCAACGTAATTTTCTAATCCATTTCTTTCCGAAATTTAGTGGCAAGCGTTGCAGTACACAACAAACATAAAAGTTTTCATAATTACATAAGTCATTAAATAATTTGAGTACTATTTATAAAAATTATTTGACCATTCAAAATATAAAGTTATGAATCTATTCATTCGGATATCAAAATTGTGACAGTAGGATGTAAATAAATAATATATATAACGTAGAAACTATTCATGTAAATTTTACCATGAATCATTTTTTTAGCATTCATGTCTTGAAACCATTTTAAATTTTGAAGAACTGGTTTTATCTTTTGAGGTGTGGTTTTTTTTAATAACCAATAAAACTACCGAATTAATTTATTAAGAGAAGTATTATATATTATTATATAGTATATATTTAACAAAAAATTAAAGAAAAGTTCTTACCTAAAATTAAGTGAAGTATTGATTTATGGCCTGCTTGAATAATTTCAAATCCAAATGAATCGTTTTCTTTTATATCATTTGCTCTCGATACATTATTGATACTATTTTGGATATAAACTTGACCATAGGTTTGTTTGAGTATGAGTGTTTATTTTGGTTGACTGATCACCTTTGAAGTTGATCAAGAGTAATATTTCCAAAGTATTATACGTTTACTTTTAATATATATCAAAGAAACAATCATATTCAAATTGTTACGTTAAATAAATGCATTTGTTTTATTCGAAGTGCTACATTTGTTTTATTCGAAGTGCTATGTTCAATAAATGTATTTGTTTTATTCGGAGTGCTACGTTCAATAAATGTGCTTGATTTATTTGAAGTGCTACGTTCAATAAATGCACTTGTTTTATTTGAACGGTTAGGTTTAATAAATGCATTTTTATTTTTTAATATATTATGTTAAATGATGGCGTTATATGTCATGATTTTGATTTCGAACTACATGTAAATTGGTAATAAAATAACATTGATACAATATGGGGAGAAAAAAATACTTCATAATTCAATATAAACCGTTGGTTACAAAGACCAATATGAATGTGAAGTGGATACACATTCACTAAAATCAATTCCCCTTAAACAAAAAGCACATAAACAATACCAAGGACAAGCATTGTTAAAAATATTATTTTTGAGATCCCTCTTCGGATTACTCTCCCTGTTATGAGCTAATTCTTTCTACTTCTGCTTCTTCGAAAGACTCGCTGGGCACTGGATCAAAAGCTTCACTAGGTCGATTTTGGATACAATTTTGTTTCCAAAAGTTTGACAAGTTAGCTTTCCGAATGGTTTTTGGGTGATTCCACATTTTTGCATAATTTTTGTGTTGTAGCTCCTAGATTGACAAAAGACTGAAGAAAACAAGTCACCTTTTCGGATGGTTGTTCATCCTGTACAAACCTTGGCATGTCAGAAGTTATGATAGCAAAAGACAAAGGTGAAAATGGTATTCCTAAATCTTGTACCTCAGGAAGAAGATGAGCAGTAACCTGGTTGCCAAGTTGACGAAGCTGATCTTGAATATCTTGGACTATTGGATCTATATCTTGGTCAAGGCCTTGCACTTCTTGAGGATCATTAATGAACATATTAGTGTCGAACTGTTCATCCCTTTGTTCATGTTCTTGAACATATGTTGCAACTTCTCATTGTTGATCTTGAACAACTATTATTTATTTGTTAGCCTCAGATTTAGGCACTTATTCAACAATCTCAACAATTTTCTTCTTATTCTTCTTTGCTGGTGGTGTTTTTGGTGTGTTTTTCTTTTTCTTCGACGCCACAATATTTTTTTTATTGTGGGCTCAGCTTCAACTACCACTTCAATACTATGAAGGCTTAATTCTGCAGTTTTTCTTTTTTCCTTCGTCTGTAGCATCAGATTTTCAGATGAGGGGCTAGCACCAGATGTGGTAGCTGCCTTTTTATTCTTTTCCACCTTCTTCTTCAATGGAAAGTGGTTGTCTAATCTGATGCGTATTGGCAGGTGCACCTTGCCATCAGGTGCAACCAATAATCTTATCGCCAAGATTGGATTTGGAGGCTCCATCGTATTTGAAGGGAAGTCAGCTCCTAGGGTAATTCGCCATAAATGGGTGTTGATGAAATTGATAAGCTAAAAAGCTGATTGGAACCCATTGCCACGCTTTTTTTCAGCCCATGCAGCAAGTTTGACGTTTTTGGCCTCCTTTCGATGTAGATTGTAACGCCTCAAAATTTCTAGACACAACATAAAAATTCATGAAAAATGAGCACAAAAGTAATTAGACACACAATTCAAATAATAAGATAAGATAGTTATTGTTATTCCTCATGACGTGGTTCAACTTTCATGGGTTAGCTTCGGAAATATCTTTGTCATTCTCCCAAGCTCTTGAGATGAAGACAAATTTTTGTTTCCAAACATTTTCTGCCTATAGCAGATCATCGATGATCTTCAAGTCATCATCCAGTTTCAGATAATAAAATGGGAGTACTGGTCCCTTCGACAATTTGGTCATGAAGATGAAGTCTTCGATAAAGAGGGGAATTTGGGCCAATCGACAAGCCATAATCACAGATAGCAAGGTGAAGCACTGATTATGTGTCACTTGTGTGGGACACAAATTTAAAATTTGAAGTATTCAAAAATCACGAGGTGTAGAGGGAATAGAAGACTCTAATTGATGATGTCTGGGTAGACCACCAATTTACCTTTTTTACAATCCAAAGGGGTTTCTCCTTCTTTAGGTAGACGAAGTGTAATATTATCCCTCAATACCTACTTTTTTTGAGGTTATCTACTTGGCTATTTGGATAGTATGTGTATGCAACATTTTTCAGAGCCATAATATATTACGCATCAAGAGGCTTTAAGTTTTCGCTAACTGAGGCAGCCAACTCTTCGAAACGTTTCATAAGAGATTTTTTTTCTCTCTTTTCCTTTTTTTGTTTTTGTTGTTGAAGCATATTTATTCTTTTTAATTTCACTGATTTTTTAGGCTTCATCATCAGCATCAGCTTCACTGGCCTTGTCTTCCCTCTCAGCCTCGGGATTAGACTGAGTGGCTTCTGAATCAGCTTCATCATCAAAAACTTCATCTCGCAGTTGGGGTGGTTTGATGTTGAGGGAGGTTCCCTTTAAGATAGATGTTGTTGAGCCACCACAGTGGTTGTCTCAGCCACTTCCCTTAGGAGAGAAGGATATAGTATTGGATTGGCTAAAGTATTATTAGCAATGAAGGTGAAGTGTTTCCAATGTCGTCTCCCATGGCTAGAAAGGTTCTTTTTATGGGAAAGCAAGTTGTGGATTATACTATTGGAGTCTCCTGGTGTACTTCTCGAAGAGTTTCAGAGCTGAGAGGATTTCTCTCTTCTGATCTTCTTGAGGATGAAGTGCTCTGGTTTATTTTTCGATGAGCTCGAAGGTTAGGCATTGAAGATGAAATTTGAGGTGATGTAATTTGAGGAAAGCTAAGGGTTTTGCTTTGTTCTGGGTTGAATGATTGTGAAATAACTGGAGAATTAAGACTAGGATAGAAATTACCGTAATGGATGGTCTTAGTAAAAAACTTAGGAGCGTTGCTTATTAGGCCAATAACCTTATACTCCTCGGCTTTTTCACTGATGCAGAAATAGTTGTAGGTACCAAAAACCTTGTTGTCAGATTTTGAAGAGATGGGTTTTCTAGGAATTCTGGCTTTGGATCTTCTAGTTTTTTGATGCTTTCTCATAAACCAGGTTGAAAATTGAATGAAAATTTTGAGTTTTCTAGTGAAGGTAGCCAATAGATCGAAGAATCAGATGAAGGTAGCTAAAAGATTCATGGGGTTTGAAATTTCTCTCTCTAAAAGTTAAGTCTGTAAATTAAATAATGGTTCATATAGGTATTTATAGGATGGGAAAAAGAACATTGAGAAGTGGAATACGAAGTGGTTGCTTGGAAAAAGAAACTTGACACATGTTGTGTGTCAGGCCTAGGGGCAGGCCTATTACTTAGTTAATTATCACGAGTTTTAGTTGCACTTCAAACTTTAATGACTGTTGGAACGAAACTGACTCCATAAGCTTGTTTGAAACAATTCAAGGTGTGATTAAAGGATTATTTAATTTCAAGGCAGACACTTCTTGGTTGATCATTCGAGGAAATAAAATGTAACTAAATGATTAAGATATCACATGTTTCCTGCACATCGAATCTTGACAGGAGAAAATTTTCTATCGACATGAGCAAATTTTCGATGACATCTAGTTCTCATTCATTGTCTCTCATGAGAACTAGGGGGTTACTGATTAGGATATAGGAAATTGAAAGACGTATATGTAATAAATATATTCGTATGATAATTTATATAAATTAGGGATAAATTTAAGGTCTTATATGAAAATATTGGCCTAATGTGTAATTATCTCAAATTTGTGACTGATTCTGTTATAAGTTTTGAACGCCTATAAACAACGACTAAGGCTACTATTTACTCAAATGATATTTCTAAAGACAAAGACCCTTCTTAAATTATTGTTTTCTATCTAAAAGACTAGTTATACTTTTCTCTCTAAGTGTGAATCTTATTCTCATCAACTCTGAAATTAGAGTCATAAGCCTAACCTTCATTTTATCCAATAATTTTAAAATAGGCAAGCTAATAATTATTTAATTTATTTATTAACATATTCAGTTTGAATGCAAGCCATAGAACTATAACATTTACCGGAAAAAACGTGCACATGTACTTTTCGGGGAAAAGTTTTCCATGAAGGTCAGTTCTTTCTCACCACTTTCTTTAAGAAATTCATGTAAGTGTAAATTGAATAAACTTTCATTGGTTACATAAGCATAATATTTCCAAATATTGACCATCTTCATCCTTAAATCCTCTGGTGAATATCTGAAAGCATGCTTCAGATTCCCAATAAGATGATAAATATAATATAAATGATAGAAGTCTGGGAACACGTTAAGACAAACTTTATGATACCTAGGTGACGGTCATATATAAAGGTAATTTCATGAACGAGTAAATCAAACAATCTTAATTAGACCCACCAACATCAAATACTATTGGAAAAGACCTACCACAGATAAAAGGATAATAAGTATGAACAAGATAAAATAAGTTAAAAACAAACTATATAATCTTTAATTTTTTCAACAAAAATACAAATTCCCAACCCATTTGCACTTACTTACGCACACAAATAATACGTAATTACGCAACAAAAAATATTTTATTTTTAAAATATCGAACTCAATTTGCAATAAAAACTCAATTACACAACCAACTTGTAGATAATTACGTTACAAGTTAACACATAATTACGCACACAAAAAACAATTTTGCAAACATAAGTTTTGTTTAAAAAAACTTTCTATCCTTACAATTTTTAGCTATTGCAAACAATATAACCCCTCAATATGTACCACTAAAAAATGTACCATTAATAAAAATCATCTGACGACAAGAGTGAATCCCATAAAGACAAGTTTCGTAAGCTATAAAACATCGTTTGAAAAATGATTTGCCCCATCATAATATAATAGAGAATGACTCGTGACATCCAGAATCTTTAAGGTCATAAAATAACCTCTAAACCATAATCGGATTTAACAAGGGCTTAAACATTTTGGGAAGTTATAACACGTTTTGATCTAATACCATCACTTATCTTGTTTGATATGAAATCGGATGTCAAATGCTTTTTATTTTTCCTGTTAAATGCCAGGATAACACTTATGATCACCGACATATATTTTTATAACCATATACCGATTTGACAAGTCAATTAAAGCATAATTCCCCCATGGACGTCCTTTGCTCTTTTTTCATCGAACAATGAATATTTAATTTTTCTCTACTTAATTTTTCTCTCTTATTAAAAATTAATTTCTAATTAAATCTATGTTCGAATGCAATTCGAGATAAAGCAAGACTCAAGGATGTAGCAGATACTCAACACCTTGAATACCGTCAACCAAACTTTTAGTAGCAAGCTATTTTTTTCTTATGTTAAAAACGAACACCCAAAATACATTATTTAATTTTTATATTATATTCAACTATCAAACCAATATTATGTAATGATGTTATATCAACATTTTTTTAATAGCAATATTTTCACCATTACTGTAGCCAGCCAAAGCCAATGATGCACAATCATCTCCACAACACAAAAAACAGTTTATGAAACGAATAAGTGAATTTGAAATGACCCATGACCAGCAAATCCCACATGCTTATTATGAAATCAACCCATACTTTGGTAATTTTAAAAATTACTAAGTAGAAAAAGAAAAACATGATTATTTTGTTATAAAACAACTAATGAAGATGCTGCAAACCTACAAAACACAAAATAAAAGATAATATGCATGTTCACATAATTTTCTTGCGCAATTTTAACATAATCTCACATCATAAAACATAAAAGAATAATTAGTTATTAAGCAACTAAAATGTATATAATTTTACACCCCGCTACAAACGCAACCAAAATGTACATAATTTTGCACCCTGAAATATTGTCTAATTAGGCAACGATAATATTCATAATTACGCAACCAAACGAGGAAAACAAAAAACAACGTAATTTGTTTTCTCAAAATTGATCTCTTTAGATGGTTGTCATGAAATCATAGAATCAACATAACTAAAACAATCATTTAATAATTAAAAACAACAAAAATAACTCAAAACCATCAAAGAAAATCACGTGTGAATCGATAACCAATCGATAAATACATATAAAAAAAGAAAAAACAAATAATCCACAATTAGAGAAAGATCTTAATCAAATGGAGAAAGAAAAACTAATCTCAAATCGAAGAACATATTGATCGAACTGATCAATATAAAAAATAAAATCAAATCGTAACAACAAATCGAAGATATGATGGGTATGTAAAAAAATCCAAATAGTTATGAATACTTATTTTCAAAATTCCGTAGTTATCCATATTCCTTCGAATCTTTAATTGTTATAAACTTTTCTCACTTTTGGTTATAAATAATAAACCCATATAATAGATAAATACTATAAAATTAATAGTTAATAAATAGTTATAGATAAAATCATAAAATTTTAGTATCAGAAATAACACAGTTCACTGAAAATACTTTAACCTATCTGATAATCAACAAAACAATACACACACAAAAATCCCTTAAACCTCACGGGAACAACGTATGCTAATCTGTTCCAAGTAGATCATTTTAATCACAACCTGGAAAAAAAATTAATTACAAATAAATCAACTAAAATTTTGAATTTAGAATAAATAGAAATTGTTTTTATAAATTCAATTTACAGCTTTATAAACCAAAAAAACACTTACTAGAGATGTTGAGTAAGATTTTGTTGTTGTTATGCTGATATACATCAATTTTGAGCAAATTACCTTCCTTCACTTTATTTCGGATGCAGAAGTGTCCCCAACCGCGTCCAATCGAATACCGATCGTGGTTTTTTTCTTTGATTAATTTTGCAGATGAAATTTCACCTGGTTCGTCTATTAGTTTTATCCCACCAACATAATTTTTTAATCCATTTTCTTTCACAAATGTAACAGACAAGCGCTGCGGTACATAACAAAAAATTAAAGTTTTCATAATTACATAAATTAGTAAATAATTTGAATACATATTTATAAAAATTATTTTACCATTCAAATTAAAAATTTATGAAAATATTCATTAAGATATCAAAATTTTGATAGTTTGATGTAAATAAATAATACAACACATTAACTAAGCTGTAAATTTTACCATTAAATTTTTTTCAAATGATACCACTTATGATTACCGACACTTATGCTTTTTATTTTTCCTGTTAATTTCCAGGATAAACTTATGATCACCGACATATTTTTTGGTAATCATATACCGATTTGATTAGTCAATTAAAGCATAAAGCTCTCATGGATATCTTTTGCTCGTTTTCATCGAACAATGAGCACTTATTTTTTCTCTATTTAATTTTCCTCTTTGATTATAAATTAATTTCTAATTAAATCCATGTTCGAATGCAATTTGATATAAAGCGAGACTCATGGATGTAGCACATACCCAACACCTTGAATACCATCAACTTAAATTTTAGTAGCAAGCTTTTTTTTCTTATGTTAAAAAATGAACACCCAAACTACATTCTTTAGTTTATATATTATTTTCAACTATCAAACCAATAATATATAATGATACTATATCAATATCTCTTAATAGCAATATTTTCACATTCACTATGGCCAGCCAAAGCCAATGATACAAAATCATCTCCACAACACAAAAGCAGTTCTTATATTTATGAAACGAATAAGTGAATTTAAAATGACCCATCACCAGCAAATCCCACATACCATACTTTGGTAACATTCAAAATTACTAAGTAGAAAAACAAAAACATGATTATTTTGTTTATAAACTACCAATGAAGATGTTGCAAACCTACAAAACACAAAATAACAAATAATATACAAGTTCACATAATTTTCTTACGCAATTTTAACATAATTTCACATCCTAAAACACAAAAGAAAAATTATTTATTAAGAAACTAAAATGTATATAATTTTGCACCCCAATGTAGTGTCTAATTATGCAACCATAATATTCATAATTACGCAACCAAACGAGGAAAACAAAAAACAACATAATTTATTTTCTCGAAATTGATCTCTTTAAATAGTTGTCATGAAATCAAAGAATCAGGATAACTAAAACACTCGTATAATCATCAAAAACAACAAAAATAACTTAAAACCATGAAAGAATATCACTTGTGAATCGATAAAGAATCGATAAATACATATGAAGGAAAAATAAATAAATGATCCACAATTGCAGAAATTTTTTGATCAAATGAAAAAAGAAAAACTAATCTCAAATCGAAAAACATATTGGTCGAATTGATCAATATAAAAAATAATATCAAATCGTAACAAAAAACCAAACATATGATGGGTATGTAAAAAATCCAAACTATTACAAATACTTTATTTTCAAAATCAGGTAGTTATCTATGTTCTCTCAAACCATTAATTGTTATAATTATTTCTCACTTTTAATGGGTTCAGTTGAATAATTAATTATAAATAATAAATCCATAGATAAATATTACAAAATTAATAGTTAATAAATAGTTATAGATAAATATCATAAAATTTTAGTATAAAAAAATAACATAGTTTACTTAAAAATCTTTAACCTAATCTGATAATCAACAAAACAATACAAACAAAAACGTCCGTTAAACCCCAACCGAAGAAGGTATGCTAATCTGTTCCAAGTAGTTCATTATAATAACAACTTGATTTTTTTATACTAATAAATCAACTTAAATATTGAATTTAGGATATAATAACTTTTTATAAATTCAATTTACAACATTTTAAACAAAGAAAATACTTACTAGAGACGTTGAGTAAGATTTTGTTGTCTTTTTTATGCTGAATTACATCAATTTTGAGCAAATCATCTTCCTTCACTCTATTTCGGATGCAAAAGTGCCCCCAATCGCGTCCAATCAAATACCGGTCAGGGTCTTTTTCTTTGATTAATTTTGCAGACGATATTTCACCATGATCATCTATTAATTTTATCTTACCAACATAAAATCCAATCCATTTTCTTTCACAAATGTAGTAGGGAAGCACTGCGCTACACAATAGAAATAAAAGTTTACCATTCAAATAAAAAAAATGAACATAATCATTGGAATATCAAAATTGTGACAGTAGGATGTAAGTAAATAATATAGCATGAAAACTTACCTGTAAATTTTACCACTAATGTTTTTCTCAGATGATAAGCTGTAACTGTTACGACAAAGCTTGAGCATGCATGTCTTGAAGCCACTTTAAGTTTTGAAGAACTGGCTTTATTTTTTGAGGTGGATTTTTCTGTTTTTGTTGGCCTGTAAGATGGTCATTTTTCAGGCTTTTCATGGGAATTACTATTTGAATCCTCCTCTTCAACACAGATATACGGGATATTCCCTCTGGCATGCAGTCTAATCAAAGACCGTGACATAAATCACCATGTTGTCTTCATGTCTAAACACAACAATATCACCAAGTTGAACGCCGTGAGCAACAACAAACTCTTTCCATCCCTTCTTTAATTCGAGACCGCTGATTTTCACCTTCCAGGTTTTGTAGAAAAGACTAGATCGAAGTGTGCCATTGTTATGTGGTTTGTGTTTTTCTCTCTCTTTAAAGATGGATGGGCTTCATTTTAAGTCTTTATTTGTGTAAATATAATGCCTTTTGGTTTCTTGGGTAGTTGTTAGAATTAAATGGACTATTTTCAGGTTATTTATCGTTGGAAGCAAAACACCGACAAAGATATTATTGTCCATTGGTGGGGGACTTGAGGAGTCATCTTCATTCATTTGAAGAGGAGCTTCTAATGCACGATTTTCTTTTGTACAGGTTTTCAATATTTTAAAAAATCTAGTTTTTGATTGTCTATTTTTTTTTCTCGTCGGTTTTGTTCTAAAGTAAATATTATTAAGATATAAGATTCTATCAAATATTCTAAATGAAAAAAAATGAAAATAACATTTTTATCTAATAACATTGTTCGAACATGTCAAGGTATAAAATAAAATATACTATGATCGGAATTAGAACTCACAAAATCTTATAATCGAAGATAAATATAAATAAAAAATAAAAAATCTAAAACTTCGCCTAATGATAAGAGGGTTTAATATAAAAAAATGAATCATTTGATGAAAGAAGCAATAGTATAAGAAAAAGAAAGCGAGCTGCGAAGAAAGGAAGATTTGATAGTGTTTAACGCGGCCGTTCTACAGTGGATGGTTTTAGAACTATGCGAATTGGATAGAGCTTCTATGTATATTTGGTATTAGTTTTAGAGAGATAAAAAAAATATGTCAATTAATAAAGTAACAACTATTTATCCTTTCCAAATAGAAAGTACCGTTTTATATAATAAATTGAGGAGTCCAAAACTCCATAGTTGATCTATTTATGGATATTTAATCTCATATTCTATTAATCTCATGTCAATGTATATTTATTATTGCATCACATGCCTTCAATGTTGCACATTTGTTTGGTCTTATATTACAAGATTTATGTTAAACCAAACTAAATCAATATTCTATTTATTTGGGCATGGTTCATATAAATTACACCATTATCAGTAGGCCCTCTAGTCCTTGCAAAAATATTGACGGAGGACTATGTGACATTGCTTTGGATTGAAGGTTGACGACTCCTTAGATTATTCTGAAGGAATGTACTCAAGTGCCTAGCTTGTACTTAGTTTCCACAATAGTTAAGGTCGAAAATAATAGTTACTGGTTTTAGGCCAACTAGAATTATGTTGGTCGCTGCTTTTCTTACACGTGTCACCACAACATACGGGCTAAGTTATTCAAAAAATCGGAATCGAGACTCTTGACCTTCCCACGATACGATCGTTTACGCTTCCTTATACAGACGACCGTTGAGGGTGGGAGCGTTCGCTATAAATACCATTCATTGCCTCACAACTCATTGCCAACATATTTGTAGAGAGAGAGTGCTCTGTCGCCCCGATTTAAAGAGAGATAAAGTTCGTTACCGACCCAATTACCCTGAAGTTACTACTCTTTGTGAGAACAAGGTTCAACGCCCTTAACAGGTATTCTATAACTGTTACGAACGAGGAAAGACGAGCTGCGGGCATAATCAATAATTCATAAAAAACAAGCAACCATGTTTTTACATACGAAAACTTCAACCCATCAAGAATGACTTTAGAACGGTTCTCCCATCCGCTTCTAAAACTGACACAGTCCTTACTAAAAAACACCATCGATTTTCCCCCAAAAACCTGATATATCGAATAACGGCAAGGCTCTCACATTTTCTTGACCTTTAATTTCGTTGTCCGCAACCGTTGCTGAAACTTGTGTTAAAGAGGCTCGTCATAAATCATATTACCTGCCAATGGGTGAATCTGTTTTCGAGTCTTCGAACAAAGATAATGCACAACACGTGAAGATAAAATTCACTACTACTTTTGTCAGGATAACCTCCAATATTTTTGCGATCCCCAAGGGTTCAAATGAGGATTTGGGCAATCCTTGAAGCTCAGCAACCCAATCTTGATGTCATTGATAACGATGGTGTTAGAAAAACTATAAATTATTTTGGGTGACACGGGAAAGTGAAGAACCTGCTACCTAACCGGAGCGACCAAAAATTAAAGCCAATGATGTACTGACATCAGAGATACTAGATTCTTGGGAAGTAATTGGAAAAAAAAATCTCATTGGGTTGTATTACAAGTGCCTCTACTATGCGGAGGACGAATGTTCGGAACCGAGGGCACGCTTTGGGATTCCGAACTTTGTTACCGTACGTCTCCTTATCATCAGAGATACATCCTTTTCCACAAGAAAAAAGAATCTTTCTCGATGTTCTGAATTGGGGGCTCTGCTTGCCCTTAGATACCTCAGTCGCAAGGTATTTTGAACTAGTAGAATTGTGCCCCAATCAGGCTAGCCTTTATATATGGTTCACCTTGATGTTTTGCATCACAGCTTCACTCATTTCCTAAATTCCGATATCGATAGAAGAGTTCTTTGTTATTACCATGCAATGGAGGAGTCTATCGTTTCCCTTCTTTTACGTCACATTTTAGAATGACTATAATTGTTTTTAATGATTTGTTGAGAGGGGATAAAACTTGGAAACATAGTTTTTTTGTTCGTTAGTGGTGCTTGGTAAAAGGGTTGGCCTCACGTAAAGAAGAGTAAACCGAGGCGGATCTCGAGATTGGTTGGCCTCATATATTAACATTGGTATTTTATATTGGCAGTTCCAAAGGAACAACCACAAGATTTGAGAAAGAATCGTTTGAAAGCTACAGAAAATACTTTCACAGCTCTAAGCGCCTGAGTTTGGGAGAACTGAGCTAATGAATTCTATAGACGCTTTACGAAGATGAATTTGGTTTGTATACATCTATGGTGTTACTCCGAAGGTAATATTAATGAGGATCAATTAATGACTCATCCCGACGCGTCTGCCATAATGTCGAGGCTAGGGGCCCCCAATGCGTGAGTTTTACATCCTACCCAGAAAAGAGCGGCCAATCCTGGAGTGAACAAAATTTCTCTCGAGATTGGTTTTAGTACAATGGAGAGAGCCAAAGAAATCGAGGCTAACAAGAAGACTGGAGCCTGGTGGACGAAAGACAAGAAAACGGTGCCCAACGAGAAAACGGTGTCTAAGAAGAAGAAAATGATTCTCGTAGCTGATCTTACAACCGACGGTCCTACTAATGATCAAACCATCATTCCAACTAAGTTTGAGCAGTACACTACGCCAGACCCTGAAGAACGAATGCTAGTGTCTTCGGAGGTAGGCTTTGTACAGGTTAACAATGAGCCTGAAGAGGAAAATGATCAAGCTCATAGAGTCCATAATTTTAAACAATCGACTTTTGATATACACAGGTATTTGGAAGAGTTGAGGTTGGATGTCGAGGTTTAGAGTTCCCTTGATATTCTTCTTACCAACCTACCGAGGTGCTCGAGTGAAGTCCGATCCTTGATACCTATCCTGGACCCAGATGATCAGCTAGTCAGCCTCTCGGAACCCCATGCAGAACGTTCATGTGATCAAGTTTTATCGATTGACTCAGTTACGACCATATTCTTTCAGCTCACCCAGTCAGACTCACACACTTTCTCTCTGTATTACCTGGTAGCTCCATTTTCCATGCTTGAGAGGAAAGCGAAGAACATGAAAATGGAACTCTCTTAAGCGAAACTGCGAATCACCTAACTTAAAGAAAATCTCAAAGCCTAGGAACGACAACTCCAAGAAGTTAAACGATTATCCTCGGACCAATACCATCTTGTCAATTATGCTGAAAAATGGGTGCATGCTACTTCAAGAGATCTCGAAAAGAAAGAATAATCCTACAAAAAAGAACTTATGCATTGATGAAAGGTTATAATGGAGCATGACAAGAAAATAACCAGCGTGTCGACCTCTTCTCAAAAGAAAAAGAAGCATTAGAAATTGACGTAAACGTAGCTAAGGAGAAGAATGACAAGGTTGTTCAAGAACTAATTGCTTTTAAAATTAAAAGCAAAAAATACGAAACAAAAGGATTTTGATGCTCTCCATAAGAAGTTGGAGAAAGATAATGCAATTGTGTTAGAATCTTATGGCGAGGGTTGTCTGAAGAACTTATCCCCACAAATTTTTGTGGTCAAAGCTACGCTGATTCTACATCCATGGAAGGATACCGGGCTTCAGGGTTTGGTTATATTAGAAGTGAGTTTTATGTAAATATAGTGCAATCAATGATGGTTCATTGGGTGCTGAAGAAACACCCATTGATAATGATTCTACTGCTTCAGACTAACGGTCTTAAAACTTCTCTTTTTTTTTTCTAAAAATATCTTGTTTAATCAGGTTATTTTGTATTCTAAATATTCGTATGTATTTTTTTTTCAGATTTAATTTTAGACTCTAGTTTAATCCTTTTAATTCAAAGTTATCAGTTTCCAATAAAAAAGATATATCATGTGATGTCGGTTGAAATACTGTTGACCAACCAATGTTTGATGAGAACCTAGGTCCAAAATATAAAAATACGTGTGTTAATCAACTGAAGTTGGAAGACCCATTAGATCCAAAATATAAAACAATAATGTGATGTTTAATCTTGTGATGAAACCCCTTGCCTTATAACTTTGAATTGAGCCATTAATGTGATGCTTAATCTGGTATACCCACTTACATCCAACAACATTTTGGGTGGAGGACCAGGCAGCAAGTGTCCAAGTATCATTGGCAATAATTGCCTTGTATTCTGCTTCTATAGCATTGACTCAGTGAGGACTTAGCACAACTTTAGAATAAGTAGTAGGTTCAATGATAGAAAAGTCATTAGTGGTCAGTGAGCCAATATAGGAAACCTTAGGTTTAATATTCCCATCTTGAGTTCTAGTTTGCTTAGGATGAATGTTGGGGTGAGATGAATGTTTGGATGTATGACCATGATGTGGTACAGGTAGAAAGATAGCAATTTTAGGCTGAAAAATTGGATTGGAATTATGTGAGGTGTCTATGACAGTGTGAGGAAGAGAGTTAGGACTAGTCGTAGGTGCAATGTCAGAATTAACAGACTAATACTGAATATATAGTGAAGGAGGGCAATTTGGGTTATAGGATCAGTAAACTTAGTAGCAATAAGATCAGAAGAGGAAGGATCATTACCTTGTGAAGGCATAAGCTACAGAGAACTAGCTGCTTTAGGTGAACCACTGATGTGAGCAGTAGGAGCTGATTGACCTTCGCTAGTCACAAGACCTGTGAGCAAATTAGGAAGCTACAACCACAAATAGAACAACGTTGTTTTTATCGTTTCTAAAACAACGTTCTATTTTCTACTGGTTATCAAAATTTTATCAAATCTAGTAGTATATTTTTTTTGTCACAATAGTTTTTGTTTCAAAAATTAATATAAATAAACCATATTTACCCGTATTTTTATGAACTTAATCACTTGGTGAAAGCAGAAGATAAAAGAAAAAAAAAGAGCTCGATCCGGTTGTGAAATAAGTGAGATTGGATGGTATTTATAGCCGCAGTCGAGAGAGAAAGAGTACGAGGCTAGGCTAAACCCTCCATCTATGTTTGATTCGAGTTGATTTCACTTGTTGGTTGGCAAAACGGGTCGCATCTCAGTAAACCCTAAAATGAAACTGAAGTTATTCAAGCGTAATATTGTTACTGCATTAAAGAGAAAAAAAAAACTAGTGAGTAAACTGACCGCCAACTTACTAACAACCTGTAATAATTAATTATTTTATATCATAAAAAAATAGAAAAATAATGTATAAAATAGATTTCGACGAGGGCTAGAAGTGTAGTAATTGATAAGTGTGTCTACATTAAAGTATTAATGTAGGATGAGATTTCCAATGTACCAAATATTGACATGTTACTTGTACGTTTATTAGAAAAGAAACTAAGGTTTTGGACTTGAACTTCGAGATTTGACATTTGATGGCTTTTTATTTCTACCGTAGCTATTTTCTATTTCTATAAATTTATCCATTCGGTTTAGAAATTTTTTAGACCAGTTTATCACGTACGAAAATATCTAAATCAATAAGTGGCGACCACAATGGGAGGCGCACTTATATCTAGATTTCATATCTAAAATTTGAAACACAAACGTCCAAATCAAAGTATTATCATGGATCTTGAAATGCAAATCAATCCAGTTGTGTTTGTTGAAAGAGAAGTGGTAGAGTCAGGTATCGATCGAAGAAAAGTCTAAGTTGATCCGCACGCGGCTGATCAACATAATCATTTGAATTTAGAGGATCAAATGAATCAATTCCTAGAACAGATAGTTGAGTTCGATGAGTAGGTGGTACAATATGAACAGTCGGTTAGACCAAATAGGGTTTAATCCAAAATGTAAAGGGTGAACGAAAGAGGAAGTGCAGTTGATCATTTCGATGAAATTTCTGAAGCTCTTCGAGCAAGGGACAGTTGTCGGGAAGTACAGTTTCATTTGGACCAAAAATATCATTCTTCTAGAAAGGAGAAAAAAGATAAACATCATTATATTCTCTCGGACTCTAGCGAATCACCTTAGTTTTATTTCGCTGGGAAATCTGAGACCTTTTGACGAGTTGATGCTTATAGGAAAAAAAAGACAAACATTATTTGAGAGTCAGTGATAGCAAACATCGGGGATATCGAAGGGAACACAAGTCGAAAAAGCAAAATGAATCTAGATTTCTGGTTCAAAATCCAACATTTGACTATAATATAGCTAATCAATTTACTAATCCCTCAAAACAAGGGAATATACGCTTATGGGTAATGGTACATGAAGTAGCCAATATAAGAAAAATTTGGAAGGGAGGGGGTGGGGGCATTGAAAAATTCGACAGGACGCGGGATCCTAATGACCATATTGGGAAATTTAAAAATTAATCATTCTGTTTTTTCTGAATGTAGGATTTAATATGTGTGCTTATTTAGAATATAGGATTTAATCCCTCTACTTCTTCATGTATCTGCTTCTTTAGAATGTAGGATTTAATCATTTTGCTTTTTCTAGAATGTAGGATTGCGTTAAAAACAAAATTTAACATAGACAACAAAGTTTCGTGAAAGGGTAAATTTCATTTCACTAATATAATATCTTATATATTACGTTGTAAAATAACTGAAATATAAACCGAAGAAATCGATCTTCTAAGAAAGCGATCTTCAATTTAACTTCTTCAAACTGCTATTTTATCAGTTTTTCCGAACTGATCGTATCTTTTAAAGATTTGTTTCAAGATGCTACTTTATCATGCTTGACTACATAATTTAAACCAACATTTCTCCCCCTCAATTATGTAGTCAGTCGATCATCTATCTTTAAATCTGACTTCTCATTTAACATAAGTATCAAACTTTATCTTCTTTGCAACCATCGTAGCATCATCATCCACTAACTGAACTAAGTGAACATTTTCTTTTTTCTTGTACTCGCAATTTGCAACAAAATGACCAAAGTTATTGTAGTTATTACATCTGACCTTTTTTATATCAAAGGTGGAATTATGCTTCTTCTGTCTCTCACCTTCTTTCCTGGAATTATTTTTGCCTCAACACTTACCCGTGTCTCGGTCTCTTCCATTTCCTGGGTCTCTTCCTGTGTTACCGGGTCTGTCTTGATCACTGTTTTGCACATCTGTCTTTGCGTACTAGATTTTTTCAACATCTTTCTTATCCTCAAACTTTGTCGTCTTATCTTAAAAGGCTTTTAAAAAGCCTATGATTTATTCCAGAGACTTGGAGAAGATATCACTAAATTCTTTAATAGTCGTTGCCACTAGCATGAATTTTGACGAAAGCGATCATAGAAATTTTTCGATGACATAACTATTGTCAAAGTTTGCTTCAAGATACATGAGTTTACTGACTATCATGGTAATCTTTTTGGTGTACTCATCAATGAATTCATTCTAAGCCATGTTTATGCTGTCTAGTTCTCTTCTTAACGCCCGAGTTCTAACTTTAACAACACGATCTGCTCGAATGTGAGTCTATTTCATGCATCCCACACTCTTTTTACGAGAAATGTAGTCTCGAACATGCAGTTTACAAAAGAAGAAATGGAGGTGATATGCAGTATGTTGGTCTTTATGTGGATGATTTAGTAATAATCGGCTCAAACTTGGCGAACCTGAGAAGTTTCAAAGCAAAGATGAAAGAAATGTTTGACATGACAGATTTGGGTTTATTAAGTTTTTATGTTGGAATTGAGGTTAAACAGAGGTCTGATCATATAACTTTGAGCCAAACAAGTTATGCAGAAAAGATTTTGGAGAAAATGGGAATGCTGAGTTGTAATCCATGTTGTGTACCAATGGATTGAAGGCTAAACCTAAGCAAGACTGATGGAAATCCATCCGTTGATGCAACAATGTATCGCAGTGTCATTGGGAGTTTGAGGTACTTAGTCCATACTAGACCTGATATATCATTTGCTGTCGGCGTGGCTAGCCGTTCCATAGAAAAACCCTCTATAAAACATATGAGTGCTGTCAAACATATTCTTCGATATATAAAGGGTGCACTCAATTTCGGTTTGAAGTATGTTAAAAGAGAACAACAACATCCAGAGTTGATTGGGTATGCTGATAGTGATCTTGTTGGAGACATTGATGATCGAAAAAGTACCTCTGGGGTTGTTTTCTTTCTGGGCAGTGATCCGATTAGTTGGACTTCATAAAAACAGAAGGTTGTACCATTGTCTTCATGTGAAGCTGAATATGTTGGTGCTTCTGCAGGAGCTTACCAAGCAATGTGGCTCAAGAGGTTGCTGGAAGAGTTATGCGAAATTAAAGTTGAAAAAGTTAGTCTGCGAGTTGATAACAAGTCTGCAATTGCTTTAGCAAAGAACCGAATCTTCCATAGAAAAAGTAAACACATAGATATCAAGATTCATTTTTTGCGTGATTGCCTGAAACAAAGAATCCTTGATATTGCGCATGTCAACACAGAAGAACAAATTGCAGATTTGTTTACCAAACCATTGCCGCGTGACAGATTCGAGTTATTAAGAGATGCAACTGGTGTGTTCAACTTGAAGCCTGAGTTACGAGATTAAAAGGGAGAAATGTTGGCATAATTAATTTAATCTCGTATCTTATTTATATGTATACAGTTATTTTTATTAGTTTCCGTTATAAATTATGTGCAGTTGTAACTGCCTCCGTAAATTCCGTATTTCCGTTATGTATATGTAATTTGATCAACTTGAATAGATTGAGAATTTCAGGAAAACAAATTCTCTTAATTTTATTTTCTTCACACGAATGGAAAGTAGGAATATCAGAAATCGTTGGTCTTAGTGAAATCATAGCTGGAGGGCGGAGACGTTAGCCACACAAAAAACACACTGAATAGTACGAAAAAAAGGTAAATGAGAAAATGAAAAAACTTTGTAGTTTAGCTTCATTTGCAAGTAATCCTTTCAACTATAGATAATCTTATCTAAATTATGTTCGGCTTTGTAAATGTGAATAAAGCTGTAGATGGTTGTAATTAGAGATTGTTCAGCCAAAAGAAATAGACAGAAACATATCTCATTTTATAAATGTGTGACTAATACTGTCTTCTGTTTTCCTTACACACCTCGAACTATAAATCATACATCCAATAAGAGGATGCTGCTTAAGCAGCTGTATTACATATGAACCACATATGCCGGTCTTTGTTATCTCTGCAAAGAAATCTAGCAGAAACCCAGTGAGGCAAAACTTATAGATTCACCACGCACAAGCTATGAATATCTATTCAGCCAGAGCCTGATATGAATTTCAACCAGTACCGCTTTTGTTACTTCATTTTATTCAAGAATATAAAGAGGAATTGCTTACAACTGTCACCATTCTTTTCTATCTTTTTATTTGTTTTGGTAAGAAAACAAATAAATTATAATTTACAAAAAATAAATTGTATATTTTTAGAAAATATATTTTCCATAGTGATAATAATAAAATAGAAAAAAATTAACTTCTTATTTTCTTATGAGATTTAAATTTTTTTCCTAGATTTGATAGGATCTTAAGAGGTATAAATAAGTAATGATATAGCTATGGTTCTACACGACAAGAGAGGTGCGAAAAAAGAAAAAACAAGATGGAAGGTGGTTCTGGAGAAAGCAAAACTAAGACTGGAAGGGAAAGTAAGAGAAGAAGTAGAGTCGTCATCAGAAAAAGTAGAGTTAGATAAGCAAAATATCGAGTTCATAGATCAGGAAGTGATAGAGGAGGATTGGGATGATGATGAGGTTTCGGAGGAGGTGGATTCGGAGGATGAGAGAAAACTATAATTTATTAAAAAGATGGCTTTGATTTGTTATGATGATATTATTTTTTATTTTTTATTTTTATAATTTTGTAAACTAAATAAATATATTGAATGAATACGAAAGGTGTTTATCAATAAAATTTATGTTTTGTGGGAGAAACATAGACGTACGTCAATTGACAATACTACTTGAGTTGAACTTTTTTTTGTTGTTACAAATCAAAACTTAAAAAAATCATCTTGTTTGTTGTCTTGTGATACATACTTCGCATAAAGTTCATTTTGTATTTAAGTTCAATATTGAATTCATAGTGTGATACTTAAATATATAATGTACGATAGAGGGTTATTTAAGATAACATTTACTTAGAATAATATGAATTATGAATTCATATGGTAAAAAATAGTTCATATAAATAGTATAAATATAATTATAAAAACAAGAGAGAATTTAGAAAAACATTTTTAAAAAATTATCGCAATCCTCAATATCAAATATATTGATTGGTTTCGTCTCTTATACGGTGTTACACATCATTGGGAAATTGACTTTGAAATATTGTTTCAAAAACAAACATCTTCTTGTTTTTTTACTTTTTAATAGTAGAAAGTGTATTGGTATTACCTAAATTGTTCAAGATAATCTGGAACTACATGTTAGTTGAATCATCTGATTGAATAGTGTAACGGATATCAAGGAAGAGAGAAAAGAGAGAATCAGTTGTCAAAAAGCGGCTAGAGTTTTTGTTTATTTAGGAAGTGTACGTATTACATAGAACACGGGCTTATATTAATAGATAAAATAAAGGGCTAATGGGTTTGGGCCCTTATATCTATAACATCCTCTCTTAAACTTACAATGCAATAGTATAAGCATTGAGAGTTTGTCACAAAGAAAACGAAGCCCCATTGTTGACTGAGTCTTTGTGAATATACCAATAACCTACAAAACAGATGGAACATATAAAAGCAAAATAGTGCCAATCTGAAGATGATGCCGAGTGAAGTGACAATCTATTTCAATGTGATTCGTCCTCTCATGAAAAATAGAAGTCTTTGTTATCTATATGACGCTTTTGTTATCACAATGTAAGGAAATAGTTTTAGTAACATTAACACCCATATCTGTAAGAATCCATCGTAACCAAACAATCTCACATGTGGTCACAGCCATAGCATGGTACTCCACTTCAGTAGAGGATGTAGAGACAACATCTTGTTTCTTACTTTTCCATGAGATTAATGAATCTCCAAGGAAAATACCGAAACCAGTAGTAGATTTTCGGTCATGAGGATCACTATCCTAATAAGGCACGCAGTTCAAATGAAGAGGTCGAAGGAAACAAAATACTATGGAACTGAGTGTCACAAAGATATCTTAATATTCGAAGAACAACTCCTTAATGGACGGATGTAGGGGCAGTAACAAACTGAGTAACCACATGAAAAGCATAAGCTATATATGGTCGAGTAACTGTAAGATAGACCATGCTCCATACGAGAGTTCGATATAGAGTTGGGTCTGACAAAGGAACACCATCAATCGGAGAATACTGAGCATTGGTTTTAAGAGGGGTATCTACCATCCTGTTATCAAAAATTTTCACTCGCTTGAATAAATCATATATTTATTTTGTACGACAGAGAATATAACCTTTGAAGAGTGAGCCACCTCAATACCTAAAAAATAACGCAATAGTCCAATGTCCTTCATCACAAAGCGCTGAGCCAAATCATGTCTTAGTGCCTCAATACCATCAATATCATCACCTGTAATGATCATATCATCTATATATAAGGATACGATAATTCTTCACGCACTCTTAAATCTGATAAACAATGTTGAATCATGATTACTAGCACAAAACTAAGTGAAGTAATAACTATAGAGATTTTTTCAGACCAAACACGATGAGCTTGTTTGAGACCATATAAAGCTATTCTAAGTCGACAAACTTCACTTGGTTGGTGAAAAAACTTGGAGGAATAGTCATGTAAACCTCCTCATGAAGATCACCATCCAAATATGAATTTTTCGACATATAGTTCCAAGATCTTACACTAACGAACGGATGCAACGCAATAAGAGTACGAACTGACGTCATTTCTTCCACTGAGGTAAATGTCTCATCATAATCCATAGCATAATTCTGCGAATACCGTTTTGCTATAAGACGCGCCTTATATCTTTTAACATACCCATCAGACTTTGTTTTAATTTTAAAAACTCATCGAGAGCCGATTATATGTTTTAATTTGTTACAAGATAACATTATATTTTGTGTTAATTTTTAATTGTTTTTTGAACTAAATAAATATATTAGATGAATGAGAAATGAGTCTTTATCAATAAAATTTGTATTTTGTATAAAAAACATAGAGGTATATACGACATTTAAGACTAGTACTTGACTTGAACTCTTTTTTTACAAATCAAAAATTATAAAATTATTTTGTTTGTAGGTTTTGAGATAGTGTCATATTTTGTGAATTAACAAAAAGCTTATGTTGTATTTTTTAAATATATAGTATTTATAGGTTTAACATTGAATTCATAGTTTGATGTTTAAATACATAATATAATATCTAAGGTTATTTAAGTTAACGTTTAGTTTGAAAAATATGAATTATGGATTGATATCATGAAAAAAAGTTACAAATAGTATAAATATAATTGTAAAAAAAAGCGAATTTAGAAGAACACGAGAAAACACTTAAAAAAAAATATCGAAATCCTCAACATCAAATACATTGATTGGTTTCAATCTCTTGTACGCGTTTTTCATACACAACATGGAGAATTGACTTTAAAACGTATGTATTATTTCAAAAAAGAAAATATCTTCTTGTTTTTGATTTTTTTTAATAGTAAAAAATGTATTTGTATTACCTAAATTGTTCAAGATAATCTTCAAGTCCATGGTAATTGAATAATCTGAGTGAATAGCACAAACAAAATTAAACAAACCAAATAGGATTGTTGCAAAATTATATATACACATTTTGAAGAGTGCATACCTTGGAGATAAGTTGTTTACTCAATGATGTAGTTCCACGGATCCGTGGCTATATGGTCTTTTTGGACAAACAGAAACATATTTTATTTGGGGTTCAGTTATCCGAATTAGGCCCTGCAGTCACTCAAATGGAATGCGTCGAGAAGCCCAACGATTTTCAGAAACAACACTAGTGATGAAGTTCCGGTCCAAAATTCTATCATTTAAGTCCTCTTTTTCTTGTTTTTGTGAATTTTCTACATTTTTCTATTTTTGTTGGATTTTATTAAAATATATAACCAACTCCAATCGCTTTGAAATTGGGCTGGGTTTTATTTTATTTCATAAGGAACAAGTTTTAATTTGGGCTAGGGTTTCAAGCACTTTTATAAAAGGCTCTCCAACCCTAGTTTTGCCTCAGACTTTGTTGAATAAAATTTGAGTTTTCTCTAAATTCTATTTTACTCTAACCTAGGGTTATAGTTATCTATCTTTCTGTTTTTCGTCTTTCTTTCTCTGTATTTTCTGCCGCATGTTCCATCTCGTAGCTTGACGCTACCATATTTGTATCAGATTCAGAGTTCTTACGGCGTGGGAAGTCCACTCTTCTGACCGCTGAATCAGTCGACCGTGATGAATTCGGTCAATTCCGATCACAGGTTGGTGAACAGATACACTCGTTGGGAAATCAGATGAGAGATGTACCAGAAGCACTACACAGGCTGTTAAACAGCCAAACTAATAAATTTAGAGCTCTAGGTTCGAGCAACCAGCCGTTGGGATTTGAAAGAGAAACCGACCACGAGCGACATCTGTTTGCTCCTCGCCGAAACAACGTAAGGGTCACTATTACCCATAAGACTATCGTGAACAAGCCTTTGAGCAGTCGTCAGTGAGAGATTCTGATCTGAACGCCAACAACCGGTGGGAATCTAGATTCACACTGGAGATCCCAGAGTTCTAAGGGGGTCTCGAACTGAAGGACTTTTTAGATTGGATCGATTCAGTTGAAGAATTCTTTGATTTCAGGGAGGTTCCGGATGCAAAACGAGTATAGTTGGCTGCAACTAAGTTCCGAGGCCGAGTTGCATCTTGGTGGCAACAGCTCAAGCAGACCAGATTAAGGACTTGGGCTAAGTTTGTGAAGCACTTGAGGACTGTGTTTTTTCCTTAAAAATGCGCATATAATGTATCAACAGTTCCAAAACCTTAAACAAGGGTCAAGGACTGTTGACGAATACACTAACAATTTTTTCAAGCTGAAAACCGTGTCGATATTTTGTGATTCAGCAGATCAATTAGTATCTCACCACATAGGTGGGATGAGATAGCAGTTTCAGTTGCAGCTGAACATGTTTGACCCTGTGAATGTGTCTGAAGCACATCAACGCGCACTACATTTAGAGAAAGCCCTTTCACGAAGACCTTATGGATGAGATACTGTCAGAATAACTCATATGACGTTTCCAAAAAGGATGGTTCCAAACCATAACCCAGGAGTACCAACTGCTGCTCCTATGTGTATATGTGCTAATTCGCAGGTCCCTAGTCGTACAGTTACTTCCTCACAGGTTTGGTGCTACTATTGTCATGAAGTAGGGCATGTTGCTTTACAGTGTCTAAAATTACGACAACAGCCACTACAATCGAGGGGTTTATTCGCTGACACTGCTAATTGTTTCTTGGAGGGTGAGTCACGGTTTGATGAAGAACCAGAGGATGTTGTTGATAAGGTTCAAGAGGAACAGGTTACATGAGGAGATATTAGTCAGGCATTGGTTTTGAGGCGTATATGTCTGATGCCGAAAGCTCGAAGTGAAGGGGATGATTGGCTACGAAACACTATTTTTTAGTCAAATTGTAGTATCGGAGGAAAGGTATGCAAATTCGTTATTGATTCAGGATGCTATGAAAATGTTATCTCTGAAGAAGTTATGCAAAGGTTACAAGCTCAACTGGTTAAAGAAAGGTAGTGAGGTAAATATCTCTAAAAGATGTCTGGTGTCTTCCTCTGTTGGCAACTATAGGGATAAAGCATGGTGCGATGTCATTGGGATGGATGTGTGTCAGTTGTTGCTAGGCCAACCCTGGCAATATGATAGAAATGTCACATATGATGGTAGGAGGAACCGCTACAGTTTCATCTGGAATAATGCGAGGTTCATATTAACACCAACTAGAGAGGTATCCCCAAAACCTGCACTTGCCGTATCAAAGGAGTCGGGTAAGAATTTTCTAGCTCGGAAGGCGTTTATAGAACATACCAGTGAATCAGGGATTGTCTATCTTTTGGTGGTTAAAGAATTTAGTGCTGATCCATCTGTTGGTATACCTGAGCGAGTTAGACCGTAATTAGCAGAATTTTATGTTGTCTTTTCTGAAATCCTACCTACAGGTCTTCCAATATTGAGAGATATTAAGCACCAGATTGACGTAGTACCGGGTACTAGGCTACCAAACCGACCGCATTATCGGATTAGCCTACATCGTCCACCATGGCAGCAGGATTTGTTGTGCGTTTTGAAGCACCAAACCAGACATTATGGTTGCAGTAATGTGTCAATGAATTACGGATTGTACAAGGGATAAAACCTCTCATGAGTTTTTATTGTGACAACAAACTATACTTTATCTTGTTACTTTCTGACCATTTATATACATGATTTATTTGACATTTGTTAATTTATTAGATCTAATGGTAGGATCATTTAAGAGTAAATTTGTACGCTTACAATTACTCTTAAACTATACACTATAATTAGCTCAAATAATTAATTAATAGCGATAATATCGTCATTGTCATAAAGTAGTCCAATAATAAATATAATCAGACTAATTATATTATATTTAATTAATTATGTAATAAACTTATAGGTGAAAAAGAGTTATGGACTTGTAAGTGTGGTAATCGGGTTGAATTTGGGTATTGTGAAGTTCTGAGCCCAAACACCAACAATTAGGTCTGAACTAATAATTCAAGGACTATATTAATTATATCAATTAAATGGTTATGGTCTCTTATCATAAAGCAGTATAAATTAATGAGCTTTATACAAATAGAACAACGTTGTTTTTATCGTTTCTAAAACAACGTTCTATTTTCTACTGGTTATCAAAATTTTATCAAATCTAGTAGTATATGTCACGATAGGTTTTATTTCAAAAATTAATATAAATAAACCATATTTACCCGTATTTTTATGAACTTAATCACTTGGTAAAAGCAGAAGATAAAAAAAAAAGAGCTCGATCCGGTTGTGAAATAAGTGAGATTGGATGGTATTTATAGCAGCAGTCGAGAGAGAAAGAGTATAAGGCTAGTCTAAACCCTCAATCTATGTTTGATTCGAGTTGATTTCACTTGTTGGTTGGCAAAACGGGTCGCATCTCAGTAAACCCTAAAATGAAACTGAAGTTATTCAAGCGTAATATTGTTACTGCATTAAAGAGAAAAAAAAACTAGTGAGTAAACTGACCGCGAACTTACTAACAACCTGTAATAATTAATTATTTTATATCATAAAAAGTAGAAAAATAATGTATAAAATAGATTTCGACGAGGGCTAGAAGTGTAGTAATTGATAAGTGTGTCTACATTAAAGTATTAATGTAGGATGAGATTTCCAATGTACCAAACATTGACATGTTACTTGTACGTCTATTTGATGGCTTTTTATTTCTACCGTAGCTATTTTCTATTTCTATAAATTTATCCATTCGGTTTAGAAATTTTTTTAGACCAGTTTATCAGGTACGAAAATATCTAAATCAATAAGTGGCGACCACAATGGGAGGCGCACTTATATCTAGATTTCATATCTAAAATTCAAAACACAAACGTCCAAATCAAAGTATTATCATGGATCCTGAAGTGCAAATCAATCCAGTTGTGTTTGTTGAAAGAGAGGTGGTAGAATGAGGCATCGATCGAAGAAAAGTCTAAGTTAATCCGCACACGGATGATCAACATAATCATTTGAATTTAGAGGATCAAATGAATCAATTCCTAGAACAAATAGTTGAGTTCGATGAGCAGGTGGTACAATATGAAGAGTCGGTTAGACCAAAGAGGGTTTAATCCAAAATGTAAAGAGTGAACGAAAGAGGAAGTGCAGTTGATCATTTCGATGAAATTTCTGAAGCTCTTCGAGCAAGGGACAGTTGTCGGGAAGTACAGTTTCATTTGGACCGAAAATATCATTCTTCTAGAAAGGAGAAAAAAGATAAACATCATTATATTCTCTCGGACTCTAGCGAATCCCATTAGTTTTATTTCGTTGGGAAATCTGAGACCTTTTGACGAGTTGATGCTTATAGGAAAAAAAAGACAAACATTATTTGAGAGTCGTGATAGCCGACATCGGGGATATCGAAGGGAACCCAAGTCTAAAAAGCAAAATGAATCTAGATTTCTGGTTCAAAATCCAACATTTGACTATAATATAGCTAATCAATTTACTAATCTCTCAAAACAAGGGAAATATACGCTTATGGGCAATGGTACATGAAGTAGCCAATATAAGAATAATTTGGAGGGGGGGGGGGGGCATTGAAAAATTCGACGGGACGCGGGATCCTAATGACCATATTGGGAAATTTAAAAATTAATCATTCTGTTTTTTCTCAATGTAGGATTTAATATGTCTGCTTATTTAGAATATAGGATTTAATCCCTCTACTTCTTCATGTATCTGCTTCTTTAGAATGTAGGATTTAATCCTTTTGCTTTTTCTAGAATGTAGGATTGTGTTAAAAACAAAATTTAACATAGACAACAAAGTTTCGTGAAAGGGTAAATTTCATTTCACTAATATAATATCTTATATATTACATTGTAAAATAACTGAAATATAAACCGAAGAAATCGATCTTCTAAGAAAGCGATCTTCAATTGAACTTCTTCAAACTGCTATTTTATCAGTTTTTCCAAACTGATCGTATGTTTCAAAGCTTTGTTTCAAGTTGCTACTTTACCATGCTTGACTACATAATTTAAGCCAACATTACTCCCCCTCAATTATGTAGTCAGTCGATCATCTATCTCTAAATCTGACTTCTCATTTAACATAAGTATCGAAGTTTATCTTCGTTGCAACCATCGTAGCATCATCATCATCCACTAGCTGAACTAAGTGAACATTTTCTTTTTTCTTGTACTCGCAATTTGCAACAAAATGACCAAAGTTATTGTAGTTATTACATCTGACCTTTTTTATATTAAAGGTGGAATTATGCTTCTTCTGTCTCTCACCTTCTTTTCTGGAATTATTTTTGCCTCAACACTTACCCGTGTCTCGGTCTCTTCCATTTCCTGGGTCTCTTCCTGTGTTACCGGGTCTGTCTTGATCACTGTTTTGCACATCTATCTTTGCGTACTAGATTTTTTCAACATCTTTCTTATCCTCAAACTTTGTCGTCTTATCTTAAAAGGCTTTTAAAAAGCCTATGATTTATTCCAGAGACTTGGAGAAGATATCACTAAATTCTTTAATAGTCGTTGCCACTAGCATGAATTTTGACGACACCGATCATAGAAATTTTTCGATGACATAACTATTGTCAAAGTTTGCTTCAAGATACATGAGTTTACTGACTATCATGGTAATTTTTTTGGTGTACTCATCAATGAATTCATTCTCAGCCATGTTTATGCTGTCTAGTTCTCTTCTTAACGCCGGAGTTCTAACTTTAACAACACGATCTGCTCCAATGTGAGTCTATTTCAAGCATCCCACACTATTTTTGTGATGTCTTTATCCATAATTTGATATAACGTCTCTTCATTCAACCTTTGAAAGAGAAGAGTGAGTGCAGCCTGGTCCGTTTGTGTGTTAACCGTTGACTCCACTACTTCCCAAACTCCCTAGATGCGCATGAAAATTTCCATCTGTATAGCCCATACTTGGTAGTTTGTATCAGACACTATAACTTTTATCTGCACAAAATCATCTACAAATCATCCATCTGTTACATTTTTTATTTTACATTTTTAGATATATAACTATGGTATTCTTGACTACTAACATATCCATATTACCTTATATATCAAATTCAATATATTAATTAATGCATCCTGTCTTATCACTGGGTACAATACCAAACAAAAATAGAGGGGAGGCCTTTTATGAGAATATTAGGATTAGTACTATTTTCTTTTGTTGCGGCCCAGACCGAATACAACGACTGTTGGGATTATGTTAACGAAGTTCAAAACTGTAAGAAAAAACTTAGAGCTTTCGACGGTCATCGTACACAGTCGACTGAACAACGATACTGTAACCATCTTTGTGGTGTTACATCATTTGCTGGAGAGTTATGCTCCCTAACTATTTCGAATTCTAGTATATATTAGTTTCCAGAAGCTCTAAGTGGCATATAGATACAAATTTATTTTGATTTATACCTATCTTTTATTTGAGATAAATAAAATATTAAATTATTTTTGTCACTTTTAGCAGTCCTAGTATGACATTTACAGCTTTATTTCTCAATTCAAAAAATATAAAATATATGTTTAAAAATATTGAAAAACATGTATTATAGATCGATGCAAAATCTAAAAAAAATACGACAGGCATATTTTACCATAGTAGGTATTGAAAAATCAGAATATGAATTTTTATTGAATTTAAAGAAGTATTTGCAATAAGTTGGTGGACTTATCATGAATAAGTTGGTGGACTTATCACTTATTCTTAAACGTTCCATGACCTAGCACCAATATGTAAATCAAGTTACTCTACTACTTCAACAGTTACCCGGTCAAAACCTATAATTGTTTGATCGGAACGAAGTATAGCTGAAGGGATTTCTATTTTCTCGTAGGTCGTCATTTCCTCAACTATTAGAATTCTTTGTATCTCATATCCAGCAATCCCTGCTACGATTACCATAACGTTTTTATGTGGGCTAGTCACTTCTCTCATATCATCATTCTCAAAACAAAGTATCGAAAATGGGCTCTTATATAAGTGTACGGATACACCCGCTTTCAATTGAGTTGTTAGGCACACAATATGCCTTTTTCCAAGAGTAGTTTCATGTCCCTCAAACATTATCACCCCTAAATTTTTTCAATGACTCAAAGAAAGCACAGAATTCACTAATCTTTCATTTTGCAGCTGGCTCCTCCACCAACATAAACTTATTTATGACTGGGTCAGATCTAAATATTCAGAATAAACATCAAACGAGTCGATATGTTCTGAAATCATCAAAGTATTCTCTTGCTTTGGAGCTGCAATAAATTCTCTGGCCATCGGATCTCGTTAAAAATGTTTCTTAATGAATGTTATCAATTTCCCGTTTTCAATTAATACTTGTATCCTTTTTTTCAACTCCAACAATCTTTTGTATCATTTTCGACATTATTATGGTACTTATAATAACTGTTGCTTCTTCTTTCTCTAGGAGTCTGTATTGTAGTGGGTTTGCGGAATTGTATGTGATTCTGAGCCTTGTTATAAATTGTAGTAACACACAATGTTAATTTGGCTAAATGTGTTGGTCTGACCCACTTGTTAGACATCGTCCTGACACTGTGTTGTACATTTGTAACTTGTGAATTCTCCCTCGGTCGTGAAAGTTGTGAATTCACCCTTTGTTCATTTTGCGCCATATAAGCCATTTATGGCGCTTGTGTCTTTTCCACCAAAATTATATTCTCTACTTGATCCAATAGTGCCCCAAACTTCATCGTGTGTTTTTTTTCAATGTTATCTTTCAAAATATCTGAGAGAAATCACATTCGAAAAGCTATTAAAACCACCTGGTCTTCACAACCTTCTATATCAGTCTTAGTTTTGATGAAATGATTGGTATAATCATTTAGGCTCTCCCTAACTTTCTGTCTACAATAAACAACTGTATCACCATTTACACGGAATATTTTTCTTTGCACAAAGTGTTGGCGGAAAATAATCTTAAATATATCAAGATTGTTAATACAATCCCGCAGTATGCGGTTATACCATTTTAAGGCGGTTAAACAACCCTTCATAACAATTTATTATCATTGATGGTATAATTTGACATAAACAAATTCTTTTATGAGTAATTGATAATTATGTAATACGAAAGAACCTATTTGTAACAAACAACAAACTTGAGGATGGGAACACAATTAGTAATTTATTTAGACATATGGGACTTAACAAATGTACTATAAAAGCATCCCACTTTTTTTGGGGAAGGTTTGATTGATTAATGATTACACAATTATTTCTTATGACTTTCTCTCTCTATAATCTGGAGCTTCTTTGTCTAAAACATTTATTAAGTAGCTTGTATAATGAATTTGCCCCTCCAAACATAGTTTTAATCCAATATCCCCTCCAAATATTTCTGGAACTATCAATCATCATCGTATATAATCATAAAATTATTGAACTTCTCAATGTGGCTGTCGGGATCTTGAGTTCCATCAAACTTTTCTAGCTTTGAGATGTCAAAACACTTCGGCATGTGTCCTGATAGGATTTCCAAAGACAGAGGAGATGATCTCCAGTTGTACCATGTGTTATACATACTACCCCTAGGGTCTTCGTTTGCAGCGGTATATAAAATTTGTTTGGTTGGATTTATGAACTGGTTACTCACACGGTATTCAAAACTTTGACTTCCCGACGGGACTTATACATTGAGCATTGCTTGCTCACTTTTAGTGACGTCTATCACTTTATCCCGCTTCTCGAACCCAAGTACCTATTTCTCTTAATTATTTATTTCTCTTCTTGAACCTCTAGTCTGACGTGATGTCCGATGGTTGTTCCTACACCTCTTCAAATTTTTTCTCTTATTACTCTTTCTGTGTCGGTTGTCCCTTTCTAGGGAGGAAGACTCGTCCGAGTCGTAAAGGGAGTAGTCACTAGATTTAGTATAATTGTATCGAGTCCTTCGTTTTATTTGCTCCTCAAAGAATAATGACTTCGTCTTCGACGTTTTTTATCACTAGACTGACGAGTGTCTTCTAACTCGTATTTTTCAGTTACGTGTTCCCTCTGAACCTCGAATCTAAGATTTTTAGTTTTCGAAGCTACTTCTTTCTATGAATTCAACTTCGATATATCTTATAACAGTTCTTTCCTCCGAGCTACTAAGGCAGACTCTTCAAGTAGCCCGCCGGTATACTGATCATCATAGTGTTGTTCCTATATCCTCTTCTCTTCGAGGGGATGATCTTTGGATAAGTTTCCAGTCACACGATCATCATTGCCAACATTAGACTCTCCAAATATTTCCATATCCATTTTTTTTCAAAGTGTTTGAAAATGCAATAGTGGTTTTGAAAAAAATGGTTCCAGGTACCAATCGCCTTCCCATAGTGGGCGTTAATGATAGTGCCAAAGATTTATTACAAGGATTATGTGTCTAAGCTTTGTTTAGAAAGATAAACACAAGAAACTTAGATAGAGAAGTTGAAAAAATAGTAATAAAATCATAAATATTCACCATTTCTCGAAAAAGGTGTTCCTTTATATAGTACAAAAGATGGGCACAAAAGTCACATGATTAGCCTATTTATGGTCACTTCATCTCACTATTTTACTAATCTCAACCATAATTATTATTAATTAAACAAAGCATCCTCAATGTTACACATTTCTTGGATTTCTTTTACAAGACTTTTATAAAGCTATAGTATCCCCCTATTTGACCGATTTAATTATTATTCAAAATAATTATGTCCTTTATCATGTAGTAGTCATAACTTTTCCTCTTTAAGAAATATAATATAGAAGTCAGTTGTATTATGAAGACGGACTAATTGGTCGACATGATTATACGATTTCGATATTCACTTTGAACTGATAACGAAAATCAAATCTAATTCCTTTGTAGATTTCTAAACAAAATTTTAGTTAGAGAGATCAATACTTACAAAAGAACAGTCATAAATTACAAGGAAGGTCAGAACTGAAGGATGAAATTGGAACAAGTCCAAGAGCAAAAAACATAGTTGTTGATGTGCTTGCATTTTTGGCTTGCACATCTTTGTCTTTAGGAGTAATCCTTCAATAAAATCCATATATTACCTTATCCAAATATATATTACTAGTATTCACTTCTACGTGAATAATTTTCATATAATGGAATAAGAATAATAAGACTAATGAGTTGTAATAAGCAAATACGTCGTTTCAAGGCAGACGGTATTGGATTTGAGGCGGTTGGAAACATTTTTGCATTCAAAATAGAGTGGAGAAAGGTGATTCGCTCAAAATTGGAGTAATTTGACATGGCAACAACAAACCTTTACTCAAAATCTCTAGTAAGTATTATTAATATGTTGTTCTTACATATTCTAAACTCAATATTTATTTGTTTTCTTAGTGATTAAAATGAAATGTTTTCATTTTAGGTTGTTTTTTAAACAAATAAGCATGATGATGAGCTGGTCAACTGTCTTTATTTGTATTGTTTTGTTGTAAAATTGGATTATGTTAAATAGACTAATGTCTTTTCAGTGAGAAACAATGTGTTGATTTTGATAGTAGTAGAATTTTATGATATTAAGTATTTATTGATGGTTAGTTTTGGGGTAGATACCCATACATATAATGACTATTTTTCTTTTATAAAACACAAGAATGGAATGTAATATTATTGGTGAATAGATATTAATTATTGTATTGATATTATCAAACGAAAACAAAAATGGAATTCGTCATATTCTCTAAAACGACCAATATTGTGGAACATAGGAAGTAATATTTATGGATTATAATGTTTATTAGTTTATATTATTTATTGAACTACCTATTGGAACTGATCTCTTTATAAATTTTACAAACAAATAAAGAGAAAAGAAAGAAGAATAAAGATTATCTTTATAAATGTTAACCAACAAAATGAGAGAAAAAAGAGAAGAAGAAAAGATTATATTCATAAATGTTTAACAAACAAAGGGAGAGAAAAGAGAAAAGAAGAAGCCGCTAAGAAGCGGCTATAGTTTTTGTTTATTCAGAAAGTGTATTGATTACATAGATTATAGGTTCTTATTTATATATTTATTTAGAAAACGTTTGGATTTTATAGAGTTTAGTATTTATAGATAAATTATATGAACTAATGGACATATGCGTAATATCTATAACACCGTCTCTCAAACCCACAATGCAACAGTAATAAACATTGAGAGTTTGTAAAAAAAATAAAACCGCGTTGTTGACTGAGCCTTCGTGAACATGTCTGCAACTTGCAAAACTAATGGAACATATGGAAGAGAGATGGTGCCGATCTGATGATGATGCTGAGTAAAGTGATAATAAATTTCAATGTGCTTTTTACTCTGATGAAAAACAGAATTCTTTGCAATCTGCATGGCGCTTTTGTTATCACAATGTAAGAAAGTGAGTTTAGTAATGTTAACCACCATATTTACAAGAAGCCATCGTAACCAAACAATCTCACATGTGGTCAATGCCATGATATGATACTCAAATTCAGTAGACGATCTAGAAACAACACCTTTTTTCCTCTTTTTCCATGAGATTAAAGAATCTCCAATGGAAACAAAGAAACCAGTAGTAGATTTATGATCATGAGGATTGCTATCCTAATCGACATCACTATAGGCACACAGTTCAAGTGAAGAGGGAGAATGAAATAAAATTCTCTGGTAATGAGTACCAGGAAGATATCTCAGTATTCGAAGAAAATCTCACCAATGGACAGAAGTAGGATCAGTAACAAACTAACCACATGTATATAATAAGCTATATGTGGCTGAGTAACTATAAGATATATACCCTTCAAACTTTTAAGTCACAGTTACTCATCCTACAAGAAAATTCAAACCAAATAAAGCATAAAAAATTAATGATTGAGATAATTTTACATATGGGTATATATACCCTTCTCTATTGCCCATTGGGTCTATTTGCTTCGTTCGCTTTCAAATTTAACTTTTTATCTCTTCTTGAATCTTTTATCTTCTTGATTTTTGTTAGAATAAAATTTAACCTTCTATTACTTTATTATAAATAGGATATGGAAATATGAATCGAGAAGTGACCGCTTAGATAGTGAAAATAAAAGCGACATGGCATCATTTGACGCACTATTTTTTGTCCCGATTCACCAATCCTGTTATGCCATAAAATCCATTGCACAGAAGGAGCAGTCTCTTAATATTCATGTCCTACTACAAGTTGTTTGTCCTATTCATTCAACACTTGATGATATGAGTATGTCTTCAATGGGAGATAGCAACCAAACTTGATTTTTCTAATACAAAAAGGTGAATCTGAATTTTTGGATGCTTATTTAAATAATACTATATTCATAATAGTGAACGTGTGAAATAACTTGGAGATTAGGCCATTCCCAAAGACGTAGTTTTTTGCTTCATTGTTGTTGGAGAAACTTCATCTGACGCTCGTAAAGATAAAGTTGTATTATTTACCTACTTCCTTGATATGGGTATTCGATTTTCACTTAGTCCAAACTTATTAAAATTATTTGAGGTGACTATGTTTCGTCTCAGCCAGATTGTAACCACTTCCTTAAGGTAATTACTTTCAGTCATTATCTTGTTAGAAAGGGTTTATAGACACTTTTATGTGACATATTTTATTACTACGGTGAAATTATTTAGACGAAAGATGAATCCTTTATTTTACCTTTTAATGGATACATATTTAATAATTGTTCATGATCTTCCAATCTTTAACAAAATAGTGAAAGATAATTTCCTTATGTAATCTTTACTATCTTGATTTTGCTATATTTTGATAATATTATCATTGTGATTGTTTTTTTTGTGGTTTCATACGCTTTGTTCCTTGAAATTCCAACTGATAATAGGAGGGTTTAGTTTGTAAAAATATGTATGCTTTATTGGTGAAATAAACCTGAATTTTTGGATGATTATTTAAATGAATTTCATATAAATATTATTGAGTATCATCAACAATACTATACTCATAATACTGAATGTGTGAAAAAGCTTGGAGATTAGGCTATTCCCAAACACATAGTTTTTTGCTTCATTGTTGTTGGAGAAACTTCATTTGACGCTCGTAAAGATAAAGTTGTATTATTTACCTACTTCTTTGATATGGGTATTCGATTTTCACTTAGTCCAAACTTATTAAAATTATTTGAGGTGACTATGATTCGTCCCATCTAGATTGTAACCAATTCTTTAAGGTAATTACTTTTGACCGTTATCTTTCCATAAAGGCTTTATAGACACTTTTATGTGACTGCTTTTATTAACTCGGTGAAAGTCTTTAGTCAAATGACCAACTCTTTATTTTACATTTTAATGGATACATATTTAATAATTTTTCATCATCTCCCAAGCTTTAACCAAATATTGATGGATAATTTCATTATGTAATCTTTACTATCTTGATTTTTCTATATCTTGATCATATTGTAATTGTGATTGTTTTTCAGTGTTTTCATACGTTTTTTTCTTGAAATTCCACCTAATGATAGGAGGGTTTAGTTTGCCAAAAATATGTATGCTCTATTGGTGAAATAAGCTTCATTTGTTTCTCATTCCCACATTTCCATTATGATACCCAAATTTTTTTTCCGTAGCGGGTTATTGTTGAGTATTGAGGCGCATGGTAACTTCTCTGTTTGTGAATACTATAGGGAGAGTAATATGGAGGAAACTTATCTAGAGAATAATAATTTGAAGAGATAGTATCCAGGGAAGAAGGTTTTGGATAAACATTCTCCAAGAAGAAGTTAAATATGAAGTCAAAAGATAAAGATTGAGTGATTTGTTTTCTTTATTCAAGGACCAAGAATGTTGAGGCTTCGTCTCATGCTGCATGTAAATCTGTGTGATGGGTGTTCTTAAGTTGAGTAAGAAGAGAGATCCTCTTCCAGGTGTTGTCAAAAATAAATTTAAGGTTGAGGTAGATGGCACGCTTTTGATAAATCATCGAAATATTTCGACAACCAAATGTAGTGTTTCTCAAATTAATATTACTACTGAATACAACTTTTTTTATTTTACCTTCGACTCTTATAGTTGCGCATCATGATACTTTTGCAATTCTAACTTATCTGGATCCTTGGCCTTTATTTGTTTTAACATTTATAATTGAGATAATTGTATCAAAGTCTCCAACTCTTACATATACTATTTTTAGGCATCCTGCTATTAAATTTGTTCCTTTGTATGATGATATGACTAAAATGGAGATGTTAGTTATGGGTATCCTTATTATATTGCAAATGATATGAGTTGTTATATTTGTAAGTAACGTTCGGAAAGGGAAGATAAGCTCCGCTTGAAGTTAGCCTTGAGCCTGATTTTATTTCACTATGAGAAAGAAGGAATTTTTTAAAGATATTAAGAGGGTTAAGAAGCAACGAGAATAGTTATTTCGCCTTAGACGTCAAAACACTAAATTTAAAGGTGCTTCTAAATAACAAAATTGTTCACCTATAAATTGGCCCTTCTTGTTGATATTGAAACTGTTGTTAGAGCTCTTGAGAAGATTGAAGGTGTGGCAAATGATTTTTTTGGCTATTTAACTAATTTAGTTGACCATTTAATGATTAAAGAAACATTTCTCGAAGATGATGTGGTTTTCGATACTAAGGTTTGTGTTTTCCAGATATTTGCTTTTACGAATACAGTTGATAATAAAGACATGAGAACAAATCCATGTGATGGATTTTCTAACATGGATGATTCTTTCACCGAGACGTTTCCTTCCATAATATCATATGTTTTTTGTTTAAAATGAACTTCTGAAATAATAGTAACTCATTTTTGCAGCTTTAGCCAACGAAAAAAACTCTCAACCCATCTTTTATTATCAAACTTAATTAAGAGACAATTAAGTTTAAGATTTGAGGTAAGATAAACATTTACTTTTTTTCTCTTTCAAATATTTTGCTGTATGTACAAAATCTTATTTTACTCTAGATATTTATTACATGATATTTACAGGGTATTCTTGAAGTTATAGTTTTTATGTTAGGGTAATGCTTGAAAGTGTTGTTACAACTTTGAAAAAACTCGGAAATAAAAGTTGATATTCACACGAAGATTGATAGTGAGATGCAACAAAAATCTGATCTTGAAAATTCGCTCGAGAATGCGAGATTTTTGAGATTTGAATTACAGGCCGGGACTGAAGCTAAGAATCTCGAAGGTGTGATGCTAAACCTTATCTTGAAGGTGTTGCTAAACCTTCTCTTGAGGGTATTGTTGATAGATTATTGAAAGTTATGATGGTATTATGTTCCTCAATAGGCTGAGGCTTTATTTGGTATACTTGTGTTGGTTTTGAACAATAACTCGTCCCTTGACAATCAAATTTAGTGATAGATAGTCCATGGACTTTCAAAAGTCTTCTGAAAGTATTTGGACTATCGAGTTTGCATAAAGTTAGTTACCAGCATCTTCTAATTAACGTAAATCTGCCACATGGCATCATACTCAGCTAGAACTTGTATCACTAATGATCCCTCGACTTTAGGACAAAGTTAAAATATAGTCAGCGATATAAATTGACGTGTATACCCTTTTATAAAGTCAAAGTGGCATGTAATATCCTAACTTTATTATTAATGTTGGTTATTATTATATACGTTGCATGTTTTTTTTGAATTTTTAATTTTTTAATATAAAAATATTTTTCTATCTTTTCTTTCTCCCTCTACAGACTAAAAAGAATAAAAATTAAAATCCTCTTACTTGATTTTACTCTATTTCTTTTTATTTTATTCTTTGTCTCTTACATTTTATCTTATCATTGAAATTTGAGATATTTTTTATTTGATCGTTTCAATATATCTATTATTTTTCAAATTCACAAATTATGTTTGTTTGATAGAAGTGATAAATTTAATTTGGTCATGTTGTGAATGAGTCGAATAGTGCCTTGACAGTGTACCGTGTTCGGCGGTACATTTTTGTGTCTCTCATAGTGTCATTGTGCCTTGACTGTGTACCGTGTTCGGTGGTACTGTTTTGTGTTATTGACAGTGAAGCTAAAATGGGTAATGCCATTTTTTGTCTCATGTACACGAGCCTATTAGCACAATTATCTAGTAAGTTTATTTATTCCATATAAATAGATTACTAGGACTACACAAAAACACAATCTAAGATATGTAACCTTTTTTATCATAGTGAAATTCTTTTCTCTGGCGGTGCCCGTACACGTAGACAATTGTCGAACCACGTTATATCCTGTGTTCATTTAAGTCTTTCCTTCGTATATGAATAGTGCTTGAGCCATTTTGTGATAATTTCATATTGATTTGATAACAAAATTGGTATCAGGGCCATGTGGTGAAATTAAGGCTTTTGCAATTAGGGTTTCACAATGGCGTCTACCGCAACAAAATACATGATTAAAAAATTTGATAGAGGATCCAGCTTTGCGTTGTGGAAGATTAAACTGAAATCTTCACTGGTACTGCAAGGGTTGTGGAAGGTTGTGGTGAATAAGTTACCAGAAGAGATGAAAGAAGAGGAGAAACAAGATCTTTAAGAAAGGGATTTGTGCTGGATCTTTAAGAAGACTGCTGGTTGTGCGTGGAAGAAGCTAGGAGATCTTTACTCAGAGAAAGCAGTAGTAAACCGATTATACTTGAAGAAGCGTTTGTATGATTTCAGATTAAAATAAGGGCATGTCCATAACAGAGCACTTAGATAATTTTAAATCAATTGTAATGGACTTGGAGAACATTGATATCAATATTGAGGATGAGGATCAAGCTTTGTTTGTATTGAGATCGTTACCAACCTCTTATGAAGACTTCGTAGATACCATTATGTATGGTAAGGATAAGTTATCGCTGGCAGATGTCAAAGAGGCACTGAAATCAAAGGACATGAGACAGTTGCAGCCAGACAATCAAGCTGAAGGGGAAGGTCTTATGACTAGAGGAAGATCTAAAAGCAAAGTGAGCTATTTAAGAAGAAAGAACTGGAGGTCCAAGTCAAAGGTAAAGCCTTCATATATACTTAATTTTTGACTCAGGGAATATCACCAGATGATTCACAATAGGCCATAAAGTTGAGAAGTAAAGCCTTCAGATATATAGTACTGGATGGAATTTTGTTTAAAAAGGCATTAAGCAGGCCATTTTTACAATGTTTAAGCAAACAAGAATCACAAGAAGTATTATCAGAGTTGCATGATGGTGAAGGGTCAGCTCATTGCGGATTCAAAGATCTGTCACGTCGAGTTTTACTTGTAGGGTTCTATTGGTCTACAATCGTGAACGATGCTAAGAATTTAGTTCGAGGTTGTGATACTTTTAAGAGATTTTCCAATGCTATTCACACACCAGCAGTACCGCTTATGTCTATATCAGAGACAATACCATTTGATAGATGCGGAATTGATCTGGTGGGACCTTTGCTGATGGCTTCTGGAGGAAGACTGATGATAATTGTAGCAGTTGGTTATTTTACAAAATGGGCAGAGGTAGAACCGTTATCAGGAACAAAGGCAAATGATGTCATCAAATTTATTACGAACAATAGCTGTTGTCGTTTTGGAGTCCCTCGGAGGATTACAACAGATAATGGCCCTTAGTTTAATAATAGAGAGATGACTTCATTTTGTACCTCTAAGGGAATTCAGCAATGTTTTTCGACGCATTTTCATCCCCAAGACAATGGACAAGTGGAAGTGACAAACAAAACAATTTTAGATGGCTTCAAGAAGAATTTGACGGGTGCAACATGAAAATGGTCAAACTTTTGCAAGAGGTACTTTGGGCTTATCAAAAAACTCCAAGAAGCTACAAAAGAGACTCTTTTTGCTTCGGCATATGGAATGGATGCAGTCAGCCCCATAGAATCTACGATGTCATCTTTTAGAATAGCCCAATATTCTGAAATGTCCAATGATGAAATTCGAAAGGTGAATTTGGATTTGATTGAGGAAAAAAGAGTTCGAGCTCATCTGAATGTAATTCATTATCAAACTCTTATGAGAAATAGATATGATTCGAAGCTGAAGAGAAGGGAATTTAAAGAAGGTGATAAGGTGTTGCGAAAAGTTTGTTTGCACACAAAGAAGAAGAACCTCAGAAAAATGGTTCCGAAATGGGAAGGGCCTTATACAGTTGTTGAAAGAATTAAGCCGGGGTCCTATCGTCTTTGTGATTTCGAGGGGAGGATGCTTCAATATCCGTGGAAGATCCAACACTTGAAGCTTTATTGGGAGTAGATTTGTTTTTGTACTTTGGAAGTTTTATTTTGAATAGCGCACACTTTCCTATCATGTTGGCCCATGAAGGTTTTAACGAGGCGTCGTGTACATATTCAATAATATAAATAAAATTCGTTTTTGGCCAATAGTTGTTTACATATGTTTGAATACTATCCTAACAAATCATCAAAGACTCATCACCTTTGAGATTAGTTAAGAGTAGAATGTTCCGAAGTGTTTATGATATTTTTCAAAGAAACAACCATGTTTAATAATCACATTACATTTTTATTCGAAGTGACCGCTTAACAACACACTAAGAATTTTTTGAAGAGCTACCAAAGCTAACAACTCATTGAGAATTTTTCGAAGAGCTATTGTATTCACCAATTTCGTTAAGGTATTTAAGGTGTTAAGTTTACATTTTGTAATTATTTTGTTTTTAAAATTTACAATCGAATAATATGCAAAGAGAATGATAAAATACAGAAACTGTTTGTCATTTAGATTAATTCGTTGAGGTACAAAAATAAATTTCTTAATCTGACAAATACAAAAAAGTGATAAAATTAATTAGAGGACTCTTCCTCCTCGGATGATTCATCTTCTGAGGATGATGAACCAGGAACAGTGTCAAAATCTTCACTTGGGCGTTTCTCTTGAGCAATGTCATTCCAAAAAACTTGTAAGGTCGATTTTTAGATAAGCAGCGTGAAGCTCTTAACGAAGGAGAATTGTTGCATTTTCTTTTCCGACGTTAATAGCAGTATGCATATCTTTTGAAAGCTCAGCCTCGGCAGCAGCTACAACAGCTTTTTCCACTTCGAAATCCCTCTTCAGTTTAGTGATCTCATCGGTCAGCTCTTTATTTTTTGTCTCATAAAAAGATAGAGAATTCTGTAGCTTAGTGGAGTTGGATTTTTAAATGTCCAGTTCAGCAGCATGATCAGCCTTGACTTTATTCATCTCTATCTCATGAGAATTTGTTACCAATTCTGTATCAACTATGTGTGTGATTCGCAGATGATTCTTCATGCAGAGAGCACCTTTTATGAGTTCGGATCTCGCATCTTCGTACATATAAAACTGATCAACTACCTTGTCGTGCAAATCTTCTCTAAATTTTTTCTCAGCCTCGTAAGCTTCTTTGTAATAAACCATATCTTTAGCCAACTGCTTTAGATGGTTCTGAGAAGCTTTGACTTGAGAAGCAAGTGTCTTTGCTGCATTTTCAGGATCGATAAATGGTTGAAGTGCGACAACGATTGTAGGATTCGGAGGAGGATGACGAAGTTCCGATGTGCTAGGACCTTGAATTATATCCAGTGGGGTGATAGGATCATGAGAACAGATAACTTATGGAGGAGCTTCGACTGGTGTGAGACTCCCAAAGTTACGCATGTGGTTTTGGATGTCTTGAAGAACACGATCCTCTTCACCAGTAAGCGCTTCAGTGTTCTCAAAATTAATAAACATATCAGGATCGAAGTTTGCAGTGGCCTGATTTTAGTTGGAAGTGCTATATTTGATAACTACCACAGGGTTGTCTTTGTTTAGTTGTTCTTCAATCCAAGGATTTTATGGGTTTTGTTGGTTTTCAACAGCAGTGTTTTCATCTTTGTCAACCAAACCATATGAAGTGCTTCTCATTTGCTTTTTTTTCTTTCCATGGGAACCAGAAGAAGCTTTCTTTTTCTTTGAGGATGGTTCTTGATCTTTTCCTTCTTCGATGGGTGAGAGAGGTTGTTCTACAATTTTATGTTTTCGAGGCTTTGGTTTCGATGGCGTTGAAGGGCTAGCACTAGATGTGCTAGCTGCCTTTTTTCCTTTCTTTTCTTTGACAGCTTTTTCATTCTTCTTTTTTGGCAAATGGCTCTCTGATCTGTTGCGAATGGCAAGGAAGACTTTGCAATCGGGTTGAGATATTTGTTGGGAGACTAGCTTCGGATCCGGCATTGACATCAGATTTTTAGGAGGCAAGCTACCTTCCAAGATTGGAAACATATGACAGTGGAGGAAATTGATGGGCTGAAATGCAGTATGAAACGAGTTATTCTATTTTTTTCTCAGCCCAAGCGGCAAGCTTTTGGAAAATCACCTCGGCAGCTGGACGACGTGATGAGTAACGCTTTGAAATTATTGAAATAATTAGAAAATTAGAAAATTAAGAAAAAAGGAAAAAAGAAAGCGTAACTGTTATTTCAGAAAGTTAAATTTTCGAGGGGATTACGATTGCTTCTCCATACGAGAGTTAGCTTTGAAATATTGGCTTCGGAAATTGCTTTGCCATTTCCCACGCTCATTATATAAAGACCAATTTCTGTTTTCAAAATTAGTCAGCCTCTAAGAGATCGCCGATGATCTTGAGATCATCCATCAGGATGAGGTAGTGAAAGGAAAGCCTTGGACCTTTTGATAATTAGGACAAGGAGATGAAGTCTTTGATTCTGATGGGAATCTAAGACAGTGGAAATGCCATAATCACTGATATAAGGGTGAACCACTGATTCAGTGTCACCTGAGTAGGACATAAGCTGAGTAGTTCGAAGTATTCCACGATCATAGGATACAGTGGAAACCGAAGACCCCAGTTAATGATCTCAGGTTAGACTATTAGCTCGTCATCTTTGCAATCTAAGGGAGTTTCTCCTTCTTTGGTTAGTCGAAGCGTTATGTTATCTCCCATTCCCCATTGCTTTTTCAGAGTCGAAGCTTGGCTATCTTTATAGTATATGTAGCGGACCTTATTCAGTGCAATGATGTATTCGCCTTCAAGATTCATCAGGTTTCTTCCAATTGTTGCTCTTTCTTTTTCGGAAACGAAGCAAGCGTCTGTTTCTTCTTGAGGTTTATGGGTATTTGCAGAGTTCCCATCGTCAGATTCAGCCTCGAGATTGGTTTTCATAGCTTCTAAATCAACTTCGTTGGATTTTGATGTTTTTTTCTCGAGGATTTTCAGATGTTGGGTTAACAGCCTCTAGTACATGGTTACCTGTTCGAGGAGTTTCTTCAATTACTTCTCTTTGAGGAGGATTTTCAACATTTGGATTTGGAGGGAAGGACTTCAGATAATTTTTTATTCATCTCCCATGGCGATGAAAGTTCTTCTTTTTCTGGTTACTGAAGAGTGATTCGAAGATGGGATATTTGCCTTTGGCTTTAAAGGGGATTTTTCACTAATCAGAGGATAAATTTTACTTTGAGATGAGGAGGCTCGAGGTGTTTTAGGCCCTACGATTTTAGATGAGGAATGGTCTTCGACAACGGGAGAAGGAGAAAGAGCAGGCACTTCAGTTGGATCAAAATTACCATAATAGATTGTTTCAGTGGTTGTTCCAACTGGACCCCCTCAGATCAATCTTGCTTTCCTATATTCTTCAGCTCTTTGCGTAATACAGAAGTAGTCGTACGATCCGAAGACTAAATTGCTCTCAGAATCCGAAGACTAAACTTTTCGAGGCGATTTTATTTTTAAAAGGTTACAAATAAAGATGTATTAATATTTATATACTCATGACATTTTCCATCTTCATTCGTATAGGATTTTGGTTGCATTATAACAATTCTCTCCGCGAACATAATATTTTTTAACATTCTCTTAGATGATTTTTATCAACTCACTATATTTTAATCGTACCTAACTCATAGAATTTAACTACGGATCTCACAACTTGAGATCGTGGTTGGTTTATCATATTTGATCTCCTAAAATTTCATTGCAAATTTTATATTCTTTCTTCTCACAACTAGTTATAAACAATGACTCTAAACTCCATATTTAGATGGTTGAACTAAAATATATCTACATCCATAAAATTATAAAAATTATGTTGATTTTGAAAAATAATTATAAAAATAAAATATTGCACTCAACATCGCACGAACATTCAATATTAATTTTTAATTAAATTTTTATTATTAAGTTATTAATTTTAACAATAAATTAGGATGGAATAAAAAAAATAATAAATATAATTTTTTTCAAAATAAATACAATCCTCAAATATTATAAAATCAATAATGAAATATTTGTAAATAAATATCATAAAATTCTAATATCAAAATCTTACATTATATAGTTTAAACCCCAACTGAACAGGTTATATTTATTTGCATAAACATGAAACAAAACAATACAAACAAAAGCATCCCTTAAACCCTAACTGAACCGCTCATGCTAATAGATCATCTTAATAACAACCTGAAAAACAAAATTTAATTACTAAATATCAACCAGATGCTGAATTTAAATTAAGTATAAATAAATACTTACTAGAGATTTTGAGTAAGGGTTTGTTGTTGTTGCTATGCTGAATAACTTCAATTTTGAGCAAATCGCCTTCATTCACTCTATTTCGGATGCAAAAGTGTCCCCAACCGCGTCCAATCAAATACCGGTCGCGGTCTTTTTCTTTGATTAGTTTTGCAGACGAAATTTCACTGTGGTCGTCTATTAATTTTATCTCACCAACATATTTTTCCAATCCATTTTCTTTCATAAATGTAGTAGGCAAGCGCTGCGGTAAATAAAAGTTATTTTACCATTCAAATTAAAACAAAAATTGAACATATTCATTGGAATATCAAAATTGTGACAGTAGGATGTAAAGATATAATATAGCATGAAAACTTAGCTTTAAATTTTACCACTAATTTTTTTCTCAGATGATAAGCTCTAATTGTTACAACAAAGCTTGAGCATTCATGTCTAGAAGCCTCTTTAAGTCTTGAAGAACTGACTTTATCTTTTGAGGTGGGTTTTTCTGTTTTTGTTGGCCGGCAAGATGGTCCTTTTTCAGGCTTTTCATCGGAATCATTACTTGAATCCTCCTCTTCAACACAGACATACGGTGGATATTCCCTCTCGCATGCAGTCGAATCAAAGACAGTGACATAAAATACCATGTTGCCTTCATGTCTAAACACAACAACATCACCAAGTTGAACGCCGTGAGCAACAACAAACTCTTTCCATCCGTTTCTTAATTCGAGACCGCTGATTTTCACCTTCCAGGTTTTGTGGGAAAGACTAGATCGAAGTGTGACGTGTTCAGATTTGTATCCGAATAAATAGTTCTTAAAGAACAGACAAGGAATCCTCTGAGAAGTGGAACAATGAAACATGAAAAGGAAGATAGTTTACACGAACCAATCACAACTTTAGAGAGTATAAAAGACTTACAAGTTGATGGGTGAAACCATGAAGACAAGGCTGGATGAAATGAGGTTTAGTAGGAGTGTAGCATGTTGCTGTTGAGTATTCATTTGAAGAAAAACCTGCCATTGTTATGTTTGTTAGGTGACTTTTTCACTCTTTAAGATGGATGGGTATGCTTCATTTTTAGTCTTTGTTTCTGTAAATATAGTGGTTTTTGGTTTCTTGGGTAGTTGTTACAATTAAATGCACTCTTTTCAGGTTATTTATTGTTGGATGCAAAACACAGACAAAGCTATTATTATCTATTGGGGGAGGAGGACTCGAGGAGTCATCTTCATTCATTTGAATAGGAGCTTTTAAAGCAACGTTCTATTTTGTACTGGTTATCAAAATTTTATCAAATCTAGTTGTATATTTTTTTTTTCTGTCCCGATAGTTTTTGTTTCAAAAATTAAAATAAACCTTCCGATTCTAATAACTTAGTTTAAACATATGAAAAGAAAAAACATCACGAGCGGATAAATTTAAATTAGCCTCATAAAATTTTACAATCTGGAAAGATAAGGCATAAAATACTACCATTTTGATTTTTGTGATTCTAACTAAAAATAAATAAACCATATTTACCCGTACTTTTAATGAACTTAATCACTTGGTGAAAGCAGAAGATAAAAGAAAAAAAAAGAGCTCGATCCAGTTGTGTTTCTTGAAAGAGAGGTGGTAGAGTCAGGTATCGGTTGAAGAAAAGTCTAGGTTGATCCGCACGCGGATGATCAACATAATCATTTGAATTTAGAGGATCAAATGAATCAATTCCTAGAACAAATAGCTGAGTTGGATGAGCATGTGGTACAATGTGAACAGTCGGTTAGACCAAAGAGGGTTTAATCCAAAATGTAAAGGGTGAACGAAAGAGGAAGTACAGGTGATCATTTCGATGAGATTTCTGAACCTCTTCGAGCAAGGGACACCTGTCGGGAAGTACAGTTTCATTTAGACAAAAAATATAATTTTTCTAAACAGGAGAAAAAAGATAAACATCATTATATTCTCTCACACTCTAACGAATCCCCTTAGTTTTATTTCGTTGGGAAATCTGAGACCCTTTGACGAGTTGATGCTTATAGGAAAAAGAAAGACAAACATTATTCGAGAGTCGTGATAGCCGACATCGGGGATATCGAAGGGAGCACAAGTCTAAAAAGCAGAATGAATCTAGATTTCAGGTTCAAAATCCAACATTTGACTATAATATAGCTAATCAATTTACTAATCCCTCAAAACAAGGGAAATATACGCTTATGGGAAATGGTACATGAAGTAGCCAATATAAGAAAAATTTGGAGGGGGGGCATTGAAAAATTCGACGGGACGTGGAATCCTAATGACCATATTGGGAAATTTAAAAATTAATCATTCTGTTTTTTCTGAATGTAGGATTTAATATGTCTGCTTATTTAGAATGTAGGATTTAATCCCTCTACTTCTTCATGTATCTGCTTCTTTAGAATGTAGGATTTAATCCTTTTGCTTTTTCTAGAATGTAGGATTGCGTTAAAAACAAAATTTAACAGAGACAACAAAGTTTTGTGAAAGGGTAAATTTCATTTCACTAATATAATATCTTATATATTACATTGTAAAATAACTGAAATATACACCGAAGAAATCGATCTTCTAAGAAAGCGATCTTCAATTTAACTTCTTCAAACTGCTCTTTTATCAGTTTTTCCGAACTGATCGTATCTTTCAAAGCTTTGTTTCAAGTTGCTACTTTACCATGCTTGACTACATAATTTAAACCAACATTTCTTCCCCTCAATTATGTAGTCAGTCGATCATCTATCTCTAAATCTGACTTATCATTTAACAGAAGTATCGAAGTTTATCTTCGTTGCGACAAAATGACCAAAGTTATTGTAGTTGTAACATCTCACATTTTTTATATCAAAAGTGGAATTAGGATTCTTCTGTCTCTCACCTTCTTTCCTGGAATTATTTTTGCCTCAACACTTACCCGTGTCTTGGTCTCTTCCGTTTCCTGGGTCTCTTCCTGTGTTACCGGATCTGTCTTGATCACTGTTTTGCACATCTGTCTTTGCGTACTAGATTTTTTCAACACCTTTCTTATCCTCAAACTTTGTCGTCTTATCTTAAAAGGCTTTTAAAAAGCCTATGATTTCTTCCACGGACATGGAGAAGATATCACTAAATTCTTTAATAGTCGTTGCCACTGGCATGAATTTTGACGACACCGATCATAGAAATTTTTCGATGACATAACTGTTGTCAAAGTTTTCTTCAAGATACCTGAGTTTACTGACTATCATGGTCATATTTTTGGTGTACTCATCAATGGATTCATTCTCAGCCATGTTCATGTTGTCTAGTTCTCTTCTTAACGCCCGAGTTCTAACTTTAACAACACGATATGCTCCAATATGAGTCTAGTTCAAGCATCCCACACTCCTTTTGCGATGTCTTTATCCAGAATTTGATATAGTGTCTCTTCATTCAACCCTTGGTAGAGAAGAGTGAGTGAAGCTTTGTCCGTTTGTGTGTTAACCGTTGACTCCACTGCTTCCCAAACTCCCTAGATGCGCATGAAAATTTCCATCTGCATAGCCCATACTTGGTAGTTGGTATCAGACACTATAACTTTTATCCGCAAAAAATCATCTACAAATCATCCATCCGTTACATTTTTTATTTTACATTTTTAGATATATAACTATGGTATTCTTGACTACTTTAACATATCCATATTACCTTATATATCAAATTCAATCTATATATAATGCATCCTGTCTTATCACTGGGTATAATACCAAACAAAAATAGAGGGGAGACCTTTTATGAGAATATTAGGATTAGCACTCTTTTCTTTTGTTGCGGCCCAGACCGAATACAACGACTGTTGGGATTATGTTAACGAAGTTCAAAACTGTAAGCAAAAACTTAGAGCTTTCGACGCTCATCGTACACAGTCGACTGAACAACAATACTGTAACCATCTCTGTGGCCATGACCTTAAATGGTTAATCATGTGGTTTTTGGGACACTATATAACGAAACACTCCCTTTTTGGGAAAGGGAGAATAATTATTACTTTATTACTATTTTTGTCGACTTCTCTATAGCTTTCTCATGTTTCTCTTTCTTGATAATCACCTCCAAACCTATTTTAGACACGTAATCATTCTAAAAATCATTTGGAAGCATCTCGCAGTGTAGTGGTGTAATATCGTAACAGTGTACCGTGTCTGTTTGTACAGTCTTATGTCATGCACAATATAATATTAACAAACTCTATATCCTAACAACGGGTTCCTCTTGCACATGTACGTTCATCTGCATTAAAAATTTCGCAACTGAAATGATGGTTTCAGATAATGAATCCAGGTACCAACCTTATCCTACAGTTGTCGTAAATGATGGTTCCATAAATATCCAAGGTGGATACAACTTCTTAATATCTTTCTTACTACTTTTAGATAGATAAACACGGAAAGAAGAGACAACATATTTTAAAAGTGGTAAGAAAGTAATAATTATTCACATTTCCTAAAAAAACAATGTCACTTTATGTAATAATGGTGGTGAGCCCAAAAACCACATGGTTGAACCATTTATGGTTATTCCACCTTATTATTCTACTAATCTCACACGTGTAAATTTATTATTGCATCATATGCCCTCATTATTACACATTTGTTGGGTTTTATATTATAAGATTTATGTTAATTTAAACTAACTCAATATTCTACGGAGCCAGACACGGTTCAAATAAATCACACCCTTATCAATGATGACTAGATCTCAAAGGATCAACACCTTTTAGGTTGGTTGTATATTACAATTAGCCATGAGATTGATACTCAAGTTATAAAGGAAGAAACCCCCAAAAAACTATGGGAGTCTATCTCTGGACTTTCTCTCTCAAATTGGAAAGCTAGAATCACATATTATAAAGGTAAATTTCAAAAAACCATGAACCTTTTTCAAGTATGGAAGAATATCTAGTTAAGATGAAGGGAATTTACGATTATTTTCTTTTGGTTTGATGCAATGTTTCAGTGGATGACCTTGTATCTCTGGTCATTGCAGTTCTAGACCCAGACTACACTCTTGTGGCATTGATTAAAGCTGACAAGGATATTATCATGTGGGTGAACCTCCAAACCTCTCTCCTTAGTTTTACATCATGATGTTCAAGTCCGTATAAGATTGATAACAAACAACAATAAAATAGGCCATCATCTATATTATACAATGGTTCAAGTTCGACGTTATAGTGGTAGAAACAACAGTTACCAAAACAATTCATATGGAGATGTGGCTACAGGGGAGGCAGAGCTGGTGGAAGGTACTCTCTTAAGAATGAGAAAAACCGAACTAATAGACCGAATCAAATCGAATTAGGTCGGTTCAGTCAGTTTTTAAAATATAAAATTTTATTTAGAATTTTATTTTTCAAATCAAATTATATTCGGTCGGTTTTCAGCTTGTCCAATTTTCGAACTGAACTGAAACATATAGAATAAGATATATATTATAATGAACTCTTATAATACTAAAACTAAAGCTTTTCCAATTGGTTAGTCTTGAAGCCGGGAAAAGATGGTGACAAACAATCTATTAGTAAGGTAACATCAAAAGATTAGTGGATTTATATATAAGGACTTTTAAAAGGTCAGAATTAGCTTCTCGTACTTTTAGAGACAATATCTTTTGTCTCAAATAATTTTGTATAAGGGGAGCTACTAAGGAATTTTGATTCTTATAAATACTTACAATTATGATAGAGTCAAAGATTTGGAGAACCATTTGAAACAATTTTGATATTGTTAAGGGGTTTCTGCTAATTATGATAGAAGTAGGATTTTGAGGATTAAATTGTAAATAATATAAATTTAAGGATTAAACTGTAAATAATGTAACTCTAGTCCTTAAATTATTTGTAATAGAAGTTTTTTAGAACATTTGTGATTATGTATAATTATTAAGGAATAAAGCAATTTGTCCTCTTTTGTAACAGATTTTACTTTTGAGGCTAAGTCTCGACTCCTCTATATAAAGGGCAAGGGTACTCTAATAAAGGGGTTGAACACGTTTTCTATTGAACTCGTTTGTACTTGAACTTTCTCTCTCTAAAAACTCTTTAACTCTTTCTCTCTCTAGACTTCTCTTATAGCAATTTACTAAGGTGAAATATTAACTCATTAAATTCGCGACTTCACTAGGTACTAAAAAAAATCAGTGACTTATTATGTTCAAAATTGATACAATCTTGTTGTATTTTCTGTTCAAATTTAATACGATGAATCATGAGAACAATCCTATGCTTTGATCAGTGATGGAAACTCTAAAAGATGATTTACAAAGAGACGGAAGTAGACATGATGGATCATCTCCAATCTAAACTCAATCTGATATTAAGGTACGAATGAACCAGCTATTAGACAAGATTAATGCGTTAAATGAGAAGTATGAACAAAGGGAACAAGAGATCCACTCGGCGAAGCTTAAATCCGAGGTTAGACAAGAAACAGAAAAGGCTGAGATGGAAGGTCCGTTAAATTGATCTTTTGATGATCGACGGGCTAAATCTAAGCACAAAAAAACATGTTTTGTATCTCCTAAAGAGAGATATTCATCTCGTAAAGGGAAAAAAGATAAGAAAAAGTACGTAACCTCTAGTGACGAGGAGGTAGAAATCTTAGCTTTGGGTTTTAAGTGATACAGGGGTTCTTCGAAAGAGGAATCAGACAGAGATCAATCGAGGAAACATAAAAAGGAAAATAAATTTAAAAGAGATAATGTTCCTCGTTCTACATTGTGAGAAGGAAACACTTCGAATCAGTATGCTGAAACTGATCGAAATCTATATGTTACACTACGAACATATGAACAGTTTGTTCAAGGTGTCGACTGGAGAAACTCTCTGTTGACAAGTGAAATTCGCACCACGACACTTTCGAAGTGTTTTGACATTTCCAAGGTGGAGAAGTTCGATAGGATGCAAGATCCTGATGATCACATCGAACAGTTCAAGAACTATATGATGAATTTGGAAGATGACGACCGGCTGCTGTGCCGTGCATTTTCACAGAACTTTAAGGGAACAGCTCTAAAGTAGTATAATCGGATTCTAAGGGGGTCCATTTCAAATTTCAGGGATTTTTATACTGCATTTCGAAGGCAGTTTGTGGAGAGCGAAGAAATGAGAGAAAATGGTGATACCATTATTTAGTGCAAGCAGACACCTGGAGAAAAGTTGAAAGAGTATACAAAGAGATTTATTTTGAACAAAGCTAGTTTGGAAAATTGTGTAGAGAATGTGGCGATGGCAGCTTTTCGGTAATGATTATTGCCAGGAGATCTGGCCAGTGAGACGATGAAGAGAAAAGCCTTAACTTTTGGAGCTTTGATGGCTGAAGTTGAGGATCAGATCAAAGTCGAGGAGTCGACTAGAGTCTGCGGCGGTCCAGTTAGTACTCCGAGGAATTCTAGACAGGCAGCCAATAACCAGGGGCAGCGCTCGAATGGAAATGCAAATGGAAATGGTAATCAACAATCAAGACAAAAGAACAACAATTTGCTTCCTCGGAGTGGTGGATATTCAAATCACGCTCCATCTAGCACTTATAACAGGCTTAGACAAATTAATGAGTCAAACCAAAATATTATGCTGACCTGACAAAGAATGTATCCGTGATCTGGGATAAGACAAAAAGCTTCGTAAATTTTAGGAAACCAACTCCAATTAGTAGGCCAATGGAGGAAAAGAATAACAAGTTTTGCAGATATCATGAGGATGTTAGGCATGATACAAATGATTTAATTTCTTTAAATAAAGAGATTTAATTTTTGATTGAAAATGGAAAGCTCCTGACTTATGTGAAGTCGCAAGGGAGCGGATCGAAAAATAATGTTGCATCAACTTCGAAGGCTACACCGGCTGAGAATTTGATGATTTTAGATTCACGGGCTAAACCTTTTGATGCTTCTTCTTATTATGTGGAAAAAGATCCGAACAGATTGCTCCTGATGACGGTCGAAGAGCCCATTGAAAAAGGACCTGTGCGGGAGCTATGCAAGTTATTTGAATCGTTAGCCATTTTCGGAGGCGATTCGATGACTGGTAATTCAGATAGTTCGAGAAAGAGGCATGTTGTCAACTTGACAACTCAAATTGAAGGGAAAATATCTACGCATTTCTATGGAAAGAAAGCTATTCCCTTTATTTTGATGAAGATGATATACGAGGGACTACAGGACCACATGAAGATGTTGTGGTTAATGGAGCAGAGGTGGTTAGCGTCGAAATTCGACGTGTACTGATTGACACTGGCAGTTCTGCTAATGTCCTTTTTAAATCGACATATGATAGGATGAAAAATCCACCTCGGATTTCTAAATCAGATCAAACGATTATTGGATTCACGGGTGTAACAGCTCGTGTTGTTGGAGAATTCGAGGGTGAAGTGAGTTTCAGAAAAGGACCATTTAAGAAGAAGCTCCATGTACTTTTTATTGTGGTGGACTGTCCCACAAGTTACAATGCTATTTTTGGAAGATCGTGGATTTCAAGAATGTATATGGTTGTATCTACAGTTCATCAATGTTTTAAGTATGTGGTCGGAGATCGAGTTGGGGTTGTTCGAGGTGATCAGAAGGTTGTTAGGGAATGCTACGCCACTGCACTTCGGATCCGAGGATCCAGTAGTGGAGACTTAATGCATGAATAGAAGTTAGAAGGGGTACCCTCGGATTTGGTAGAAAGGGTTGACAACCCGAGGGAAACCCAACTGTCTTTAACGGCAAGTAAAGAGATTGAGGAGTTCATTTTTCGGAAGGGAATATGCTTCGAATTGGAACCTTATTGACCCTGCTTCTACGTCAACAACTGCTGGATTTTTTATCTTCCAATTTGGATGTCTTCGTTTGGAGGACAGTGGATGTAACAAGAGTATCAATTGAGGTAATTTGTCATAGCTTGGCTATTCATCCGAAGGTTAAGCCGGTTATTCAAAAAAAGAAGAGTATTTTCCTCGTAAAAGGGAAAAGTGATTGTTGCAGAAGTGGATCGATTATCTAAGATCAGACACATAAGGGAGTCACAGTATCCCTTGTGGACGGAAAATTCGGTTCTAATAAAAACAGAGAATGGGAAATAGAAAATGTGTGTGGATTTTACTGATTTGAATCGAGCTTGTCCTAAAGATCCATTTGATGTTCCTCGAATAGATCACTTGATTGACTCTACTTCAGGAAATAAAATTTTAACTTTCATGGATGCTTTTGCAGGATATAATCAAATTCAAATGGATCCAAAAGATCAAGAATGCACAACTTTCATAACTGATAAGAGCCTGCACTGTTATAGAGTATTTCCCTTTGGATTGAAAAACGCTGGAGCCACTTATCAGAGATTGATTAAAAAAGCTTGTGCTACTCATATCAGAAGAAATGTGGAGGTATATATAGATGACATGGTGGTAAAAATCTCAAAGGATGAAGTTCATCTTAATGATTTAGATTAAGTTTTTTTTATATTTTAAGGGCAATCATGTTAAAGTTAAATCCTAAAAAATGCACCTTCGGAGTTCGATCGGGGAAGTTTTTGGGTTTTGTCATCATTTAAAAAGGAATATAAGTTGGCCCAGAACAACTGAAAGCCTTGATAACAATGAATTCACCTTGGTATATCAAAAAAGTGCAAATTCTGACAGGAAGATTAGCAGCACTTAATCGATTTATTTTCTAGATTTTCTGAAAAATGCTTTCTTTTCTTTCAAGTGTTACGAGGACCAAGCAGGTTTGAATGGACATCGGAATGTGAAGCAGTGTTCACAAACATTTAAAATTTGTTGTCATCACCAGAGATTTTGTCAAAGGCTTGGAAGGGGGAGAAGTTATTTTTGTATATCGCGGTATCGGATTTTGCACTGAGCGCAGTGTTAATCAGTGATGATTCAGGAGTTCTGAAGCTGGTGTATTACATTAGTAAAAGTTTGGTGGCAGCAGAAAATAGATATATGAAATTAGAAAAATTGGCATTAGCACTTGTGATTGCTGCTAGGAAGATGCGTCCATATTTTCAAGCTCATACTATTGAAGTCAGAACATTATTCCCTTTGAAAAATGTTTTGTAATGACCTGATATATCGGGGAGAATGGCCAAATGGTCAGTGGAGTTGGGGGACTATGTCATTTTGTTTATACCTTGAACAACAATAAAGGCTCAAGCACTAGTATATTTTTTTGTTGAATTCCATTCGAGCCAGTGAGATGAGGAAGAAAGTAAAAAGGATAATATTTAAGACCCAAAATTTTTAATATACTTTGTACTTGGAAATTGTTTTTGTGTAAAATCATCAAACATGTGTACACGTTAACTTTCCTTTATATTTTTATTTCTTTTAAAGGTTCGTAACGTTTAAACTGTAACTCGGAAAAAAATCGAAAATATATTGGTTTTGTTTTTTTAGACGAACAAAACTAGATCTATTCATGATGTTTTTGGAACTTTTTTCGCGAGCCCATTTAACACTAGTTATTAAATTAGCTTCGTATTTATTGTAATATACCTATAGATATTAGGCTACATGGATGGTTACACTAGTTATAACCATATATTTAGGCGTGAAGGTAGTGGTCTAGATGTATTGATTATATTCATAATTAGTTGTCCCTACAATTCATTTGTATATAGTTTCTTACGGAAACATTTTGTTCTTATCGAAAATACATATCTTTATTTTTATTATTATATCAGAGTAAAAATCCTGATTCGCTTGATTATTATAATTCTCATTCTTACAAAAAAAAACGTAACAAATCACCATGGCTGACGATTCATACAATCAAAATTATAGATCCAAAGTACCAACTCAAAGGGTTCCGAATCGGAGACCAAACCCATCGACCCCTCACATGCCTTCTACATACATCATTCAATCCATCACATCCCTTCTACATTCGTCATTCAGACCAACCATGCCAGGTTTTGGTTCCCATCAAATTAAACGACGCCAATTATCAATCATGGAGAAAATCAGTTATTCATGCCCTCAATACAAAAAAAAGATCAGTTCCATCGATGTTAGAATCATATAACCATCGCATGAGCATGAAACTCTTTTGTTTGAGCATTGGAACCATTGCAACACCAAGATACTTTCTGAAGAGGTTATCCATATTAAGGCAGTGCGTGAAATATGACTTGACTTACACGACTAATTCTCTAAAAATAATACTTCAATCGTGTTATAGATACAATTATCAATCGCCACCATATGACAAGGCACAATGATAATTGCTACAATTAATGACAAACAAACCTCGAATAGAGGTATCCTCTGAGTCAATTGAAAACTTCTCTACTGACGTTACAGTCCCGGGAAAAAAAGAAAATTAAAAGTAGAAATTATATGACCATTGTAACAGATCCAGACATACTATAAATGAGCGTCTGACTCTCAGATTTTATTGTACATATTTTGATAGAAGACGTCATAAAGAGGATAAATGTTGATTGAAAATGGAGATGAAAAAAAACCAGAATAAATTTGAGGACAACAATCTTCAGTTCGTGGCGATCAACCTTTGATAAATGGAGAAGAAAAATAGAAAAAAATGATCGATAATTGCAACAAAAAAATGATTGAAAGAAGAAAAAAATAATTTGAAATCGAAGAACAGATTGATTGAATGAAAAAAAAAGACAAATAGATTAAGATTGTAATAAGAACCGAATATATAATATACATATTAAAAAAAGTCCAAACAATTATTGGTAATTTAATTTTAAAGCTAAATGGTTACCATACTTTGTCAAACCGTTGGTGACATAGTGGTTTACCTTCTAGCATTAATTTGCAAGCTATTGCGTGAGACTGAGGGTTTACGTTTTACGCACTCGTTGACTAACGGTACAAATTATCTTTAAAAAAAATATTTTAAAAATGTTTTGATTTAAAATGGTTATTAATAAATTACTATTTATCAATATAAAGTACAACAAAAACTCATTAACAAATATATATAATAAATAAATATTTATCGAATTAATAGTCAAATAAATAGATAATATCATCAGATTTTAATTAAAAAATAATACATTTAGTTCAATAAAAATGTAATAACGTTTTAACATAACTATGAGAATCAACATAACATGAAACAAAACATAGAAACAAAAACATTCTTTAAACCCCAACTGAACATGAAACAAAACGTAGAAACAAAAACATTCTTTAAACCCCAACTGAGCAGCTTATGCTAATTTGTTCAAATAGATCATCTTAATGACAACCTGGGAAGCAAAATTTAATTACCAAAAAATCAACCAAATCTTGAATTTAAAATAAATAAAAATAAAAACTTACTAGAGATTTTGAGTAAGGGTTCGTTGTTGGCATGCTGAGTTACCTTAAAGGGATGAACAGTTCGACACTAATATGTTCATTAATGATCCTCAAAAAGTGCAAGGCCTTGACCAAGATATTCAAGATCAGCTTCGTCAACTTGACAACCAGGTTACTGCTCATCTTCTTCATGAGGTACAAGATTTAGGAATACCATTTTCACCTTTGACTTTTGCTATCATAACTTCTGACATGCCAAGGTTTGTACAGGATGAACAACCATCCGAAAAGGTGCCTTATTTTCTTCAGTCTTTTGCCAATCTAGGAGCTACAACACAAAAATTATGCAAAAAAGTGGAATCACCAAAAAACCATTGAAAAAGCCAACTTGTCAAACTTTTGGGAACAAAATTTTATCCAAAATCGACCTAGTGAAGCTTTTGATCCAGTGCCGAGCGAGTCTTCCGAAGAAGCAGAAGTAGAAAGAATTAGCTCAGAACAGGGAGAGTAATCCGAAGAGGGATCTCAAAAATAATATTTTTAACAATGCTTGTCCTTGGTATTGTTTATGTACTTTTTGTTTAAGGGGAATTGATTTTAGTGAATGTGTATCCACTTCACATTCATATTGGTCTTTGTAACCAACGGTTTATATTAAATTATGAAGTATTTTTTTCTCCCCATATTGTATCAATGTTATTTTATTACCAATTTGCATGTAGTTCGAAATAAAAATCATGACATATAACGCCATCATGTTGACAAGTGAATGTTTTTTTATATATATATTAACTCAAATTTCTAGTAATTTATAATTTATATAATTTCTTTTATAATTTATATAATTTTTTATCAATTTATAATCGTATATTTATATAATTTTTTTTACTACATTTTATATAATTTATTACATAAATTCGGCATGGAATAGTATTTTGAATTGACAAAATTCGGTATGAAAGCGCAAACATTTGATAAAATTCGGCATAAAAGTGCAAAGATTTGACCAAATTCACGCACGAACATGCGTGATTTCGGCCAAATTTACGCACGAATGTACGAAACGGCACACGAAAAGGTGTAAATTTATGTAAAAATATAATTTTTTCCTCAAGCCATATATTTAGAGATGATTTTTTGTTTTTTTAGGTTCATGGGTTTATGGGTTTATGTTGAATATTAGAGAGATAGGTAGTTGAGAGAGAAGAGAAATATAGTAAAAATGTATGCGTTTGAGCTTTAAAGCCTAGGATTTATAGTTGAATTTATTGTTTTTTGAGTTAATAGGTTTATGGATTTTTGGGTTTTTTATGAAAGTGGGAGAGAAAAGTAGAGAAGAGAGAGAGAGGAGAGGAGGTAAAAATGAGAAGTCCAAATAATTATGGGTTTTATATCTAGTGGCATTTTGGTAATTTTACGTTTTCAAAAAAAATCAAGATTTGGGATCTCACTATAAAGAAAAAAAGGTCTCATTTTAGCCGTACACTTCACAATCACAGCAGCAGCCGAGAGAGAAAGAGAATGAAACTAGTCTGAACCCTCACTTTATGTTTGATTGGGCTTAATTTCACTCATAGGTTGTCAAAACGGTTCGCATCTCAGTAAACCCTAGCTATTAAAAAGATACTGAAGCTATTTAGAATAAGTCTAGCGTAATATTGTTACACCATCTCAAAAGCAAATAAAAAGCTAGTTAGTGAGCTGACGGCTAACTTACTAACAGCTTCTAATAATTAATTGGGTTTATATAAACATGATAAGGTACGGTAAATATAAAATAAGGGTATATATTTTTGAGAAAAGTACTGGTAAATACCTTCTCAACTATGTTATTATCCGGGGGTATCCGTTTTTTGGATAGTGTAACTTGGTACCTCGAACTGACATTTGGACAAAAATACCCTCGACCAAATATAGGCGCGCTGGAAAAAAAAAAACTGGTATGAAAAAAAAAAAAAAAAAAAACTGGTACAATTCTCAGGATGTGAATTGCTTGCAAATTCTCAGGATGCGAATTGCTTGCAATTTCTGAACGATTCTCATGATAAGATGCGAATTGCTTGCAAATTCTGAACGATTCTCATGATAAGATGCGAATTGCTTGCAATTTCTAAACGATTCTCATGATAAGATGCGAATTGCTTGCAAATTTCTGAACGATTCTCATGATAAAATGCGAATTGCTTGCAACTTTCAGGATTTCTGAACGATTACAAAAAAAAAAAAAACTGGTACAATTCTCAAGATGCGAATTGCTTGAAAATTCTCAGAATGCGAATTGCTTGCAATTTCTGAACGATTCTCATGATAAGATGCGAATTGCTTGCAAATTTCTGAACGATTCTCATGATAAGATGCGAATTGCTTGCAACTCTCAGGATTTCTGAACGATTAAAAAAAAAAACTGGTATGAAAAAAAAAATTGTACAATTCTCAAGATGCGAATTGCTTGCAACTGGTGAAATTTTATTTTTTAAAAAAATCAAAAAATATCATCAATGGATCTAGTTTTGTTCATTTTTAAAAAACAAAAGTGATGGTACTTTCATTTATTTTTTTCGAGCTCCGGTTCGAAAGATACGAATCTTTTAAAAATAAAGTTAAAGGAAAAGTAGGAAAGAGAAGGAAAGAGAAATTTTGGTTACGTGTTCATGAATGATGAGGGTAGTTAGGGTATTAAAATAAAGTTAGGTACTATGTGACAATTAGGTAGTTGAGTTGGGTATTAAGTGACAATTGATCAAACCTTGGGTACTAGATGACAATAAAATAGTTGAGTAGGTACCTTTGGTACAATTTCCCTATATTTTTTATATATATAAAAAAAATGTGTAGAATAGATGTTGTTCCCAAAATATATATTTAAAGGATTAGAAATGTAATAAGTTATAAATATGTTTACATTGAATATTAAAGTGAGATAGATATCCAATGTAACCATTATTAATGTGTTATTTGTAAGAAATCACCTATAAATATTGGAGTCTCAGACTTAATATTTGGTGATTTTCATCCATCCGTTTAGAAATTTTTTTATGCGAGTTTATGACTTACGAAAATATATGAAGCAATCAATGGCGACCATAGTGGGAGGTACGCTTGATTTATAGATTTCATATTTAAAACCCATAATATAAACTTTCGAACCAATCTATTGTCATGGATCCTAAAGTGCAAATCGATCCAGTTGTGTTTGTTGATAAGGAGGTGGAAGAGACCGATATCGGTTGAAGAAAAGTCTAGGTTAATCCGAGACGGATGATCACCATAATCATTTGAATTTAGTTATCAAATGAACTAATTGCTTCAAATACATGAGTTGGATGAGCAACTGGTATAATATGGTTAATAATTTTAGCAAGCTCTCTAGATAAGGACTATATACACTTATGGACAACAGTATATGGGGTAGCCAATATAAGAAAGAGATGGATTGGGGGACTTCCTAATTGTCAGCTGATATAAGGTCGATTGCGCTTCCAAAGAGTTTTCATATTGCTAAAGTTGAAAAATTCGAAGGGACGCGGGATCCCGATGACTATATTTGGAAATTTCAGAGTTACATCATGAATTTTAATGATGAACACAAATTATTGTGTATAGCATTTTCACACATTTTCAAAGGCACAACCTTGAAATGGTATAATAGGATTTTAAGGAGATCAATAACTAAGTTTAGGATGTTTTACACTTCCTTCCAAATGAAGTTCGTGGGAAGTAAAGAGATGTGAGCAAATGGGGATACATTAATCCAATTCAAGTAGTCCGCTGGGGAAAATTTGAACGGTTATACTAAACTAGTTGTTTTAACCTAGAATGAGCTAGATGACTATAATGTACATGTGGCATGTGCTGGTTTTATATAAGGATTTCTCTCTGAATATTTAGCTAACAGAACAACCAGGAGAAGGTCTCTCACTTTTGCAGCTTTGATGTCCCAATTGGAGGAGAAAATTAAACTCGAGGAATCAACAGGAGTTATGAGCAGACTTGGTCTGGTGCAGAGGCATTCAAATCAGCGAAGCGCTCATATCAATAAAGGTTATCAGGGTAGCACTTTGAACTATAAAGGATCTCTTCGACCCAAGATATTGGCAAGTTTACCTCCTTGATTTGGACCATCTTAGGTGTTAGTTGCTAATTACAAGCAGCCTAAAGCTAGGTCAAATCAATGGGCTATACGAAATTATTATGCAAAATTAACAGAGAATTTAGCAACAATTTTCGAACGAGCTAAGAACTATGTCTAGTTTTGAAAGCCTTCGCCTATAACTAAACCTAAAGAGGAACGAAGTAATAAGTTTTATAAACACTACAATGATATTAGACAATTGAGGAAGCATACGGACTAGAACTATGTTCGATTATTCCTTTGTTCAACATATCCTTTATCATCTTGTCTATTTCATCCTTTTGAAGGGATGAGTATCGATAGGGTCGGAGATTAACGGGATTAGAACCGCTTACCACTGGAATTTTGTGATTAAACCCTTCACGAAAAGACGGTAAAGCTGTGGTTTCGACGAAAATTCTAGAGTACGAACCGATCAACTCACGCAGCGTAGAGTCCGTAGAAAATTCTGTTTTGGTCGCCGAAATATGAGACAAAAGAGCTTTTGGGTTTAAGTCGTCTAAAACGTCATCTGTTATCTCATGGCCAAACAACAATGCGATCTGAGGTCCTTGAAGCATTAACTTGTTCAAACTTGCTACATTGATCGCCTTACAATCCTTGTTTACATTCCCACGCAGCACATGCTTCAACCCATTAAGGTTGAATTCCATTCAGAGGTTGAGAAAATCCCATATAATTGGACCGAGGGTGTGCAACCATTGAATACCTAGCACAAAATCATAACAGTCAAGGTTTAAAGTTCTTACCTCGGTGGTGAGATCATAGCCTTGTACTTTCCAAGAAAAATTACTACACTTGTATTTTGTAACAATTGTGCTTCTCAGGGCTGCGGAAACCACCATCTGTTTTGTCGCTTCGAGAGGGCAACCGATTTCATTGGCAACCTTTAGGTCCAATAAGTTATGCGTACTCCCGGGATCAATCAAAATGTGGATCTTTCGCTTACCACTTTGTCCTGTCAAACACATACAATTGAAGGTTGTGTTGCCCGTCAGTGCGTGTAGCAATATCATAGGCGGTTGTGTGTGCTCTAACTCAACAGCCGTTGTGTTTGCGACGTCATGAACCTAATGTACATCAGAAAGTTCAGATTCTGCAGCACCTTCAATGACATATATATGAGCCTTACAATGGGTTTGTTGATGGCCGGGAGTGAAGATTTCATCGCAATACATGCATAGACCTTTTTGTTTGCAATCTTGCATCTCTTGCCAAGTAAATTTTCGGAGTGTTTGGTTGTTGTTTCTTGAGATAAAATTTGGCGTCTGGTGTGTTTGGGTGTTGGTAGGGGCAGTGGGTAAAAGCGATGGTTTGGTGTTTTGATTCGGATATTTCGGTGTTTGATATGCGTTTGAAGTAGAATATGTGTTGGGTTTGAATGAGGGTCGTTGTGGTTTGTGAGGGAGTAGTCGTAAATATGATTCATGCATCATAGCTATTTTTGCTACTTCGGCAACGGATTCCACATTCTGAAACTGTCTCACATGAAGCTGCAAATGTGGATTTAGATTAGTTAAGAAAATACTTAACGCATGGGCGCGTGGTAGGGATAATCGTGTGAGTTTACACTCAAATTTATCAAGAAACACCTCAACCGAATCGGTCTCTTGTTGTAAGCTAATCAACTCCGATAATGGATCAACATACAAACCGCCAAAACGAGTAGAAATTGCAAGAACATATTCTGTCTAGGGTGGGTATCGATTGAAACGTTCTGCAATATAGTTGTGGTGCCATTGTAATTCATTTCCTGTCATATGGATAGTAGCGAGTTTTACCTTCGATTCATCTAGCGTTCCATCAAGCGCAAAGAATTGTTCGCATTTAAAAACCCAATCGCGTAGGTCAGATCCATCAAAAATAGAAAACCCAACCTTAGTAAGGCGGGTGAGCAAACCGTTTGTTGGTGTCATACTACGCTCCTAATTAGTTCCACGATTCGAACCGGGGACAAGGTTCAACGAATCAGGTGGTTCCGGAGAGAATGTTTGGGGAAGCGTCGTGAAAACGTCGGAATGTGAAGGATCGTCGTCAACCAGCAGACGCTTTTCAGGGTTCTGTGTAATAGGGCGTAGCTCCGCAAACATGTTCTTAATATCTTTGAATCGAGCAGTCATCTCATTCCTCAATAGATCGTTTTGTTGGAGTTGAGCCACACGATTTTTTTCATTTTTCTTGGCTTGATTGGCATGAACTTGCTTCATCTCCTCAACTTGCTTGTTAACCTCGATCAAAGTTTGTGCCCTAGTTTCCATGATTGTTTATCTTGAAGTAGAAAAAAAAATCCGGGTCTGGAAGATCGATTGCTGTGATACCAATGTTACAGGACTCGTTAGGCACCATAAATCCAAACTAGAAACCCGATGAAAGGTTCGAAGAATGGTAGAATAAGGACTAGGAGATAATGTTGTAAGTAAGAAGATTAACTCTACGACCACAAATTCTCTTCAATGAGTATATGAATAGACAATAGAGAGAGATAAAATAACTTGTAATTATAATTATGCCTTTTCGGAGTTCCTGTCTCTCTTACATATAGATTTAGAGTCATAAATAAAAGGAACCAAACAGACATCACTTTAGGGCTTAAATGAATGAAAAGTAACAGTAAGAGACCAATAGGATCTCTGTAACATACACCAGTTTGATTACAAAGGTATGTTCGATTACGTAATACTCTTTCTTTTACACGTTCTTCTCACTGTGGATAGTTACATACCATATGTTCGTTAAAATGCTTCATAAGTCTGGTGAATGTCGTTTGGTTGTTGGATTAGTTTGGTTGGTTTAGTTGTATGATGGTGTAGCTTTAGATTAGTTTTATTGAATCTCAATTTGGTTCTATTATTTCCACGATGAAGATGACGACAATGACCGGAAAGTTAATTCTTAGTGATTGATTGTTTACCAATTTACCCCATTATTTCGGTGAAACACTTACTTTAACGGATAATAGTTTGTTCATAGACCTATGTAGTGTTTTAGGTCCACAAACTTATGACAATAAAACTTATATTTTCATTTTCGGAGCACACAAAATGGTTTACCGATACAAGGTAAACCGGTAAATTATTCAGATCAAGCAGATAATGATGGTAATTTATCCGATTTGCCAAAAACTCTTTAAAAGGCATCATTATCCGCTTGATCCGGACAAATTACTGGTTTACTTTATATGGGCAAACCCGTTAAATATAGAACATCTTCTAAAGTAATTACCATTATGTGTTCCAAAAATGAAAACATGAGTTAACTCTGCTGTCGGAATACTTAACAACCTAAACAAGCTATTGCTCGTAAATGTTTCATGGAAATAATGGGTAGATTGGTAAACAACCGTATCCAAATCCACTTTCTTTCACAAAATTTATAGGCAAGCCGTGCGGTTACACAACAAACATAAAAAATTTACAATTTTTTGTATATAATTTAGTAAATAATTAATTATAAAAACTATTTGGTGTTCAGACTTAACATTCATATCAAACAGAATTCTGAACATCAAAATTGTGACAGTAAGATGTAAATAAATAAGGGTTTGGCTAACCGTTAATTTTTTAGTTGATTTTTACCTAAATGTTAGGAATGGTAATAATAACAATAGTTTAATTTTTATAATGACAAAATTATCCTCCTGTCTGTACAAGTGTTGATTTCCACGTCAAATATTATAGAAATATAATTTTATGATTTTTTTTAAACGGATAAATAATAGATTAATTATTAATATATGTTATTTAAGTTAAATTTTGTTATTGTAGAAACGAAACAAATGTTAATATTGTAGAGTTATGGTAATTCAAAACTATTGATTATTTAATTAATTAATTTTTTTTATTTTATTTGTTAAGTATTAAATAGCATATTTTTGCATTAGATTACTAGTTTTTGAATTAATAATTTTATTGGGACAAAAATAATTCCATAATTATTAAAAGTATATTTTAATGGTCATATTTTATATCAAAAAATTGTAATATATTAAAAATAAGCATGTAGCTAATTAATTTAATCATATTATTTTTATTTATAACTAATGGTTTGTAATAAAAAAAACCTACTTGTTTAAAAAATTATAAATAAAAACAGTAATTAATAAACTTTCCACTTTTTAAATAAATGAAAATTAAATTAATTATACAATTAATTAATTAGAAAAATTAAAAATTAAACTCAATATTTAACTTTAAAAAAATGGAATTAAAATCTGAATTTAAAATTATACTGTTTTGATTAAAAATTTAAATAATTAATTACTATATTTTTTAATAAAAAAAATTGTAAATAAAAAAATAGATATTACCATATTAACAAACTTATCTAATATAAAAGAAATATAGAGTAAATGAGGATAATAGGGTCTTCAAATTTTTCTAATCTCAATAACCATTAATACCCATTACTATTTATAAAACTCAGATAAATATTAGTAAGAAAAGTTAAAATTTAATGCTTGCTAACCGGTGCCATGGACACCGGTTAGCATAACCCGAAATTTATTTATAATAAAAAGCAAATTAATCTTAGGGTTATGCTAACATTCCTAACATTTAGGTAAAAGTCAACTAAGAAGTTATTGTTTAATGCTTGCTAACCGGTGGCCATTGCACCGGTTAGCCAAACCCATAAATTTTAAGGTACTTCTAATAATAATAACTTTTTTAATATTATATTACGGTTTTATTTATTAAATCATTTTAACTTTGTATACAATAGTTATGGTATTTAATGGATAATAATATTTAAAACTTATGATTATAAAAAAAATACTACTAATTTTATATTTTTTAAATTAAAAGTAAATTTTTTTTAATAGTAATTTATTATTTTTTGTTATTAAATGTAATATTATATTTAATTAATCATTAATATACTATTTATATTAAAGGTAAAGTACCATTTCACCCAATACCGGAAGTATTATACATCATCTAATACCCATATTTTCATTAATCTTCGAGAAAGACCTATTTTAGTCAAATATTTACCATTAAAGACTCACTAATACCTTAAATACCTCTACTCTATAATATAAAATGCTTTTAGATCCATTCTTCACCTTTTTCCTCAATTTTGTTTTTTCTCTCTCTTCGTGAATAGAAGAACTCTTTGTTTTTCTTTTGTTTTCATATGATTTTGATTTATGTTTTTACTTGATTATGAGAAGATACTCGATGTTTTGTGTGTTTGAAACTCGAATTTGAGCTCGAAATCACTGTTTTTTAAGATGTGTTTTCGTTTGTTTTCGTAGTGTTTTTAGTCGAATTTCTTGTTAATTTTGAGTTCGAATTATGGTAATGTAGTTTATTTTGTAGCATTGTATTAGTGTTTCGTTCATTTTAGTGTTTTATTTTGTGTTTTTTGGATTTTCAATCGCGTAACAGTTTCTGTGATTTCAGTGAAGGAGATGCTAAAATGTTTAATTTCAGTAAGTATATATGTAAGTATATATGTGAAACCTGTATGTTTCTTCACTGGTAGATGCAAAACATATTTTGTGATAGATGCAAAACGTTTATATTTGTGCCTATTGATAGTTGCGAAACATGTAATTCTTCTGTAATGGTAGAAACACGTATTTGATGGATGCAAAAAGCTATTTGTTCTTTGAAAAAATTTAAGTCAAAACATATCATGAGTGTACTAGTTTTGTTCGTCTTAAAAAAAACAAAAGCAACGGTACTTTCGGATTTTTTTTTCGAGTTACGGTTTAAAAAATACAGACTTTTAAAGTTTTAAAAATTCATTGGGGTTTCGCAAAGAAGACGCGAAACTTTCTTCACTATGATAGATGTGAAACCTGTTTTGTTGTGCTAGATGCAAAACCTTCTTTATTCTGCTAGATGTGAAACCTTCTTTATTTTAATAGATGTTAAACATTCTTTATTTTAATAGATGCGAAACCTTCTTTATTATAGTAGATGCGAAACCTTTTTATTTTGATAGATGCGAAACCTTCTTTATTTTGCTAGATGAGAAACCTCTTTGTTTTGATAAATGCGAAACCTTCTTTATTTTGATAGATGCGAAACCACTCACTAAATGCGAACCCATATAACTGAGAAACGTGTGTAAAATATATTTAAAAAAAAATCAAAACATATCATGAATGGTACTACTTTTGTTCGTCTTAAAAAAATAAAACCAATAGTATTTTTGGACTCTTTTTCTGAATTATGGTTTAAAAGATACGAACCTTTAAAAATTAAAATTAGAAAAAACAAAGAAAGAAAGAAAGAGAAATTGCTTACTGTATAAATTTCTTGAAATTTAAATTTTTAGGTTTATGCGTAATAAGTTTGTTGAATGCATCTATATTGGTAAGTCTCCTTTTATTGAATATAATTTTTTTTAAACCATAATAAAAATATATAAATATCATACTTCTACTTTATTTTAGATAATTTATAACTATTAAATCAATTCGAGTGTTATATTTTTTTATGTAATCGTTATGATAGATAACGATAATATTCAAAGTCTATCATTTTAAAAAAAAGACTCTACTATTTTTTAATCTGATTTATTTTAAGACCTATTTTTAACTAATTTTTAAATTTTAAATTCCAAAAAATAGGAATTATTTTTTAAAAAACTTATTTTAAAACAATATATAAAAAACCGAAAAAATCATTTAGAAACTGTTTTTTTCCATTTGTATTCAAAAATCCCAAATAAAACCGATCTAAAACTAAATAAAGTAAAAAATATAGAACAATATATATATATATATATATATAAATTGATTTAAAAAATTAAAAATTAAAATATAGTATATCAATGATTATTTAAATAATTATTTTATATTATTTATTAATAATAAAAGTAAGTTAATACAGGACAAAGGATTTTTATGTCCATATAAAATAAAGTTAATCTATCATTAGTGGATGGTCAAAATTATCGAAATTATCTTGAGAATTAAGACTAGGATCGAAATTATCGAAATTATGGGTTGGATGGTTGTGAATTAACTTGAGAATTAAGACTAGGATCGATATTATCGTAATGGATGGTCTCAGTAGAAAACTCAGGAGTGTTGCTTATTAGACCAGTAACCTTGTACTTATCGGCTCTTTCACTGATGGAGAAATAGTCGTATGCACCAAAAACCTTGTTGTCAGATTTTAGAGAGTTGGGTTTTCTGAGAATTTTGGCTTTGGATCTTCTAGCTTTTATGTACTTTCTCATAAACCAGGTTGAAGATTGAACGAAAAAAATTGAATTTTCCAATGAAGGTAGCCCATAGGTTGAAGAATCAAATGAAGGTAGCTAAAAGATTCTTAGGTTTGCAATTTCTCTCTCTAGAAGTTAAGTTTGTAAATTAAATAATGGTTCATGGAGGTATTTATAGGCTGGGAAAATGAATGTTGAGAAGTGGAAGAGGTTGAGGAGTCAATTGGTTGGAATATGAAACGGTTTCTTGGAAAAAAGAAACTTGAGACATGTTGTATCAGGCCTAGGGGCAGGCCTATTACTTAGTTAATCATCACGAATTTTAGTTTCACTTCGAACTTTACTGACCGTTGGAAAGAAACTGACTCCGGAAGCTCGTTTGAAAATTTAAGGTGTGATTAAAGGATTAATTAATTTTAGAGAGACACTTCTTGGGTGATCATTCGAGGAAATAAAATATAATCAAATGATTAAAAAATCACATGTTTGTTGCACATCCAATCTTGACAGGAGAAAATGTTCTATCCACATAGCAAATTTTCGATGACATATAGTTCTCATTCATGTCTCTCATGAGAACTAGGGGTGTATATTGATAAGGATATAGGATATTAAAAGACGTATATGTAATAAATATATTTGTATGATAATTTATTAGGGATAAACTAAAGGTCTTATATGAAAATAAGGGCCTAATATCTAATTATCTCAAATTTGTGAATGATTCTGTTATAAGTTTTGAACGCCTATAAATAACGGCGAAGGCTAATGTTTACTCAAATGATAATTTCTAAAGACAAAGACCCTTCTTAAATTCTTGTTTGCTATCTAAACGACTAGTTTTACTTTCTCTCTCTAAGTCTAAATCTTATTCTCACCATCTCTGATATTAGAGTCATAAGTATAACCTTCATTTTATCCAATAATTTTAAAATAGACAAGCTAATAATTCTTTAATTTTATTATTAAAATATTCAATTTGAATGCAAGCCATAGAACTATAACATTTACCGGGAAAAACACGCACATGTTCTTTTCGGGGAAACGTTTTCCGTGAATGTAAGTTCTTTCTCACCACTTTCTTCAAGAAGTTCATGTAAGTATAAATTGGATAAACTTTCATTGGGTACATAAGCATAATAATTAATAATATTGACCATCTTCATCCTTAAATCCTTTAGTGAATGTCTAAAAGCATGATTCAGATTCCCAATAAGATGATAAAGATAATATAAATGGTAGAGATCAGAAAAAACGTTAAGACAACATTTATGATACCTAGGTGACGGTCATATATATAAAAGTGATTTCATGAAAAAGTACATGAGACAACCTTAATTAGACCCAACAACAACAAGTACTATTGGAAAAGACCTATAAAAGATAAAAGGATAATAAGTAAGTACGCAACTATAATATCATTTGCACTTACTTGCGCACACAAATAATACGTAATTACGCAACAAAAAATATTTTATTTTTAAAATATCAAACTCATTTTGCAATAAAAACCTAATTACACAACCAACTTGTGAATAATTACGTTACAAGTTAATATGTAATTACGCACACAAAAAATAATTTTGTAAACATAAGTTTTGTTTTAAAAAAACTTACTATCCTTACCATTTTTAGTTATTGCAAACAATAAAACCCCTCCACATGTACCACTAAAAAATATACCATCAATAAAAATGATCTGATAACAATAGTGAATCCCATATAAACAAGTTTTGTAACCTATAAAACATAGTTTAAAAAACGATTTCCACCATCATACTGTAATAGAAAATGACTCGTGATAGTCAGAATCTTTAAGGTCTACAAAAAAAACCTTTAAACCATAATCGGATTTAACAATGGCTTAAACACTTTGGGAAGTTATAACACGTCTTGATCTAATACCATCACTTATCTCGTTTGATATCAAATCGGATGTCAAATGCTTTTTGTTTTTCCTGTTAAATGCCAGGATAACACTTACGATCACCGACATATTTTTTAATAACAATATACCAATTTGACTAGTCAGTTAAAGCATAAAGCCCCCATGGATATCTTTTTCTCTGAGTCTTGCTTTATCTCGAATTACATTCGAACATGGATTTAATTAGAAATTAATTTAAGTCAAAACATATCATGAGTGTACTAGTTTTGTTCGTCTTAAAAAAAACAAAACCAACGGTACTTTCGGATTTTTTTTTCGAGTTACGGTTTAAAAAATACAGAGTTTTAAAGTTTTGAAAATTCATTGGGGTTTCGCAAAGAAGATGCGAAACTTTCTTCACTATGATAGATGCGAAACCTGTTTTGTTGTGTTAGATGCAAAACCTTCTTTATTCTGCTAGATGTGAAACCTTCTTTATTTTAATAGATGTTAAACATTCTTTATTTTAATAGATGCGAAACCTTCTTTATTATAGTAGATGCGAAACTTTTTTATTTTGATAGATGCGAAACCTTCTTTATTTTGCTAGATGAGAAACCTCTTTGTTTTGATAAATACGAAACCTTCTTTATTTTGATAGATGTGAAACCCGTCACTAAATGCGAACCCATATAACTGAGAAACGTGTGTATAATATATTTAAAAAAAATCAAAACATATCATGAATGGTACTATTTTTGTTCGTCTTAAAAAAAATAAAACCAATAGTATTTTTGGACTCTTTTTCCGAATTATGGTTTAAAAGATACGAACCTTTAAAAATTAAAATTAAAAAAAACAAAGAAAGAAAGAAAGAGAAATTGCTTACTGTATAAATTTCTTCAAATTTTTAGGTTTCTGCGTAATAAGTTTGTTGAATGCATCTTTATTGGTATGTCTCCTTTTATTGAATATAATTTTTTTAAATCATAATAAAAATATATAAATATCATACTTCTACTTTATTTTAGATAATTTATAACTATTAAATCAATTCGAGTGTTATATTTTTTTATGTAATTGTTATGATATTTTATAGATAACGATAATATTAAAAGTCTATCATTATTAAAAAAAGATTCTACTCATTTTTTTAATCTGATTTATTTTAAGACCTATTGTTAACTAATTTTTAAATTTTAAATTCCAAAAAATAGGAATTATTTTTTAAAAAACTTATTTTTAAAGCAATATATAAAAAACCATAAAAATCATTTAGAAACTGTTTTTTCCATTTGTATTCAAAAATCCCAAATAAAACCGATCTAAAACTAAATAAAGTAAAAAATATAGAATATTATATATATATATATATATATATATATATATATATATATATTAATCTAAATTGATTTAAAAAATTAAAAATTAAAATATAGTATATCAATGATTATTTAAATAATTATTTTATATTATTTATTAATAATAAAAGTAAGTAAATACAGGACAAATGATTTTTATGTCCATATAAAATAAATTTAATCTATCATTAGTGGATGGTCAAAATTATCGAAATTATCTTGAGAATTAAGACTAGGATCGAAATTATCGAAATTATGGGTTGGATGATTGTGAATTAAGACTAGGATCGATATTATCGTAATGGATGGTCTCAGTAGAAAACTCAGGAGTGTTGCTTATTAGACCAGTAACCTTGTACTTATCGGCTCTTTCACTGATGGAGAAATAGTCGTATGCACCAAAAACCTTGTTGTCAGATTTTAGAGAGTTGGGTTTTCTGAGAATTTTGGCTTTGGATCTTCTGGCTTTTATGTGCTTTCTCATAAACCAGGTTGAAGATTGAACGAAAAAAATTGAATTTTCCAATGAAGGGAGCCCATAGGTTGAAGAATCAAATGAAGGTAGCTAAAAGATTCTTAGGTTTGCAATTTCTCTCTCTAGAAGTTAAGTCTGTAAATTAAATAATGGTTCATGGAGGTATTTATAGGCTGGGAAAATGAATGTTGAGAAGTGGAAGAGGTTGAGGAGTCAATTGGTTGGAATATGAAAAGGTTTCTTGGAAAAAAGAAACTTGAGACATGTTGTATCAGGCCTAGGGGCAGGCCTATTACTTAGTTAATCATCACGAATTTTAGTTTCACTTCGAACTTTACTGACCGTTGGAAAGAAACTGACTCCGGAAGCTCGTTTGAAAATTCGAAGTGTGATTAAAGGATTAATTAATTTTAGGGAGACACTTCTTGGGTGATCATTCGAGGAAATAAAATATAATTAAATGATTAAAAAATCACATGTTTGCTGCACATCCAATCTTGACAGGAGAAAATGTTCTATCCACATGAGAAAATTTTCGATGACATATAGTTCTCATTCATGTCTCTCATGAGAACTAGGGGTGTATATTGATAAGGATATAGGATATTAAAAGACGTATATGTAATAAATATATTTGTATGATAATTTATTAGGGATAAACTAAAGGTCTTATATGAAAATAAGGGCCTAATATCTAATTATCTCAAATTTGTGAATGATTCTGTTATAAGTTTTGAACGCCTATAAATAAAGGCGAAGGCTAATGTTTACTCAAATGATAATTTCTAAAGACAAAGACCCTTCTTAAATTCTTGTTTGCTATCTAAACGACTAGTTTTACTTTCTCTCTCTAAGTCTAAATCTTATTCTCACCATCTCTGATATTAGAGTCATAAGTATAACCTTCATTTTATCCAATAATTTTAAAATAGGCAAGCTAATAATTCTTTAATTTTATTATTAATATATTCAATTTGAATGCAAGCCATAAAACTATAACATTTACCGGGAAAAACGCGCACATGTTCTTTTCGGGGGAAAAGTTTTCCGTGAAGGTAAGTTCTTTCTCACCACTTTCTTCAAGAAGTTCATGTAAGTATAAATTGGATAAACTTTCATTGGGTACATAAGCATAATAATTCAAAATATTGACCATCTTCATCCTTATATCCTTTAGTGAATGTCTAAAAGCATGACTCAGATTCCCAATAAGATGATAAAGATAATATAAATGGTAGAGATCAGAAAAAACGTTAAGACAACATTTATGATACCTAGGTGACGGTCATATATATAAAAGTGATTTCATGAACAAGTACATGAGACAACCTTAATTAGACCCAACAACAACAAATACTATTGGAAAAGACCTATAAAAGATAAAAGGATAATAAGTAATTACGCAACTATAATATCACTTGCACTTACTTGCGCACACAAATAATACGTAATTACGCAGCAAAAAATATTTTATTTTTAAAATATCAAACTCATTTTGCAATAAAAACCTAATTACACAACCAACTTGTGAATAATTACGTTACAAGTTAACATGCAATTACGCACACAAAAAATAATTTTGTAAACATAAGTTTTGTTTTAAAAAAACTTACTATCCTTACCATTTTTAGTTATTGCAAACAATAAAACCCCTCCACATGTACCACTAAAAAATGTACCATCAATAAAAATCATCTGATGACAAGAGTGAATCCCATATAAACAAGTTTTGTAACCTATAAAACATAGTTTAAAAAACGATTTCCACCATCATACTGTAATAGAAAATGACTCGTGATAGTCAGAATCTTTAAGGTCTACAAAAAAAAACCTTTAAACCATAATCGGATTTAACAATGGCTTAAACACTTTGGGAAGTTATAACACGTCTTGATCTAATACCATCACTTATCTCGTTTGATATCAAATCGGATGTCAAATGCTTTTTGTTTTTCCTGTTAAATGCCAGGATAACACTTACGATCACCGACATATTTTTTAATAACAATATACCAATTTAACTAGTCAGTTAAAGCATAAAGCCCCCATGGATATCTTTTTCTCTTTTTCATCGAACAATGAACACTTAATTTGTCTCTACTTAATTTTGCTCTCTAATTATAAATTAATTTCTAATTAAATCCATGTTCGAATGTAATTCGAGATAAAGCAAGACTCAGAGATGTAGCACAAACCCAACACCTTGTATACCATCAACCTAACTTTTAGTAGCAAACTATTTTTTTCTTTAGTAAAAAACAGACACCCAAACTACATTCTTTAATTTATATATTATATTCAACTATCAAACCAATATTATCTAATGATACTATATCAATATTTCTTAATAGCAATATTTTCACCTTTACTATGGCCAGCCAAAGCCAATGATACAAAATCATCTCAATAACACAAAAATATTCCTATATTTTTTAAACGAATAAGTGAATTTAAAATGACCCATGACTAGCAAATCCCACATACTTATTATGAAATCAACCCATATTTTGGTAACTTTTAAAATTACTAAGTAGAAAAACAAAAACATGATTACTTTGTTAAATACAACCAATGAAGATGTTGCAAACCTACAAAACACAAAATAAAAAATAAAATGCAAGTTCACCTAATTTTCTTAAGCAATTTTAACATAATTTCACATCCTAAAACACTTAAGCATAATTAGTTATTATGCAACTAAAATGTATATAATTTTACACCCCGCTGCAGTGTCTAATTACACAAGAACAATGTACATAATTTTGCACCCTCAAGTAGTGTCTAATTATGCAACCATAATATTCATAATCACACAACCAAACGAGGAAAACAAAAAAACAACATAATCTGTTTTCTCGAAATCGATCTCTTTAGATAGTTGCCATGAAATCAAAGAATCAACATACCTAAAACAATCATATAATTATTGAAAACAACAAAAATAACTCAAAACCATGAAAGAAAATCACTTGTGAATCGATATAAAATTGATAAATACATATGAAGAAAAGAAAAAACCAACGATCCACAATTGCAGAAACATCTTGATCAAATTAAGAAAAAAATAATAATTTCAAATCGAAAAACACATTGATCGAATTGATCAATATAAAAAATAAAATCAAATCGTAACAACAAACTCAAGATATAATGGGTATGTAAAAAAATCCAAATGATTATGAATATTTTATTTTTAAAATCACGTGGTTATCTGTGGTCCCTCAAACCTTTAATTGTTATAAAGTTTTCTCACTTTTAATGAGTTAAGTTGAATATATAATTATAAATCATAAACCGATATAATAGATAAATATTACAAAATTAATAGTTAATAAATAGTTATAGATAAATATCATAAAATTTTAGTACAAAAAATAACATAGTTCACTGAAAATATTTTAACCTAATCTGATAATCAACAAAACAATACAAACAAAAACGTCCCTTAAACCCCAACCGAAGAACGAATGCTAATCAGTTCAAAATAGTTCATCTTAATAACAACCTGGAAAAAAAAATTATTAGAATAAATCCACTAAAATTCTGAATTTAGAATACATATAAATAACTTTTTATAAATTCAATATACAGCATTATAAACCAAGAAAATACTTACTAGAGATGTTGAGTAAGATTTTGTTGTTGTTGCCATGCTGAATTACACATATTTTGAGCAAATCACCTTCCTTCACTCTATTTCGGATGCAAAAGTGTCCCCAACCGCGTCCAACCAAATACCGATCGCGGTCTTTTTCTTTGATTAATTTTGCGGACGAAATTTCACCATGGTCATCTATTAATTTTATCTCACCAACATAATTTTCCAATCAGTTTTCTTTCACAAATGTAGTAGGCAAGCGCTGCAGTACCCAACAAAAATAAAAGTTTTCATAATTACATAAATTAATAAATATAAAAGTTATTTTACCATTCAAATTAAAAAAAAAATTGAACATATTCATTGGGATATCAAAATTGTGACAGTAGGATGTAAATAAATAATATAGCATGAAAACTTAGCCACTAATTATTTTCTCAGATGATAAGCTCTAACTATTAGGACAAAGCTTGAGCATTCATGTCTTGAAGCCACTTTAAGTCTTGAAGAACTGGCTTTATCTTTTGAGGTGAGTTTTTGTGTTTTTGTTGGCTGGCAAGATTGTCCTTTTTCAGGCTTTTCATGGTAATTACTAATCGAATCCTCCTCTTCAACACAAACATACGGTGGATATTCCCTCTCGCACGCAGTCGAATCAAATACTGTGACATAAAACACCATGTTGCCTTCATGTCTAAACACAACAACATCACCAAGTTGAACGTCGTGAGCAACAACAAACTCTTTCCATCCTTTCCTTAATTCGAGACCGCTGATTTTCACCTTCCAGGTTTTGTGGGAAAGACTAGATTGAAGTGTGACGTGTTCAGACTTGTATCCGAATAAGTAGTTCTTAAAGAACAGATGAGGAATCCTCTGAAAAGTGGAACAATGAAACATGAAAAGGAAGATAGTTTACACGAACCAAGCACAACTTGAAAGAGTATGAAAGACTTACAATTCGATGGGTGTAACCATGGAGACAAGGCTGGATGAAATGAGGTTTGGTAGGAGTATACCATGTTGTTGTTGAGTATTCATTTGAAGAAAAACCTGCCATTGTTATATATGTTTCTTATGTGTCTTGTTTTTTTTAAGATTGTTGTTTCTGTCAATGTCAATATAATGCCTTTTGGTTTCTTGGGTAGTTGTAAGAATTAAATAGACTATTTCCATGTTAATATAATGCCTTTTGGTTTCTTGGGTAGTTGTAAGAATTAAATGGACTATTTCCATATTGTTATTTATTGTTGGAAGCAAAACACAGATTTGTCTATCATTATCTATTGGGGAGTTATCTTCATTTATTTGAAGAGGAGCTTCTAAAGCACGATTTTCTTTTGTACCGGTTTTCCAGATTTAACAAATCTAGTTTTAGATTGTCTATTTCTTTCTGTCTCGTTGTTTTTGTTCTAAAATAAATACTATTAAAATATAAGATTCTATCAAATATTCTAAATGAAAAAAAAAATCAAAATAACCTTTTTATCTAATAAGATGGTTCAAACATGTCAAGATATAAAATAAAATATACTCCCTCCGTCTTGATATATAAATCGTTTTAGCAAAAACTATTTATTCCAGTTTATAAGACGTTTTCAAATTTTAAAGTGTTATTGATTTTTAGTTTACCATTATATCTTTTGGTATTTAATTATTCACTTTTGTTCCCAATGTGTATTAAATGAAAGGGTTGTTTATGAAAAGTAGAAATACTTTTTACCATTCCAAAAACAATCATGACTTTTTTTAATTGCTGTGCCAAGAACTAAAACGTCAAATAAAAAAAGACAGAGTATTATGATGGGAATTAGAACTCATAAAATCTTATAATCAAAAGATAAATATAAATTAAAAATTAAAAATTTAAAGCTTCGTGTAATGATAAGAGGGTTTAATATAAAGAAGAATGAATTTGATGAAAGCAGCAATAGTGTAAGAAAAGGAAAGCTCGATTGAGCGGTGAAGAATGAAAGATTGGATGGTGTTTAAAAGGGTCGTTCGAAAATCCAGATTACGATCGATGGTTTTAGATATATCCGAAGTGGATACAACTTCTACATATATTTGGTACTAGTTTTAGAAAGATAAACAAAAGGAATAGAAATAAAATGCCAAAAATGGTAATAAAGTAATAATTATTCACCCTTTCCAAGCGGGGAATATTGTTTTATATAATAAAAATAACAAGCCCAAAACTACATGGTTGATCCATTTATGGATATTTAATCCTATTATTCTATTAATCTCATGTCATATATGATATGGAAATAAATTTTTAATGACTAAATTGTAAATAATGTAAATTTAATGATTGAATTGTAAGTGATGTAGGTTTTGTCCTTAATTCACGAGTGATGTAAGTTTTAGGAGATATTTGTAACTATGTATAATTGCTGAGTACTAAATAGCAATTAGTCCATTTATTGTAACATATTTCAGTTTGAGGATAAATCTTAGCTCCTCTATATAAAGGGCAAAGCACCTCCACTAAACGGGTTCAACACTTTTACTTGAAAACTTAATAGCTACTTGTATTTCTCTCTCTAAATACTCTATAGTTGTTTCTCTCTATTGAAATCTTTCATAAGCAATTTACTAAAGCTGAATTATAACTCATCAATATATATTCATAATTGCATATTTGTTTGGTTTTATATGACAAGATTTATGTTAAACCAAACTAGATCAATATTCTACCTATTCAGATTGTCCAGAAGGAATATACTGCGCCTAACTTGTACTTAGTTTCCATAATATTGAAGGTCGAAAATATTAGTTACTCGTTTTAAGCCAATTAGAATTATGTTGGTCGCTTCTTTTCTTACACGTGTCACCAAAACATACGGGCTAAGTTATTCAAAAAAATGGAATTGAGACGCTTGACATTCCCACGATACGATCGTTTACGCTTCCTTATGCAGATGATCGTTGAGGGTGGGAGAATTCGCTATAAATACCATTCATCGCCTTACAACAAACCGTCAATACATTTCTAGAAAGAGAGAGCGCTCTGCCGCCCCGATTTCTAGAGAGATAAAGTTCATTACCAACCTAATTACTCAGAAGTGACCACTCTTTATGAGAACAAGGTTCAACCCCCGTAACTGGTTTTCTATAACTGCTACGAACGAGGAAAGACGAGCTGCATGCATAATCGATAATTCATAAAAAACAACCAACCATGTTTTTACTTACGGAAAATTCAACCCAAACAAGAATCACTTCAAAATGGTTCTCCCATCCGCTTCTGAACTGACGCATTCCTTACCCAAAAACAACAGAGATTTCCCCTAAAACCCCGATATATCGAAGAACAACAAGGCTCTGACATTTTCTCCACCTTTAATTCTGTTGTCCGCAACAGTTTCTCAAGCTTGTGTTAAAGAGTCTCGTCATAAATCATATTACCTGCCAATGGGTGAATCTGTTTCTTAGTCTTCGAACAAAGATAATTCACAACATGTGAGGATAAAATTCACTACTACTTTTGTGAGGATAACCACCAATATTGTTACGTAGTATATCAATGATTATTTAAATAATTATTTTATATTATTTATTAATAATAAAAGTAAGTTAATACAGGACAAATGATTTTTATGTCCATATAAAATAAATTTAATCTATCATTAGTGGATGGTCAAAATTATCGAAATTATCTTGAGAATTAAGACTAGGATCGAAATTATCGAAATTATGGGTTGGATGATTGTGAATTAAGACTAGGATCGATATTATCGTAATGGATGGTCTCAGTAGAAAACTCAGGAGTGTTGCTTATTAGACCAGTAACCTTGTACTTATCGGCTCTTTCACTGATGGAGAAATAGTCGTATGCACCAAAAACCTTGTTGTCAGATTTTAGAGAGTTGGGTTTTCTGAGAATTTTGGCTTTGGATCTTCTGGCTTTTATGTGCTTTCTCATAAACCAGGTTGAAGATTGAACGAAAAAAATTGAATTTTCCAATGAAGGGAGCCCATAGGTTGAAGAATCAAATGAAGGTAGCTAAAAGATTCTTAGGTTTGCAATTTCTCTCTCTAGAAGTTAAGTCTGTAAATTAAATAATGGTTCATGGAGGTATTTATAGGCTGGGAAAATGAATGTTGAGAAGTGGAAGAGGTTGAGGAGTCAATTGGTTGGAATATGAAAAGGTTTCTTGGAAAAAAGAAACTTGAGACATGTTGTATCAGGCCTAGGGGCAGGCCTATTACTTAGTTAATCATCACGAATTTTAGTTTCACTTCGAACTTTACTGACCGTTGGAAAGAAACTGACTCCGGAAGCTCGTTTGAAAATTCGAAGTGTGATTAAAGGATTAATTAATTTTAGGGAGACACTTCTTGGGTGATCATTCGAGGAAATAAAATATAATTAAATGATTAAAAAATCACATGTTTGCTGCACATCCAATCTTGACAGGAGAAAATGTTCTATCCACATGAGAAAATTTTCGATGACATATAGTTCTCATTCATGTCTCTCATGAGAACTAGGGGTGTATATTGATAAGGATATAGGATATTAAAAGACGTATATGTAATAAATATATTTGTATGATAATTTATTAGGGATAAACTAAAGGTCTTATATGAAAATAAGGGCCTAATATCTAATTATCTCAAATTTGTGAATGATTCTGTTATAAGTTTTGAACGCCTATAAATAAAGGCGAAGGCTAATGTTTACTCAAATGATAATTTCTAAAGACAAAGACCCTTCTTAAATTCTTGTTTGCTATCTAAACGACTAGTTTTACTTTCTCTCTCTAAGTCTAAATCTTATTCTCACCATCTCTGATATTAGAGTCATAAGTATAACCTTCATTTTATCCAATAATTTTAAAATAGGCAAGCTAATAATTCTTTAATTTTATTATTAATATATTCAATTTGAATGCAAGCCATAAAACTATAACATTTACCGGGAAAAACGCGCACATGTTCTTTTCGGGGGAAAAGTTTTCCGTGAAGGTAAGTTCTTTCTCACCACTTTCTTCAAGAAGTTCATGTAAGTATAAATTGGATAAACTTTCATTGGGTACATAAGCATAATAATTCAAAATATTGACCATCTTCATCCTTATATCCTTTAGTGAATGTCTAAAAGCATGACTCAGATTCCCAATAAGATGATAAAGATAATATAAATGGTAGAGATCAGAAAAAACGTTAAGACAACATTTATGATACCTAGGTGACGGTCATATATATAAAAGTGATTTCATGAACAAGTACATGAGACAACCTTAATTAGACCCAACAACAACAAATACTATTGGAAAAGACCTATAAAAGATAAAAGGATAATAAGTAATTACGCAACTATAATATCACTTGCACTTACTTGCGCACACAAATAATACGTAATTACGCAGCAAAAAATATTTTATTTTTAAAATATCAAACTCATTTTGCAATAAAAACCTAATTACACAACCAACTTGCGAATAATTACGTTACAAGTTAACATGCAATTACGCACACAAAAAATAATTTTGTAAACATAAGTTTTGTTTTAAAAAAACTTACTATCCTTACCATTTTTAGTTATTGCAAACAATAAAACCCCTCCACATGTACCACTAAAAAATGTACCATCAATAAAAATCATCTGATGACAAGAGTGAATCCCATATAAACAAGTTTTGTAACCTATAAAACATAGTTTAAAAAACGATTTCCACCATCATACTGTAATAGAAAATGACTCGTGATAGTCAGAATCTTTAAGGTCTACAAAAAAAAACCTTTAAACCATAATCGGATTTAACAATGGCTTAAACACTTTGGGAAGTTATAACACGTCTTGATCTAATACCATCACTTATCTCGTTTGATATCAAATCGGATGTCAAATGCTTTTTGTTTTTCCTGTTAAATGCCAGGATAACACTTACGATCACCGACATATTTTTTAATAACAATATACCAATTTAACTAGTCAGTTAAAGCATAAAGCCCCCATGGATATCTTTTTCTCTTTTTCATCGAACAATGAACACTTAATTTGTCTCTACTTAATTTTGCTCTCTAATTATAAATTAATTTCTAATTAAATCCATGTTCGAATGTAATTCGAGATAAAGCAAGACTCAGAGATGTAGCACAAACCCAACACCTTGTATACCATCAACCTAACTTTTAGTAGCAAACTATTTTTTTCTTTAGTAAAAAACAGACACCCAAACTACATTCTTTAATTTATATATTATATTCAACTATCAAACCAATATTATCTAATGATACTATATCAATATTTCTTAATAGCAATATTTTCACCTTTACTATGGCCAGCCAAAGCCAATGATACAAAATCATCTCAATAACACAAAAATATTCCTATATTTTTTAAACGAATAAGTGAATTTAAAATGACCCATGACTAGCAAATCCCACATACTTATTATGAAATCAACCCATATTTTGGTAACTTTTAAAATTACTAAGTAGAAAAACAAAAACATGATTACTTTGTTAAATACAACCAATGAAGATGTTGCAAACCTACAAAACACAAAATAAAAAATAAAATGCAAGTTCACATAATTTTCTTAAGCAATTTTAACATAATTTCACATCCTAAAACACTTAAGCATAATTAGTTATTATGCAACTAAAATGTATATAATTTTACACCCCGCTGCAGTGTCTAATTACACAAGAACAATGTACATAATTTTGCACCCTCAAGTAGTGTCTAATTATGCAACCATAATATTCATAATCACACAACCAAACGAGGAAAACAAAAAAACAACATAATCTGTTTTCTCGAAATCGATCTCTTTAGATAGTTGCCATGAAATCAAAGAATCAACATACCTAAAACAATCATATAATTATTGAAAACAACAAAAATAACTCAAAACCATGAAAGAAAATCACTTGTGAATCGATATAAAATTGATAAATACATATGAAGAAAAGAAAAAACCAACGATCCACAATTGCAGAAACATCTTGATCAAATTAAGAAAAAAATAATAATTTCAAATCGAAAAACACATTGATCGAATTGATCAATATAAAAAATAAAATCAAATCGTAACAACAAACTCAAGATATAATGGGTATGTAAAAAAATCCAAATGATTATGAATATTTTATTTTTAAAATCACGTGGTTATCTGTGGTCCCTCAAACCTTTAATTGTTATAAAGTTTTCTCACTTTTAATGAGTTAAGTTGAATATATAATTATAAATCATAAACCGATATAATAGATAAATATTACAAAATTAATAGTTAATAAATAGTTATAGATGAATATCATAAAATTTTAGTACAAAAAATAACATAGTTCACTGAAAATATTTTAACCTAATCTGATAATCAACAAAACAATACAAACAAAAACGTCCCTTAAACCCCAACCGAAGAACGAATGCTAATCAGTTCAAAATAGTTCATCTTAATAACAACCTGAAAAAAAAATTATTAGAATAAATCCACTAAAATTCTGAATTTAGAATACATATAAATAACTTTTTATAAATTCAATATACAGCATTATAAACCAAGAAAATACTTACTAGAGATGTTGAGTAAGATTTTGTTGTTGTTGCCATGCTGAATTACACATATTTTGAGTAAATCACCTTCCTTCACTCTATTTCGGATGCAAAAGTGTCCCCAACCGCGTCCAACCAAATACCGGTCGCGGTCTTTTTCTTTGATTAATTTTGCGGACGAAATTTCACCATGGTCATCTATTAATTTTATCTCACCAACATAATTTTCCAATCAGTTTTCTTTCACAAATGTAGTAGGCAAGCGCTGCAGTACCCAACAAAAATAAAAGTTTTCATAATTACATAAATTAATAAATATAAAAGTTATTTTACCATTCAAATTAAAAAAAAAAATTGAACATATTCATTGGGATATCAAAATTGTGACAGTAGGATGTAAATAAATAATATAGCATGAAAACTTAGCCACTAATTATTTTCTCAGATGATAAGCTCTAACTATTAGGACAAAGCTTGAGCATTCATGTCTTGAAGCCACTTTAAGTCTTGAAGAACTGGCTTTATCTTTTGAGGTGAGTTTTTGTGTTTTTGTTGGCTGGCAAGATTGTCCTTTTTCAGGCTTTTCATGGGAATTACTAATCGAATCCTCCTCTTCAACACAAACATACGGTGGATATTCCCTCTCGCACGCAGTCGAATCAAATACTGTGACATAAAACACCATGTTGCCTTCATGTCTAAACACAACAACATCACCAAGTTGAACGTCGTGAGCAACAACAAACTCTTTCCATCCTTTCCTTAATTCGAGACCGCTGATTTTCACCTTCCAGGTTTTGTGGGAAAGACTAGATTGAAGTGTGACGTGTTCAGACTTGTATCCGAATAAGTAGTTCTTAAAGAACAGATGAGGAATCCTCTGAAAAGTGGAACAATGAAACATGAAAAGGAAGATAGTTTACACGAACCAAGCACAACTTGAAAGAGTATGAAAGACTTACAATTCGATGGGTGTAACCATGGAGACAAGGCTGGATGAAATGAGGTTTGGTAGGAGTATACCATGTTGTTGTTGAGTATTCATTTGAAGAAAAACCTGCCATTGTTATATATGTTTCTTATGTGTCTTGTTTTTTTTAAGATTGTTGTTTCTGTCAATGTCAATATAATGCCTTTTGGTTTCTTGGGTAGTTGTAAGAATTAAATAGACTATTTCCATGTTAATATAATGCCTTTTGGTTTCTTGGGTAGTTGTAAGAATTAAATGGACTATTTCCATGTTGTTATTTATTGTTGGAAGCAAAACACAGATTTGTCTATCATTATCTATTGGGGAGTTATCTTCATTTATTTGAAGAGGAGCTTCTAAAGCACGATTTTCTTTTGTACCGGTTTTCCAGATTTAACAAATCTAGTTTTAGATTGTCTATTTCTTTCTGTCTCGTTGTTTTTGTTCTAAAATAAATACTATTAAAATATAAGATTCTATCAAATATTCTAAATGAAAAAAAAAATCAAAATAACCTTTTTATCTAATAAGATGGTTCAAACATGTCAAGATATAAAATAAAATATACTCCCTCCGTCTTGATATATAAATCGTTTTAGCAAAAACTATTTATTCCAGTTTATAAGACGTTTTCAAATTTTAAAGTGTTATTGATTTTTAGTTTACCATTATATCTTTTGGTATTTAATTATTCACTTTTGTTCCCAACGTGTATTAAATGAAAGGGTTGTTTATGAAAAGTAGAAATACTTTTTACCATTCCAAAAACAATCATGACTTTTTTTAATTGATGTGCCAAGAACTAAAACGTCAAATAAAAAAAGACAGAGTATTATGATGGGAATTAGAACTCATAAAATCTTATAATCGAAAGATAAATATAAATTAAAAATTAAAAATTTAAAGCTTCGTGTAATGATAAGAGGGTTTAATATAAAGAAGAATGAATTTGATGAAAGCAGCAATAGTGTAAGAAAAGGAAAGCTCGATTGAGCGGTGAAGAATGAAAGATTGGATGGTGTTTAAAAGGGTCGTTCGAAAATCCAGATTACGATCGATGGTTTTAGAAATATCCGAAGTGGATACAACTTCTACATATATTTGGTACTAGTTTTAGAAAGATAAACAAAAGGAATAGAAATAAAATGCCAAAAATGGTAATAAAGTAATAATTATTCACCCTTTCCAAGCGGGGAATATTGTTTTATATAATAAAAATAACAAGCCCAAAACTACATGGTTGATCCATTTATGGATATTTAATCCTATTATTCTATTAATCTCATGTCATATATGATATGGAAATAAATTTTTAATGACTAAATTGTAAATAATGTAAATTTAATGATTGAATTGTAAGTGATGTAGGTTTTGTCCTTAATTCACGAGTGATGTAAGTTTTAGGAGATATTTGTAACTATGTATAATTGCTGAGTATTAAATAGCAATTAGTCCATTTATTGTAACATATTTCAGTTTGAGGATAAATCTTAGCTCCTCTATATAAACGGCAAAGCACCTCCACTAAACGGGTTCAACACTTTTACTTGAAAACTTAATAGCTACTTGTATTTCTCTCTCTAAATACTCTATAGTTGTTTCTCTCTATTGAAATCTTTCATAAGCAATTTACTAAAGCTGAATTATAACTCATCAATATATATTCATAATTGCATATTTGTTTGGTTTTATATGACAAGATTTATGTTAAACCAAACTAGATCAATATTCTACCTATTCAGATTGTCCAGAAGGAATATACTGCGCCTAACTTGTACTTAGTTTCCATAATATTGAAGGTCGAAAATATTAGTTACTCGTTTTAAGCCAATTAGAATTATGTTGGTCGCTTCTTTTCTTACACGTGTCACCAAAACATACGGGCTAAGTTATTCAAAAAAATGGAATTGAGACGCTTGACATTCCCACGATACGATCGTTTACGCTTCCTTATGCAGATGATCGTTGAGGATGGGAGAATTCGCTATAAATACCATTCATCGCCTTACAACAAACCGTCAATACATTTCTAGAAAGAGAGAGAGAGAGCGCTCTGCCGCCCCGATTTCTAGAGAGATAAAGTTCATTACCAACCTAATTACTCAGAAGTGACCACTCTTTATGAGAACAAGGTTCAACCCCCGTAACTGGTTTTCTATAACTGCTACGAACGAGGAAAGACGAGCTGCATGCATAATCGATAATTCATAAAAAACAACCAACCATGTTTTTACTTACGGAAAATTCAACCCAAACAAGAATCACTTCAAAATGGTTCTCCCATCCGCTTCTGAACTGACGCATTCCTTACCCAAAAACAACAGAGATTTCCCCTAAAACCCCGATATATCGAAGAACAACAAGGCTCTGACATTTTCTCCACCTTTAATTCTGTTGTCCGCAACAGTTTCTCAAGCTTGTGTTAAAGAGTCTCGTCATAAATCATATTACCTGCCAATGGGTGAATCTGTTTCTTAGTCTTCGAACAAAGATAATTCACAACATGTGAGGATAAAATTCACTACTACTTTTGTGAGGATAACCACCAATATTGTTACGATCCCCAAGGGATTGGTGAAATCGAAGGGTTCAAAGGAGGATTCGAGTAATCCTTGAAGCTCAACAACCCAATCCTGATGTCATTGCGAACGATGGTGTTATAAAAACTGCAAAAGATGTCGGGAGACACAGGAAAAATGAAGAACCTGCTACCAAACCGGCACGACCAAAAACTGAAGCCAATGATGTACTAACATCGAATACATCATATTTTTAGGGAGTAACCTCTGATGATTGGAATAAGAGCATCTCATTGGGTTGTATTACGGAAAGTACCTCTACTATGCGGAGGCCGAATGTTCGGAACTGAGGGCACAATTGGGTATTCTGAACTTTGTCACTGTACGTCTTCTTACCATTAGAGAGACACCTTTTTCCACCAGAAAAAGGACGATGGTAGTCTTTCCCGACGTTCAGAATTGGGGGCTCTTCTTGCCCTTGGATCCCTCAGTCGCAAGGTATTTCGAACTAGTAGAATTGTGCCCCAATCAGGCTACCCCTAATATATGGATCACCTTGATGTTTTGCTTCACAACTTCACTCCTTTCCTAAATTACGATATCGATGGAAGAGTTCTTAGTCATTATCACACTATCTAGGAGTCCATCACTTCTATTATTTTACGTCAACTTTTAGAATGATTAATTTTTTTAAATTATTTGTTAAGAGCGGATATGACCTGGAAACATCGTTTTTTATTCGTTTGCGGTGCTTGGGAAAAGGGTTGGCCTCACGTAAAGAAGAATAAATCGAGGCCGCGCCCGATGAAGTAGACATTAGTATTTTCTCTCATGACTTCATATTTTAACATTGGTATTTTCTATTGGCAGTTCCAAAGGAACAACTACAAGATTTGAGAAAGAATTGTTTGAAAGCTACGGAAAAGACTTTCACAGATCTAAGCGCCTGGGCTCGGGAGAACTGGTCTAATGAATTCTATAGACGATTTACAATGATGAATTTGGTTTGTAGCCAGCTATGGTGTTCATCCAAAGGTAATATTAATGAGGATCAATTAATGACTCATCCCGACGCGTCTCCCATAATGGCGAGGCTAGGGGCCCCCAATGCGTGAGTTTTACTTCCTACCCGGAAAAGAGCGCCCAGTCATGGAGTGAAGAAAAAATATGTCGAGATTGGATTTAATACAATGGAGAGAGCCAAATCAATCGAGGCTAACAAGAAGAATGAAGCACGGTGGGAGAAAGACAAGAAAACGGTGCCCAACAAGAAGAAAATGATGCTCGTAACTGATCTTACAACCGAAGTTCCTCCTAAGGATCGAACCATTATTCCAACTATGTTTGAGCAGTACACTATGCTAGACCATGAAGAACGGATACTAGTGTATTTTGAAGAAGGCTTAGTACAGGTTAACAATGAGTCTTAAGAGGAAAATGATCAAGCTCATAAAGTCCCTAATTATAAACAATCAGATATTGATATACACAAGTATTTAGAAGAGTTGAGGTTGGATAACGAGGTTTAGAGTTCTCTTGACATTTTTCTTACCAACCTACCAAGGTGTTTGGGTGAATTCCGATCCTCGGTACCTATCCCGACCCTAGATGATCAGCTAGTCAGCCTCTGGGAACACCATGCAGAAGGTTTAGGTGATCAAGCTTTATTGATTGACTATGTTGCCACCAGATTCTTTCAGCTCACCTAGTTGCACTCACACGCTTTCTCTCTGTATTACCTGGTAGCTTCATTTTCCATGCTTGAGAGGAAGCAAAGAAAATGAAAAGAGAACTCCCCTAAGCGAAACTGCGGATCGCGTAACTTGAAGAAAATCACAAAGCCTAGGAACGACAACTCGAGATAGCTAAGCCACTATCCTCGAACCAATACCATCTTGTCAATTATGCTGAAGAATGGGAGCATTCTGCTTCAAGAGATCTCGAAAAGGAAAAATAATCCCACCGAAAAGAACTTAAGAATTGCTGAAAAGTTATACCGGAGCATGACAAGAAAATAACAAGCGTGTCAAACTTTTCTCAAGAGAAAAATAAGAACTAGAATTGATGTGAAACTAGCTAAGGAGAATAAGGACAAAGTTGTTCAAGAATTGACTGCTTTTTAAATTAAAAACAAAAAAGACGAAGTAAAAGGATTTTGATGCTCTCCATAAGAAGTTGGAGAAATATAATGCAATTGTGTTAGAATCTTTTGCCGAAGACTGTCTTAAGACCTTATCTACACAAGTTGTTGGGGCCAAAGCTACTCTGATTCTTGACATCCATGGAAGGATCTCGGGCTTAAGTTTTTGGTCATATTAGAAGTTAGTTTCATGTAAAGATAGTGCAAGCAATGTTGGGTCACGGGGTACGGAAGAAACACCCATTGATAATGATTCCACTGCTTCAGACTAGCGGTCTTAAAACTTCTCTTTTTTTGTAAAGATATCTTGTTTAATCAAGTTATTTTGTATTCAGAATATTCGTATGTATTTTTCTTCAACTTTAATTTTAGACTCTGGTTTAATCATTTTAATTCAAATTTATCAGTTTCCAATAAAAAAGATATATCATTACATGTTATTTAAAATACTGTTGACCAACCAAAGTTGGAAGAGCACCTAGGCCCAAAATTTAAAAGTATGTGTGTTAACCAATTGAAGTTGGAAGAGCACCTAGGCCCAAAATTTAAAAATACATGTTTTAACCAACTGAAGTTGGAAGACCCCTTATATCCAAAATATAAAAATACGAGTGTTGACCAACCGACATTGGAAGACCCCTTAGTTTTAAAATATAAAAATACTTATTGACCAACCGAAGTTGGAAGATCCATTAGATCCATTACGTTGGAAGATCTTTTAGGTCCAAAATATAAATATACGTGTTGGCAAACTGAAGTTGATTGAACCCTTAAATTCAAAATATTAAAATATGTGTATTATTGATAAACTGTCTATGTAAGCACCTCGTAAACACCTTATTGTGCCACCACGGTGGGAAAGAGTACGCTACCGATTAATGCATATAACAAAAAGAAAACTGTACAAAATAATAGTGTTTACTCTAGATGAACCAGGGTGGTATTTCCTCTTTATCTCTTAACCAGTACGTTCTGGGCTTTACCCTTTCAGTTATAGTGGACAAGCCATCCTAGTTTAGTATCAACCTTCCGAACCTTTTTCCTTCTTATGTAAAAATACTTTTCTCAGAATCTTGTTTTCCACACTAAACTCTCGTTGTCTAACTTTGGATGCATATCTACTCTTTATTAGTGTCTGATAATGAAAAGAGTTTAGCTACGCTCGTCGTCTCTTTTCTTCAATCAGATCAAGCTTGGCTCTCCTTCCCTCATCATTATCCTCTTTCGAATAATTCTCAATGCGATACGATAGAAACATAATCTCAGATAGTGTTATGACATCCATCCCGTAAACCATTGTATATGATGATTCTTGAGTTGCGGTACACGGTGTGGTTCTATGCCCATAATACCTTTATCACATTATTTTCCCTGGTTCCAGACAACGGTTATTCTTCTATCCACTTAGAGAAATAATCCATGTAACTAATTTTGTGTGTCTTCATTCCGAGGCCATCTACGAAGGCCCAACTAAATTTATACCCATCGGCCCAATAGTAGAGCGTTGGAATTGGATTCGAGTGGTACAACTAGCATATGAATGAAATTAACAATTCTTTGACATGTGTTGCACATTCTCATTAACCTTTTGGCATCAGTCATAAGTGTAGGCGAATAATACCTTACAGAATTGTCATTGTCAGTGTTTTGTACCCGCAATGAGACGACCCTTCCTAAAAACATAGATCATCTGAAACTTTATCGTAGTCTTTAAGAGTTTAACTCGTACCTTACTACTATATGTAGAACATGTGTATTGAGCTGTACGGATATAAACTATCCTATCCCGGTGGCGCGAGAACGTTTAACTAACACTTGAAATTAATAAAATATTTTTTCTTTCCAAAGCATCAAGATTCATTTTTATTTTAAAAAGAAAGTAAACATTTCTAAATGCCAACGACTAATAGGCCAATAGAAAGATGATTACAACGGGAACACTTAACACTTTAAAAAGTCTACCAAAATCGAAATAAGTGTTAGGCGATTTTAAAAGTTGTCCTAAGAAAATATACAAGCTTCAATTGGTCCAATAAAAAGGGATAAATCGTTACAAAAATCATGCACCCTAAGTATGTTTGGAAAACTTTAAAAAATATCCAAGTAATGAACACTAGTGGGCTTTGAACAATAATTAGTCTATGACTATAGATTTTAATGACATATAGTCCTTGGACTTTCTAAAGTCCGCTGAGAGTCTATAGACTATCGAGTTTTAGTAAAATTAATCATCCACGTCTCGTGGTTAACGTATGCTGCCACCTAGCAACCTATTCTCCTTAGTTACCATTTTAACTGTTGACTAAATGCCTTGTAGCAACCTATTCTCCTTAGTTACCATTTTAATTGTTGACTAAATACCTTGTAGCAACCTATTCTCCTTAGTTACCATTTTAACTGTTAACTAAATGCCTTGTTGACAATAATGATTGTTAGGTGGATTTGTATATGATGTAGCAATAATTAATTATTTCAACTGATTCACATATTAATTAATTTGTTTTTATAAAATCATAAAAAGAATACTTTCTTCTCAGTCTTCCTTTAATTTTCTTTCACTGTATTTTCTTGTCTTTCATTTTCTAAAATCTTTCATTTTCTAAAATTCTGTTACTCTAAAAGGTCGTTATAGCTCGATTCTTATTATGGAATAACAGCAACAATATTTTGTTCAGCCATCGCAAATGCCCCCGCAATAACCACCGCAACAAATGTTGGTTTAACCCCATCATATGTATACACTATCTTTGCACAATTTCAAATTCCGCATCTAAGTCTGTAAAAGTTGAAAAGTGTACGAACAACAAAAAATTTGTTTCAAAGCGAAAACGTGAATATATGGGCAATGGAGAAACTTCGAATATCACTGACCCACAAATAATCAACCTATACTATATTTAAAGTTTTTCATTGAATCATATATTTTACTAGAGTTAAAATTTAAAATTTAGGACTCTAATTAACTTTGATTAGAGAAACAATAAAAATTCATTTATTTTATACCCACTTGCTTCAAAGTTGGTTTACGAATTCAAAATTCGTTTAAAAACATAATACTTTGGATCTAGTATATTTTTTGAATAAAATATTAATTTTTTTGAATTTCATTTTAGTTTATTTAAATAGTATCCAAAGGCTAATTGTAAATAAAGTAGTATGAAAACTCATTAGAACAAAAAAAACTTTCAATAAAAAGAACTACATCTTTTATTTATTATTATTTGTAAAAAAAACGTTAGAGTTTACTCTAGCATCGTATCAACTAATAGATGAATTGAATAACGAACAAATCTTCTCATACCAAGGATCTAAAAACAAACTCCATTTTCAAGGTTTATGTTGCTTTCTCTTTCTAATTATCTTTAATGAAGATTATTGATTTTATTCATCATAGTTTTATACTAATCTGCATTTATAGAGGAGATAGAGAGAAATAGTGTCGAGTTGATAATCTTACCAATAATTCTAGTAATCTTTCTCTTTTTGGACATGTTATTAAATCACTATGCAATTATCACAAAATGGCTCAAGCACAGAACAGAAGGAAAGATTTAAATGAACACAATATTTAACGTGGTTCGACAATTGTCTACGTCCACGGGCGCCGCCAGAGAAAAGAGTTTCACTATGATAGAAAAGGTTACAGATTTCAGATTGTGTTTTTGTGTAGTCCTAGTAATCTATTTATATATGGAATAAATAGACTTACTAGATAATGGTCCTAATGGGCTCGTATACATGAGACCAAAAATGACATTACCCATTTTAGCTTTACTGTCAATGACACAAAATTGTATCGCCGAACACGGTACACAATCAAGGCACAATGACACTATAAGAGACACAAAACTGTACCGCCGAACACGGTACACTGTCAAGGCACTATTCGACTCATTCACAACAAATCTTTCCCTTAAGGCGAATATCCTTTCTTCATTATCAAGAAAGAAACTTCTCTTAACCTGACTCACCAAATGCCCCGAAGGCATTCACTCTATACTGCGAACATCGATCCAGTTTAGGCACTCCCAAAACTTTCAAATTGATACTGCCTTGGTCATTATATCTGCTAGATTATCTTGTGTAGACACTTTCTTCACATCAATAATTCCCTTTGATATTATATCACGAATAAAATAATACATGACATTTATGTTCTTTGTACGCTCATGGTACATCTGGTTCCCTGTAAGGTGTATGACGCTTTGACTGTCACAAACACTTTTGTAGTAGTCCTATCCAAGCCCAAATCTGCCACAAAACCTTGCAACCATATTTCCTCTTTAACTGCTTCTGTTACCGCTATGTACTCTACCTCAGTTGTAGACAAAGCTACAGTAGTTTACAGCTGTGCTTTCCACCTGATTGCACTCCCAGCTAGAGTAAATACATATCATGTCAGAGATCGTTTTTTATCCATATCACCTGCAAAATCAGAATACACAAAACCAACCAATGATCATGCAACATCATTCAGCGATTCACCAATATTGGTCTTGTTAAAAGTTAAGCCAATGTTCACAGTATTCTTAAGATACCGAAGTATCAATTTCACTACCTTCCAGTGTTCTTTCCCAGGACATCCCATGTAGCTGCTAACTACACTAACCACATGTGAAATATCATGACATGTGCATACCATAGCCTACATGATACTACCAACTGCACTTGCATATGGAGCCTTCGACATTTGTTCCAACTCAGCATCGCCCTTGGCTGCTCCTACTGCAGACAACTTGAAATGAGTAGCAAACAGATTGCTAACTACTTTAGCATCAAACATGTTGAATCGTTGTAACACTTTCTCAATATAGCTTCGTTGAGACAAGTGTAAAAATCCTACAATTCTGTTCCCGATAATCTTCATACCAAGAATTTTCTTTGCTCTACCCAGATCCTTCATCTTAAACTCGGCACTAAGCTGCTACTTTAACTACACAATGTGTGACATACTACAAGCAGCAATAATCATATCATCCACATACAACAACAAGTAAACATAAGAATCATCTGACATCTTTTGATGATACACACAATTATCATATGGACTCCTCGTGAACCCTTTTGAAACCATGAATGTATCAAAACGTTTGTACCATTGCCTAGGTAACTTTTTTAAACCATAGAGTGACTTTTTCAGCAGACAAACTTTGTCCTCCATATTAGGTTTAATAAATCCCTTTGGTTGTCTCATGTAGATTTGCTCATCCAATTCACCATGTAGAAACGCAGTCTTCACATCCAACTGCTCAAGCTCTAAATCTTACAAAACTACTATGGCTAACAAAACTCGAATCAAACTATGCTTCCCACTGGAGAAAACACTTCATTGAAGTCGACTTCTTCCCTTTGAGTGAAACCCTTAGCGACCAGTCTTGACTTGAATCAAGATGCCTCAACCCCTGGATTACCTTCCTTTTTCTTGAACACCTATTTACTGTCTTCTATCTTCTGTCCTTTAGGCAAGTCAACAAGCTTTCATGTTTGATTCTTATAAAGAGATTCAATCTCTTCCCGCATAGCAGCAATCCATCAATCTTCCTCTGAACTCGCTATAACTTCTCTGTAGCTACTAGGTTCCTGCATCTCAACTTCTTCTGCAACTGACAGAGCATATGCAACTAGATTCGCATACCTTTTTGGAAGTCCAATATCTCTTCTTTCTCTGCCCAATGATATGCTATAAGGTTGTTGTTCTGGTTTAGGCGCATTATCATCACTATCATCTGATGCTGACGTTTCACCTCCTGATTCTGGATCCACCTTAGAACCACTTGAATTATTGGACTTGTTAGGAATTGATTATACTTCAAGCTCCACCTATTTACTCAGAATCGATCCTGATTCGACCATTTATCCTACTTCCTTTTGACTACCATTGAGCCTTTTGTCACTTTAATTACACCGTCTTCTGCACGGTACTTGTAACCCCGAGAGTCTATAGTCCCAAAAGAAATCAGGTTTCTCTTTAACCCGGGAACATGCCAGCACGTCAAGATTCTAACAATCCCTTCAAACATTCTGATTCTGACGTTACCAATACCACTAATAGTCAACGAATGATTATTCCCTAAATAGACAGTTCGATGCATTGGCTTGTAAGTATGGAACCACTTTTTCAACTGATATATGTGATATGTAGCGCCAGTATCGAGTACCCAAGAGTTTTTCCCAAAGTCTGAACTCACGGACAGTACATCTCCTCTACCACTGTTTTCACTATCGTCGGAATCGTTCATACCTTCAACAATGGTTGCTCTATTTTCCTTTTGATTTCCCTTCTTACCATTCAGTTTTGGACAATCTTTCTTATAATCACCCTGCTCACTGCATTCATATCAGTTTGAGTGCTTTACCATTGACTTGGACTTCCAGTTCTTCCTTCTTAAAGAACTCACTTTGCTTCTAGATCTTCCTCTAGTCATAAAACCTTCCTCTTAAAATTGATTGTCTGGCTGCAACTGTCTCATCTCCTTTGATTTCAGTGCATCTTTGACATCTGCTAACGATAATTTATCCTTACCATACATAATGGTATCTACGAAGTTTTCATAGGAGGCTGGTAACGATCTCAATACAGACAAAGCTTGATCCTCATCCTCAATATTGATATCTATGTTCTCCAATTCAACTATAATTGATTTAAAATTATCTAAGTTCTTTGTTATAGACATTTCTTCTTTTAATCTGAAATCTTACAAACACTTCTTCAAGTATAATCGATTTACTACTGATTTCTCTGAGTAAAGATCTCCTAGCTTATTCCACACACAGGAAGTAGTCTTCTCACCACTAATCTCGCGAAGCACATTGTCTTTCACACTCATTCAAATCCAACAAAAGCTCTTTCTTGAAGATCTTATTTCTCCTCTTCTTTCATCTCTTCTGCTAACTTATTCACCACAGTCATCCACAGCCCTTGCAGTACCAATAAATATTTCAGTTTAATCTTCCACAACGCAAAGCTGGATCCTATATCAAATTTTTCAATCATGTATTTTGTTGCTGTAGACGCCATTGTGAAACCCTAATTGCAAAAGCCTTAATTTCACCACATGGCTCTGATACCAATTTTGTTATTAAATCATTATGCAATTATCACAAAATTGCTCAAGCACAGAAGATATACGAAGGAAATACTTAAATGAACACATGATTTAATGTGGTTCGACAATTGTCTAAGTCTACGGGCGCCGCCAGAGAAAAGAGTTTCACTATGATAGAAAAGGTTACAAATTTCAGATTGTGTTTTTGTGTAGTTCTAGTAATCTATTTATATGGAATAAATAGACTTACTAGATAATGGTCTTAATGGGCTCGTATACATGAGACCAAAAATGACATTACCCATTTTAGCTTCACTATCAATGACACAAAACTGTACCGCCGAACACGGTACACAGTCAAGGCACAATGACACTACGAGAGACACAAAACTGTACCGCCGAACATGGTACACTGTCAAGGCACTATTCGACTCATTCACAACAAATCTTTCCCTTAAGGCGAATATCCTTTCTTCATTATCAAGAAAGAAACTTCTCTTCTCCTGACTCACCAAATGCCCCGAAGGCATTCACTCTATACTGCGAACATCGATCCAGTTTAGGCACTCCCAAAACTTTCGAATTGATACTGCCTTGGTCATTATATCTGCTAGATTATCTTGTGTAGACACTTTCTTCACATCAATAATTCCCTTTGATATTATATCACGAATAAAATAATACATGACATTTATGTTCTTTGTACGCTCATGGTACATCTGGTTCCCTGTAAGGTGTATGACGCTTTGACTGTCACAAACACTTTTGTAGTAGTCCTATCCAAGCCCAAATCTGCCACAAAACCTTGCAACCATATTTCCTCTTTAACTGCTTCTGTTACCGCCATGTACTCTACCTCAGTTGTAGACAAAGCTACAGTAGTTTACAGCTGTGCTTTCCACCTGATTGCACTCCCAGCTACAGTAAATACATATCATGTCAGAGATCGTTTTTTATCCATATCACCTGCAAAATCAGAATACACAAAACCAACCAATGATCATGCAACATCATTCAGCGATTCACCAATATTGGTCTTGTTAAAAGTTAAGCCAATGTTCACAGTATTCTTAAGATACCGAAGTATCAATTTCACTACCTTCCAGTGTTCTTTCCCAGGACATCCCATGTAGCTGCTAACTACACTAACCACATGTGAAATATCATGACATGTGCATACCATAGCCTACATGATACTACCAACTGCACTTGCATATGGAGCCTTCGACATTTGTTCCAACTCAGCATCGCCCTTGGCTGCTCCTACTGCAGACAACTTGAAATGAGTAGCAAACAGATTGCTAACTACTTTAGCATCAAACATGTTGAATCGTTGTAACACTTTCTCAATATAGCTTCGTTGAGACAAGTGTAAAAATCCTACAATTCTGTTCCCGATAATCTTCATACCAAGAATTTTCTTTGCTCTACCCAGATCCTTCATCTTAAACTCGGCACTAAGCTGCTACTTTAACTACACAATGTGTGACATACTACAAGCAGCAATAATCATATCATCCACATACAACAACAAGTAAACATAAGAATCATCTGACATCTTTTGATGATACACACAATTATCATATGGACTCCTCGTGAACCCTTTTGAAACCATGAATGTATCAAAACGTTTGTACCATTGCCTAGGTAACTTTTTTAAACCATAGAGTGACTTTTTCAGCAGACAAACTTTGTCCTCCATATTAGGTTTAATAAATCCCTTTGGTTGTCTCATGTAGATTTGCTCATCCAATTCACCATGTAGAAACGCAGTCTTCACATCCAACTGCTCAAGCTCTAAATCTTACAAAACTACTATGGCTAACAAAACTCGAATCAAACTATGCTTCCCACTGGAGAAAACACTTCATTGAAGTCGACTTCTTCCCTTTGAGTGAAACCCTTAGCGACCAGTATTGACTTGAATCAAGATGCCTCAACCCCTGGATTACCTTCCTTTTTCTTGAACACCTATTTACTGTCTTCTATCTTCTGTCCTTTAGGCAAGTCAACAAGCTTTCATGTTTGATTCTTATAAAGAGATTCAATCTCTTCCCGCATAGCACCAATCCATCAATCTTCCTCTGAACTCGCTATAACTTCTCTGTAGCTACTAGGTTCCTGCATCTCAACTTCTTCTGCAACTGACAGAGCATATGCAACTAGATTCGCATACCTTTTTGGAAGTCCAATATCTCTTCTTTCTCTGCCCAATGATATGCTATAAGGTTGTTGTTCTGGTTTAGGCGCATTATCATCACTATCATCTGATGCTGACGTTTCACCTCCTGATTCTGGATCCACCTTAGAACCACTTGAATTATTGGACTTGTTAGGAATTGATTATACTTCAAGCTCCACCTATTTACTCAGAATCGATCCTGATTCGACCATTTATCCTACTTCCTTTTGACTACCATTGAGCCTTTTGTCACTTTAATTACACCGTCTTCTGCACGGTACTTGTAACCCCGAGAGTCTATAGTCCCAAAAGAAATCAGGTTTCTCTTTAACCCGGGAACATGCCAGCACGTCAAGATTCTAACAATCCCTTCAAACATTCTGATTCTGACGTTACCAATACCACTAATAGTCAACGAATGATTATTCCCTAAATAGACAGTTCGATGCATTGGCTTGTAAGTATGGAACCACTTTTTCAACTGATATATGTGATATGTAGCGCCAGTATCGAGTACCCAAGAGTTTTTCCCAAAGTCTGAACTCACGGACAGTACATCTCCTCTACCACTGTTTTCACTATCGTCGGAATCGTTCATACCTTCAACAATGGTTGCTCTATTTTCCTTTTGATTTCCCTTCTTACCATTCAGTTTTGGACAATCTTTCTTATAATCACCCTGCTCACTGCATTCATATCAGTTTGAGTGCTTTACCATTGACTTGGACTTCCAGTTCTTCCTTCTTAAAGAACTCACTTTGCTTCTAGATCTTCCTCTAGTCATAAAACCTTCCTCTTAAAATTGATTGTCTGGCTGCAACTGTCTCATCTCCTTTGATTTCAGTGCATCTTTGACATCTGCTAACGATAATTTATCCTTACCATACATAATGGTATCTACGAAGTTTTCATAGGAGGCTGGTAACGATCTCAATACAGACAAAGCTTGATCCTCATCCTCAATATTGATATCTATGTTCTCCAATTCAACTATAATTGATTTAAAATTATCTAAGTTCTTTGTTATAGACATTTCTTCTTTTAATCTGAAATCTTACAAACACTTCTTCAAGTATAATCGATTTACTACTGATTTCTCTGAGTAAAGATCTCCTAGCTTATTCCACACACAGGAAGTAGTCTTCTCACCACTAATCTCGCGAAGCACATTGTCTTTCACACTCATTCAAATCCAACAAAAGCTCTTTCTTGAAGATCTTATTTCTCCTCTTCTTTCATCTCTTCTGCTAACTTATTCACCACAGTCATCCACAGCCCTTGCAGTACCAATAAATATTTCAGTTTAATCTTCCACAACGCAAAGCTGGATCCTATATCAAATTTTTCAATCATGTATTTTGTTGCTGTAGACGCCATTGTGAAACCCTAATTGCAAAAGCCTTAATTTCACCACATGGCTCTGATACCAATTTTGTTATTAAATCATTATGCAATTATCACAAAATTGCTCAAGCACAGAAGATATACGAAGGAAATACTTAAATGAACACATGATTTAATGTGGTTCGACAATTGTCTAAGTCTACGGGCGCCGCCAGAGAAAAGAGTTTCACTATGATAGAAAAGGTTACAAATTTCAGATTGTGTTTTTGTGTAGTTCTAGTAATCTATTTATATGGAATAAATAGACTTACTAGATAATGGTCTTAATGGGCTCGTATACATGAGACCAAAAATGACATTACCCATTTTAGCTTCACTATCAATGACACAAAACTGTACCGCCGAACACGGTACACAGTCAAGGCACAATGACACTACGAGAGACACAAAACTGTACCGCCGAACACGGTACACTGTCAAAGTACTATTCGACTCATTCACAACAGGACCAAATTAAATTTATCACTTCTATCAAATAAATAGAATTTGTGAATTTGAATGGTGAAATAATAGATATCTTGAAAGGATCAAATAAAAAATATCTCGAATTTCAATGATAAGATAAAATGTAAGAGACGAAGAAGAAAATAAAAAGAAACAGAGTAAAATCAAGTAAGATAATTTTTATTTTTATTCTTTTTAGGCTGTAGAGGGAGAAAGAAAAGATAGAAAATATTTTAATATTAAAAAATTAAAAAATTGAAAAACGTGCAACGTATATAATAATAGCCAACATTAATAATAAAGCTAGGATATTACATGCAACTCTGACTTCATAAAACGCTGTACACATCAATTTATATCGTTGACTACATTTTAACTTTCTCCTAAAGTCGAGGGATCATTAGTGATACAAGTTCTAGCTGAGTATGGTGCCATGTGGCAGATTTACGTTAATTAGAAGATGCAGGTAACTAAATAATTTTAGAAGACTTTTAAAAGTCCATGGACTATATATCTCTAAATTTGATAGCCAAGGGACGAGTTATTGTTCAAAACCAACACAAGTATACCAAATAAAGCCTCAGCCTATTGAGGAACATAATACCATCATAACCTTCAAGAGTCTATCAACAATACCCTTAAGAGAAGGTTTAACAACACCTTCAAGATAAGGTTTAGCAGCAAACCTTCAAGAGTCTTAGCTTTAGTCCCGGCAAGTAATTCAAATCCCAAAATCTCGCATTCTCTAAGGAATTTTGAAGATCAGCTTTCCATTGCATCTCACTATCAATCTTCGTGTGAATATCAGCTTTTATTTCCGAGTTTTTTCAAAGTTGAAACAACACTTTCAAGCATTACCCTAACATAAAAACTATAACTTCAAGAATACCCTGTAAATATCATGTAACAAATATCCAGAGTAGAATAAGATTTTGTACATAAAGGAAAATATTTGAAAGAGAAAAAAAAGATTGAATGTTTATCTTACCTCAAATCTTAAACTTAATTGTCTCTTTGTTAAATCTGATAATACAAGATGGGTTGAAAGTTTTTTTGGTTGGCTAAAGCTGCAAAATGATTTACTATTTTTTTCAGAAATTCATTTAAAACAAAAAAACATATGATATTATGGAAGGAAACGTCTCGGTCGAAGAAGCATCCATGTTAGAAAATCTATCACATGGATCTGTTTTCATGTCTTTATTATCAACTGTATTCGTAAAAGCAAATATCTGGAAAACACAAACCTTAGTATCGACAACAACATCATCTTTGAGAAATGTTTCTTTAATCATTAAATGGTCAACTAAATTAGTTAAATAGCCTAAAAATTCATCTGCCACGCCTTCAATCTTCTCAAGAGCTCTAACAACAGTTTCATTATCAACAAGAAGGGCCACTTTATAGGTGAACGATTTTGTGATTTAGAAGTACCTTTATATTTAGTCTTTTGACGTCTAAGGCGAAATAACTATTCTCGTTGCTTCTTAACCATCTTAATATCTTTAAAAAATTCATTTTTTCTCATAGTGAAATAAAATCAGGCTCAAGGCTAACTTCAAGTAGAGCTTATTTTCCTTCTCCGACAAAATCGTAAAGCTTTTTATGAACGTTACTTACAAATATAACAACTCATTTCATGGGCCATATAATAAGGATATCCATAACTAACATCTCTTTTCTAGTCATATCATCATACAAAGGAAAAAAATTGATAGCAAGACGTCTAAAAACAGTATATGCAGGAGTTGGAGACTTTGATACAATTATCTCAATTATAAATGTTAAAACAAATAAAGGCTAAGGATCAAGATAAGTTAGAATTGAAAAAGTATCATGATGTACAACTATAAGAGTCAAAGGTAAAATAAAAAAAAGTTGTATTCAGTAGTAATATTAATTTCAGAAACACTACATTTGGTTGTCAAAATATTTCGATGATTTATCAAAGGCATGCCATCTACCTCAACCTCGAATTTATTTTTGACAACACCTGGAAGAGGATCTCTTTTCTTGCTCAACGTATTAACATCCATCACGTAGATTTACATGCAGCATGAGACGAAGCCTCAACATTTTTGGCCGTAGAATAAACAAAACAAATCATTTAATCTTTATCTTTTGACTTGATATTTAACTTCTTCTTGGAGAATGTTTATCCAAAACATTCTTCCCTGGATACTATCTCTTCAAATTATTATTCTCTAGATAATTTTCCTCCATATTATTCTCCCCATGGCATTCACAAACAGAGAAGTTACCATGCGCCTCAATACTCAACAATAACTCGCCACATAAAAACTTTTCGAGTACCATAATAGAACAGTGGGAATGAGAACAAAATGAAGCTTATTTCACGAATATAGCATACATATTTTTGGAAAACTAAACCCTCCTATCATTAGGTGGAATTTCAAGAACAAAAACGTATGAAACCACTGAAAAACAATCACAATTACAATTATCAAAATATAGCAAAATCAAGATAGTAAAGATTGCATAAGGAAATTATCCATCAATATTTGGTTAAAGCTTGGGAGATGATGAACAATTATTAAATATGTATCCATTAAAATGTAAAATAAATAGTTAGTCATTTGACTAAAGACTTTCACCGAGTTAATAAAATCAGTCACATAAAAGTGTCTATAAACCCCTTTTGGCAAGATAACGGTTGAAAGTAATTGCCTTAAAGGATTGGTTAAAATCTAGATGGGATAAATCATAGTCACCTCAAATAATTTTAATAAGTTTGAAGTGAAAATCGAATACCCATATCAAAGAAGTAGGTAAATAATACAACTTTATCTTTACGAGCGTTAAATGAAGTTTCTCCAACAATAATGAAGCAAAAAACTATGTCTTTAGGAATAGCCTAATCTCCAAGTTTTTTCACACGTTCAGTATTATGAGTATAGTATTTTTGATGATACTCAATTCTATTTATACTCAATTCATTTAAATAAGCATCCAAAAATTCAGGTTTATTTCACCAATAGAGCATACATATTTTTACAAACTAAACCCTCATTTTTTTCCCAAGCATCAGAGTAAATGTATACTAAAATATTTTTTCTACAAAATGCCTCCAAAGATCATGTACCCATGAGATTTGAAACGTATTATTTTATATAATAATTTGTCAACTGGTAACTCGTCATTCTCTAAAACTTGATGATATTATTCCAACCACTTGCTCCGAATTTTTAATAATCGACAGGCTGTCTTGTGTAATAATTCATGGATACTCCTCCGAATATCAAACAATTGCTAAATAGTCTGCCACAAAGTTTTTCTCTCTTGGGACATGTTCATAGCTGACTTTTTTGATGGCTCAAGTCAAATCTTTTAGCGCCTTCAAATATTTTACTAAATGATTATTTCGAGCCTCAGATTGTCTAGATGTATGATTAACAAGGAGCTGTAAATCACTGACTACCTTAACTTTTTTAGCCTCACAGATTTGTGCCAGCCTTAAACCTGCTAAAGCCGCTTCGTATTCTGCGTCAATATTTCTGCGTTTGATGCATAACTATTCTTTCTGGAGAAACCAACTGTAACCAAGCTCCACTTCTTAATATGCTCGAGCCTTCATCTGTTCGAATTAATCATTCTGCTATGAAATTGTTCTCATCTATTTATATATTAAACGGCTCATAATGAAATTATAGTAAAAAATTTGTTAAGGTTTGTGCTTTGATTGCAATCCTAAGCTCAAACTCGATATCAAAATCTCCTAGCTCAATTGACCACTTGGTTATTCTCCCCGAAATATTAGGTCTTTGAAGAAACATTTTCAACGGAAAACACGTTTGTACCACGATAGAATACGCTGGAAAAAATGGTCTCATTTTTCGAGCAACAATTACTAATGTAAGAGCCAAATTTTTTTACTTCAAATAATATTTCTCCGCATCGAACAAACTTTTGTTGATGTAGTACATTGGTTTTGGAATACTTTCTTCTTTTCAGACTAACACATCACACAAAACATAATTTGAAACTGATATATAATCAAATAATCATTTCCCTCGAATAGGCTTTGTGAGAAATTCAGGAGAAGAAATGTATTCTTTAATCCAATGGAAAGCCTCCGAAGACTTTTTTGTCTAGTTGAAGCTATTTCTATGCCTTAATACTTGGAAAAATATAATGCACTTCTCCTAAGAGCGAGATATAAATTTATTCACTGGTGTCAACCGACCTGTTAATATTTGGACTTCTTTTATATTTCGAGGGGGAGTCATAGATGTTAAAGGTTTTAACTACGCTGGGTCAGCTTCAATTACTTTCTCACTTTTTATATATCCGAGGAACTTTTCTGATCGAACCACAAACATATATTGTTCCACGTTTAATTTCAAGTTGACCATTTTTAAGTTGCTAAAAGTTTCCTCTAAATTATCAAAATGATATTCATCTTTAATATTTTTTACTATCATATCATCAATATATACTTCGACATTTTTTCCAATTTGTGCCTCAAAAGTTTTGTTTGCCAAGCATTGATAAGTTTTCCTTGTATTTTTTAACCCAAACTGCATTACTTTATAATAGTGCAAACCCCTTGCACTGATACGCGAAGTGTTCTCTTCATCCCTCGAATCCATTTTGATCTGATTATACCCTCTATAAGCATCCATAAAATAAAGTAATCGATTTCCTAATGTAGAATCTACCAGCTGATCTACTAATGCGACAGGTAAAGGATCTATTGGACAATCCTTATTTAATTCTGTGAAATCTACGCACATTTTCCGCTTTCCATTTTTCTTTTTTATCAACACTAGGTTTACCACCCATAAAGGATATTTTGATTCTCGAATGTGCCCTACTCTGGATAAACGTTCTGCCACTACCGTTATCGCCTCAGATTTTGCATGAGTAAAAGGCCTCCTTTTTGTATTATTGACCGTATATTATTCTTGATTCATAGCTTATCGAAAATTATTTCCAGGGGAACCCCAGTTACGTCCTCGGAACACTATGCAAACAAATCTAACTTTGTAGAAAAAAAATTGATCAATCTTTCCCTTAAGCTTGGAGATAAATTTATTTCAATCTTCATAACTTTACCATTTGGATACACATAATCTTCATAACTTTCATCATAAACCAAAAGACCGGGGTACACCCTCGGATCATCAAAATGGGTTGGCTGCGAGGAAGTCCCCGCTAACAACTATCTTTTTCTGATTCATTCCCCCGAACTTGCTTGGAAGATAAATCAATTCAGTAACATTCTCTTACCATTTTTTAAGCTTCTAATTGTTCCAATATTATTCCCCACAACATATTTTAAACATTGATGAACTGTAAAGATAACAACATCCATCTTGGATAGCCAATACCTCCCAAAAATAGCATTGTAAGATGTTGGTGCATCTACTATAATAAACAAAATTTCAACTTCTTTTCTAAATGGCCCTCGACCCAGCTCAACCATACTTTCAAACTCCCCAACCATTTTTGTTGTCACCCCTGTGAATCCCACAATAGTTTTGTTCGACCTTCGGATTATAGCACGGTCAAAAACAATCTTATAAGTGCTCATGAATAAAATATTGGCGGAGCTGCCTGTGTCAATTAGAACTCTTTGTACATGATCGCCGACTATCTCTACTGCAATTACCATTGCATATTCATGTGGCCCTGCCACATTTCTCATTTCATCATCTTCGAAACAAATTTATTGGGAAAGAACTTTGATGCATATGTATTGTGGCACCAACTTCTAGCTGAGTAGTCAGGCTGAATATGCGTATTTTCTGGGAGTTGTTTGAATTTCTGACAACAATATCACCCCCCAAAATTGCCAAAAATTCAAAGAATGAACATAAATCACTAACATATTTTCCTCGGGATAATTTCTTCCACAATACTAATGTCGTTCCTTCTCTCATTTGGATCCAAGTATTCTATTGCAATATCAAAAGATTCAATCTCTTCGGAGATAACCAACGCAGTCTCTTCTTTCGATGCTTCTTTAGCCGCCAGATTTTTCTGAGAGTCTTTCTTTACAAAGTTTCTCAATTTCCCATTTTCAATTAATGCTTGTATATCTTTCTTCAATGCTATGTATTCTTTTGTATAATTCCCAATTTCTTCATAGTACTTGCAATATTTGATATTTTTATTTTCCCTCAGAGTTTGAATAGAGAAAGGCTTACAAAATTGTACTTGACTTTGAGTTTTATAAAATATAGTGGCCACACACTCAATCAAATCTGTAAAATGATCTGGACAAATCCACTTGTTAGATATTGACCTAATTCCATGTTGACTGTTGTATGCCTACTGATTTGCCATGGGCCTCAGAGGAAACTTACTTTCTTCTTTAGGTTGTGCGTTTATCCGTGGCGGCTGTGTAGTAACAAGAGATATTTGGAACTGATTTTGTTCTAACAGATCACTAGATCATGTTTTTGAAAGCCTGAGTTTCTTCCATCAATACCTTTTTTCAACTTGATCAAACAGAGCCCCAAACGTCATTACTTGAATCTCTGCCACTGTATCCTTCAATATTTTTGGGAAAAGTCCCATTCAATAAGCTGACAAAGCCATGGAATCTTTACGATATTCCATATCGGGTTTTTTTTAACAAAACGGTTGGTATAATTTTTCAAACTTTCTCCAACCTTTTGCATATAGTATATTATAATGTCACCATTAGCTTGAAACTTCTTACTTCCCACGAAATGTTGTCAAAATGCTTTTGGAAATTGTCAGAGAATATTTCTAAGGACAAAAAAGAGGACCTCCAATTATGGCCTGCTCTGTAAACATTGGTTCTTGGACCCTCATGAGACATTACATAGAGACCCTCCTCGGAAGAACTGTGTACTGATTAATTACTCAATATTCAAAAGTTTGGCTCCCTGACAGTTTTTGAGTGTACACAATGTTATCTTTATTGGCATGATCCTCAGAACCTTGTACTTTTCCTTCTAATTCCTTAATTCGATGGTCCATTCAATATTCTTTTCTATGTTTCTTCACATATTTATTTTTTATGTCTTTGTTCGTACGATAACCCCTTTCTTGAAAGGATTCACTTGAATCGTAGAGCGAATAATCACTTCGCTCAGATGATTCATTTTGGTACATTAGCCTTAGTTTCTTTATCGAAGAATAACGATTATGTCTCTGATATCTGTCATGTCGACTACTGATTCGATGGTGGTCATCGACTTCATTTTTTCAGTTTCATTCTCCCTTAGAACCTCAGACCAAATTTTCTTAAAAGCCATCGCAAAATCTCTTTCAGAGTTCAACTTTTCGATTTCTTCCAATAGTTCTTTTCTCCGAGCAACCAAGATTGACTCTTCTACTATCTCACAACCAATATGGACTCTTCTAGTATCTAATAGTGATTTCACGAACAAGTAAATCATACAACCTTAATTAGACCCAACAACAACAAATACTATTAGAAAATACCTACAAAAAAAATAAAAGGATAATGAGTATGAAATGATATGGAAATAGAGTTTTAAGGACTAAAATGTAATTAATGTAAGTTTTATCCTTAATTCGTGACTGACGTAAGTTTCAGAGGATATTTGTAACTATGTATAGTTGGTAAGGACTAAACAACAATTAGTTCATTTTTTGTAACAAATTTCAGTTTGAGGATAAGTCTTAGCTCCTCTATATAAAGGGCAAGGTACCTCTAATAAAGGGGTTCAACATTTTTACTTTGAAATTCATTTGTACTTGTGTTTTCTCTCTCCAAAAACTCTCTAGCTATTTCAATCTCTAGAATTCTTCCTTAACAATTTACTAAAGCAAAATCATACCTCATCATGAACAAGATAAAATAAGTTAAAAATCAACTATATAATTTTTAATTTCGCAACCAAAATATAATTTCGCAACCTATTTGCGCTTACTTACGCACACTAATAATACGTAATTACGCGACAAAAAATATAATATTTTAAAAATATTAAACTTATTTTGCAATAAAAACCTAATTACACAACCAACGCGTACATAATTACGTTACAAGTTAACAAGTAATTGCACAGACAAAAAAGAATTTTGTATTTAAACATAAGTTTTGTTGAAAAAAACTTACTATCGTTATCATTTTAAGCTATTGCAGAGAATAAAACCCCTCGATATGTACCACTAAAAAATATACCATCAATAAAAATCATCTAACGACAAGAGTGAATCCCATGATGACATGTTTCGTAAGCTATAAAACATCGTTTAAAAAACGATTTCCACCATCATAATTTAATACAACATGACTCGTGACATTTAGACGTCATCCGTCACTTCATAACCTTTTAACAAGCCGAAAGAAGTAGAACTATCTTTGTAAAGTTCCCTTCTATCTTTCTGCGATGCCATCCATGATTTTCCATAAGAAAGATGTAAACCATATTCGTATTCAACAAGCGCTTGAACATTTTTGGGAGTGATTGCACCTCTTGATCTAATACCATCACTTATCTTATTTGGTATCAAATCGAATGTCAAATGTTTTTCACTTTCTGTTAAAAATCAGGATAACATTTATGATCACCAACATACTTTTTATAATCATATATCAATTCGAGTGTGAAAAACAAACATTATTTACTCTTTTTCATCGAATAATTAAGACTAATTTTGCTCTATGTGTGAATTAATTTATAATTAAATCCTTCTTTGAAAGCCAATCGAAATAAAGCAAAACGTAAGGATGTAAAACATGCCCAACACCTCGAATACCATCAACCTAATGCCCAATACCTCAAATACCATCAACCTAACTTTTAGTAGCAAGCTTTTTTTTCTTATGTTAAAAATCAAACACCCGAACTACATTCTTTAATTGATATATTATCTTCAACTATCAAACCAATATTATGTAATGATACTCTACGAACATTATCCAATACAACAACATCAATACCTAAATATCAAGTTTAACAATTTCACCAATCTTAATAGCAATATTTTCACCTTTACTATGGCTAGACAATGCAACCAATGATACAACATATTTTCAGCTTCAGTATTAATAACAATATTTTCACCTTTATTATTTTCACCAGTCTTAATAACAAAACGAATAAGTGAAGATAAAAACAACCCATAACCGACCGACTTATTACAAAATCACTCCATACTTCTGTAACTTTCAAAATTACTAAGTAGAACATAAACCTGATTATTTTGTAAAAACAACCAATGAAGACATTGGAAATCTACAAAATATATTAAATAATATACAAATTATTACGCGGGTAAAATGTCCATAATTTTGCACCCTGATGCAATGTCTAAGTACGAAACCAAAATGTACATAATTTCGCATCCCGAAACAGTGTCTAATTATGCAACTATAATGTTCATAATTACACAACTAATTGAAAAAACAAAGAACATCATAACTAAAACAATCTTATAATCATAAAAACAAAACAATAATTACTCGAAATAATAAAAAAATCACCTGTGAATCGATAAACAACAATAAATGCAAAAGAAGAAAAAAGAAAACAAACCATTTACAATTAGAGAAAGATCTAGATCGAATAAAAATAAAAATCAAAACTAATCTAAATCAAAAAATATATTGATCGAATGAAAAAAAATCATATAAAATTATAATAACAAACCAAAAATACGATAGATATTTTAAAAATCCAAATGATTATGAGTTATTTACTTTTAAAATCACATGGCTATGTGTATTTGCTAAAACCTTATATTGTTATAAATTGTTCTGAATTTTAATAGGTTAAGTTAAATAATTAATATAATTGATAAACTCATGGATAGATATTGCAAAATTAAATAGTCAATAAATATTTATAGATAAACATCACAAAATTTTAATACCCGAAATAACATAGCCTAGTTCACTGAAAATACATTAACTTATCTAATAACCAACAAAAGAATAAAAAAAAACATCCGTTAGACCCGAACTGAACAACTCATTTGTTTCAAATAGATCATCTTAATGACAACGTGAGAAAAAAATTAATTACTAAAAAATAAACTAAATGATGAATTTAGAATAAATAAAAATAAATACTTACTAGAGATTTTTAGTAAGGGTTTGTTGGTGCCATGCTGAATTACTCCAATTCTGAGCGAATCACCTTCTTTCACTCTATTTCAAATGCAAAAATGCCCCCAACTGCGTCCAATCAAATACGGGTCGCAGTCTTTTTCTTTGATTAATTTTGCAGAAGAAATTTTACCATGTTCGTCTATTAATTTTATCCCACCAACATAATTTTCCAATCCATTTCCTTTCACAAATGTAATAGGCAAGCGCTGTGGCAGTGGCGTAGCCAGGATTTAAAGCCTATGGTGTCCTGGTTATTGTCCAAAAAATATTTGTTTGTAGTGGAAGTTTTAAAATGGTATTGTAACATATCTTCATATTCCATCTATATAAAAGGTGTTTGTTTGTTTAAGTGAGTCTTCTATATTATTTTTGTCAACCTTTTGAAGTACTGTTATACAATAAAAAAAATAGAAGTTGACTAAAAGATGTATTGATTAGGACATCTATTATTAGTGAACTCGAGAGGCTATGTTGTTAAGGTTTGATCGAGTTTTAGTTTGAGCTTTTCCGCAGTGTACAGAGACTAATAGATGTACTATGTTGTTACGGTTTGATCCGTAAAGTAAAATATAAAATTGTGATTTATGCAGGTCATTTGTTTCGAAATTAAACTCTACAACTCTCTATCTTAAGAAAAAATGTAGATCAATCAATGTTAATCTTCGTAACTAATGAATAGTAAAGCTTCAATTTTGAGAATTAATAACAATTGTTTTAAAAAATTGTATCTTGTAGTCATGAGCGACAACAAAGAAACCGACCCGTCAGTCCGCGGATCAAATTTATTATTTTTTGAATCATATTTATAAATACATAATATATAATAAAAATACATATCAAATCTATGTCATATATATTATCTTTTAATTAAGATATTTATTATAGTAAAATAATATAAATGTTTATATTATAATAATACTGAAATGTTATTATATATATGATAAAATAAATAATAAAAACTTAATGGAATAAATAATAGAAAACTTTACTTAATGGAATAAATAATAGAAAACTTAATGATATGATAGAATATAATTTCAGTCAAAATTAAAATAAAAGGAATCCACAGCTGGGTCTCGATACCAAAGTCTGTGGGTTCCTTGACCTGCATCTTAACCAGCTAGACCAAGGCATATAGTGTAAGTAGGGTACTAATGATATTATTTATCGAGTTAGGTGGGTTCCTGGGACCCCACAGGACCCCACCTGGCTCCGCCTGTGCGCTGTGGTAAACAACAAAAGTAAAAGTTTTCATAATTACATAAATTACTAAGAAATTTGAATACATATTTATAGAAGTTATTTAACCGTTCAAATTAAAACAAAAATTTAACATATTCATTGGGATATCAAAAGTGTAACAGTAGGATGTACATTTATAATATAGCATGAAAACTTAGCTTTAAATTTTACCACTGATTTTTTTATCAGATGATAAGCTCTAACTGTTAGGACAAAGCTTATTCATTCATGTCTTGAAGCCACTTTAAGTCTTGAAGAACTGGCTTTATCTTTTGAGGTGGGTTTTTCTGTTTTTGTTGGCAGGCAAGATGGTCCTTTTTCAGGCTTTTCATCGTAATCACTACTTGAATCCTCGTCTTCAACACAGACATACGGTGGATATTCCCTCTCGCATGCAGTCGAATCAAAGACCGTGACATAAAACACCATGTTGCCTTCATGTCTAAACACAAAAACATCACCAAGTTGAACCCCGTGAGCAACAACAAACTCTTTCCATCCCTTCCTTAATTCGGGAAACTAACTGCCCCAGAAGCTTCTGGGATTTCTTATAAAATGCCTTTCAGTTTTCGTTGGCATTTTTTTTTAGGAGGAGCCTGATTGAGAGGTTTCTTATTTGATTGGGACGAGCGGAATTCATTTCCTCCTCGGCGAGAACAAGGTATGGGTCAATATTCCCCACAAGAGTGTCGTGACTAAGTCTTTGAGCAGCCGCCAACGAGAGATTCTGATCTGAACGTCAACAACCGGTGGGAATCTGGATTCAGACTAGAGATCCCAGAGTTCCAAGGGGGTCTCGAACCGGAGCAGTTTTTAGATTGGATCGCTTCAGTTGAAGAAGTCCTTAATTTTAAGGAGGTTCTGGATGCAAAGCGGGTACAGTTGGCTGCAACTAAATTCCGAGGTAGACCTGATTCGTGGTGGCAATAGCTCAAGCAGACCAAATCAAGGCAAGGTAAGCCAAAAATAACAACTTGGGCTAAGTTTGTGAAGCACTTGAGGGCTACATTTTTTCCTCACCACTATGCGTGTATCATGTATCAGCAGTTCTAAAACCTTAAACAAAGGTCAAGGACTGTTGACGAGTACACTAACGATTTTTTCAAGATACAAAACCTTATCGATATTGCTGATTCAGCAGATCAGCTAGTATCTCGCTATATAGGGGGGATACGACAGCAGTTTTAGGACTAGCTGAACATGTTCGACCCTGTAAATGTGTTTGAAGAACATTAGCGCACACTGCATCCGGAGAAATCCCTTTCACGAAGGCCTTATGGAGGAGATACTACCAGAACAACTCCATTGGCATTCCCAAAAAGGACGGTTCCAAGCCCTAACCCAGCAGTACCAACTGCTGCTCCTATGCGTACATGTGCTAATTTACAGGTCCCTAGTCGCACATTTACTTCCTCATAGGTCCGGTGCTATCATTGTCATGAACTAGGGCACGTTGCTTTACATTGTCCAAAATTACGACACAGCCACAACAATAGAGGGGTATGTTCGCTGACACTGCTGATTTTTACCTGGAGAGTGACCCACGGTTTGATGAGGAACCAAAAGATGTTCTTGATGAGGTTCTAGAGGACCAGGTTACAGGAGGAGATATTGGTCAACCATTGGTTTTGAGGCGTATCTGTCTGACGTAGGAATCCAGAAGTGAGAAGGGGATAATTGGCTACGGAACAATATTTTACAATCGACTTGTATTATTGGGGGAAAAGTATGCAAATTTGTTATTGATTCAGGGAGCTGTGAAAATGTTATCTCTGAAGAATTTCTGTAAAAACTGGCAATGAAAACAGAAGTCCACCCAAAACCCTACAAGCTTTCCTAGTTAAAGAAAGGTAGTGAGGTAAATATCTCTACAAGATGTCTGATATCTTTCTCTGTTGGTAACTATAAAGATAAAGCATGGTGCGATGTCATTGGGATGGATACGTGTCACTTGTTGCTAGGCCGACCCTGGAAATATGATAGAAGTGTCATATATGATGGTAGGAGGAACCTCTACAGTTTCATATGGAATAATGTCAGGTTCATATTAATACCAACTAGAGAGGTCTCCCCAAAACATGCCCTTGTAGTATTAAAGGAGTCGGGTAAGAAATTTTTAGCTTGAAAGGCGTTTATAGAACATGCTCATGAAACAGAAATTGTCTATCTTTTGGTGGCTAAAGAATTTAGTACTGATCCGTTTGCTGGTATACCTGAGCGAGTTCGACCGCTATTAGTAGAGTTTTCTGTTGTCTTTCTCGATACTCTACCTACATGTTTTCCTCTATTGAGAGATATCCAGCACCAAATTGACCTTGTACCAGGTGCTACCCTACCAAACCGACCGTATTATCGGATGAGCCCAAAAGAGCATGAAGAGCTCCGCAGACAGGTGGAAGAACTGTTGACGAAAGGCCACATCTGTGAGAGTTTTAGTCCTTGTGCGGTTCCTGCACTGTTAACACCAAAGAAGGATGGCTCAATGAGAATGTGTGTGGATAGCCGGGCTATCAACAAAATTACAGTCAGATATCAGTTTCCTATTCCTCGCCTTGATAATTTACTAGATCAATTGAATGGTGCTACTGTGTTTACGAAGCTGGATTTGAAGAGCGGATATCACCAGATTTGTATTCGTATGGGGGATGAGTGGAAAACAGACTTCAAGACCCAAGAAGGTCTGTTTGAATGGATGGTAATGCCATTCGGTCTTTCTAACGCTCCTAGCACGTTCATGCGGGTTATGAACCAGGTATTTCGCCCGTTCATTGGAAAATTTCTTGTTGTGTACTTTGATGTTATTCTTATATATAGTACAACGGAAGAGTTTCATCTCCAGCACTTACGCGAAATGTTGGTTGTTTTGAGGCGAGATGAGTTTTATGGGGGACTCGATAAATGTTGTTTTATGACAGATTTGGTCGTCTTCCTGGGGTATGTCGTGCCAAAAGATGGGTTGTGATTGGATCAGTCGAAAGTGACAGTTTTGCGAGACTGGCCTATTCCTACTTCCATCATTGAAGATTGCTCTTTTCACGGATTGGTCTCTTTTTACAGACGGTTCATACATACATTCAGAACTGTAATGGATCCTATTATAGAGTGTATGAAGGGAAAGACATTCTGTTAGACCCCTGTAGCAGCTAAGGCGTTTGAGGAAGTCAAGGTAAGACTGACCAGTGCACCAATTCTGGTCTTACCTGACTTCTCTACAGGATTTGAAATGCATCGTGATGCGTCCGAATTGGGCATTGACGTTGTACTCAGCCAACGGGGCCACCCTGTAGCATACTTCAGCGAAACGTTAAGTGGAGCTAAACTCAACTACAGTATCTATGACAAGGAGTTCTATGCAGTTGGACGAGCTTTGAAGCACTGGAGTTCCTACTTGGCCTACAATGATTTTGTCCAGTACACCGATCATGATGCCTTGAAGCATCTAAAGAGTCAAGAGAAACTCTCTTCCTGCCATGCATGTTGGACACGATTTACTCAACAATTTACCTTTTCTATTGAGCATACTTCGGGGACAGTTAACCGCGTAGCTGACGCACTGAGCGGACGCAACATGATGATTCGTAGGGAAAGAGAAGTTGTGGGATTCGAGATGATGAAGGATGTACTGGCTATTGATCCATATTTTGGTCCTATTCTAGAGGACATTAGCGCAAGTTTGAGAAAAGATTTTGCAGTGAGCAACGGTTAACTCTTCAAAGGTAATTTACTTTGTGTTCATGAGGGTAGTTTGAGGTTACCGATTGTACAGGAGAGATAAAATGAGGGGCATGGGGGTAGAGAGCAAACTCTTCACTCTGTATCCAGTCAGTTCTTCTGGCCGCATTTGATGCGAGATGTTATCCATTTTGTAGTTGGTTATCGGGTTTGCCAGGTGGCAAAAGGTACATCCTCCAACGTGAGTCTATACCTACCACTCCCAATACCTAAAGGACCATGACGAAACGTCAGTACGGATTTCATCTCTGGGTTACCAAAAACACAGATAGGTAATGATTTTATTTTTGTAGTGGTTGAATGGTTTTCTAAGATGGCCCACTTCATTGGTTGCAAGAAAACTACAGATGCAATGAATGTTGCTAATTTATACATACTTGAGGTCTAACGCTTACATGGTCTACCTTTGAATATCGTTTATGATCGTGATACGCGGTTTGTGGGGAATTTTTGGAGGAGTTTGTGGCGCCTCACAAACACGAAGCTTAGTTTTAGTAGCGCGTATCACCCGCAGATAGACGACCAAACCGAGATAACTAATCGAACGTTATGCAACATGTTACGTATAGAGGTCTCTGGGAACTTGAAAACATGTGATTCCCGCCTTTATCACATTGAGTTCGCCTTCAACAGGCACCACAAGCGCAGTACTGGGTATAGTCCTTTCATGGTAGTCTATGTTTATAACCCACGGGGTCCTATGGACGTAGCTGTCCCAACGCTTGATAAGGTTGCAGCTAAGGTCGATAACGCCATTGCTGATCTATGGGAGATCCATGAGAACACCCGCAAACACCTGGAGGAAACAACACAGAAGTACAAGATTATCGCAGATAAGAAGCGTCGTCTAGTGGAGTTTGCAGTGGGGGACTTTGTTTTGACTGTTTTGACCAGGGATCACTATCCTACACACGAGTACAACAAGTTGGTTGCACGGAAGGTGGGTCCATTTGAAATTATTGAAAAGATTAATCCAAATGCATACAGGTTGAAGCTACCCAGCCACATGAAGACCCATAAGGTTTTAACCATGAAGCACTTGGTGCCATTTACCGCTGTTGCTGAGGATGATGAAGCTGAGAATTTGTGGGCGAATTCTTTAGAAGAATGTTAGGATGATGTAGTTTCACAAGCCCATGACTATATGGCCCTTTTGGACAAAAGGAAACGGGCTTTATTTGGGGCCCATGTATTAGAATTAGGCGATGCGACCACTCAAATCGAGCACATTAAGAAACCCAACGTGTTTCGAAAACATCACGACATGATGAAGTCCAGGCCCTAAATTTCATCGTTTAAACCCTCATTTTGTTGTTGTAGTGAATTTTCTGCATTTTCCTATTTTTTTTGGATTTTATTTAAATACTTAACCAGCTCCAATCGCTTTGAAATTGGAATGGGCTTTATTTTATTGCATAAGGAGAAAGTTGTAATTTTTGGCTAGGGTTTCGAGCACTTTTATAAAAGGCTCTCAAACCCTAGTTTTGTCGCAGACTTTGATGAATACAACTTGAGATTTTTCTATTAGTATCCGAGTCTCTTATATTATAACCTAGGGTTAGGTATATATCTATTGTTTTGTATCATTCGTCTTGATTTCTGCAGCCCACGACTGTGTTCAAAACGAGTCGCCACCAAATGGATGATTGTAAACCATGTGACATTCATATGTCAGCTAGTTATCTTCTTTCTCTTCATGATTGTACTCCTTTTGATGATCATACACCATAAAAGAGTTTATTAGTAAAATTACAATATTTGTTAAATATAAGCTCTCGTATAGTCTTTGTAGTTAAAAAACATTAAGTCAATTTGTTCAATTTATTACATTTTTACATTTTAGATATGTTAAACATGTGTTGAGGTACTTATGTTGGACAAACGTTATGGGTCTTCATCTCAAATCGTCACCTCAAACATGTTTCACGATTTACTCTTGTATCGACTAAGGTAGCTTACCTGATTATAAGAAGTTTGTTGGGGGTTACTTCATCTTTCTAGGTGATTCATTGGTTTCTTGGTCTTGTAAGAAGAAAAATGTTGTGGCTAGATCTATTGTTCGTTATAAAATTTATCAACTGAATTAATATGGTTACAAACAGTTTTAAATGAATTAAGGTTACCTCTTTTTTTCGAGCTCATATTTTCTAGTGTGACAACTTTGGAGGTGCTTCTCTAGCTTCAAACCTAGTGTTTCACGCGTGTATGAAGCACATAGAGATTGATGTATAATTCGTACTCGACCATGTTCTTTGTTGTCTTCTCGAGATTTGGTATCTTCCCACTCAAGATTAGATTTCTGACATCGTCACTAAACTTTTAT